>JAVJGI010000036.1:11614670-11821675 GCA_035590275.1 Ibycter americanus
GGGTCGCGCCGCTTCCCGGGGAATCCGGACAGCTCCCGGCGCGACCCCCAAACCAGCGGTGTCCCGGACAGCCCGAGGTGGGCTGTGGCTCTCACGCCAGGTGGGAGACAGCGGTCACTAGGCAAGTGGTGCTCCCCTCAGCCGTAGTGCCGGGCGGGTTATAACGCCCCTTCAGGACGTATAAACGTTCATAATTAGAAAAAACGTTCGGCTTTAAGGAGTTAGTTCGTTTTCAGAAGTAGCCACCGTCATTATAATTCAAAAGACGGAGTCACATTGGTACCTGCGTGCCGCCCGGCATCTGGGCTGGTTTGCAGTTCTGTCATCAACACTGCCAGCCGGCAATTAAAATACAGACTTCAGATGTTCCAAGCACATTTCTTTAAGGATGCTGGAGTGCAATTTTTCTTGTAAGGTGTAGAGAAAAAAATGGGAGATTCTGAGAAAAATATGGGAAAGTGATGTTGTCAGCTGTGGCAATGGAGATTAGGTTTGAGCTACCTAACCTCAAAAAAGTTGGTACGTGAGAATTACCATCAACTCTTACTTGCTAGCCTGTGAGAGTGCGCAGGAAGCCATGCAGGAGTGGGCCTGCCCCGTGTTCAGCAAAGGTATGCCCGGAGGTGTATGCTGTCTTTCTTTGTACGAGGTCATCTGGATTTAGAGTCAGATCCTACCTGGGGTATTCCTGCTGAACTTAAGGAGAAGTGAGGTCACCTACTGCTGTTCACGTTGGGACTGATTTTGCGTTAGACAAAACAGTTGAGTGAATTTGTGCAATAAAGTCATCCTGACTAACGATCAGAATCAACGCAGTCGCATATCCAAAAAGGAGCGGAGAGAAGCAGTTTTTGGATTTTTGCTGCTAAGTAAAAAAAAAATAATACTGATTTTAATTAACAAAATGCATCTTTTGTCTTTTGCCAAAACAAACATTTGGAAGTTTAATTTTTTCAAATTTTTTTTTGTGTGAAAGCAAAGATAATGAAGGTCTTGATTTACTTGGGAGTCTCTGTGGTCCCTGAGGAGCAGTCAGACAGTAAGAAACATCTCTTTGCCTGAGAAGACACCTCTGAGTTACCAGTTATTATGCTATAGTGGGTGGCCAGCTGGTGGCCCAAAGAGAGAACAAGGCAGTTCTAACTGGCCACTGGAAACACTACCATGTGCTGGGTGGAACCAGCCTAGGGCTGTCACTGAGCTCAAGCTAATGAGCAGCTTTATGGGAACAAGATGCTTGGAAACTCGGCTGGCTTTCCAAGGAGCTGCCTCTTGCTGTGCTGGCGCTCTCATCCATTCATAGGAAACCAACCTGTTTGCGGAGAGGAGTAGAGCAGCTGCGTTTGTGTGGCACGGTGTCTGAGAAATGAACTCTGAAACCCATCTGCCTTCCTACTCTCATAGCCTCTCCCAATTACTGTGTCTTTTACCTTACCCTTCTTGAGAGCCCCTTCTGTATGTCTCTCATCTGCTGCCTTTAAATCTCCTTGCAGTATTCCCTGAAGGATGCCTCATAGCACCTGTCGCTATCCAGGATATCCTCCCCTCTTGTTCTGTTGAAGAACTGACAATTGGTAATAGGGATCCAGCCTCCAAATAAACGGGAGAAATATTAGTTTCAAGCCTCAGCTGTTACCACTCCTGGGTTGCCTGTGATGCGGTACAGTTAACTTGCTTTGCATAAATATTAGTTGGAGCAGGACAGGAATCCAGGTGTCATCTCTCCCACGTAAGAGTTCTGACCATCAGGCCAGATAAGAGCATGTCTCACTCAAGAGATGGTTATTTGACATAAAATGGATCGGTTGCAGTGGGAAGGAATTGAGGGAGATGCAGGGCGAGAATACTTGCTTGAGAGGTGTGACACTGGCTTATCTTCTCAGCTCGTATCTGTGTAATGCCCAACTAAAATATTCCATTAAAATTCAGTTTAAGGGAACAAATAATTTTTCCTTTCAGTTACAGGGGAATTTGAGACATCTGAAGGGAATGGTTAAAGCAACGTTAAGTAGTTTCGATAGCATAGAGAGAAGTAGCACATGGAACCTAGTGCTGTGAAGAAACTCTTACACAGTGAGGGCAGGATGTGTAGTATCTCAGGAAGCACAAAAAGCAGATCTAACAGAGTTATGTGCTCTGAAGGCTGCAGAAATCCTGTATTTAAAAATAAAGCTGAAACAAAGCCAGTATATGCTCCCAAGAGGAGCACAGAGTTGCATCTTTACTAAAAATGTCTGTGCAATCGCACGTGCATAGCTACCACAACTGGCCCTGCCAGTCTGGTATCTGTGCACAGTGACATCTTAGCTGTATATTCAGTTTAACTGCTGAACCAACTTGCTTATTCAGTCAGAATCTAAGACTTAAATGTGGTTTGCAAAGTCGCTTTAAGAGTTGAAATCAAGAAAATACTAAATGCAAAGGTTAGGCATGTACGTGTATAGCTTTTAGCAATACAAATGTCAAAAAGAGTTGATGGTCTCTCTCTACCCTGAAATACGCAAATGAAAAGATTTCTTGATAGGAGAGGTGTGGGTGTACTCACACATCTTCTCCACTTGTTTTAAGTGAGAAAGACTTCTTGGTGACAGAGAATGTTAATTTTTAATAGCATTCAAGCCAAACTTACCAGGCTTTTCTGTGACTTTTACTGAACCACAGTCTGCAGCTGCATATTGTTCTGGCTTCCTCATTATGGAAGAAAATTTGCAATTGATCTAGACAGTAGAATTTTAACCTTTTTAATGATACCCTAGCAGAAGGTACAACAGCAACTCAGACTGCTAAGTAAAGCAAACAAGAACAGTAAACAGCTGATGAACCCATGAGTTTAGAATGACCAGTTACACGCAGCAGCTTGTTTACAAACATCTCACCACATCCATTCATCAGCTAGACACAGGAGTGCAGTCAGTCCTGGCTTGTGCTGTTGCTGATGGAAGCCATAATCTGTGGGTAGGACGCTGCCAATTAGCATTGCCCACTGACTTCAACTGCTTGTTTTCCCAGCGGGTCCTCTTGAGCATGAGCAAGGGGGACACTGAACACCAGTCGTGTGGTACTGCATGTATGTGTGACAGAGCATAGGGTTGCGCCACTGCAATGCAGTCGGATCTTGGAGTAGGATTTATGCCAGTTAGATGCTTTTCTTTAACATGACAAGAAATCACCACTTGTTTGACTAATTGCTGAATACTTTTCATTGGAGCCATAGGTAGGTGGTTCAGAACTTAGCTCTCTTGCCCTTCCTCTCTTCTCTCCCAGACATTTAGGAGGTCATCCCATGAGATGGGAAGAGAAGGGGATCCACTGTTAGCCTTGCTAGGGCCGTGTCCCTGCAACAGCTGTGGTAGAGTGTGCCATGGGTAGAGTTAGGAACAGGCTGACCTCAGCAGTGGGAGAACGTTAGTCAGGTGAGAGGCTGTCCTGCTTGTCAGACCTGTTTTATCTGCTGGAGAGTGGGCAATGACCAGTGCAGGAGCTACAGCAGGTGGTGAGTCAGCTGTGGCCACTGTCTTCCTATGGATGGCAACAATCCTCTTCCTTTGCTGTGTAGTGATTTTCACATTGCCATCACCCTGCATTCCTGTCCCACCTGCTTGTTACAATACCATTACAGGCTTAGCTTGTCTTACCTTGCTTGTGGTTGAAGGAGTTCCTTTAATGTCAGTCACAGCCTTTGCAGCACACTGCCTTTTTCCATAAATTAGTTTTCTCCACTCAGTACCAGTGAGACCTTAAAACAGTACTCAATTTGGACATCATCTTGAAAAGCAAGTGCTGCAAGACTATCCAAGGAAAGGTGGACAGTCAGAGCACCTTCACTCCAGAGAAAAAAAAGAGACTGGGGGGAGTTTGTCTGTGCATACACCCAGAGAGATGGTCTGAAGAGGACAAGGATCAAGTACTCCTCTTGGTCAAGAGTCAGGCTGTTAATAGGTTTAAGCTGCAGAAGGAAAACTCCAGTCTGAAAATTAAGAAAATTATATAACTGGAGGAAAAGTTAGACGGTGGAACCTGTTGCCAAGACAGAGGTTGTGAAACTGGAGATATTAGAGGCTAGGCTAGACACCCATCCATCACGGATGGCTTTGGAATAACTCAGTAAAGCCAGTGAACAATGCAGACAGCTTGACTAGATGACCCAGTAACAGTCCCTTCCAATCCAAATACGTTTGAGAGGCGTCTGAAATGTAGTTGGCAGCTTGTCTGCTTCCAGCACAGTTGTGATGTGTTATTGCCAGATGTACCATCAGTACCTTATGCTAAAGCCAGTGATGTATAAGGTTGTAGCTGAAGCCAGCACCTTTAATGCCATTTTTTTTTCCTACTAGGTTCACCTTGCCCTTAATCCATGTGAAGACCTGTTGGAAACACCTTCAAGAAACATAACAGTTTTCAGTCTCCTAATAAATTATTTTGTGTCCAAGAAGAGCCTGTCCAAATGAGCAAGACATCCCAACAGAACACTGCTACAGATGCGAACGGAGTAAGCGTGATTCACACCCAAGCACACACCAGTGGTTTGCAGCAGGTTCCCCAGCTGGTGCCCGTTAGTCCTGGTGGTGGAGGCAAAGCTGTGCCTCCGAGCAAACAGGGAAAGAAAAATTCCTTTGTGGATAGAAACAGTGATGAGTATCGTCAGCGCAGAGAGCGAAACAACATGGCAGTGAAAAAGAGCCGGTTAAAAAGCAAGCAGAAAGCACAAGATACATTGCAAAGGGTCAACCAGCTCAAAGAAGAAAATGAACGTTTAGAAGCAAAAATTAAGCTCCTGACCAAGGAGCTGAGCGTACTGAAAGACTTGTTCCTTGAGCATGCGCACAATCTTGCAGACAATGTGCAACCTGTTGGCACTGAAACCACCACAACAAATCCAGAAAACAATGGACAGTAGACACTGTTGCAGCCTTACGAAATGAACTCTTGAGGTGCAGCTTGTCTGCAATGCCCATGCAGTAACCAAGCAAAAACTCTGTTCTTCTAACCATCATTTCATGGAAATTTTCTTCTTTTTAGGTTTAACACTGAAGATTTGATACAATTAAACCAGAAACTGCTTAGGGTATTGGTTTAAAATATTTTTCTCCTCTAGAAGATTTATCTAATAAATGCAGATCTAAATTCATAGTCAACAAGGAGCTTAGTATTAGGGAAATAGCATTTTCACAGAAATGTTCACTTACCTTCTTGGAGTTTGCATTACAGGAGGAATCCAGCAGGATGGTTCACTGTAGTATCAGAAACTCGTAATTGGATACAATGTCTTCTAAATACCTTTTAGTGTATTTAAGCCCTTTGTTTTCTTCATTACATATTACAAAACTGCAAAGGCCGTGGAGGGTGTTGGCTTTCCTCTTTGGTGGACTACTTTAAATATGTCCTACAAAGTACCACTTAGGTCTTTCCTGTCCAGTTACAGTTAATGGGGAAGGTTTAGTAATAGTGAGCTGGGATGCTTACTAATGTTTTCTAGAAAAATAGCAATATACTATGATGATACATACAGGCAGTTGGCTTCCAAATGGCAAATGAATCTGAAGCATCAGGTACAAGAGGTAGAGCAGCACACTGACAAAGCCTTGTAAGCCTGTGTTCTCATTGCTCACATAGTGACTGGGGCCTTACAAGAACAAGATTTTGGTTTTCAGTAAATGTCAAAATGCTACCAAAAAACTGTGCTCTGCAAGATTGCCTTCTTGCTGGAGTGCGGGTATCAGGGAGAACAAAATGTGCAGCTTGGCTAAGCAGTGAAAGGGGTAAGACGGCATCTGTTCAGCCAGAATGTATCGATCACTGCTCACTGACATTCATTTTGATGGCTGTTCAGATTTGCCACGAAGATCTTACAGAAATTGACAACAATTTGAAAAATAAATGGCCCTAGTTTGAATAACTGATTCAGTGGAATTTCTATAGCCACCATACAGTTGTGTGAAGGAGTATCTTCGCTCTTATTTTCATAAAAGTTTTTTCTATAGCAACTTTTTTAACGCTAGTGCTAAGTCTTTGCCACGATCCATAATGCAGTGGTATGTACTATATTGAGGATTTAAACAATAAAAGTAAAGCAGGACCTTTGATGTAACCTTAATTTATTTTCATTTTTAAATATTTCATTGATGGTATGGTTGTGTTACATTTAACCTGTGTGTCTGGCTAGTGGATTAGTACACTTGGTTTCCTTCCTACACTACCTTTTTCCATAGATTATTTTGTAGGATGCTTGTTTGCCTTGTATCTGTATTTAGGAAGAGAACTTGGATATTATCTCTATGAAGATGCTGTTAGAAAATGAAACCTTGAAAAGTTCTTTTTGAATTTAAACTTTTAATACATGCGGAAAACTTCTATGGATTGTTTTGGATTATGGTAGTCTTTTTACAAAGATATGTTTTTTGGTTCTAGCTGCAGCTTACGTAGGTAGGGTTGAAACATCAGAAGCTAATAAAAACCTTTTGCTTCTAGTGCTGGCCTCATTTTTCCTGTCCCTTTTCTATTTCCCTCAAATGCAGAGGTGTCCCCCTCAAGCAGCTATGTTTGAGAAATCTGCAGCAGTCTCCATTCGTATCTTCCACTCAGGCTCCACTCAATGGAAAGAATCAGAAACTCATGACAGTTTTGGCTGAATTCCTGATTTGACAAGGGAAAAAGACATTTGAGACTGAAAACGTACTGCAATTAAAGTGGGGGGAACAAAACACCAAAAACTACAAGGAAAAAGATGACCTGAAAACATCTCCTTTGTTAACTGTGCACCTAACTGGTGCAAAAGGCACCAGCAAGTCTCTTCCCTGGTGGCCTGCTCTGTGAATTGGGACTATGTGGCCCTGTTGTCCTGCAGTTGGTGTGACAGGCTGATGTGAGGTCCTCCCCTAATAATCAGAACAGGAGGCTCCAAATCTCTGCATTTGTTTCTGATTTTGATGAAAATGGTTTCTTAAATCTCTTTGAGTGGGAGTAATACTCTTTCTGATGCTCTGGAGGGTGACTTCTTGTTACTCCTGACAACTCCGATTCCACTTCTTGTTTAAAACAAAACCACTGAATTATGAAAAGTCATTTGTTTGTACAATGACATTTCTGGCTTAGCAGTCTCTACACTTGCTTTGTTTGCCTAGGGAAGCGTGTAGGCTGTGTGCAGCACATCACTAACATGTGAAGCCATGAACCCAGCCTTATAAAAAATTACTATTTTAAATCTACCCTCGGTGAGAGTTTGGTTGCAAGAAAGGCGTTAGTCTATTATTCTAAGCCCCCTCCTGCCAAAATAGCTGTGTCAGACCTCCGAGGAGCAAAGGCAGAGGCAAGGCTTTCCCTCTCTTTGCCCCAGGATGGAGCAGCCCAGGCTGTGTGACAGCAAAATGCCCCCAACTTGCCCTCCACTGCAAGGCATGGAGCACCCATACCTAGTGACTCGGACAATTCTTTCTTCTTCCTGAAGAAAGGCTGGAATAAACACACATCTATGCAAGAAAATTTCAGCATAGGCCTATAGAAGTTAAAGTTTTCCTTTTGACACGTTTTTCTTAAAAACCATAGTTTGTGACAGCATGCAGTGCCTGTTGCTACAAGAAGGAGCATTACAGCACTGTATGTTTCACCAGGGAACTTTACTCCCATCTTCTCACTGCAGCACTGAGAGAACGGGTCTGCTCAAGCCTCCACGAGCACTAGGAGGCTCTACCCCTTTAACTACACACTGTAGCTGTAGCAGCGAAACTGGGGTGACAGATAAATCCAGAGTGCTTCCAACCCCAGGCAGCTGAAGCAATTTAAATACATCAGAAGTGCTCACACCTTTCTAAACACGTGAACTTGCACAACATAACATAGTCTTTCTGTTATTTTGGTGCCACTCTAAGACTGCACCAAGGAGAAAAGGGATTTGGGCAAATGTCATAGCTAATAGCCTAAAATACCCTCATGTAGTCAAAAAGAAAGTTTGCTGTCACCTGTATTCCCCCCCACTAACACATTTTAAGTGTTAAATATCACTTTCAAACATCACTTCGCCTTTGTTTAAAGGCTTACTTTCCTGCCTCCCCCCCATGCTAATTTAGAAAAAAGTTCTAAATCACTTTTTGCTTAAGTGGATAAAAATTGTAATTACAGAACAGACTTCTGGAAGGAAGGATGAAATTTATATTCACCAAGTTCATGGGCCTGATCACGAAGGAAAATGGGAGATGGTGCACCATCCCCGACTGAAACGCATCCACGTCTCAGGCAAGCAGAACAACAAAGAAGCTGGTTACGTGAGTGAGTGCTTTCCCCCAGAACTCGTCGTCGGGTTTGTTCGCTGGTACATGTCGAAGCAGAACCAGTTCTGCCTCCTGCAGCACACACCGGATTGCTCGACCTGTTCTGCAGCAGCAGAGCCCAATATTTGCCAAGATTAATCACGGGCAGGGAAAGGCCTATTAACTAGACTGGGGTTATGGCTCAGTTGAAACAATTCCAAAACTCCTTTTTTTGAAAATCTGTGAAGTGTTACTTTAAAGTAGTAACTGCTACTGAACCCAAGCAACAGCAGGTCTCAAGGCAGCGAGCGATCCCACGGGTGTGTTCAGAGCATGCCACAGGGAAGCATTTGCCCACGGAGGGAACAAGGCTGAGGCCACGAGCACCATCTTGCACTGAACCCCTCCTCCGAGTTCTAGGGGGGGGATGAGTCCAGAGCAGTGCCCGTGTAGTTTCTGTGTGCTCTTATCTGCAAAGCTACCAAAGCAAAGCCTGATGTCCTCTGCACCAGTACTGCATTTCAGAGGTACCACCACACAAGGAAGCATCACCGCAGCTGCACGAACAAGCTGCTGATCTCACACCCGCCCCTCCTTGCCCCTTCCCCTTCGCAAGTCCTCCTGCACTTACCTCTTACAAACCAATGCTGAGCCACCTTTAAAAAAAAAGTAAATAGGTTCATTTGTTAATAAAGTGACATTAAACATAAGGAGCGAAGTCCCCTAGATTATTTCGCAATGTGTTTCTTCAGTCTCCAACATGCAGCTTCCTATTTAGCAATGGGTCACCAAGCTGTTACGAATAAAGGGCAGGCTCCTGTTACAGAGATCAACCCAATTAGCAGCAAGAGCTCTCTGTAGAGCAACATGTTTGACAGTTTTTTAGGAAATTATTTCAGACCTAAATCCAGTCCCAGGTGGGGGGCACAAAGACAGCCACACAGTAGTTGTTGACGCCACCCGTGCCCACGTTGTGTGGCATGCCCCACGTAAGACAGGCGCTTGCAGGCACCCAGAAGCTCACAGTTGGTCCCACTGCCTGCATGCCAGCTCCAGAATGTGAGCAACAGAACCGAGATGCTGAGATGATCAAGTCAGCCGATCCCTTCACAGTGGGAAAATCCTCATCTGCTAAGCGGTAAGACCTGGTAAGACCCAGAAAGGCCCTGACATTCTGTGTGACTTCAGTTCCCCTGACATGGCAGAGGGATGTTCTGCAATGGCTTTGCAGTCAAACTGTGCAATGGAGCCTGAAGACCAAACAGGAGTTTTGCTGTGTTCGTAAAGTAAGCAAGATTGTTTTTATGTAGTTACAGCAACTAGTGCTATTTTATGATGCGAGGAATGTATTTATTTTCCTGCAGGCCGATGAACACCTATAGTAAAGAAAGGCTTCTCTTGGCAATTTAAATCTTGCATGGATGTACAATGATTTTATGATCATTATTAATATGCCTGTGGTGTATCCAAATAAAATTTACATTATTTCATTCTGAACTGGCTAACACCAGACAGTTAAAAACAACTCTCATTCTGCACAGCATATGCTGCTGAATGATCCTAAGCCCTGCAGCAAAGATACTCCCTTCTTGCGATTTCTAAGGCTTGTGAACACCACAGCAATCTATGTTTTTAAGGAACAAACAGATGGACAAATCTAATAAGCATCAGGCTGTGTGTGAAGGATCAGTACACCCACTACTCAGAGCAGAAAAATCTGGCTAATGAAGGGTCAAAGTTTCCAGAACACGAACTGGTAGAAAGGTCAGATAAAGAAGCAGGAACAGGAGCAGTAGAGCACAATGATCACAAAGTTGTGAGCGTAAATGATGCCAAGAATGAATTTTAATAAAAAATTGATTCTGCTTACTCCATTAACACTGAAATAACATCTGTAAGAAAAATGTGTCCACTGAGAGCTGCAGATTTTTCTTCTGTGTTTTTCGCAGTACTTCTGATGAAGTTTAAAAAAGGACTTATATTGTTACAACTGCTGACAGCATTCAGATAATCCATTTGGTATTTTAAAAAGTCCCAATCATCAAAATTCAGCTTTAATTGCAAGGTATGTCTGAGCTGAGATTTGACAGAAGTATAAGCCCCACTAATAATGCAGCAGGGTTATTCAGGTGGCACTTGGTAATGTAAACTGCTGATTGCAAGCAGGAGCATTTGAGTTACCTGGATATCAAGTGCTGAAGCCTTCTACCTTGATTTTTAATAAATGAATCACTTCATCTAATAGCCTGCCTGCCTCTTTTGCTGTTAAGAATTGGATGCATTTTATTTTATATGCTGCAGCATTAAATCAGAATGATGACTGATTACTGTGAGACAGTAAGTATCATCCTGAAGTTTACTGCTTTTGGCTGGAGAGGCAGTCAAATGACTTGGCACTGCTTTGGCCTTCGGCCATGAAAGCCTCTATTTCTTCAACAGTACGTGGGACGCATGTTAGCAGCTCCATTCCACTGGCTGTCACCGCGATGTCGTCCTCAATCCGGACCTGTCACAGAGAACACGCGGTTACCAAGGTATTCCAGTTGGGGATGAGAAGCACATGTGGCAGCGACAGCAGCGAGAGCACAAGGTGCGTTTCAGTCTGTGCTGCTGGTGCAACACCAGGCACAGCAACATACTGCAAGCACCAGAATTGTCCATCGCCACTGGCAGCGTGGCGCTCAGCCCTGAAGGGTCCACTGGCCCCTGCTACCCTCCTGGGATCACACAAGCTGCATGATGACCACTGGCAGAGCAGCCCCGCAGGAGGTGGTGGCCCTGCAGGTGACTCAGGTGGTGCCTCTGCTATGTCAGGTATGCCAGGGACAGGCTGAACAAGATGCTGCATCAGTGAGCTCACGCTGCATAATTATGTGGGGCAAATAAATCTCACCCCCCTGATATCAGGAGCAGCGAAAGGAACATTCTCCCCTGAATTTGCCTCCAGCCTTGTTAGCGCAAGGCTTGCTAGGGACAGGTTCAACAGCAGTGCCTCCCGATGCCCGAAGTGCCTGTTCTCAAAGCCGTCCTGTTGCTGAGCTGCAGTTAGCTGCTCTTTGCACTTAAACATCAGATTCTCTTCCCTCTAAACACAACAAACTTTCGAAGAGGAACTGCAACATGAAACAGCTTGTAGCTGATATTTGAAACATTGCATTTTGAGCTGATGAGAAAGTCCTAAGCAGGTCAGACATTCCTTTTAAAATACAATCACTACATTTCAAATCACGCAAGTAAAAAGCAGATCCCCTCAGTTTTCCAGCTCTTGTTCTGTTAAAATGAAAAGTATGCTCCATTTCTGTTTGACTCTAATCTCTTCCTACCAGTAAATATGCCTACACAGTCATTTCCCGTTATCTTATCAGAAAAATGTTAGTAAGTCGCTAAGCTGCAATAAAAGCAAATTTAGTAAGGTGTAAATCCAAGAGAACACAAGCTCTGGGTACTCCCACCTTACAATTGCTTTAATTGTTTTTGACCTCTTGACATTTTCAGCTAAAAATAAAGCTGGTTAACATTTGTACTTCTGATTGCAAAATAATCCATTTGTTCAAACAAAATGAGTCATCCAGTCCTTATTAAACTGTTTAATGATGTCTTTGCCAGATTATTTCTTTTACTTGGTATCAAGTTAAGTGTATTATAAAGCAGAATTAAATAAACAAACTCCATTGAGTTCACACATTTGATTTGGACAGCTGTAAATTTGAAAGCTGCGAAGCTCTTTACGCTTGGTGTGCCTGAAAGGCCAGTGCCTTGCTGCAGAAGAGGAAATCAGCAACACGTTCAACGACGCTACGCACTTGAAACAGATTTTACCAGGGTGGGCTGATTCATTGCTTCAAGTTCGGCCAGCTGAGCAAAAAATAACCCAAGGATTCAGCAAGACAGTCACATTGCATCTTAAGTTGAATCATGCCCTCTGCCTCACAGCAGCCCCCAGCATCTGTCCGGCCGGGATTTGGGCCCGGGAACAGCCTGCCTGGGTAGACCAGCCCCTGGCAAAAAGCTGCTGGTGCCAGCCGAGCCCTGCAGAAGTGCCAGAATCCAGGGAACAGACCTGGTGACTTGGTAAAAGCCAAAGCATCACATTGGCAAGCACACCAGTGTAAACGGAGCTGGGCACAGCGTTGATGTGGAAAGTAAAAATGTTAGTGCAAAAGTAAGTCCGAGAGCTGGGGAGAGGGGCGGCAGCCAAAGCTGGAGCTGACTGCCTATGGAGAGAGCCCCTTCCTGAGCACCCCTGGCTTCACAAACGTTCACCTGCTTGAGCTGAAATGCCCCAGTTATCTGCTACAGAGAAATATCAGCCACAATTCATGCACTTAACCAGTAGGATTACCAAAAAAAAAAAAAGGAAAAAAAATTGTTGGTGTTTTTCAGTTCAGTGTTTCATGCCTTCATCAATACCTCGGCACTCTTTTGAGAAGATGGACTGACTTGAAAGCAGAGCAGATGAAAGCCAGTCTAAGAGGGAGAGGGGAAGAACAAATGGGACAAGGTGTCTGTCAGTGCTGTGCCCTATCTAGGCCACAAGAGAAAATCAGGATGGGGAAGGAGCTGGAAAATGGAGCTAGAGTGATGAAAGGAGCCAGGGGAAGGAAGATACAGTGAGGCAAGACAGGACTGACAAATAACAGACAAAGAGAGATGGGGCTGGCTAAGGAGCCCAGGAAGTGAGAAGCCAGATGCCCTGAACGAGGGGAGCACAGGGGGGTGCTGCAGCCACCTAAGCCAGGGAACTGAGAGTTACCAAACGGGGGAGCATGGGGAAACCCACCAGTTCCGAGTGCCACACAAAGCAGCTCACTGTATAGGAGAAACGCTGTTAGGAGATCATATAATCAATCCACAGCTGTGGATTGGTGTGGAAAGCAGGAGAGCCAGCCTGTCGCACCAGCCTGCTCACCATCAGCAACTCCAAATGGTCTTTGGGCTGTAGCTGGAGGCGCACAGACCCACCGCTCCCATGGGGCCCTCACCTATCACTCCTAGGAAAGCTCCAGCTCCTTCTCCAGGATCTAACCATTTCTCTGCCTGGATGAATCTCACCTGAAATGTGTGCTTGCCGTAACAGAGAAGACAGACTTCTCACTCTCAGTGCACATTTTTCCTTTGCCCAAAAGCAACGCAAGCGCAGAGGAACACAGGTTCTCAAGCAGGAGGAAATTTTTGGTTTTGTTTTTTTCCTTCACACCCTCCATCATGCTTCACCCTGAACTTAAAACTCAGCAGTTTTAAGTAAAACTTAAAGTTAAGTTTTAACTTAAAAACTTAAAACTCTGAAGCAGCAAGAAGCAGCTTCAGAGGACCTGCAAAACCTACCCTACAGGAGAGCCCAGCATCTGGTCTTGTCTACTGTCCAAATGGACAAAAGATGCTGGATCTGTCTGGCAAGACTCTCTGGCTTGGGACTGCCTTTCCCAGTGGGGGATAGCGGTTATGAAACTTGCTCTCAGAGCTATCCCTGTTTGCAGGCTCTTTGTTCAACAGCGCTGCCTGTTTCAGGGCTACAGAGTGGTTTGGAATCGGACACAGCTTAAAGGAACAGCAAACTGAGGTGTAAGGTTTGCTGCACCAGCAGCTTTCAGGGTGCTCTGCAAACACCCCAGGGGAGGCTTTGCTTTTTCAGTGTGAAATGGCACGCTTCAAAAAGCACTCCTGCAAGGGTGAAGTGTCCAGGAATGCCAGGACTGTCCCTAACATGCATTTTTCTTATCAAGGGTAGTGGCACGATCTGTCTGCATAGACCTAATTGCACAACTGCCCAACGCCAGCAACAGATCATCATGTGACTTGACTCAATGGACCCAACTGTGTCCCAAAGCAGGGCTGCGCGGGCATAGCCAAGGACAGCATAGGAGATAAAATGCCAAGGCGGCAGTCAGCTATATATACAGCCTCGCACTTTGTCCTGACTTACTGTTACAGTCATGCTCCCCAGAGCCTCCTGTGTTATCTTCCAAGGGAAGGGGGTTGTAGCACTCATTCATTTCTTTTGGATGATGATATATATAAAAGGCTTTTGAGAATCGAGAAACAATTTTGGCCAATTAAATAGTCCAGATTTGCACAATGACAGATCCCAGATGTGATTAAAAAAGACCACTGGTGACATGTCTCCTGTTTTTTTAAAATCTATTGAGCATTTGTTTGATTATGGCTATGGAAAGCAGCAGTACTATCGCTGCAAGATCTTAGAGCGGGAGACTTGCCTGGGAAACGAAGACAGGACGTGGGCCACACATGCTACCCCGCAAAGTAAATTAGCACGTGTGCTTCTGTCTGGCTGAAGGATCCACGTGTCTGTTTTTATAGCTGGTATCCTACAGAGGCAGATGCATGAAGCTAAGAGGACTTATTTCAACTCAGCCACTGACTCACCAATAATTTTTAATAGAGCAAACTTACCACGAGCAGGGTTTGACTTCTGTATTTCCGGGGGACTGGTTAGGAAACAGAGGGGCTGAGCATCAAACCCAGGAACAGGCAGTACATTGCAGGGCTGAGGAAGGCACCTTCCTGTCACCACGTTACGCAAAGTGGCAGCACCAGGATGTTTTCTATATTGGCTAACAGGCTCTGTGCTCCACAATGACTTACTCATCCCATGCTGCTAGTCTTCCGTCTTCTTATGCACAAGCAAGTCCTCATGTCTGGCACACTTTATTTTAAAGGTCTACATATAAATATTTTATAAAAGGGGAACAAGATTAGTAGGCTGAGGCCATATATTTTAAGGTCAACTGATAACGGCTGGAAAAAGAATCTTCAGGCACACAGTCCCTTCATCCAGGCTCAAAAAGAAGCAATAAACTATAAGCTAAATACAGGTTAGAAACAACTCCTCTTACTTTAACCTAGTTACGTTAATTAAGACAACTTAAGAGAGAAGGGTTAAAGAAGGTTTATAAGCAACTAGCTGCTGGTGTTGGGTCGCCTACAACTATCGCTTCTCTTACAGGAACTTTAAAGAAAGCTATATATTTCATTATGACAACTGCTTTTCTACAAAATTTTGTTTCAAAAATGCTGTGTAGCATTATTACTGCTGCATAATATGAAATGTTAAAAAACAGATGAGCAAAATGTTTATTGCCTAGTAAACTATTTCATTCCAAAACACACATTCACCATAAACCCAGAAACAGAGCTCAACCTTCTGAAAAATAAAAATCAGGACAGAGGCAATTGCATGACTCTGTGAACTAAAGGTAGAAGCAATTAAATATCCTGCTTTTTATTTGGTTCATCATTTGTTTGTGAGTAAGGGAAGTACTGTTGTTTTGAAAAATATTGTAATATTAGCAGATCTTCAAGGTCCTGGGCTTTGTAAATCTATTTAACTTTTAAATGAGAAAAATCTGCAAACGAAAGAAAGGTAATGTATTTAACATTAGCTGTCTTTCAGCATTTTCTCCAAGCTGCATAGAGTTTTCACATATTAAGTCTAGTCCTAGTTCTGCAGATCCTAGGGAAAAATAAAGCCTGAACATTTAAGGCCAAAAAAAGATTGAACAGTTTTACTGGGTCTTTGAGAAAACATCATATGAACTGCATGAATCAGTAATCAGCTTATGAAGAATGGAAATGTCAAACCCTAAAGGGCAGCATTTGGAGTTAGTATTTCCCTTTCCCTGAGGAATCAGCTGCTTTTCCTGAGCAATATATGCAACTGTATGCACATACCTCTATTTGCACGTGTTTATTTATGAATGCGGCAAAGGCAGAGTCCAGGCAGAGCAGAGGTGCCCTGGGACGGTCACTGTCCCAGCGCCTGATGGCAGCCCTTGCCCCACAAAATTTGTGACCTCAGTAAACTGGACCTTCATTTTGCAGATGGAGAACTGAAGTACACGTGATTGAGCGACTTGCTGAAAAGGGCTGAGGAAGCTTGTGAAGGACTGAACTCCACAGCTGTCAAGTAAAGAGGTTAGGGCTTCAGACAGGGCAGCCCGTGCTCTCAGCAGCAGATCCCCTAGCAAAACTTCTTGCCTCCCTCCAGAGGGATCTGTATTGGACCCAGAACAGCTGTTTTTTCATAAAAGCCCACATGACGAGGTCCCTGGGAAGCAGTCACAGCCACAAAGCCCGAGTGTCCGTGTCACAGGGACACAGGATGCCTGGGGTGCTGGCGGACCGGCTCGGAGCGTGCGCAGGAGCAGCACTGGTGCTGCCAGCACACGCCCTGCACACCGGCAGCAATGCAGAGTGGGCAAAGGGAAACCTCGCCTTCTCTCTCGTTCTTTTCTGCTCTTGCAGCTTTTACAATCTCTTTATGGCTAAATCCAGGCAGCACAATTACAATAAATGGCTACAGTCTTGCCCCTTTTGGCACAACAGAAGAGCTTCTCTTCTCAATGCAGAGACTTGTCACAGTCAAGAAAATTACCCAAAGCCCAAAAAAGACATGAATTCCAGGTGAATTCATTAAAATTCACAAATCCCCTGTGCGGACAGCCTTACTCAGTAGAACAGTGGTGTTACTTTGGTTAACGTAAGATCATTTTGGAAGTGAATTAAACTAAACCAAATGAAGAACACTTTAATTAGTGCTGAGCTCTGCAGAGGGAAATGGACTACTTATTTCCTTTTGTACGACGTATTTTTCTTTTAAAGGAAGACTGACTGGCTGTGGTGAGTTCTCTAGCTAGAACTGACACCAATACCAACCCCTGTACTTAATATTTGTCAGTAAAACCACTGGGCTTCACAAGATCTTTTTTAATCATGTAGAGAGAAAGTTTTCTGACATGCTTTTGAGAGAAATAGTCACTCATTCTGGATAAACTAGAATGAACCAGCATGTAGATAACTAATTCCGCTACACAGCACAAATTGCATATTCTATTTATGTAGAATCAGAATTGTAAAGATGGAAAAATTAATTTTGATTGTGTTATAATTCAGCTTTTCTGTAGAATTCAGAAATATTCAGATGTACTTCAGTCTCAGATTTTATTTCCATTCTTCTCCTGGACAAAATCAAGTGACAACATCTGGCTCAGGGTATGTGTGTATTATTATTTTTTTCTCTCTAAGTAAAATGTATTGTTCACAGGGGGATCAGAGATTTAGATTTTTGCTCAATCGTTTTTGGGCAGCTCCCCCTTTTAGCAAAGTTTGTTGGCTAGCTCTCCTTACAAGTCATCATTACAGGAAGCTAAGCAAAAAACAGGGGAGAAAGTTAGACTTCGCTTGAAATCTCTGGAACAAGAGCGCCTGATCCAGCAACTTATTACCAAGGTAGAGATCCTGTGCTGTCACTCCTATTCCACACAAACGCAGACAGCAGGTGAGCCATGTGTATGCCTCAAGCTGCAGAGCTGGAGTGGGCATTCACAGCAAGTCATGGAAAAATGTGGGCTTTGCTGAGCATTTCCAGAAAAACCAGGAATCAACTCAACTGCCGAAAAACTCCCACAGACTGTTTACATGGAAAGTGAAGATAGTTAAAACTGTTTTCATTGTGGTGTCATCCTACACAAGTGCATTACAGTGTTCCCTTAAAATATGCTTCAGCACATGGTGCCGTATCTAACACACTCACAGTTAGAAAATGCAGAGTTAGCTGCCTTTTGTTCACCAGTATCTCAGTTGGCTGGCTGGCAAGTGTTGATAAAGAAACAACACAGGGACAGATAACGTCTCAAACCCCAGCAGTGAATTAAATACCAGCAAGGGTAAAGTCCCATGTCTCTCGATAAGGCTGCACACACATCATACGGGCAGCGTCCACAGGTGGCGGCTGGCTCACGTGACTGGGAATGGCACACACATTTTGTTGGGGCTGGTGGTTCAAAGCCAGCTCAGACCAAGAGCGTTACAGTAACTACCCTCTCACGGCTGGTGCACAGTGATAAATTAGTGAATGGCAGCAGCAGACAATTCCTAATGAGTGATTTTTCATACCAGAAAAATCACTGCCGGTGCCAGTGATTGTTGGCTTTGTTGAGACTTAGCAGAAGAGCCACGAGGAGGACGGGGCACTGCAGCTGCCTGCTCTATCTTCTCCGTGCATGAATATGGAAGCTCGGAGAACAACGTGGCACCCTCCAAATGCTCGCCCTGCTAAAATGAAAACCCACTGGAAGCCACTGCAACTGCTAAACGCTCTGCGAGGGCAGTGGCTTTGAGTGGGAAATGTGCCCGGGAAAGCATGGAGAAACAAGGCCCCTCTGCTTGCACAGCAGCTGCTTGCACGGGAATGATTGCCCAGATCACAGCGACCTCGGGAGCCAGCCCCCGCTCCTGCGCGCACACTGCTGCCTGAGCCTGCCACGCAGCACCTTGAGCACCGCTGCTCGTGAAGACCATCGGCCATTCCTCTGGAAAACAGGGAAGGCTTTACATGCACAAGTTTCACAGACTTCTGGCAATAATCCAGTAAGAGCAATTATTGCCATTTTTCTCTGTTGCCTCCCTGACTTAAACAGCATCAGACTGTTCTGCCCTGGGAGGGAGCACCAGACTGTGCCACTGTCAGGGAAGCTAACTCTGGACTATGGATCTTGGTCTCACGTTTCATAACATTCACGTTTCACACAATAGACAAAAGACCTACCTGGCAAGTCACTGTACAGTGCTGACAGAGCATATTTCAATCAATGGAAAAATACGGGACTATCGTTTATCAGGTATCACAAGTAGAAAACCACATTTAAAAATAACACCACCACCACCACCACCACCCCGCCAGTGTGTCTGCAGGGTCAAATGGCCCAAGGTGCTGCTTCAGGAACAGCCCTATACATTAAAACTTCCACAAGATTTCTTCTCAAGTACACAGTCAAGGCAAACAAACAAAACCAATTTCAGAAAAACATCCGGTGAAGAATTACTCACCCCGCCAAATCCTCTAAAGCGCTGCAGGACATCGTTGTTGATGAAACAGGACTGTGCAGGATCACGGAGGGCTTGGTCCAAGAGGTGGTCGATGAAGTAGATGCCCGGCTCAATGGTCAGCACCATGCCCTGCTCCAGGCTGCGGGCAGTGCGCAGGCTCCTCAGCCCTGGCAGGTCAATGCGCTCCACTCCCTGCGGAAGAAAGACCGGTTCTGACAGACGGAAAGGCATTGCATGGCTGACCTTTTATCAAGGCCCTCCTACGCTGACTGCTCCATAAGACACCCAAACCGTAAGAAATATTTGGGAAGTAGAGGACTGAACCTGTGCTATGCCATTACCTCTCTCTCATCAGCCCCCCATTTAGGCCTCACAGAGTGGTGACCAGCTTTCAACTCAACACCTGAACTGTTCTTTGTACCACAGAAATCCCGGCTTTGGATATGCTTGGTACTGTACTCTCTACCTTGGGAGAAGTACCGCTCTACGGAAAAAAGTAATTACTTGCACTATTCCTATACCCTCCCGTGCAAAGTAGAGTATTTTAAACAATGTGCAAATCTTGAAATGCCCCCTCCACATCATGGCTGAAACAGCTGAACTATGCAGTAGAGAACAGTTTCTCCAAGGATATGCAAATGCTTATTCTCACTGAATGTTATTAAAATTACACATTTATGATCTTGATTCAGGAGCAATGAGTCTACACATGACCTCATAAAAGCAGCCCATTTAAAACTAAACTTCTGTCAGATTCAGACTTTCAGGCAACATGGTGCTGACTGATATTATTAAAAACTAAGTCAAAACAAGTCCTGACTAGAAAAACATTCTCTTCTTCCCAAAAGCTGGTAAAGCAGAATGATATATGAGGACATGCTTAGTCAAGGAATTAGAAACACTGCAAAGACTAGTTCAGGATATTAATTTTCTTCCCCAAAATGTGCCAGGTATTGCAACATTGGAATAAATATATCTCAATCCCATTAGCTTTTCAAAAATTCTTTGCAACTGTAGCAAAATTTCACCAACAAAATATCATGACGGCCAGTAAACAGTTCACAGGCCCAACAGCTTACAAACACGCACACACTCTTTGCTCATGAAAACTTTTCCGCTTTAGCCCTTAAGGCAGAGGGCAACAGGTCGGCAAGACCAAGGTGTTATTTATCTGGTCTCCACGAAGCTTTCCCAAATCTTGCTCCTGGCAATCTTCCTTGCTGGCAGAAGGGGTGCCTCCTTTCAGCATCCCCAGCAGTGTGACTGGCATCACAAGGATGGAACTCCCCCTTTCTCCAGGACAAAACACACTGCCCGGTGCCACCCTCAGTGCCAGGGCAGCATGTCCCGGCACAGCTGTGCTCTGCGTTCCTGCCACACCGATGCAGGGGGGCGGAGGGAGGCAGGAGCATACCCTGCAGATTAGCCGCGTTTTTCTCTTACTGAATCATTCCCTCTTCAAAGCGGATATGGCTCCACAGTACTGTTTGCTCTTGAGCTTCGCTTTCAGTTCAGAGAAAGCCTATTTCACAGAAATCCTCCTTGCAACAGCCACTCAATAGTGTTTGTTCTATTCTCACTGGCCACCCAAGCAATACTGGGGTCACTTTTTTCCCCTTTGCAGAGCTTACTCTGTTCCAATGCACAGCATCTCACAGCAGCCAAGATCTTCACAGCTAACCAGCCCGGACATTTGTGGGTAGGTTTGCCCGTTTTTCAGAGATGCAGAGCATTTGCAGTTCTCAGTGCCCCTGCGAGTCAGCGAGCGTATCCTGACCATTTTCACTGTGTATTCGATACATTTTATTTCTTATGTTTGATTTGAATTTTGCAGAGCATTATATTACGCTAAAGTAAGAAAGCACAAATTTGTTATACTGAGGCTAGGAAACAAGAATACTCCGATATTAAGCAAGGCACTTTGCATTTATATTCTTATCAAAACCCAAGGAGAATCAATATATTTCTAAACTTGAAACAATAACTGCACTGAAATGGAGCCATTTTTCTTTCTGCTGCTGCCCCATGGGGTTTGGCATCTCACACATTCATTGTAATGCATAAAGGAAATGAGGGCATCCGATCTTGTGGATTAATCTCTCCATGAGCTGTAAACAATTAGATTAGCGTCTGGACCTTTTGGTGTCTTGCCAACTATCTATCGGCTGCTTTACAACAACCAACCCGTATTTGGCTTTTAAGTACACTTCTCTTCAATTCTACTTGCAAATGCCTTTTCTGAGGCAGTCAATCCAAGACAGATGCTGGAAAGATGAATGCGCAGCGAGGCAAACAATGGCAAACATCCTCTGAAGGCAGCCCTGGCACAGCATCTGCATTTTTTTTGCCTTTTCTTAAAACAAATGAGGTTTAAACACCAGGTGTGACAATAAAGCCTCGATGCCCATTTCATTTACTTCCATGCAGCTATTAAAGCAACGTGTAGGTGTTTTGTCTGGAGTCCTTGCAGTCCAATTCTGCTTTTAGTACTTACTCCAAGAAGCTAACAGCATGTTTACAACTCAGGAGCAAGACCCAGGGATTCACGTTTGGAAACCTCCTTTGGCAGCGCAGGCTCCCCAGGCTGTTAGCCATGCAGGGAGAGCCCCCAAGGCACCAGAATACTGCTGCTCCCCCAAAAGTAAGATTTTAACTTCTCTAGAAGGATTTCACAAACTTTTTGATATTCCCCGCCCCGTCCTAGCTCAGCTCTAGGTTGTGTCAGCTCTTGGTTTCACCTCCAGATCTTTGGATTTTGCAGGCACTGAAGTCACTGTGTAAATGGCAGCAGCTATACCTCTTCCATGAAAGCAGTTCTAGCAGGCCTTTGGAGAAAGGGTTACACCGCTCAGCTTTCCAAAGGCAGCAAGCAGGACACCAGTGGGCTGGCTTGAGGTAAGGAAGACCTATGGTCCCTTTTAACAGAAGCTAGCAAGAAGTTCACCAAGAGATGCATGAAATGGAAGAACAGAGAGACAGGTTCTGGCTGTCGCAGGTACATGGCCATGCACAGCCTGAGCAGAGGACAGCCCCAGGCCAACTTGCTGCAAGGCTGAAGGACAACGTGAGCGGGGACAGGGAACGAGCAGAGTGTGGGAGGGGGAAGGTGACCAAGCTTGGGAGATGACAACATTCCTTCTTTTGAGAACAGCGCTGGATTAAAACGTACATTGGACTATGGCTTCAGCATCCCAAATGACATCTGCTCTCTGGGAATCTGTGACCACCTCACTAGCCACCACGGCCATCAGGTCCCGGGGCTGAGAGTTCTCAGCTTTCAGTCTGCTGCAGTTGTTTATGAAAACTAGGACAAACTGAGGATTTTTGCAATGACTTTTTAGTCTACCCCCAAACACTACCACCCCCAAATAGAAGATGACAGGTCTGAAACAAGGACACTGCCATTTTCCACCAAGTCAAACCCTGCTGGGAGCAAAGCCTGATGGGGAAACCTCACACTGTCATCCATCAGTATGAATCTTCTGCCATTGCTGGGTTTTCTCCTTCGTGAGGAGGGACCCTACAACGAAAGCCTTATTTTCAACAACCACCATGAAGTTGTTTTGTAGTCAGATGAAATGAAGAGTAAAAATGCGAACGCTGGCACAGCAGCTGTGTGGATATCTGCTTCTATTACCATTATAACCTGGAGGCCTGGCCACGGGGCAGGACCCTGGTGCGCTCAGTGCTGTACAACTGCAAAGCGTAAGTTGGTAATTTCCCTCAAAAAAGTGTAGAGAATAATCTAGAAAATATTAACACCTAGGCATCTAAAAACAGACTCCCAGTGACATTCTGGGAAAATCACTTTTTGAAGAAGTATTTTGTATGTATACTGCAACAACAGACTATATTCAAAATTGTTTTCTAAGACTGATTTTATTTGGAGGTTCTGCTCACATTTTAAAATTAAGACACTCCCCCCCCAGTAAGCACAGATGTACAACACTGTCATTTGTGACTGTACTCCTGCCAAGAACATCAGATTCCAATTAATGGTTCATGTAAGGTAACAAAAACCAGCATGTCTAGGCAATAAGGACTGTCAAGGGAACAAGAGAATTATTATGTAAACTGATTTCATTACTATGTAAGCAAAATAAAAGTTCAAATTAAGTTAAGTGTGCAGTAATATAAAATATAGACCTATTTTTGGAATAAGCAGGGAACTAGGAAGTACGCAAATCTGCCTATCCCCCAGAAAAGTGGCTGTGGAAGACTAGAAGTTGTAATATCCCCAGAATACACCTCAGTATCACGACGACTTACAGCCTGCTCCTAAGCAACTCAATGGTTAATGGGGGTATATGTTGCTCTTTCCATGGAAGATCTGCAATGTATATCATGCTGGATCTTGTCCCACAGACACCAGCTACCAGGCAAAGCGATCAGAAGCAGAAGTAGCTCCAGGCCCACTCAGGTGAGCCTGATCTTGGGTCTGTCTTTGGATCCGGACAGAAGAAAACCACAGGTGATGTCTCTGTGCTGGCTGGTCATCACCCACAGGGCCATGACACTAGCTAGGGATGCATGAGCACAGAGATGCAAGGACACCCTCCCCCCTAAAACCAGGGGCTGCAACGCTTAGTTGGCATCACCTAAAAGTCTCCTCAAGCCAGCAATGGCAGCAAAACGTGGCCACAGCAGAGATCACCAAAGCTGCTCGTAACTGCGAATACTGAAGACTCATGTAGCGACACAGACCAGTTTCTGGTACTTCTTTCCAGCTAAATCATCACAGAACTTTTTTGAGCCTGACAAAGAGACTGTCCCAGTTGGACCACATCCAATACAGTGAAGTCCTAACCATTTTATCAAGCTAAGTGCAATCAAGTACTTAAATTAGTCAGAATGCTAACATTATATTTAGATTATACGAAATGAACAGCGAAGCGAAATCTCATCTCTTTCACTCTTCCCTATTCTCCCACTGCGTATACCCAACTTCTAATTAGCTCATTTATTGTAAAAAGAGTGGAGCCCTATTGCAGCTAATAAAAGTCTTGAATTCCGTTTCACTTGTCTCCTGGTCCCTCCTCTCTAAGCCCTTGTTTCTCTTGCTGAATGTTGCTAATGAAGATCAGTTTATTCAATCTATCCTGCTTTTTCCCAGCAGCCTGAGCTGCCTATAGTCACCTGAAGGAACCGCTGTCAGTCCTGCCTTTGAAATCAGCAGCAGGTTACAGAACATGCCCCAAGCATCACATACCACTTGTGGCATTTGCAAGTCAACGCTTCCACTTCTGCAGGAGAATCTAATTACTAGCTGGAGCTTTTGGGACACAGCTCAAAGTTAATATTGGGGGAATGGAGGGCACGCGATGTTTAACTGGCTATTTTATTTGAAACATTTTTGTCTTTTCCTAGGTATTAACTGTGGTATCAGGTTTAAGCTGCATAGTAAGTTTCCCATTACTGCAGGGAATGAGGAAAAATCACCTGCACTTATTCGAGGCACCGCTGCCTGCCGAGTCAGGGCTGAATTTCAATCCATCACTACAGCATGGTTCTGAGCATAACTTCCCATGTCATTTTTGCTTCCTGATTCTCAGACGTCACCAAGCTCCACGGCTATAATAATGGAAATAAAAACCCCACACTGATTTTATTTTTTCTTTTTTTCTTAAAACCTTAGTGTGATAAAAAAAAGAGATGGCAAACCGTAAAAATCACCAGGTTGACAACTACAACATAAACCTGGAAGATGAGGAGAATATTTAGCTGGAGAATTCCTAACAAATGAGATAAAGAATCGCAAAAGCTACCAGCAACACTGTTTTAAAATGAGATCAATGACAAGCACCGTTTAAAATCTAATGCACGGGTTTTGTTGTGACACACAGAAAGCATATATAGGCGATGGCCTTAAATGAAAGGTCTTTTGTGATCTTCAGAAAGTAGTATTAGTGGAAATTGCGTAACAAAAAACCTAAAGTATACCTATGAAACCTTTTATACTTTACTTTTACATGTAATTGAAAGCAGAACTGTACTGTCTTGGTCTTTCTCTCCTACTGGCCTAGAATGAATTGTTCAAAAACACACACAAGCTCTGTTAAGTCTCTGCTAAAATTTCAGAAAGATTTGGACATTAAATATCCAGATAAAAACTCTCTTAGCACACAAAGTCTTTTGCAAGAAACTTCAACACGTGAAAGAAACATAAGCAAGTATCTCCATCAAAAAAAATTTAACCAGAACTAACGAAATCCAAACAAAGCAACAAAAACCCCAAGTCCACAACACTTTCTTCCTCAGAGGAGGAGGAAAACCCTGTGGTACAACAGGGCATGGGCTGCACCATGGCACTGCACTGATACAGCACCTGAGCTCTCCCCTCCTCTTCTGCCTCTGCTCAAGTCCTAACGTTCCATAAACACCCAAACTCTAGCATCTGTGCTCACAGGGAAAAGCTGCTGGGAACTGGTCACAATTCTTCTAAGCACATGTAAGATGCCACAGCAGGGTACGAGCCTAACTCTGGGAGGGGCTTAAACCCCATGGAAGAATCTTAGGCTGCAGGAAACTCTCCTGGCTGGTGTTCAACCCAACAGAGAACAATAAGCACTATGGATTGCAGTGCTGTTCTGCATGGAAATGTTGTAGAATTCTAAATCTTCACCAGTTTGTTTCTTGCTTACACTCTGCCTGCTCAGTGGCCCACACAACCATGTCTCTGCTATGCAGGAATTCAAAGAATCGAAAGGAAAGTGTTTCAAGGGGACCCCACGAAGCAGAAGGTCTTTCCTCCTCCTCTTTTCTCAAGGTGTACAATCGCTTACAAGAACAAAACCTAGAGCTAAAACTGGTGAAAGGCCCTTTTACTCTTTGCTCATATAAGCACCTACTGTACAGGTTGTTTCATGTTTGCAGGCCCTGGGTACACAAAGCTAGAGCAAGCTTTGCTAGGTTATGACCAAGTGAAGCAATTTGCATCACTGGGGCTCTACACAACAGCTTTAGGCTTCTTGGTAAATTCACCTCATCCTCTGCTTCTTAAAGGAAAAAACATTAATGCATCATTTGCAATGCTGACCACAAAAAAATGAAATCTTCTGCTTCAGCATAAAGTAGGATACATAAGGAAAATAATTTTTGCCAGAACAAGAAAGGGAACAAGATTATTCCTGTATTCTCTAGTAGGTTTAGTGACCTAAATCCCTAGACAGTCATCTGGGATCTGGGAGCAAGCTTTCTGTTAGAGCCAGATGTGGCTTGTACACCTCTCTGAGCAGCAGAGATGTTCCACAAGCATGCACAGTAATGGAAGGACATGGATAACTCCAGGATCAAAACAAACCTCTAACGTTAATTTGTTGATGCAGAATAGCAATGAAAGGATCACCTTTTCATGAGAATAGAGAATTGAATTAAAATTTTAAACTAAGGTAAATCTTGTAATTTTAAAAGACAAAACAAAATGAAACTCTTAATTCGTAAGATGTTAAAATCACAGTAGTTATTAACCTAACTTAAATTAACTGGCTTATTATTATAGAAAGTCATCAAATGTACTTAGCATTCTTTAGAGCCTTACAGTCAATTAACATAACATGAAATTGAATCAACTCAAGCATCTAGAGACACAGAACCTAGATTCAAATGAAAACTTCAGCCCCATCTACCTCAGGGTCTGAAAATTTGGGATCACCTACCACGTTTTCTCCATTGCAACAGGCACAAACCCTCATTTATATCCCATATCGAATTTACCCAGAAACAAATGAAAGAGTGTGGGAAAACCATCTCCATGATTAAATTTTACAGCTGAAGCTAAGCCCAGTGGAGTTTTCACCCTTTGAAGCTAGCTCTGTCTGACTAAGGGCCAGATTTTCTGAAGTGATTAGTACCACTGGGGCTGAATTTTCAGAACTGCTGAAGTTGTAGTTAGACCCTCAAAAGAAGCAGACACATTTTCAAAGAAGTGTTCGATGCTTGGTTTCCCCATGAGGAATACCATGGTACACTGCAGGAGACCCGATTCCCGAAGGAGCTCTTGAGTGCTGAGTACTTCTGAAAATCAGGACATTTACCTACGTGCTTCACTGGGAAACACCGGTGGTTATACTCTTTTAAAATGTTGTCCTAAAATGAGGTTACTAAGATGCATTTATTGCTGGCCAGAACTGTTTATTCTTTATCACGGCAACAAGAGGAAGAGAAATGTTGTATTTTCTAATATCCCAGAGTATCCTTTGCAGAAAATCTGCAAGTTTTTTAACAGTGTTGGTCAAAGAGGAAGAAAGTGCTTGTTCAATGCTGCATGTGAAAGCAGCTTACTGGAAAAGATGAAAACTTATTATTGCCAATTTTGAAAAAAGAAATCTTTGGCTACCAATGAATAACTAATCTAAGCTAACAATGTCTGGAAATAGTTTTTTTGGAACGTACAAAACTTTGTGACGGATAAAAATTAGGAAATTAAAGCTTATTGTATTATTCCAAATGTAACTGTTTACACTTGATGAAAAATAATGGAATAATATCCACTTGGAAAGTTTTTATTTTTAAAAAATCCTTTGTAATACTCCCAGAAATTCACTCAGCCAAAAGCAAATAAGTTGCTTCTTAACCAGCTAGAAAAAAGAGCATGATACTGCAGGCATGGGCTCAGTGTACAATAAACATAAAAATGGCTTTATGAAATTCCTTGTGAAAATCTCGTTAGCTGGTAAACATTTAAAACACACTAAAAATCACTCCACAATGTACTAAATGTTTTCAAAATGCATTTTCTCACAAAACAATGAGGCATAGATAAAAAGCCTTCTCCCACTTAATACAGACACATACCACACTCCACTCACAAGAGAGGTGCCCCATAGCTCACGTTTAGGTTTACCTGGGGAAAAACCACGTCCCCTGAAGCCTTCCACTGCCACCCTGGCTCCGCAGCCCTGCGGCTCCCTCCTGCTGCGGGCAGGGACCGTGCCTCCCATTAGAGCTTCAAGCCCAGAGAAGCCTAATGAAGTTCACCCCATTGGCAGGCTTTTGATGTGGGTTTTCCAATATCAGGTGCTCTGACGCTCAGTTACCTCACCTTAGTCAAATGACCCAATATAAAAAGCCTCATGCTTTGGGTCAGAGAGAAGTGATGGGTCTAACAGAGGTGGAATTAATGCCGCAGAGAGAGTTTAAAGGGGCTGCTCTTCTGCAGAACCCCAAATTCATTATTTTTCAAATTAAGCTGATGCCACACATCCATCTATGTGCACATCTATATGCAAATACTGGACTTCGGATATTTGTGTGTGAGCTCACGTACATGCTGCCCCCATATTCAGAAAAACTTTTATTTAGAATTGGATTTTGGAAGTAAACTAGCCATGCAGACTTTCTTAACGTAAGAATGCAGCTGCATGTCTACACAAACAAATAATTTTAATATATGCAGGTATAAAATCCTCTATCTGCATAGACCTCTGGTATTTTTACACACATTAAGTATGAAACAGAAGAACCTATCTCATTTGACAATGCAATCCCTATATATCCATTTTTATCTATTAATAGGTTGCTCTTTCAAGATTGCAGACACATTGGTCAGCTTTCAGGAAAATGATCCCTAAATTATATAATACACCAGATAATTAACAGTTATAAATGTGGTCCTCTGTACATAAAAATTAATTTAAAAAACTGCTTCTGTAGCTCATATGCCAAACTACTGAAACCTGCGGAGAAGACAGAAGATATATAGGGTCCACTGCTCTATACTCACCCAAAACCAGTTCTAGAAATCTCCCTTAAAATTAAGACACTTGCTCTAATCTTCAAAGCAGACAGTTTCTAAGTAAAAACCAAGCACGGTACTTTTCATTCCCACAATTCTCACTTGTTCCTAAAATTCAGTTATCTTTTTACCCTACCAGGTCTTGAACATGTGCTCCAGTTTACTTAAGTCCACCAAATTCAGAAAGGTTACTTAACAACACAAGCGAAAACAATCTAAGCAAAGGCATGCAACATCAGGGTCCAGGATTGTTAAGTCCATGAACTCTCCAAGTAATCACATCCCTCGTATGTTGCTGAATGCCTCTCTTTGTACACAGAGAGAATGCACTTGGGGGGAAGAGAGAGAGGGGCAAACATCCATCCCTTCTGTATTAGCTAGTGAAGAAACCTTAACATCAGAATAGGGTTGCTTTTGATTTTTGTTTCATTTTTATTACATGCAAGTTTATTAGCTGATACTAATACATAGCCATCACAGTATTGTGTCTCAGCAATAATTATATTGTGAACATGAGTGCCCTCAAGCATTATATATTGTTTCTTCCCTGCCTGCAAAAGTGAACCCAGCAACAGCAGCTGTCATGTAGCCTGTTCACTCAACGTGAAAAAGCTCCAAAATATGCTTAAACCTTACCTAAAAAGTTTTTAGTTTCTTTTTCACGTTCTTGTGAAAGAACATCTTAAATAAGAGAGAAGACAAATGATCCATTTTCATCTTGTATTATTGAAAACCCTTACACAGTTAGCCTCAAATAACCAAAACATAACACACAGAAAATCCTTCTGAGATCTTTCTGAAGCTGCTGTAACTTCCTTTCTTTATTCAAACCTTAAGTTCAATTCCCCTTAGAGATTTTTTTAGTATCATTGCAAACATCTTACCATTCATTGGATACTTAATTTTATACATTCTCTTTTCAGACCACAGTCATGAACCATCATGTTAATTCAAGGAAAAAGGTAATCATTCTGTATTTTCTGCAGAACTCAATACAAGAGGTTATGCTTTCACATTTGCAAAGACTGGAAGACTTGATGGATTTTTTTTCTTTCCACTTTCATTCCAGGACAACACATGTACATTGGTGCCTGTGTTGACACTGGAGATCGAAGTTCAAGACAGGAATGTGAGCCAGCTTGTTTCCATATGACACAACCATTGGGATTTACTAGCCCAGGTGCATCGGTGGGCTTCCACAGCTGTCTCACATCTGGAAGACAGCAAGTGAGTCTTCCCACTACAGGTCTCAGGTAGACTGAGATGCTCTCTGCCACAGCACAGGGTATGCTTGAGTGATATATGTTACAGCAGTGACTCATGGAGAAACACCACAATGTATGTAGAAAACGGAACAGATTAAGAATGCCTGAAGGGTGGCATCAGTTGACTTCTCCCCATCAGCAATTTATGTTTTAATGAATTAATAGATTCCCTTAAAGTAAACTGCATAAAATATCATATCCAGAAAAAGATACGGTTAAATGCACATCTGTTCCACCTCTGAGAAGATGCAATCGGCTAATCATGCATAAACTAAGAGAAAAGCTAATTGAATTGAGAGGGGTTAATCTGCAAGGCAGTTGAGAATGGACTAACACTAACCTCTGGGTAGCCTCCAACGTCATGCACATCGATTCCAAGTAGATGTCCAAGTCCGTGTGGCATAAATATTGCACCCAGATGAACCTTCACCATGTCATCGACATTGCCTTTCAGAATGCCAATTTTAGTCAACTCCTCCAGATGGACTCTGTCAGCCAGACGGTGCATATCAGGCCAGGCGACCCCTTAGAGAGCAGAAACAAGCAGCTGAGTTAACTATTGCTAAAAGTTTTTAAAGACGACTTTCAAAAGCAGATGTAACACATGTGCCCTTTGTTTATATAAAAAACAAAGGTGGAAAGAGCAACCACATTAGCCCAAAAATACTTTAAACAAGACAAAATTATCTTAATACGCATGTGAAGCACAGAAAACTACAAACAAGAGAAACAGCAGCACCTTATAATCCAGATCCACATGAAAAAATGTTAAGACACTGTATCTAAGCATGTCAATGCAGATACAAATGTTATCAGTGAGTTTTCTAAAGGAATGTCAACTGTAAAATGCAGTTATTTAAAATGCAGAGCATAAAATATCATTATCCTATTATTTTCAATAATGATTATACCCATTTAGAACATTTGAGATGGACAGTACTTTTCTACGTTCGTAGATTTAAAGCCCACATCCTTCTGGCAAAGACACTCCCCAGAAATTAATGACTCCCTTGTGTTAATAGGCTGTGTAAAACACAAGTCCTCTAATACACGTACTAAAACAGCATTACAAAATACTGTTGGTTGACTAGAGACAGTGCCAGGATACATTAGATTTCTATTATTTTGGTATAGGATACAATTTTTTTTGACAAACTGCTGGGGGGAGGAGGGAGGAAGAAAGCAGCTCTTTTGTTAGTAACACAGTACTGTCTTAATTAGTTCACCATGGCTTTGAGTCATCATCAACAGAGCGGTTGCAGAGTCAAGACAACTAGGGCTAAGGTACAGTAGAAGAATATTTTCCTTGTTCAATTTTGGCATGATTAAACAAATAAAAAATGAGCAATTTTGAAGGGCAAAACCCCATTCGCTTTAATCCAGTTAAACACGCGGCTCTAGGGTCTTGTGAACATGAATGTCATATCATAATTACATTAGCACTTTTTGCTGAAAGTACTAAGGCTTCAAAGGCTGAAATAAAATCATCCTATAAGAGTGCTTAAATAAAATTCAGTTGTCTTATATGGCTCCGATATAAAGATTGGAACCAAACTGATGAGCATGTGGCTGCTCCGTCTTGCACATCATGCACACAGAAACCAATGCACCTTTAGGCTCCCATTAACACTGACTGGGAATCAGCTCAGCATGTAGGTTAGTTTACAGGCCTCCTTTTCCCCATTAGATTACTCAGTGATCAAACTTTTTAGCCTGGTGCATGCATGCAGCTGAAGAAGCACCTTCCTTGCCCAAGCAAGACCGTAAGACAGAGGTGGGCAGCATAATACGTTGGACATCCTCAGTTGCTGTTTCCTCACAAAAGCCAACAGTGCCCGAGCGAGTGATGTTCACCCACAAAACGTGCTGTCTTCCTGTTCAAAATGTGCTATCTTCGTGTTTTCCCTCCTTTAAAAAGGAATTTAGATTTTTCCTTCAGGAAGAATTAATACAACCATAACCAGTTGTTCTTTTGACAACTGTGTTCAACATAATTATATTTTACAAGAATTTATCTTTTTATCTTTTTGAACATTGATTGTATTGCAATTTTCACTTCTCTAGATTCATCTGTGTTTCACAGCTATCTCACAACAGGCCCCAATCTGTTGCATGATAAATCAAAACCATTACAATCTATCATGTCGATATTATGGATATCAAACTGGAAGTAGTACTGAATCACAGTTGCTTTCCTGTTTATTTTGTCATTGTGGGAATACAGAATTTCTGTGTGTAACTCCCGGTTCAGCTTCTGCACTTTGCAGTCAGCTCTAACTGCTCTAAAAGCCTACTCTTTCTGGGGACACTAGATGTTCTTTAGAGATCTCTCCCATGATTTCTTAGCTAAGCATTACTACAAGTCTTCTATTTTCTTCCCTGTGACTGCAAAGCCACATGTAACATCCGACCCTGGTCAACTATTTGAAGTCTCATCCCCTCTTGATATGAACGAAGGCCAGGACTCTGTTGCTGTAACACACAACACAACCATCCCGGATGCTCTGAATCAGCTTAAGATGAGGTGCCTGAGAGAAGTGAAGATGAGGTGCCTGTTGTTTGCAGTACAGCTTCCCTCTACAGCTGTGCTGGTACTGCTCCTCTCCATCCAAACCCACAGGCTCCACTTAAAGAGACAGAGCGACCTTTATCAAACTGAGGAAGAGATACAAAGATTAAACAGATCAGAAATAAAAAACACCAAAACTGCATATCCATTTGTCAGCAGAAGTTTAACAAAGCAAATGAATGACACCACTGCACTAACTGAAAAGATTGCTGTGATTGTGAAGCCTGAGTATTTCTGGGCACAGAGCAAATCCATTAGAGGCCCTTCTTCCCTTGCCTCTTATTTTTTTCTTTTTTTCCTCATTGAGAAAAAGCATGATTATTTCCCCTCTCCTTCTCCCGCCCAGAGCTCTCTGTTTTCCATCTGTTTTGGTTTTTATTCATCTTATCTATTTCATTAGAGACTGAGGACAACAAAAAGCTCCACTGTGAAATAAATAATGAGGCTGGATGAAAATCTGTAGCTTTGGGTTTTCTCTTGGAACAAGGGCAGCGCTTCGGACAGAGCCCAGCGAAACAACTCTGAATCACATTTTTATCATCTAGCCAGTGCCACCAGTTTTGTTAGAGATGGGAAGTGCTTCAGCTCCAGCTCTCTAACGCACACTTCAGAAGCTGCAGATAGCACTGGGACAGCTCTGGCTGGAGGGAAATGAAGCTACTGCTGGAGGCGCCCTGCTAAATAGTACACATCTTGTTTTACAAGTAAATAGGTGTTCAAATAGTCTTAATTTTAAAAAAAAGTGTTTATAGATAGGTTGCATTTTGTATTCCATTGCCTGGCTTCATGTTTTATTCTATTACGACTACAGCGTGGTCATATTTTGCACTATTAGGGCACTCCCCTCCAAACCACTTAAACTGCAAGCATTGTATAATAGAGTCATACAAACACAGACTATTCCTAGTGTGCCAAGGCAAAATATGAGGATATTTTTGAGCTGACTAGCGATAGCGAACTAAGTGGAGTGACCTTACTGGTCTTCACTAAAAAAAATGGTGATATCCTTGTTTGATACGAGCCGACTCCCATCATGCTAGGAATAAACCTTAATACTAAGGTACAAAGAGCTTTTCCCCTCTTTTTTTAAACAGGCAATCTGATGAAGAAAGAGGATCTAAACGCAAATCTTCAAACATTTCCTAGTACCCTTATAATCTTAAAAACATTAACTTCAGTAAGAGAAAGAACTACTTCACAGTAATAAGGCAATTACTTGAAAGTACAGAACACAATCTACTGAAGAAAGGAAGCCATCATAATTCAAGAAAGATCTTAGTCCATTTTATACATATATTCATATGTTGTACACATTTAATATACAGTAAACAGAAATATACAACTCTTAAAATTTATTTTAAACCTAAAATTGTATTAGTTTTTTCTGGCAATTGGAATCTTTATAATACAATGGCCTGTGCAAAGCCAGCTATCTCTGGGACTGGCTGGCATGTCTGCACTCAGCTGTCATTTAAGTTAACTAGTAAGTATACCCGAAGATCAAAAGTCCTCAAATTCTGCATATAATTTTCCTACATACAGACTGAACTTCCAATAATTGCAAAAAGCAGAGTAGGGGGGGAAAATTAAATATCACAGCTAACTTGACTAGGAAAGCCACAAACGGACTTTTTTGGTACTCTCACACGATGTGCAATCAACAATCTGGACATGCCAGAAGGACTTGTATTGAGGATATGTGAATCCCTGTGTTAAAACACAGAGAAATCTACATTCTGTTCAGATGTCTGTGCACACATCTACATGTGGATAGCTTTAACATGTTCAATCAAATAAAATGATAATAAACAAGCGTCTGTGCGGGCAGCCAGTGAACAATCTGCCCAACAGGACAGCATTTGCAGATGCGAAGAAACAAAACACTAACTAAACAATGCTGAATTAACAACATTTTGTAAAAAGCATCCTTAATTCATGGAGGTTACTTGATGTTCGGGCACTTCAGTTTTCTGGATTAACGGTGGTCTGGTGGAGAGCTCTGTCACTTACTGCAAGCTGACGCAGCAGAAGTCAAACACCATATTAGTATTCTTGCAGTGAGAAAAAGCAGTTAAAAAACAACTAAAAACCACAACAAAAGAACTTCCACACAAGTGGCTCTAACATCAGTTATGTGAGTTACTGCAACGGCTGACGGTTTTGCAACACCAGCCTGCACTAACCACCCACCACCACTCACCCACTAGGATGTTTTACTCATATATTACTGAGGACTAGTATTTTTAAGCTTTGGTGAAGTTTATCATAGTTGCAGACATGCTTTTTGTGTAAAAAGGTTTATCATAGTTGCAGACATGCTTTTTGTGTAAAAAAGTTAGCTCCATTATTATCTTTAAGCCAATTTATAAACCAATTATAGTCCACTGACAGATGAGGTTTAGAAAGCTAGATTGGAGGGTCCTTGGACTTTGACAGCTTGTACCAAAATGAGTCTGCACTCAGGAAAATCTGCTGATGATGTGTCTGCTCCACTCTTAATTCTCTGCCAAACGAGATACTGGGTAATACAGGTCACTGAACCAGTGACTGGCTCCCCAGGAAAGCTCATTTACCAAGGCTCATTAGGTTGCAATTTGTTACCTGCCGTGCAGCATGTCCTTGGGTGAGAGACCAGGACAAAAAGCACCTTTAACAGCAACCACAGCATTTGAGATCCCTTGAGATACAGAGTGAATGAACTACACAGCAACAACCAGACAGTGGATGTCCGATAATGAAATGTGACAGATCATGGATTAATTGAACAACATACAACTACAGAGGCTATTAGTTTTCTGATAGCACACAAACAGTATAGCAGAGGTTTGCAGATGTGTGAGGTACCATATTTAAAAATAGCAAACTTAATATATTGTTTATTAAAGGGTCTTTCTAAATTTATTCCTATCAACCTAAATGTTATCTGATATTCTTAGATACTACTGTGACAGAAAAGAAAAAGATAACATGAGTATTGTTTTACTTCCTTGAAAATATTTCCTCTCTAATTATCTGTTTGCCAAACCCACCAAATTTCAGCTAAAATGAAATTTCTGAGTCCCATGTTTTAAGGACTCAGAGACATCATATAAATATCTCTGCAATAATCTGTGACCTCTTTGACCACACCATTGATAGGGAAGATTTTTGTTCCAAAAAAAGAAAAGAATGAAAGAAATGCTTCTAGTAAAACAAGAAATCAAAAGCTTCCCTATCTTTTAACGAACACACCATAACTTTTTAAACAGTACAATTAAAAAGATGAGTTGTTATAACACATCACACTATAAACTGTTCCTCAGTTGCTGTGAACTCACTGATATTTTCATTCCAGTAATTATTTTCTGATGTTTTATTAGAAGCTATTCGAGAACATAAAGTAGAAAAAGCATACAAAAGTAATTTAGAATTACTGCGTGGTATTTAGCCACTTTGGTCGAAAAGTGCTCTGAAAAGGCCTAACAGGATTTTTTTGGCTGCTACTTAGGGTACTTTGTGGTTGTAATGTGACAATGATTAAACCACAAATGATTTAGCAGGGTTTTTTTGTTGTTGTAGGGTGGGGTTTTTTTGCCAGCACAGATGTCACAATCTTACTCAAAAAATGAGTATGGCAAGGTTGTAGTAACTTCTCCCCAGATTGTGCTAAGGTTAAGTTACATTTAATTTCTAGAGTGTCCACAGAGAAGGGCAAAAGGCCCCATGTCCCCTGGCAGTGCCACTGAAATGCAGACATAACGCGCAATCCCTGTTGAGCCAGCAACCCACTGGAACAGATTACAATCTGCCAACACGCAGTGACCATATCAGACATAAAACAATAGGTCCTTAAAAATTCCAATCAAACCCAGTTTAAAAAACAAACCAAAACATCGTTTGAATACTAAAAACAATTATTTCTTTCCTTTTCACTTGGGTGCTAGAGAAGAATTTGTTCTATTTCTGATTTTCACACTTTCCTTTTGGCCCACCAGATGAAATACTGAGTACTTGCTCAGTTTTCGAGCTTGGTTTCTCACAGCACCAGGTAAGACAATTCTTCAGCGGGGTGAGGAATCAGAGAGTAAGAAACCAAAACGCTCTACTCAAACACTGACAATGTCTGAGCAATAGTGGAGCTGTTCAAAGCTTCCTATCCTGTGCAGATAACTACCTGTAAGCCTCACAGAGTCAGCATTAGATGGCTATATGGGTGTCTAATTCAGGGAGGCAATTTTAGACTATTTTACAGCAGTGGCATGGCAGCAGCTGGCTGCCTTATGATGAGAAGAGCCTGTTAACTCTCCCATCCTAAAAAGGTGATGGAAACTATACTGAATTTGCTGCTGTGTCACACCTGTAGATATCTGTAGTACTGACTTGCAGGGATTACGAGACTTCAGCCCGCTCTGTGCCATGAGTCTCAGTGACACAACTCCCAACCAGGATGGACTGCTCCAAAAACCAGCCCTCAACTCCCAGTAAGATGCACCTGCCTGACAGGAGCAGGAGTTACCCAAGGGAAAGAGATGAGACCTCTTCTCCAAAAGGCTGAATAGCTTTGTGCTGTTTGGTTGGACTGATATATTTCTTTTATATCAGTATGATGGAAGTTTTAAAGGGTAAACTCATCCTCCCCGTTATAAACGCTGCACACGATGATCTATAACACATCAGAGGCAACATCAAGGTAACAGTGCTGAAACCTTAAGAAAAGCAATTTGAATAGATGGAGCAAGAAGACAATTTTTTTCCATGTCTGGAAAGATGCAACACTGGGATCGAGCAGCGCTGGCAGGCACTATGGATTTACTGCATGTTCCCTCCAAATAGGTGTACATTGAAAAGAGGAGGAATAAGATCGGGGGAAGGAGAGAAGTGCTTGGAGGGAGTGACTGCGGTGTGGAAACTTACAATCTTTGAAGCTTAGAAAAGACTCTGTTTAGATAAGATTCAGGGCAAACAGCATAATCTATGTCTAGCAGGTTTGCACTCTTGACAGCTACAGCTGATGCAGTGTCAAGATCGACGGACTCACGAACTTTGTACTTCAATTCAAATTACGATGTATGACGAGTGCATTTCCTGAATACCCAACTGGAATAAAAGCAGTGCACATCAGACGAGGTAAAAGCAGCTTATTCCCCCCAGATTCACTGTTAAAATCAGAATTGTATGTTACAACCTGTTACAATTACGAAAAAAGGATTTTTTAAAAAAATAGCCTTAAACCAAACCTCATTCACTAGAGGAAGGCTAAAAAACCCGCAGCCAGTTTAAGCTCTAAGCCTGCAAAGACTTCTAAATGGATTTGCTTTATACAGGCAGCATTGAAGAACCACTGAAAGTAGTGGAAAAATCCCCGTGTTCAGGCGAGCTGGAAAGCTGCGGGTTTGTCCCGGCACCATGGCGCTCCTGCGGACGCTGCTCCCAGAAGGGCTGCACAGGGACCTCCACGCCAGAGGGACCTCAGGGCAGAAAGACCCAACTGTTTTAAAGTGCCTGGTTTTATACACTTGGAAATAACTCAGCGTTATTTTAATCCTCCTAACGTCACAGTGGTCACTGTATGCATGGGTCAGCTCCTGTGCGTTAGTCACAAGCGAGGAAGAGCAGCTCCCTGAAGGTTTGCAGTCAGACTCGCAGTCTGAAATCTTGCATTTCAACAGATTGCTGCTTGCACAGAGGGACTAGAGGATCTGCTGAATTTGACAGAAAATATTGCCTTTTTTTTCACCTCATGCCATAGGTTACTGCTATTCTGGGCAAGATTAGGTTCCACGTCCAACAATGAGAGCTCCAGTAATCAATGACACCATTTTTATTTAATAGTATCTTGCAAGAATCAAGGATTGCAACTCGATTGTCAGTATTGTCTGTGCATCCCTCAGTTCCTTCAGCTTTTACTTCCTAAGTGGTGGCTGATGCTTTAACCATGTATACTGACAAAACCAGAATTAACTTACCACTGAAAGCTATACTGCCTTTTCTGGGTCAATCTCAGAGAGTTAGTATTCAAAGGGAAACTTATTTACGAACATTATTGCTAGCAAGAAAAATACAGTCAACTCCATTCAATAGAGAAGCGAGAGAGCAGACTACAAATAGCTTTTTAAAACATATATTGACAAGATTTACTTTCCTATCTGTCTTTAACACAATAACACATTCTTAACTGCAAGGGGTTTGGAAAAAATCATATTGTAGTGTCATTCAGAAGGATTTGTTAATATCAAGTACTGGTTACAACATGCCCTGAAAGCATTTGCTCTTCAGAGGAACTGGTATAAGATCTTCAACTTCTGCCATTAATGTTTTATTTCTGAGAATAATTTTTTTGCTTCAGGTATTACAGCAGGTTAATAATGATCAGCAGCACTTTGCCTAAAATATGACAACCTGAATGGGAGTAATTCATACGGGCATTTTGAAATTATACAAACTGTAAAACAGATGGTGTTCCCACACACTTCCCTGTTGCGCGGTTGTCAAAAGGTCCGGTTTCCAGCCCAATTTCCTTCTAAAAATTCATCAAAATTAGCTACTGTTTTTATACAGCACAACAGACAAGCATGCCCACATGGTGTTCTACTAAGTACAACTCTGGACTACATAAAACTTAAATGACTTGTATGCAAAAAACAGCCAATGCATGTGAACGAGAACCTTGTACTTAACTTGGAAGGAATAGATATTATTAACAGTTATGATTATTTCCTTGAGACATAATAAATTTTAATCCTAGTTGAATCAGAGACGATTAGTCTAAAGCAGTACTCAAACTAGTAGCAAACAAAAATAAATTTGAATTCTGATGAATTTACAGAACTGTGATGGACAAAAAGTAGTAGTATCTGTGAAGCTGCAAATTTTGAATTTGCGTATGTCCCTAAGCACAACTTTGTTCAAGTTCACAACAGAAACAACTGCCAATAATATGATCTGTTTTGTCAAATACCCTAGCTATTAGTTTCCAATTAAACAGTTCTTTAATTATTTGGGTTATTCTAATCCCTGGCCTCAGTACTATCCTACCCGAGCTAAATTCTCCACTATTCTGTATTTGTTAGAGACACGTAGAACATAGAACAGGGAATCATCCTGCTACTTTGAATTCAAATCACAGCACTTTCTGTCATATAAAGTAGGTTATTTATGGAACCGGTACTTGTTCACTGAATCTACCTCCTCCTGACAGTCTCACTGAAGGAACTGTGCCGCAATATTTAGGTACCAAAATGTTTTTAGGAGTACGCACCATCCAAAGTTAACATTCTGCTGTACAAAAACCACACACCATTCACCCTCTAAAGTCCCTGTGCTTGTATCTTCCTCCGTGAGCTTTACTACTCGAATCTTTCAGCAGCAGGCAAACAGGGAAGAGGCAAAACACTGGAAAATAAAGCAGCTGCTTTGGTTTGTGATTCTAATTGACAACATTCCTTGGAAGGATGTACATGGGGAAACTGGTTAGGCTGGGCCCCTCCATTGCAAGTGGTTAGGATGCTACACCAATGAACAAAATTTGAAGATACCAGAAGGGCACAAAAAGTAGGCATAGGGTTTCACACAGCAGCTCAACACTTGTGCAGTTACAGCTGTCCAGAAGACAAAGATCAAGACCAGGTGGAATTAACTTTCTTTAGCATCCTGCACCTAGAAACACACAAGGTTTTCTTTGGTCCTCTGCCACCAAGGGGAAACCAGAAAGAAGAGAGGCCAATACTCAAACTCCAGGCACAACTGCAGCAGCAACCTAAACACTAATACGCTGAGCCTGGTTTTAAGGTTGTGTATGGCAGGTGGCACACCATGGAGCTGTAATGTTTCATCCTAGTGAACTCCTAAGGACTTTTTATCCTGGTGTTTAAAGGAAGCCCTCAGAGTCAGACCTACAGAAGGGTCTAATGCCTTTCCCTGAATCATTCTGCACCTCACACAGTTTGGCCCTAAATCTACTGAACACAAGAAAGAAATGTCAGAGTGGAAGGGTTACTGCTAACTTGGGAGAAACCCCTTCAGACACCTACTCCCAACTGCAAAATGCAAGACTCAGCCTGGTGAGGCAGCTGAAGCAGGGACAGAGGAGGGACCATCAGCTACAGAGAACTTTCGGTAGTCCAAGCCAGAGAGCTGCTAGCCTGCGCTCACTGGCTGTTTGCTCCAATCCTCTCCCCTCGGCCTCTTTACCTCAGAAGACCTTAGTCTTTTGGGAACTAATTACTACCTTCCACCTACCGCAAAAGGGTACCCATTCCTGGTAGGCTCTAAGGATCAGGGGCTATTTACATAATTAATAAAAGGATGTTTTATTTGCTTGACACAAGGGTTTATTCTTTGCCTGAAATGGTTTTGACTACTTGGTTTTGAGTGGTTTGAAGTGAACTTGATTTACTTTCTTACTCAAAGACTATACGACAATCCTGGCATCAATGAAATCTGCAACGGCTGATCTTTGATCTTGGAATAAAGGATTTAAGAGCTTAAGGACCCCGTGTCTTTAAGTGAAACTTGAGTTCTGGGAAAGCTATAAACAGGCAAGGAATCTTCCAGCCCCAGTATGGAGAAACCTCCATCTTCCATTATCAGAGATGTCAGTCCTGAGACAGATTTCTTTCAAGATGTTCCTCAACAACATTTATCAGAAAAGCAAAGCCAGAGAGCCAGAAGCAAGACAATACTCACTCTCTTGGATAGTAAAATGCAGGTCTTGGGGATATGCACATACCCCTGAGCATGAGCTCCAACTTGAAAACACGCAGATAACAAATCCTACAGGGAGACCCTATAGTAATGTCAGCGTCCTGAGGAGGAAAGCTTTCACACTGCACATAAACTGACTTGGTGAACAACAACTTCTGTGCATATTTGGAACTATTTTTTATTTTTCGTTTTATTGAAACAAACAAACATCAATCAGCAAATATTCCCAGCTGTGCAGCTGATGTCTGAATGCAATTTTGGTTCAATGGGGACTTTGGATATACAAGCTTTTTAAATCATATAAATGTAGAGATAGGGAATTGAGTGGCTGCCAGCCTGGCCTTACTCAACTGTTCCTTGGGAGCATTCTGCTAGACAAAGAGATCTTTTTTTAAAACTGGAATTTAGGACAATAGACCTTACCAATTGAGGTGTTTTAATTATCTCTCTCTCTCCCCCCAAATACTAACGTGTATAACTTAAGACTGCAAAAAGGTTTTTCTGTTTGTTTTTTTAAATATACACAAGTTTTGCAGTAGTACCAGGAATGCTAAGCACAACAAGCTCCCTTCCTTCCCCTTCTCCTGTGACTTTCTGTTACTCTACAGAGAAGAAAGGGAGGAATGTGCAGAGGTCCCAGTGTGCAATTGCAAAGGGATGAAAAGGGAAAGTACGTGATCGCTCCAGTATTTAGCTCATTAATCTTAAAGACTCTGTTTATGATCTAGTGCTTTAATCCAAAAGTAGCTTTAATTGCAAAGCTTAAAGATAAGCATACTTCCTTTTTATTTCCTCTCAACTCAGTAGCAGATTTAATATATGAGAAACTTCAAAGTTTCTACAAATAGAAATTGTATATAGAAACTTTTTATATGTAGAAACCATACTGTCCTTGTTAACATAGGGATTAAATTTATAGAATTCTAATTATTAGTATTATCTAAACGCTTAAGATAATAATCCAAATAACAAATAGCAGAAATCGCTTGAAAGGCTGGACAGGATATAAATACACAGTAATTTGCTACAGAATAAAAAAGAAACTACTCCACAGTGACTTCCCAAACACGACTGAACTGTTATTATCACTAGTGGTAAAGCATCCATATGAGAACAAGTGATACTGAAAGCCGGGTTAAGTATGAACGCGCTTCATACACAGAAACCGAAGCACATCACTACCTGCTGGCTTGCAAAGTACTACCTCCACTGCTAAGAGCCAGAGTTGAGCACACAGGCACTGACTGTTGTCAACATCTCTTTTTCTTACATTACTGACATTTTCACTTTGCATGTTTCAGAACATATTTAGAGTCATGGAGTGATTTAGGTTAGGAGGGATGCCAGGAGGGTATTTGGTCCAAACTATGGCTCAGAGTAGGGCTAACTTCAAAGCTAGCTCATGTTTCTTCAACAAGTTGTTTTCTACAAGTTTTGTAGAAGGACTTCCAGCAAAACCTATTATTTTACATATTTCTTCAAATAGATTTATATTAATGACAAAGAGCAAACAATCCTGGTCTCCCAGGTGTGACTTATGACAAATGATGGTTAATAAACCAATTACGTTGACACTGGATCTAATTTATGCAACTGGGATCAAGAATGGACTAAGACAGGATTTGGGAACAATGCACATGTGCCCTTTCAAGTTCTTTAGATCCTTTCACTACCAACAGGCATGTCAAACTTGCTCACAAAAAGGTCTAATCTAGCCCTGCAGTTCAGGCTTTCAACCTTTACGATGACATCTGTCCACTGGAGGTACTACAGACATTAGAGGTGAGACCTCAGACCCTACCATTAACCATTACACTATATAGCCTTATACCTACTGATGTTGTGCTACACAATACTTCTTTTTCCACCACAGTTTGCTTTTTTAAGCCTGGGCAATTACAGGGGTGGGGGAGAGCTACACTAAAAGCAGTATTTTTATGGTTACAGCATCAAGGACTCCAGAGTTAGGCAATATCAACTGACACTGTCTGTGCGAGCTTTGCTTGGACCCTTGGTGCTGACGTGTTACGGTCCAGCCCTTTAGTTATGTGACCATCTACTCCTTTAGGTGGGATTTCAATAGCAGCAAGGCCTTTTGGATGCTGCTGCCTTTTTCAGTCCTGCAATAAAACCTTCAAAACCGTATGGAGATTTTCAGTGACACTCACCCGAGGAATAGACCCAGTGCTGCATTTTGTAATGCAGGCAACTGACTAAAAGACAGAAGACCTGATGCAAGCAAAACTGTCACATCCATTCACGTGTTACTACAGAATTCACGTGGAGGAGAGCCTCAGAAGTACCTCAGCCCAGTGGCAAAGCTTCAATCAGACCAACCAAAGCTTCCTACCAACCACAAGATGCAAATCCACAGGAAGCCCCAAGTCCATTTAGGTTTTAGGGCTACCTTATTTCCAGAGGACTCTAACTCCAAGACAAGTACAGCTCGTGCTAGACCACTGAAGATATCTGTTCCTCTTCCATCTCTTGCAAAAGCTGAAAGTGTCCAGGAAAAGAAACAAGAGACTTAACAAAAAAGCAAGCATGGCAAATGCACCTGAATGCTGCCACCGGGAATTAGCAACCATTCTTGCCTCAGACTCAGACTCCCAGCAGGATGCTAGGCAACTTGCTTCAAACACTATTTTTTATTTTTATTTATTTATGTTACATTTGCTCATTAATAATTTTCTTTCATTTTACCAGTGTCTGGTTTGACAATCTGGAGTCTGATTTGCAGAAAGGCTGAGCACTCACAGCTGTAACAGAGGTCAAAACAACTGGGGTTTGAGCAAGAGCAATGTTCAACTCAAATAAAAAAATACCTCGAGTCTGATGAATTTCAATCTTGGAATCCCAAATGAGTCAACAGCTTGTACACTAGCTTCTCCAGCCTGTCTGCCGCTGCCTGCAGAAGAGGAACTGCTGCACACTTCCACATCACTAAGATGAAGTGCAAGCGACCTTGCTGCCTGCCAAGCACCTGCATACTGTTATGATGAACACTGAGGAAAACCGGTGAGGACATTAATAATTCTGGATTCAGAGCAGGTTTTGAACAGTAGGCAATAAACAGCTCTGGGCCATATATGGAACAAAAGGTTAAAACAAATTACTGAATAGCTGCTCATTAGCTCAGCTCTTTCTGTTATATGCACTACATGAGGATAGCGGAGGGAGAAACAACGGATGTAGCTACAAGAAGATTTTAATTCCAGTCATCCTTGGAGGTGAAATCTCTTGGTTGTCCACACTTGCTGTGTTTTGGTTTACACAGTGGAGTCCTGGAGTGCATGAGCTGAATTCATCTCAGATGAAAGCAAACGGGGAGATGTGCTCCAGGAGCGCACCTAATGTGCCTCAACCAATCTAGTAAATCTAATGAGATTAAAAAACAATGCAGAAGTGAGACAAATTAGGACACTAACTTCTGGAATACTCTAAGTCTGGGATACTTGGCTTTACAATTTCACTCTTTTTTTAGCAATTCTTTTTATGTAGAATATCTATGTGAAGACAAATTGTTTCTCAAATCACTGTTCTGAGCAAGAAGTAGATGATGCCTCAGCCACCAAAATGAATGGAGGTGTCAATATCCTCCACATTCACCCCTGTATTTTAGTTCTGTGGAAGAGTAAATTTAATGCAGATGGACTTGATGCATTAAGAATATCCCCTAAGCAGAAATGCAGCATTCCTCTCTGACATCTTGGATCATGAGCCTGACTTTGTAGGAAGGAGACAATTATCCCACTGCCACACGAGCACGCCTTTTTGACTCTTTCACTTCAGCAACACGCATCGCTGTCTTCGTACAAGATCCATGTTCAGTAGTTTCCAAATAGCTGCTTATGCAAGACTGAACGTGTCTTTCTCCCTTTTTATTTTAAACAGATTTGGTTTGTGGCAGGAGTTGTGATGACTGTGCTGCACTTGGGCTATGATCCCACAGAGAACATTTCTTAACCTTCAGAATACATTGTTTGGCTCACAGAAGGAATTCTGTTCTTTCAGTTGGAAGGTAGGGAGACCCATACATGTGATTTGAGCTGTTTGCATGTTTGGACCAGGCACAGGATGCAGTCAGATGAATGCTTCTCTACAATAAAATATTTTGGAGTATTTCTAAAATTATGACAACTGTTTGTATACAGAAGTATAAACAAAAAGTGTTAGAAGGTCTATTATCTTTCAGAAAGTAACTTCACTCGAAAGTCAATTAGGTTCATATGAGAGCCAAATGAAAAAAAGAAATGCAAATCTCTGAACTAAACACATCTATACAAAATGTCTAAGATTACAAATGTGTGTCCTTCCATAAACACAGTTATGTAACGCAGTATTTGGTTAGTGACTCTCCCTAAAGCACTCACTCCCTATCTTGCAATGAGAAAGACTCCAGGAATCATTAACCTTGCAAAGACAACAAGTAGACATCCCCTGCGACCCTTGCCACAAGGCGTAATGAAGGCCCCAGTCCTGCAGCTGGAGGGCAATGCTGTTTTCTACAGTTGCTGACTCCGCTGCATGGACTGACTCTGCACAGCCCACCCCATGAACGGTTACTGCCATGTGAGCCAAGTCACTTGACTGTCTTTGATCTTAGGAACCCTGGGAAATGAAGACAAACAAAAATAACAGCAAAATGAACAAGGGCTGCATAATTCAGAAAATCTGACTAAAACATGATGGGGCTGGGTTTTACATTTAGTGCCTCTAAGCCCGCAAGCTTTTCTGCCTCCTTTTTCAGAGACCTACAGCATTAACTTTCCATCAAATATGGGGAAGAGACACTTGAGAGCTGAATTCACATCATCCCTTCTTGCTCCCCTCTGTGACAGTACCCAGCTCCCCCAGGCGCGGATCCGGGTGCTTTAGTCAATGAGCTAACAAATTAGATTTGTTCAACGAGACGAAGGATGCTGCCGCCTCTCCCACAGAAGCGTCTTTCTCTGGGCAGCAGTAACAATACATTCAGTCTGCACCCACCCCTTTGAGGGGCTCTGGGGTTTCTCAGCAGCCTGAGAAGTATGTGACACTAACCATGCTATAAAGGTCAGTGTTTCTATTTCTTTTTCTACAGTGGAGTACTAGCCTTCCAGGAGATCCAATGCCACTTTCAACTAGCAGTCCAACAATACATGACATAGCAGTTTTTCTGCCTGTCTCAGTGTTCAATTAAAACAGCTAGCCAAAACATTTTAAAGGAATTTGGTGGAAGGCACAAAGCAGACACATTTCTTTAAAAGGATTTATGAAAGCCTTTTACAGAAATGTCTTATTTCCTATGTTCCTTTTAGTAAGAAAAGGGGGATGACTGGAAACAAAGTAACTATTTGAATATCTGATTTTTATAACTGTTTAGATTTTTATATAAAAGAGGATGTCTCTCTAATCCAACTCATCATTTCAGTTTAAACTGTCTTTAGAACATTGTAAAATTCACTTCAGACACAATAAATACTTTTCTGCCAACTACCTATTCTGAGTGTTTCATACCAATTTCAGCACTGAAGAGTCTTTGGCCTTTGGTGTGTTTTTGAGAATTCGTCAGAGGAAAATACAATAATATTGTCAGATTTTTTGCATCAGTGGACAAATGGGTTAAAAGCTGCAAAAGAACTAGGGTACAAGCCATATGGATCTAAAAAGCAGACTCTTCCAGATGGTGAAAATTTTTGCACGTTGCAGGATCTGACAGTATTAGAGATCTGTAATTCAACAGAGTGCGAAAGGCGCAGGTTGCATGTCACTACACAGAGGTACCAAAGGAACCAAAGCAATGAACCAGTCCACAGAACATGTGTTTAACCTGCTTTCTGTAGCAAGAAAATTCATGATTACTAGTCTCACACACAGTATAAACACATTTGCACCATTCTTCTAAATAGGCAAGGCAACTAAAGCACAGTGAGAACAGAAGGTTCAGCCCCATCTTCTGCCAGACATCAAGAATGATTTCTCTGTCTGTGAATCTCAAACTCCCCAGACTAGTCAAGGATCCTTGCAACTACTTTTCAGAAACACTTAACAGTATGGCCTTATTTTCTGACACCGTAAATAAAGTGTTAAGTTTACACCATCCTGAGTAGAGCATCGTATTACTTCTCAAGTTCCGAAGATAGTCTGCAACTTATTAGCATGAAATACTGCCAAAAATGTTACATGAAATTAAAGGTGGTACTGAAATGCAAAACAAACTATGAAGAGCAACAGGAAGATTCTTCAGGGGAGAAACCGCAGATGATGGGAGAACGCACATTTGTTATTAAAATGGCAAAATATCTAGGCTCATTTTGCAGATAAGCTTCAAGTGTTACTGCTCCCTTCCAAGCTGCTCAAATGAACAGTGCCGCTGCCAGCTTGTGTAACAGGAAAATTACGTATGTTCTGACTGGCAATCCAGAAAGTCCATGCACTGAAGGCCTGATGATTGAAAGCTAATATGGTAAATTTAAAGGATAAGTGTGCTTTGTGCATTAAGTACATTTTTCTCAAAGGTCTTCTATTAGTAATACTGAGAAATGCTCAAGTACCTTCGCCAGCGAAATACTCAAAATGACAGCAGCAGTTAGCTCTAAAAGCATTTATCTGCTGCCCCAAAAGCAGAGTCGGAGAAAAATCAGATTTTCACCAAGCCAAGCAGCTGTTTCAGCTATGAAAATGTGTATTTGATGAATTAGCTTGCCCGCATTTCAAAGGCATACAGTGAAGTACCCAATAGCCAGTGCTTTCTAAAGCTTTTTAAAGCTAATTGAGTATCCTTCCCAAAGAAACATACTCCATCCTCTTTTTCAACAGAAGATTTCTATTGAGCATACATGTAAAAATACAGAAAATGCCTGAAACAAACCAAGCACAACAAACATGTTCAAACTCGGACTTCAGTCTTTGGCATAAGCTTCCTGAAAAGATGGCTGCCAGTGTAAACACACACCAGAGTAACAACTGTCACCACTAGATTAAAAGAATTAAAAAAAAAAAAGTGGAAGATTAAAACACCTTTTCAATCTTACTAATAATTGTTTATGGGTTATTTCTTTAAAAGTGTTCTATGGAAAATGTTGTGTGTCCTACCTTTATCCTCCACTAGGAGCTATTAAAGTATGGAAATTATTTTTGTCATCTTGTTCCTTTTCAGCGCTTTCTAAAATCCAAACATAATTGTCTTGACAGCCTGAATGCTGCCATCAAGCTGTCAATTCCTGCTGACATGTACTGATCTTTTACCTGGTCTGACTGCTTTCATTACAGCCCGCGATGACTTCAGCACTGCCTCATAGATAGCCCTCTGGTCAGGAGTGAACTTTCCATTTGCTGGGAAGGTGCAGGTGATGTCAGAGCCGTAGCAGTAATACTCTCCTCCCATATCAAACAGGCTAAAAAGGAAACGGGGAAGAAATGAAAATTTAATTCCAAAGAAATAGTAGAACAGAAGACATGTATCTTGCTGTGCACTTAAAAGTCATCTGCATTTTGCTAGCTGGCCACATAATCACCACTTGAATGCTGCTCCTGAGTAAAATGTGAGAACAGTCCATTGGAATCTCCTAGCAGAACGGTATCTGCATTACATATGGCTTAAATGGACACCCTTACAGTCTGTGCTGGTCCTGCTTGGAAACACTGAGAGAATGCATGAAGGAAGAGAAAAAGTACATAAGGAATCCACTTCAAGATCTTCAGTTCCAGAAGAAAAAACATGCCCTTTTTTCCTTCCAGGGAAGTGCTGCTAGCACCACATGAAGAGTCTAACCTCAAAACTTAACAGAGAAATGTTAATTAAATTATGGCCTTTTGTATCTAAGTGTCAAAACACATCTGATGGTTTAAATAAAATGTCCCAAATAAAGGTGGACTGCCACTGCTCACAATATAACTCTCCATTAAGACAAACTTGCCTTACAGGGATTAAAGAAACAAGGATTATGGGAAGATCCAACCAGAAAAGAACATTTATAAGTTTTCTGCCTCAGAGGTAGAAGAAAAAAAAATATTGTGTGCTTTCTTTTATGGGGACAAAAAAACTGATTTACCCCTTGAGAAGCATATTTATTCTATACATTAATCAATGATTCACCACTGATTGCTCAGCTGCTGGAAACCAATCTACAAGAACAGCCAGCGAGTCTCTACACCCTTGTGAGAACCAGGTTAGACATTTGCAACGCTATGTTTCTTGAGCCTACCTGATAAGGCACCGCACTGGTTTCAGCAGGCTCAAAAATCAGCAAATAACCATTTGGACCAAACAATACTTGAGCAAATAACCCCCCTAGTTCATCATATATCCATTACAAGAAGGCACATTTTACATGTAAGACTTTGGTCTTGACACACAGTATTTGTGTGACCTCCTCATTCCTTAGGTAATGAATCAGAGCTGAGATCTGCTAATATAAGTTTTCTCGCATCTGCCTCACACAACTATAGGAGACTCCTGTCATCATAAGAAATATAATTTTCCTTCACTGTGTTTGAAAACCTTGGAGTTCTCTTTCTCTCGCGTCTGCTTTGCAGCAGGGTCAATCAGACAACAGAAGCAGAAGGACACTCCACTGGGGCACGCTCTCTGCCATCGAGTCCCAATTACAGCAGTAATTAGGAAAACCGTGCAGTGTAGCTCAGTCCCCAACCAGCATACATGACAAGGTAAAGGTAAGGACAAGCTACCACAAAAAGAGGTAGAGCACTCAGCTGTCAATGTTCACCATTTCCAACACCACTGCCACCGAAAGCAATGGACAATAAGTGCACGAAGGCAATCATGATACAGCTAAACAGTATTTCAGCAGGGTTGGGACTCTTCTTGCTGCACTGCATACACAAGACACATACTCATGAAGATTTACTCCAAGAAATTTTAAAATCCACCCTACAATTTCCCCTGTGAACAAATCTTTGCACCGAGTGCAAGCCCTGCTGAAGTCATCGCCAGCCTCCCCAGACTGGGCAAGGTTCACCTGCAGCGAGACTTGCAGGACTGGAACTTCAGGAACAAACCCAATGGTTTACAGATGCGGAACTGCACAAGGATTAAAGCTACAGAAGCAAACTCCTCAGGAGAGGAGAATGCTACAGAGAGAACTGCAAAGTTACGTACATACCTGCAGAGCTAACACAAACACTACACATATTTACTTAAATATGAGATACGGTATGTTAAAACAAAGTTGCTAATTGAAAAGACACACAATAGACAGCAAATGTCAGACCCACAGGGTATAAACCCCACAACTTGACACCAACACAGCAACTGTAAACCAGCCTCGCCAAACCTCAAAATCAGAAACCCCATCAACACTGCCTAAGTTTTGATTTTATGGTTAGACTCGCTTCTAAAAATAACTAATGATACACATAGAAAATCTAAGGATACAGAAGATTAGTTGCAGCAACTAAGAATCATGTAAGAAGCTGTTACGTTCTCTAACGTGCCAACAAGACTTCAGATTAGTTATAAATCTTTCAACCTATCCCACACTGAACCCTTTCAAAATCACAAATCAGGTTTCATGGGGCTTTGTGGTATTTGCAGCAGTTTTGTGCCCTAACTGTTGCATTTACAAGTTTAAGTGCCCATGCAGCATGGTGACAACTGTGACCAACAACTTGCAAACTCCTTGTCGATGTCTACTGCAAGTTATTATGTTTTCTGTATTTTACGTGGAGAATAGTTATTCTGAAATTACCACAGGCAAAATTTTAGCTATGTCTTTAACCCTACAATTATCAGCATTTTCTCAAACCCATTCATCACTCAGTGGTTGTTAAATAGTTTTTGAGTTACTGGAGCACTGAGTAATGGAAAAAAAATATCACAAAACTGATGGTACACCAAAACAAGGCTCACAAGCTAGGAAGCACCATTTGTTCAGGTTTCTTGGCTTCCAGACAAGAGGAGACATGAGGGAAGATGATCTTTCAAATTCCACCTCAGAGCAGAACATACCATCCAGCCTGTACGCTTCAGTGAAAAAGCATCCAAACCAAACTGTACGTTTGGGAATATTTTGGCTCTTATTGGGAATTCTCTTCCATTTAACTTCAGTTGGGAACATATCCATTAGTTAAAATGTTGCCCAAGACATGGAAATAGCCCAAATATTGTAGTTATCCTGAGGAAATAATGGGAGCCTGAGAAGATCCCAGTTTCACATCTTTGCTTGCCAAGCAAACTAAGTGGTGAAGCACATTTAAGTCGAATAAAATGCATGTGAGCTACTATCTTCTCCTGTTGACCAACTGGAAAACAGTTTCTAAAAGCAGGTCCCTTAGAAAAAATACATTTATTTTACCCTGAAATCAGATGGTAACAGCTAATAAACTTATAGTAAAAGAGATAGTATTAATGTATTTTAGTACATTCTCAACTGCATGTACAAAGTTACCTGCCTGATAATGCAGTCTTACAAGGGTCATGTACAGAAACAACTACTTAATGTTATTTGTACTGTTACCAAATGTAGCAGCAATCTAAACAAATTAAATGCACAAATGAAAATAGGCCTTAAAGGCATCTTGATCTATAGCATATCTTTTAAGAACTGTTTAATGTAGAGTAACATATGCAATAATACAAAAAGTATCTCCAAACTCTATTATATTTCCCTTTCAGATAAATTAAGTGCTACACATCTAGCAGACTGTGTAAGCTGTCTATTACAAAACTTTACTGTGAATGCAGTTTTCTTTTGAATGAAGAAAAATTTCATTCCTGAACAACCCTTTCCCCACTCCTTTTTCAGCAAGGATGCAATCGTTAATTGCTGATTTCAGTGAATGCAGAGATGATGTACCTAAGTTTGTCAGGTTTCCAAGATATCTTGAATGGGAAGGTGGATGGAGAAGGAGTGCTGCTGATCGGAGAGAGGTGCGTGGCAGTATGTCAAAGTTCTCACTGATGTAGCTTGAAGCTGATGAAGCCTTTTATTGCACAGCTCAATCTCTTTCAAAGCCTTCTGAGAGCAAAGCTAATCTGGCTTTGCATCACTTTGTTAGGAGCAAAAGCAAGAAAAATCTACCTGGCTTAATTTCAGGGTAAAAAGTACATGATGTATAAAGCAGATTTAACAGTCAGAAGACGCGTGCACTCTCTGAAAATTCCATGTTACTGTTTCAATTTGTTTTCTAGATTGAGTAAGAAGCTATACCACAAGACACATAGCAAAAATATTCCAAAGTCTTTCTTGGAAGCATGGGCATAGGTCTCCTAAGGGAGGCTTCAGTTCTGCGTATAGATATACATAATCTTTCCTCCCAAACATATTGCAAAATACTGTGAACATTAATAACTAAAACTGAACAATGCAAAGTATGAGAAAAATCAGATAACCTGTCAGTTGCTCTGCTGACATAATGACTTCCTTACATATAATTAATACAACATTAGCCAACAACGTTAAAAAAATAGTTGCCTTCTGCATCTGTTTTAGAAGTCACCTTTCAAAAATGACTAAAGGCATTTAATTCCTTTCAAAGTGAAAAGGTCTGGCTTCACAACTTAAAATCATTTTGCACATAAACCAGTATCAAGTTGAAAAGAAGCAGAAACACGTGTCATGCCACAGCCTTGCAGAAAGGATTGGCAGGATGTGTCCCTCCTTACAGGAGCTTCTCAGCCTTTCCCCAGCAGGTCCCCAGTGTCACTGGCAGCAGCCCTTCCATGTCCATCCAAACTGGGGTTCTGCTCCTTGTGCAGGAACCCAGGAGGGGCGTTTAGAGAAAATATTTCAAGTCCTGTTGATTTTGAAGTGAATTCAGGCTTGTAAGTCAGTACTGTAACTGAAACGCTACACGACATGTGCAAAAGCTCTTTTCCACTCCCACCCCTCTGAAACAATACGGATGAGTAAGACGTGGCTGTGTTACTTTCACAAAATATTGGGACCACAAAATGCAAATTTATAGTTATGTTTTTAGCTTTCAAGCCCAGAAAAATAATAGGCATTTTGATATTGATTTTAGCTTTCTTAACCTCTGACTGTGAAGCATCACAAAACACTTTGCATAATATGTTAGATCTGAAAACTCTGGACTATAAACAGCCACGGCTCTTTTCTTCATAAAGTCACTGTATACCATTTTGTATAAAAATAAAGCATCATCTTCCTCTAAGTATGTGTTTTACTTTTATAGGCTTGCTGACACTTTTATTGTCAAATAATTTGAAACTGCCAGGCAATGAAGCAAATTATGGCCAATAGCACAATGGGAAGCAGTACTTTATCTGGGATATCTGAGCCATGTGTATGCATTGTTATGGTCCAACCACCAACCCAACCCAAAGACAAGGTCTCACAGGCATTCCTTGGGAAGCCTACAGCTACTCCTGCAAGCTAACACCTTAAAGCTGTCATCTGCCTGCTCTTCAGATCTGCTTTGTCTGTACGCTCAGAACTGGATCTCCTCATGGCACTTACAAAACCATATTATTCTTCTGCAGTCATTAACACTGCAAAGTGATGGCTGCAGTGAGACCCAGGTGGATCTCCTCCTGGTGCAATGCACTCTGGCATGGGGTCGTACTGAGTGTCATCTGCCTGCAACCCACGTCCTCCCCAGCTTCTGTTCTCACGACAAAAGCTTTCCTTCCCCTGAGTGCATCTGCAAGATTAGCGATTAGAAAACTGATACCGCCATACCTTACTGCACCCTCCTTGCACCTCAGGTTAAAGTAAATAAGTATGAATACTGATGCACTTTACTCAGCAATATTTACTGAGGTTTTAGGGGTTTGAGCCATTATTAACCAACATATCTAGAAGCAGCCACACAGGTGAACTGGTGCCAGCTCAGTCCTAGGACAGCAGGAACACAAGTACACACAAACTTTTCCTTCTCTCGTTGCAATAAAAGCAAGTCATCCCCACCTGGAAATTTATTCTGTGTGATCTTGCCTTACTCTCCTCCAAGTTCACTGGGAGTGTTCTGTGCTTTACACTCCATGAAGCAATTAAACCTTTACATATTCATGCACTAACAAAATCTGACCATTTGTTTGGTTAAACACTTCTAAGGCAATTTCAGGCTTAAGGGAACTAGTTATCAGCATTTCTATGAGACGCATCTTTGGAAACATGCCGAGTGATTTGGAAATAGGGTGGTTTAATAGCAGACCACAAGGATGAGTTATAGTAAATGATATCACAAGTAAGAAAATGGAGAGTTAAGCGACACACTTTTTCATCCACTTGCATCCTGACTAGCCAAGAGTTATCAATTAAAAAAGCAACACTAGGTAAGATAACATTGCAGATCCCAACAAAAGAACTGGAACAGTATAGTGTAAAGTTCTACCATGCTCAGGGAGGTGGGTTTTTTTATGAGGTGCCCTGCTGCGACCAGCTTCCATCTGACATGGTAGAGAGGGAGCTTGTAGTTGCTGTCTTGAAGCCAGGCTTGGCTTGCTAATTTAAGGGCAGCTTTTTGCTGTCAGCACCCCTGGAGTCAAGAGTAATCTTAGAAAAATGCTAGAGAATGATTTTTGTGTAGGAAATGGCATTCTGGGCATTCACAAGAAAACATCAAGTTTTTGTGTAAGCCTCCTGTTCAGAAGAAGATCCTGTAGCTCTCACAGGTAATGCAATTTACAGAGATACAAAACAGCTACACGGCTATTCTTCATCTAACTGAGGTTAATGTAACCGTGTGGCCCCATATTTTGTGTTTGTCCTCAACTGCATCTCTTCATCTTGTCTACCTTCTCCATGACTTTCCATCTTTGCTCCTCTTGTAGAACTGTCTCACTTAAAGCTTTCCCAGACTATTATAGACAAATAGGAGCCTTGACTCAATCTTCTCTCACAGAGGATGACAAGATATGACACTAAGCTTTGCTCAGATAGGAAAAGTGTGAAAAAAAAATGTATCTGTCTACATTAAATTTTGAAAGGGAGAGGGTTGCATGCCTGTATCTCTACAATGCCAACTACAGAGACTTCAGTGGCTCTAACCAGAGTACACAAAAGTTTGAGTTGGCTCCAAAAAAAAAAAAAAGAAAAAAAGAAAAAAAAGAAAACAAGGAAAAAAAAAAGATTACAAACAAACAAACAAACAAAAAACCTTCTCCAGGTGTTTGTGCCCTGCACTGCCCAGGATTTCCTCTCACTGCCACAGACACAGAGCACTGGCTCCCAGCAGCAGGGCAGCAGCACGATGCAGAGACAAACAGCAGTAGGTGTGCCGTCACAGGGAAGGTGTGCCTCTGCTCCGCTGCTCTATCCCCACTGCTGAGAAAAAATGGGTTCCCCAACCAACAACAGGGTGTGGGAGTGTCCTCTCTCAGAATGATCTGAGCCAAGCAGAAGAACTTCAGATCCATTTATCTCACAGGATATGAGATCTCAGCCTCACTGAATTTACCAAATAAGCTGCATGTAAGAGCTGGTTCAGTAAACACCCACGTATTCTAGTAAGATTTTATGTGCTGCCTTCACATACAGGTTAAGGAGGAGTCCCTTGCTTACAGTATTTATCTCTTGAAGAAATCTAAGACAACAGCCTTAAGCTTCTGCACTAAATAAACCAATTTCCATAATGAAGTATAACCCCTCTTCCATCCCCAAGCATCTCACTTTAATGCCTTATTAAAAATGTTAAGTATGCCAGAGCAAAGAGCCAAAACACTTTTGATTGGCTTGTTCACAGCTAAATCTGCCCCTGAGTGCCATCTCCCAGTGTTTCTGCTGCACAGAGGGATGTCTCTAACACAGAAGTGCTGCATACCAATAAAGAATTGGGAACACCAAGCGAGTATTGCTGGGTTCGGAGAAGGAGGCGGCAGCGATGAAGGCTTCACAAGATGCAGAAGGTGAAGTGTCAGTACTGCCTACTGAACACCTCTGCTAGACCCACGCAGGCAATGCGCCAGAGATCAGGAAAAGTCTCCGGTGAAGTTCTGACAAAAGGGTTACCTGTTTGACTTGTCTTTTTCCTGAATGGGTAATTTTGCCTGGTTTTATTATCCTAATTATTATCCAATTTTAATTGACATCTTTAATAAGCAACAGTACTCTCTTTAGCAGAGACAATCTTCGATGAATAATCAACCTAACAGAGATGGCGGCAAACCCCAAGTTTTGGCCAGTTTCCATCGGTGAGGAGCCTCCCCATTGGAAAGGCGGTATCTGGGGCATTCACGGCTCCGGCTGACTTGCTCGAACAAGGAGCAAGGATGTCAGAGCTGCAGGGAAAAGAAAAGAGCGTGCAAGGAGAAACCTGTATTGGCAGCTGAGTACTTCCCAATCAAACCGAGGACAGCAAACCTCATTAGCTTCTCACCAGAATGTGAGATACCAGCACAGGGTAACACCAACACAGCTACATTTTCAAGTTACTAAAATTTTGCAGTTAACTAAACCAGCCCATTTCTAGAAGTCTACTGAGAAGTGGAAGGTACCTACTGAAAGTGAATCGTTGAAGTTTGATACTTCTAACGTGGGCCACCATTCTCAGGAGCTGACATTCAGACTTAAGAGCCTTAGCTTTCAGCAGCTGGTTGTGGACACTCTGACTTGTGTTCCCCAGCATGGACAACCAACCACTGGAGATCACAGCAGTAGCTGAAGTGTCAGACCTTACTTACTGATTTTTATTGTAAATACTGTCAAGTTTTCTTATGTGTATATGTGTGTGCTCATGCATGCACACACACACACGTGTCAATGTAAGTAAAAGGCTAACACTTCACATTTTTTTCCATGGTGAAAACGGGCCAGTGTCCAATGGTACAGGTTTGTTTAGGTTTTTTTAGACATCCTATAGCTGTTCTTGGGGTTGTTCGGGCGACCTCCAAATTATCAGTTCTCAAATGGAATCCACCAGACAGGGGTTTCAGAGTACTCTACAGAAGATGACAACTGAATGCAAAAAACCCAGACAAGACAGCTGCTAGCCTTTCCATGGACAGGTCTGAATGTTCAAGCCAAGTGCACAGTAACAAAGGCAGCAACTAGCATTTCACAAGAAGAGTCTGCCCTTTCCCTAGCCAAGCATGCCATTTTGCCAGTAGGACTATTTTTTGCCTATCCAGAAGAGACACTTTTCATTGCAGCTCAAGTCAAAAGTATAGCACTGCAAAGTACAACTGAAATCAGAAATATTCTTGCCTTAAAGACCTAAATTGGCTCAGCCTTGATGTAGAGCAGTACTACACTAGAAGGACTCCTCCTGAGGTCCCAGCTCCACCAGACTGTGCCTCTGCCATGGGGTAACAGGGAGTGTCTGAACAGACACAAGAGAAGACCCAACACTGCCCAGAACACAGGGACTAGGAATTACATCTGGTTCAGGGGGGATACACAAAGGGTGTGTTGGAGACTAACTGTACCTTTCCTCTGAGCCATACAGTGGTTTAAAAGCCACGCAGCCTTCCTTTAAAATTGTATTTGGACCTATACAATTGAGTTCCCCATATTGAGAGCAAGGAGAAAGATTTTGCTACTGAAATACACTGAAGACAAGCAACATCCATCAGGAGTACACTTCCATCATACTTTATGTATACCTGTATTAATGAAGACCACCACAAAAGGTGGATTACACTAAACAGCATTTATAAATGATCAATATTAAATCAACAGTTATTAAAAAAATCCTGGGTTTTACCCTGCTTGTTTTCCTTAAAGAGATGAACACCCTAGCCAAATCAGTCCAACAGCAGTGAAAGCAACTTCACACTCTCAGTTTTTTTCAGGCTATGCTGGGGATGCTAAGCTAAAACTATGACAGATAGAACTCATTTACAGGTGACAATCAAAAAGACATTTCACATACACTACAGAGAGCATAAAATTAAGAGGCAGACCATAACACAGCACTTAAAGGAAAGGTGAAATTTGTTACAGCAAACACACCATTAATACTTAATGACATTTCTGACAGCAGGCAACCTCATAGCCTGAATTAGCCAGTACTAATAGAACACATTCGATTAGAGCAAAATTATTGTTAATTCTAGCAAATATATTTTTCTATTTTTAATCAATTCAATTTTTCTAGATTAGCATAAAACTAATATAGACTATAGGTACAACAAAAGGAAAAATACCTACACTTGATGAAAATAGTAAATATTAATCAAACCAGAGGAATCAAGCCAAAGGAATTATTTCAGAAATGGATAGCCAGTAGATTTTGCAATCAACCAGTAAGTAGTAGCAATGTACTTGGTATTATTATTAGAAACAAAACCATAACTAACAACAAGTTATTTCAAAACTGCAGACTGAAAGGTTAAAGCTAACCATAATTTTTGCATATTATTACAGCACCAAACTTCAAAATGCATAAAAAATGCACGAGGCCAAATGAAAATACCAGTCTCACCCACATAAAATAGTTGAGCATTTACATCTGACACATTAATATCCTGGGATCTTAAAAGCAGTGCTTTCAAGAAGTAATAAATACAATATTCTGTTCCGTAGGATAAATTGTTTTAATAGCAGACAATGAAGTACTTGGGGTGGAAAAGGCAGGACTTCTATTATCTGATGCAAAAAGACTGGTCATTTCCTGCTTTTTAATGCAACATTGCCCCCACCTGGACAAATGAATTTTGGTTTATAGGTCGGCATTAGTATCCTGAAACTTGATAGAACAGTGTAAATTCCAGCAAATAGTTTGGAAAAGAGTCACAGCAAACTTCTATCATTTTTTGTAGTATACATTTTTCAAGCTCGTTTTTTAGTTGACTTATTGAAAGTCTTCTCAGTATCTTCCTGAAATAAATGATAGCCACTCAGTACTCATAAAAAGTCTTTTTAGATTACATACTTACTCATTCCTGCAACAAAGATAATAGTGGTTTTCTACAAATAATACTGTATAATATTAAGATAAATATGCTGATACAGTTTCAATGCAATATGTATACTGCATATGCATATTGTGTGTGTATATATAAAAGATAAGCGCACCTAGCTTATACAGAAAATGAAAAATCTTTTGATTGTAGGAAACCATATATTATGCCTTTAGATCAAAGAATTCAAATTAGCAAAGTAACTTCTATTTTACCTAATAGAAGACTTCATGAACAACCATAAACAACTGAATCTGACCAGTTCTTGTGGTAAGCATCTTTTTTCTTGCAGTATTCTTCACCCACCTTCAAGTGACCAACAGCTCCAGGAAGCCTGAAAACTGTTCTCTGTCTCTTCTGAGTAATTAAAAAATAAAAAGGCCCAAACACTTAGCATCTTCCCTCTGTGTCATCCAGAACAACCTTTTGCAACTACCTGTACTTGCAGTCAAGAAAAACTCCCAATGATGAACAAGAAGAGGAATGTTAGAAATTAAACAGGATCTTTTGACGGCACCAGAAGTTATAATAATAAATAATTTATGAAAAAGTACACACAAGTGCCAAATGGAAGGAAACAAACCCAAGTTTAACACAACTTGAGTAGAACGCACATTATACACATAAAGGCAGTGCTCCTGGAAGGCTGCTGTGCCAGCACAACACGTTACCAATAGCAAAACACGGGACAATCATCTTCCAGAGAGCACTTATTTTAGTGCCCCCTGGTGTCAATATTACTCTGATGCCTTAAATTTGCATAAGGATATTAAGGAAAGAAATGGAAATAAAAATATTCCTCAGAGTTAAATTATACTGATAAAGTCTTTTCACAACACCAGACTGCTTTCCGTATCCCCAACTCTATTTGGCTACAGAAGTAATACATGTTAATATAGCCAAGACATATTTAAAACATTTAACATAGATGCATTATGCTAAAATTACACTTTTATGACAGGATGTGCTTGATTTTGTGACAATAACAAAACTTCCCTAGTGCTTCAATTCTCGTACCTGACTGCAATAAAACTGTTTTGTTAAATGAACTTGTTTTGCTGCCATCACCAGCAGGTCGTGGAAACAGCAGTGCGCTTTTGCAGCAGGAAACATCCTGCTTCGCCAAGGATACTGCACTCTTTCCAATGCTTTCACTGAAATCAGTAAGCTTAAATCTGCAAGTGTTAAAATAAACAGTCCAATAAAATGAAAGACATCATCTGATGATCCAACCTGCTTGCACCTAAACTTCTAAAGTTAGTTTTATTTTATAAATAATAGATAGCCCCCACTGTGAATACAAGGTTAATGGTCTCTCTCTTGCAGGTCTGCCGCACTTCACAAGCAGTTGACGCTATACTCCCCTTATTTAATACTTTCACCTAAGCCCTCTTAATAATTTACACTCTGGCCCTCGCTCCAGGGAAAACTAGTATCTTCTGGTATCTGCCTGTGCTGCACCGGGCCGTGGACCCGCAGATGGATGTACCAAAGCACCTGCCGTCCTCGGGGTGCGCAGAGCAGGCACAGCACCTGTGCACAGCGGGGCTCCGCTGGCGAGGGTGCTCCAGGTGGGGACCTGCCCACGTGCGGCGAAAGGAGACCACGCCACACACCCAAGAGACCTTCACTAACGCTGTGACTTAGGAGGATATTTTAAAATGTGAAAATGCTGCGTGTTTCAGCAGACTAGGCAATTATTTTCAGTATTTTGCAAAGCCAGAATGGACCAGCTAACCCCCCAAAACATCACCAAGTGCTTGAAGGTCAGTGAACCTGCCAACAAAAGTTGCTTACTAAGTGCTGAATTTTCACTGAGACACATTTGCCAGATGCCATAAAAAGACCAAGACCTGCAATTCATGACACCTGCAGAAAACCATCTCAGGTAATGGCCGCATCCATTTCAGTGACATCTGGGCTCAGGCTTATTTTCTCACATTTCTATTATTTAAGCATGAGCCTCATCATGAAGAATCAATCTTTATTTTAAGATCATAAAAGCATTTTCTATTTGTCAAATGTTGCAGGAGCCCTGCTGATGAACTGCAATAAAACAATCAACTCCCGAAGTGCCTTTGGCACACAGCAACGCCAAGAATCCACAAAGGCAGGCTGCATGAACCGCTAAGCTGCAGACTGAATGTAATAAACTATCATTTTTTCTGAATACCTTCTCAAATAAAATGTAAACTGCACACTTCAGGTTCAGCACCTCTGATGGTTCCTACAACAAGCCACCGAACCGCAAAGGTGAGAAAAGACGTTCGCCTTCCCCCAGGCTTCCTCTGCTGCACCCAATCTATTTTGATGGCCGATTTTCTCCTTCTCTGACAGCCACGGTGTGGCTCCACGCTGCAGCACTGGTGGGGCAGCGGCAGAAGACAGAAGGAAGGATGCAAGGCAATTTGCTTCCTTCATTTTTAAGAAAGCGGGTGCTTTCATTTTTCAGAAGGCAGATGCTGATTTGTTGAGACCAATGCTTTTTGCAGAAACACACTGGCTTTGACTGAACTTTTCATGGATGCTGTTTCCCAGGGTCAAGTCACAACTTCCAGCCAAAGTCAGAGATCACGATCAACTCGAGGAGAGCTGAAACCAGAGGTTTCCATCTCCCACAAGTGCTCTCTAGTCACTGAACCAATCTCAAAAGCAAAATAGCTGCAAAAGGAGAGATCATGAGACACTTGCCCAGGAACAATGAGTAATGCAGGGGATGCCCTTCGATGAACAGGAGCCCCAAGTGCTCATTTGCTCTTGATTTATGCATAGTGGGGAGTCATATCTCTGCTCCTTGAATTCATTTGCTCGGGGTTTTTTCTTCTTGAGCAGCAACATTTAATATTATTCTACTCCCCACCAAACTTTGAAAGACCTCTGGTTATCCAAACTGGACCGGGAGGGGAGTTGGGAGAGTGGCTCAAAAACCCCTGGAAAATTTGGTTTTGTTACTTTCTGACTCTGGCCTTGGATTGAGGCCTCTTGTGTACAGGGCAGGAGATTGCAAACTACAACAAGCACTATGGCTTATGACTCCACTTTCCATATTACAAAACGTAGTTACAGCCTTGCTACAGAAACAGCAGGTGCCTTGGCATACAATGAGCAATGCAATACCTTGAGACGATGCAGTAAACCGCAGTCTAAGGCTCAGTTTCTATCCAAGCTGACACAAGTTTAAAATGACAGAAGAAAATTAATATTTGTACATCAGCCTGGCCATACGTCATCACTGCAGGCTGTGATTTGCAACATTCTAAGCAGAAGTCTGTATTTAAAGGTAATACCAAATGAAAGGGTGAAGCGCCTGGAAGTGCGATTCACAAGGCTGGTCATCCTACCCGTTTATCTGCATGACCTCTCTGACCATGCACACAACTTACACTTGCTTAGGAAAAGTGTTTGGTTTAGACCATACTGATCAGACAATTTAAATGTTCACCACATAAATGTTATAGTACATGAATTCCTTATATAAAACACTGACTTGCTGTTATTGCACTATTTACTTTTAATAGCAGGATCAGTTAAGTGCATGTATCTAGTAAGTACCTAAGCGTCCCTAAAATTACTGATTTCTTTCTATGTCAATCATAATACTTTGTGTTAGTTAGCTATTTTGCTTTTAACATTTAATAGACTGAAAACGACAGCCCTGCTTAGCAAGACAATCCATATTAACAAGATGTGTCAGAAATTCTCTTTATAGTCCTTGTCTTGCACTGAGATCTTTTAGCTCAGAAGCTGTACCTGTAAAAAAATGTGGATTACGATGCAATATCACAGGTGTAATTCAGTATCAGTTTCTTACAGAAGCAATAAATGCATTTCATGTAGGTTAATTTTCAAAAATGAACATCGTAAAACCAGGCTGTTCTAAACCTGCATGAGTTTTTGAGGAAGTCAGAGTAACAGTCTTAAAAACAAATTAAAAATGCAATAGCACAAGTATTTTTTGCCTATGACCTCCTGCTGATACCACCAAATCCTTGTAACTTGTGTTTTTAAGAGCAAACAATGCAGGCACTTGAGTGTTTCAGGGAAGCAAAACATTAGTCTTCTAAATGTATTTTTTTGAATATTCAGGTGCTTTGTTCACTTACTTACTGACACTGACTGCACTGCACCACTTCACACATAAGAAACCTGAGCAGCACATTTCTGCCAAACTCGTGAATGTTATTCATATCCACTAAATAACGTTCAGAAAAAGACACGAAATACTACTGAATAATTTAATAAAAATCACACCAAGTACCCAATCTTCCGGTTCTATTACACAGAAGTATAGGAATCGTTAAATTAGATTTATATCACAATACTGGCAGAAGCCAACTAAACCTTCAAATACTTCTACTTCTTTTTCACCAAAAGTAAAGCCATTTTTCCCCTATATTCAGGGCTTCCTAACATTATCCAACAGAGGGCTCCCCGTAGCTATTAAAAAACTTAATTGAGAGCCAAATATACGAACACTAACATTACCATATACATACAAATCAGCACACTGTCATTTTAATGACCTGTTCTGTATGCACATACACGCATACCTACACCCAATTTAGAAATTTGTAAAAGCATACAGTAAAACCACCCAGGTAGAGCCCTGTCATCATTTGTATGCTGCTAAAGCACACTAGCTCAAGACTCTCTCCCAAACGCTATTTTTAACTGTGGAAAATGAGTGTATTTTTAAATTGCCTTTACACAAATGAAATTACATTTTCTTCTAATTTCTTTACTCTCATTTGAGAAAAATACTAAGAAAATTGTGTGGGGCAAAGTCTGACTGCTACGTGAGTATCAGTCACTGGGAAAGGCAAGGGCAGGGACTGAAGCCCAGCTGGATGCTCAAGCACATGGAGCACTTGCTTGTTAAAGCCAATCTACACCCCACAAACTTCACCTTGCCAAGACAAAGATGCAACTGGACTGTTTCAGCAAGAGAGGATTTCAAACTAGGTTAAACCTTGTTCTCTCTGTTGAGATGGTTACAAAGTGGGGTTGCAGTACAGTAGTTTTCAAATGCTTAAGTGATTAATGTACTTGGTAGATTATGGTTTTCTGACATTCAGATACCTGAGGCTAATAAAACCCAAACATTTTTAAAAGATTTTGCCAACACAGCCGGAAATCTGAGTTTGCAGAGAGTCTTAGGATGTGCTCTCAGAGTTTAGGAAGGACTTCAGCCATCCACTAAACTGTCCTCAGAGATTGTTAAGTAAAAGGGTCCTATACCCTTCACCCTGAGGTCTCCCAGTAATACTATTCCCCTCACCATTCAAAGGCCTTAATTTTAAATACAGGACATCATAATGCATTGTGGCGTATCTTCTCTCAGTAACATATACAGAGATTTCCTGTAGACTACACACTTTTTTTGAAAATGTAATCAAATGCCACAGCCAATACAGTATCGCATTGGTGTGTCCTGCCTGATCAAGAAAACCTCACAGCATATTATCTACTCAGACACACCTAATCATAAGTCAAACCTATTGTCCTGTAATAAATTAACATTAGTGTTTGATGGGTTTAGTAAGCTATTCACCACAAATGAAGATAATACATAAACTATTGTACAAGAAGCTTTTAGAACATTTATATAGTATTAAAAAGAAGCTACTTATCTGTAATTCAGTAAGTTCATTCTGCAGCACCTGTAGATGTGCGCAGAACATTACCCAAGAAAGCATCCTTTTTTACTTGAGATTCAATTTGTTTTTCATAATAGCTTTTGAGCTTATCTATGATAATACTAATTTGCTTTCCTCCACACCTTTACATTCAACTGTGAAAATACATACCTGCACACTTTTCGCGTGTGCTACAAAGCAATCTAATACATATCCTTCCCCAAATGTCAGTGATTAACTCCTCCAAAACTGGCTCTGCACTTTTATAAATGTATTTTAATGTAGGCTTTTTGACCAAAGTCTTAGGAGGTGAAGTACAAAAGCTGTACCCCGCTATGTGACACACCACACAATCGGGCTTGTCTTTCAATTTACAGCAATATATTTGGTGCTTTCATTCACCCTGCTTTCACCTGCAGTGATACTGCAAAGCATGTGGACATGTAATGCAACTAGAGAAAAATTTATGGTATTTGCAACTGTATTATGGGAATGCTAAACTCTAAGCAAAATATTTTTAGAAATTTTTGGCACAATACCGAACTAGAAACATCCTGCCCTAACCTGAACTGAGATGAGTTTGATCTCACACATTCAAAAGTCTACCTTCAGGCTGGGGGGTCTGGGTCTGCATAAGCATTTGGAAGATCTAATCAATATTGCAATTTGACGTAATCCTTTAAAAGTAGCCAACACTCTCTTGACCCTCCACCCCACCATCAGAGCTGAGGTTTGGATTTGAGGTTCAAGGGCAAACCTGGATGCCAATTTTTGCAAATGCCCTTCTACTTAGAATACAGCCATTTCTTAAACTCAATTCAAAGTGCCTTTGGCACGGAAGTGTTTGAAAACAATCTCTCTTTTCCCTTCAACTGGAGATGCAGGTATACAGGACCTTTGGAAGAAACCAGACTAGTCTGGTACACAAAATTACATACTGCTTTAAAGATTTTGACCTTCATCATTATGCTGCCATCATTTTACTAATTAACTCCAAGAGTACATACAGGGCATGTATGGAAACAGCCGTAGTATAAAAAAACCATAAAAATCAAATTAACTCTAATCCTTTACTTACCACAAGTCTCCATCTTCAATAGTCTTATCATTTGGGGCTCCAGCATGGCCATAGTGCAAAACAGATGAGTTCTCCCCACTGACAGGCAAAAAGAAAATTCAGCACAATTAACTGCTGAAGAAACATTAACACATACAACATGAGAAAGAACACTGTAAACATGTGACATTGTAAACGTCAGTGTATTCATATATCAGTCAAGAAATTTTGCAGTTTGTATGAGCTGCCGCAGGCGCTGCCCTAGCATGGGCTATAATAGCACAGATACCCTGCAGCTCGCCCAGCAGAAATGGGTATGGAATGGGCATTTTGCTACTCTGGCTGTCAGATATGACCTTTCTGCAGAAGGAATTTGCTACAGTTCAGATAAATACTTCCTACGTCCATGACAGTGTAAAGGAAGCAATTATGCACGAGTAATTTTTCAACTTATACCGATTTATTTATTATCTTCAGGATTTTTTTTTAATTACTAAGTGACATGTTTCCCTATTTGAGGCTAAATATTCTGAGGCATAAAAATCTAACTTCCACTGGAGTAAAATCTGACATGTTTGAAACCTCTAGGAGTCACTGTGAGTGGAAAAATTCCACTGTCCAAGTAAACAGCTCCAGTTCACCCCTGGCATGCTGCTTGGGCAGCATTCACAGCGTACAATGTCAGTCGCAGTAACAGCAGGAGAACTGTCACTCTATTCTTACCTCTTATTAAAAATCACATTACAAAGAAAAGATTTTTATTCCTGGAAATCTTTCAGACTAAACTGCTGATTCACAGGAATAAAACAACTCCAGGGAAGGATGGACCCTTGTTCTGCACTTCTGAAGCTCCACGATGCATTTGATGACCTATATTTGGCCTTGGCATCCTCTCTTGTCTACTGATATTCCCCCAGGTCCATCAAACATCAGTTAAAAGATGGTAAAGATCTTGAGCTCTACCTATTTTTCTTTTACTATTCTCCTCAGATCGATGCTCGCTCTCTTTTTATCTTCAAAAAGCCAGAAGAATTACACCATATCTGAAATACACATGTTGGGACAGGGGTACTGCGCCAACTCTCTGACCCCTCCAGCTGACTTGCCAGTCTGTATCTCGCCTTTCATCAAAACCATATTGGTCATCCTGCTCAGATTTGATTCTTTCAAGTTGTGATGGTGGAACAGCTTCCTATCTTAGGTGAAAGGAATCTGAGGCTCCATTTCAATGGTGTTTTGCTGTATCTGGAGTAAATGTGCCACCTGACCTATTTATTGTGTTAGACTTCTGATATGTGCAATTACAAAAAGACTAAACATGCACTGTAGCCAAAAAGAAATTACCTTCCAGATACATTAAGTACTTGTGATCAGTTAGATATTTAATAGATCACTGGTCATTCAGATATAACAACTCCATAAGCAATGTTTACAGAGGAGAAAGTAGATGCTGCCTTAAGTTTCTGAAGGCTCTCAAATCTAAAGGGTTGGATCGTGTTAATATTTTGAAAGCAGTAAGTTTTTGTTCTTAAGTATTTTTTAGCATATAAAAATCACTATGCAGTAAGGCAGTGAAGGACAATGTTTCAGAATCATGGGAATGATCTTCTGATACAAAGTGTGTTTCTTAAAATTACACACACTCCAACGGGAAAAACTGAAGTTGTTAAATGAAGACTTTAAAACCCCCACAGAATTAAGGCTGCAACAAATTCAATTTGTGATGCTGGTCCAATGGCTTAAGTACAGTTTTACAACCAGCTGCTAGCTGGCTGCTTTTTACTTCCTGGACTCCTGACTTGGGCACCTACACTGTTGGGCTGCATGAAGCTGGCACACAAGATGAAGAAAAATGTGAGCTTCCTTCTGAGATGTCCTGTCCAGCACGTGGAAGCAGCTGGAATGCTCATATTTAAGGAAAAACACAAAAATAATAAAAAAACCCCCCAACACCTGGCATGCACACACATGCTCCACAACAGTTTGTCAGGATTTTAGCTAAAAATGGGGATAAAGCAGGAGAAGCAAATAGCACATGCATATATTTATGATCAACTTTTAAAAAATTATCATGAAGCTTAAGGGCATGACTCCATGCTAATGTATTTGCAGATAGCTTGTTTATTTATCATCATATGCTGGCACCCCCATGTCATATACCACATCATCTGCATAAACAAGCCACACATTCAAATATGAGCACTGCACAAATGCTTTCAACAATAGACACTGCAAATAGAAAGATGGGGGATTTCTTTTGCACATTTTAATGTAAAGGTTTTAGTTTACAAAATATTTCTGTAAGGTTTGGCACCAACTGTTACGGAAGATGCGCGAAAAATCTGTTTTTCAGCACTGTTAGGAAAGCGTTGAGCAGCATACAATCTTTCTTGGCATTTGAGACTCCTTATCTGTCACGCACATCTTGGCTCTGTCGCGTAAATGGGATCACACCACAGAGAGCACAGTTGGTGCTGAAGACCAGATATGCACACCATATGCATTTCAGGTTTTTTGTTTGAAGTGATTGGGGTGGGGAGGTCTGCTCACTTGAGATCGGCTCTGGGCAGGTCCTCTGGCTGAACACCCGTTAGCAACCAAGGCACAGCACACCTGCTCCTGAAAGCAGTCCCAGCTGTTTTCCACCCAAAAGAAATCCAGCATATGCACTCCAGGATGGGTTCCTGGCTCTAAGCAAAGCCCTGCAGCTGGAGACCAGTGGGAGATCTTGCTTCAGAAATGAACTACTGACCCAAATGAAAACACTGATGTAGACACACCTCCAGCCCGTTCCTGCCACGAGGTGCAAGTCCAATCTTACTCACAGGGAGCACCTTTAGCACCATCCCAAGATGAAGGCAAGAAAGATGCTTTAGGAGCAATGCTGCAGAAGCGATACGTACCCAACAAGGCAAATGCTGCAGCTAGCCAGAAATTGTTCATAATGATTCATTTTCAAGGTGGTGTCAAAACAATTTAAACAAAACCCCAGCCACTGGCAAAGCAAATGAGCCTTCCTGTAGAAGCTATTTTTTTTCTTCCCAAGGAGCAAGAGTTGAAAGGTCTGGCATTAGAGTGCCAAAGTCAGGGTTTAAAATGAAGCACTGTGGGGAGGTCCGGATCACTGGCAGCTCCGCTGCCTTCCTGGAGGTCAGCACCTTTGAAAACCACCACATCTGGGAATGCTGATGTCTGCCTTCAGGCAGCCAACCTGAAAAATTCTCCAAGAGATTTCTGTGTATCTATTTTTATTCCTTTAATAAGTTGCCTCGAATTGGTGCCAAAGATGTGTTTGTTAAAGAAAGAATTGCGTGAAGCAGCGGAAAAGCTGCAAATTAACACCACTGAGAATGCACACAGTAGGAAGAGATTCAGATTACTAGGAAAGGAAGAAAAGTCCCCCAAATACATTTTAGATCAGAAAACACCCTGAAAACAAATGACTAGAAGAAAGAGAAAGAGGGGGGATGTCAGCAATATTTTAAGAACAGGACAAAGCTGAGCATCAAGCATTACAAAAAGCAGCTATTAGCTCTACATTAAGAACATCTAAAGAAAACCCAACAGACTATTAACTAAAATGGCAAACTATTTCCATGAAGATTTAAATAAAATCAATCCAGAAGGAAGCGCTAACAGCCCTCTCTCCACTTTTTCATCTAAGAGATGCAACCTTAAAGAGTTGATCGAAAAGAAAGAAAGAAAAACAGATTTAATAAGCATCCTAATAGTATCCAAAAAGCTTTACTTATGATGATGCTCAGATAGAGGAAGGCATTTTACTGCACTATATTATTCTTAATCTCTGGTATCATCTGCTGAGAGCTGTCATCTTCCTGGAGACATCTGTCAAGAAGATTTGAACCTAAGTCTAAGATGCCACAGTACCACGTAGCAGCTGACCGTGGCTTCTGTGGTGGTTGCAGAGATATCGGTACCTCCACCTCCACCTAACTCCAGCTGGAAACTCTGTGCCTTGTTACCAGTGGATGTCATCCATCATAGGGTCACCAGGACACACTGTGCATGTAACTTAAATCTTTTGTTTTCCCCTTTGTAAAAATGGTTACTTGGTACACTAAGATGCTGCAATGAATAATTCATTAGCATTTGCACACCACTCAGTCAACACTTTGTAGATTAGTGCTAAATACATCCAAGTATGTTTATCAAATACTACTATTCTCATTTAATTGCACCTACGTGATGTCTGTCTGTGCTTCAAACCACTTACAAGTTGACAGTCTTTAAAGTATCTCTAATACCGGACTAACCTTGCTACGTGACCATTTGTAATACATACATGTGTTACTATTCTCAGCTGACTGGAGAGTGAATACATGCAAGTGAATACATAAAGCATATCTGGTCACACCAAATGTTCATTTACCATCTCCTCAAGAGTTTAACATTGGATAGGAACAGCAACAAACGCAGGCACTCAATGTGTGCCAAGTGACTTATTTCTGTCCTGAAATATAGTTTTGATTACTCTTGATTTCCATCTTAGTGAGCATAATTTCTAAAATCTGAATAACAAACTTGTTTTTTATTTAAAAGCATGATTATCTTCTATGGAAATTATCATCAGGCCCATAATCTAAAAAGGAAAGATCCTGTCAAAATATCACAGTTTTAACTGTCAGAAAAACAACAAAACTCAGCATGAGCAGAATAAAACATAACTATTCAAAAACCCTAATTGCAAAAGCTATTTTTAATGATAAATGTAGTTAGGTGTAATATTTACAATGCATGACATTTTCACAGTAATAAAACAAATGCCTATTATTCTTCCATTATTATGTTAATTGAATCCATCAAACAGGCCTACTTACATTCATTTTATTAGGACCTAGCTTAAAACTGTTAACATTACTTATTCTTACTAATATAGCAAATCACAGACAAAGGCCTTTGTATTCTATCTTACGTAATTTACTTTTTTTTTAATCAAGTTTGTCTGCACTTTTAACTGTAGTGGTAGAATACAATGCCAGCTCCCAACCGCAACAGTGAGTCACAGTATTGTTTGGATCTTGCATTTCAAGGGCAGCCCGTCTCCGTGTATTAAATCCTCCAATGGTTCAGAAGCAGCTCAAACAGCCCCCCTACGCCCTGCTAAGCCCCTCCAGCAGGGGGGACAGGACACCCAGGAAGCTCCTGTCATCACCCACTTCTGAAGTAATGTTGGGGCTTTCCTCCTCCTGGGTTCCTCAAGTACTGGGTTTTTCAGTCTGTGGAGAGTTTAATCTGTCCCCATGGGGGCACAAGGACCCACTACTCAAACATTTAGTAGATGTTTCTATAGGTTGTTCTCTAGCACCCAAGCCAAGTCCTGCAGCAGAAATTCTGATTTACTGTAAGTGAATGTAAGTCTGTATGGCTGTGAAGAATCATACACAGAGACAATCTGATTTTACCATCACAGTCTGTGACAATAGCATAGAGATGGAGTCTCATTTCAACGGGATGTTAATTCTCAAGTTATACAATGGTACTTAAAACAGAAAACTTCTCAGACAATTTAGTTGCACAATTTGCCATAAAACTGCTCATGCTTCTACTGCAATTTTGCATATAAATTGGAAAATTGCATTTACAAATAAGTAATTGAGTAAACAGCAGAAAGAAGCAGATATGCTAATTGTCCTTATTACCTCCAAAGCAATATAACATTATCATCATTAACATTAAAATTATTTTTTGCAAGTGTATGTGACTTCAGTGTAGAGCAAATGTTTGTGAGCAGCAGCAGAGCTACAAGTGGAACGTATATACCACCATGCATGCCTCATCTAACTGTCATATATCTCTGATTAGGTTAATTCCACTGACTAAATAAGATTAATGTGCACAAAGGACACAGCCGTCCTTCAACATGTATCCTACACTAGTCTCTTGAAATTCTGCAAATTAAAAATGTGCATTTCTACAACTGCAGGGAGAATTTTTATAATACTTTCCCAAATACAACCTTCAACACCAGCTGTTCAGCAAGAAAAAGAAAGCAAGATTTCCAAATTTCAAAAAGATTAGTTTAATCACATCCTACCTTTTGAGGCAAAGAATTTTGAGAATGATATTAAATACTTCAAGTGTATTTCAAAGAGTATTTTTGAACAACAGAGAATACCTCTAAAGCCCTTCTCCATAACACTATTTAATAAAAAAGCCAATTGCAGCACAGATGTGAGCATAAACACGACCTTAGTAGCAGCAGCAGTCATTGGGGGATCTCTTGAGTGCAGCAGAATCTGTAACTGAGTTATTTCTTAAGACACAACTAGCCACCTTTCTTTGGCTTTTCCAGAGGAAACAGTTCAAAGCTCACTCTGGTGGTACTTTCAAACACATCATGTGCCTAAAAGGAACAATTTTACAGCTATCTAGTGGGAAACTGACCATAAAGACGGCAACAGTTCAGTACAAGCCATCAACTTACCTGCCACAGATGCAAGTGTAGGAAGTGTGGCGCATGCCACCTCGAGCATAGCAGTAGTGCTGGAACAGGCTGCAAAGAAAGAAAGGTGGTAATTAATAATACATTCAAAACCACCACAAGACAGGGAGAAAAGCAAGTCTTGCTTGAGTGCTGCTGTGTTGGTGCAAATCCTCGGCTCTGCGACGAGGCTCTCTGCCCATTTCTGCTCAGCTGAACACTCAAATTCACTCACATCCAGAGCTCAGCGGTGCTGCAGAGCATCACACGACTTCCACAAAGCCCATTAAGCAACTCCGCGGCAGAGACAAGGGGCTCAAGTGCAGCTCAGTAACTTCAAATGGCCAATTGCTTTCCTTAACAACTCAACATAGAAAGGCAAATTATTGCTGGCAAAAGGTCATTCATCTGACCATAGAACAAAAGGGATGGTAAGAGTTAAATGCTGAAAGCTGGCCAAACTCTCCAAAGTGGAGTTGAGAAAACCATTTCTTACTGTATTTCAGGTACACAATCACATCCATGATCTTTATTTTCAACCCTGCTGCCTTCAGTCTATGGCATGTAGATTCAGCAAAAGTGAAGTCCAATCAACCCTTCACAGGGAAAGAGCTTGCCAGGCAGGGCAAAGCTCTTCTTCAAAATAATTTCAGTAGAAGTTCTCTCACTTTTACTGCCTCACTGATATCCTCTGCTGAAAGCTGAACTAAATATCCCCATGTATGTGTGAAGCCTGAATTGCATCTGACCATGCTGTACACCCTCCTCCCCAGGCAAGCCAGCAGAGCTCTCCCATTACGTCAGGCCAGGTGCTTTCTGCTAGCATCACAGTCCATGCTGGAATGGATGGTCTCCTGTTTCCTTGCCTGTAGCACAATAGACACAGAGAAAACATGAGACAATTCAATTCCAGATTGTGGTACCTAAATACCTCTGTGACCTTCCCTTGCCCAAACACTGAAAAAAATTTAACATAGACTCAATCCCAAGAGCAAGAAGATAATGTGATAACGCTAGGCTGAGTCCTCAACAACCTATAAAGAACATTACAACACAACATTGTTTGGTTTTGTGTGTGTGAGGGACAGGGAAGGGAAGGGAGAGCAGCCCCGTGCTCTCCCAACAGTACCCCTGTTACACAGCCATCCTGCTGGAGGAGCTGTTTGGCCTTAGAAGCACTAAAACATTTTCATCTTTGCTGTCAAAAGTTCCTTTCACATGAGGGCAGATGTGCCCAAAGCACAATTAATATAGGATTAGGTGCTTTAAGAGCTAAGCACATATCATGGATCCTTTTATTCTTTTTGAAATATGCTCTAATTAAAACCCAATTCCCTTTAATACTGAATGAATTTCAAAAACTCATTTCTTGTAATACTGAAATCATTTCATTAACAGAGTGATAACTGTGCTATTCAAAGAATAGAGATGTGATTTTGTCCTTCTGCAGCAGCAATCCACAGAACACAATTCAAATCCTTTGAAGGACATTAAAGACATTACATGCTTGTAAATACAAACCAGATTTTAAAATTACACAAAATGACAGTATTTAAAGAGAAACAAAACAAAACATACAAATTAATCACACAAGGAAAAAGAAAAGCCTGCATTTAGAGACTTAGTAGGGAGACCCAGTTTACAAGATCTCTTTTCTGCTCAAAATGCTATAGTTTTACAAGGTAGAAATACTAATTCTGTACTGCTCTACAAAACAGTAATGGCAAAGAGTAGGTCAAATGACAGAGAAGCTAAGGAGAAACTCTGACACGGTGAGATCGCAGCAGAGGTATTACTAAATTCAGCTAATGACATGAAGGTGATAAATTTTATTTGCTCTGACGCAGACAGTTTTTTCACCAAACAGACATTTTGTATGGAAACAAAGTTACAGGCCTGCTCTTCCCTAGCATGCTTGCAGGCATGTCTGTAAGACAGGACACAATGCACAAACATTTTGCACAATAACATATTATACTGTTATGTATGTATAGTTACATTTTAGGAAGTAACTCTCAGTGTATTTTATACACCTTTCACCTTAAATGATTATATAAACTATCTCCTCTAGACAGCAACTTTCAGTAACCTTCTAAAGAGCTTTAAAAATGAAATAATGAATGTTGTAAGCATCTTTCCATCATCAGTGATGCAGGGATAGCAGGGTTTATTCTTCCATACGACAACTGATCACATATTCATGGTTGCAATTTATATGAAACTGTGCAGCCGAGTAATAGTATTCACCTTTTGCAGTACTCCCTGATTAGCAGTAAAAAGACGTAAATAAATTAAGACATGCTTCATATAATCCAGCTGTTGCCTGAACTTTGTTTCTGTTTTCTAAAAAAGGAACCTGATTGTTTCATCAAACATTACGGACTTCGTTTTAAGAGTAAGAAGTGGGTTTTTATGTGACTGAGCTGAAGATAGTACAGTTTTACCAGGTAATGAGTTTTCTGCTAGTAAAACTACTCACATCACTTTTTTGATTTCACTTTTTGGGGCTATGACTTGTAGAAATGTGTTCATGCAGTTGGAAAAAAAAAAGTCCAACATTTCTATCAGAGACAGCCAACATCCTAGTATAACATGTCACAGATAAGTGAAGGATTGCATATCCCTTTAATGGCAAATGTTGGCTTTTCACAACTGAAAAATGTATGTACAGAATTAGAGAAGCTGCCAGTACTTTGTAGTTAAAATCCTAGTTCCACTGAAGTTAATGCAGATTCTGCCACTAGACTTCTTCACAACCAGGATTTCACTGTCTACACACTGCAAGAATCTTTATCCAAGAGTGCAAACAACCCCTGGATTTGATGGAAAGCAGCCATAACACCCCACGGTTTGCCCAGCTAAAAGCTATATATGAAGCAGCAGATGTTGATGGTAATGGCATAATGTTAGAAGATACATTTGTGGAGCTAATAATAAAGCTTAATCCCACCTTAAAGGAATCAAAGATTAGATTAAAATTTATACAAAAGTATAAAGTCTGAAATAGTTGGATGTAATATCATTTAATCTGGCGCTCCACATATATTGCAAATACCGCATCTTGAACTTTGCCTGGTCTTTTTGATTGGAGGGTATGTGTGTTTAGGCAGTTTTACACTGGTGCTTGATGCTTTGCTGTGAGTTTTTAATGCAACCAACACAGATACGAAAGTTAAGCACCTCTCTTTCTTCTCCTTTCACGGGTTTCAAAGCTGCCTGTCATGTTTTATGCAATATTTCCCTGGAGGGTGTATGTATTACTTAACATGCACGTACTACCTTGGTGGTGTATACAGATCAGCCATTGGTATATATGCATGTAGATGCTATCTTTTAAATGCATACAACTTTGTTAGAGCTGGCATGTGTTTTGCATTGCTTTTAACAACTTTGGTTGGTTGGTTGGTTTTTCTAAGTGCAGAGATACATCCTGGGTTTGGTGCTTTTTCTTTTTGCCCAAAACATCAGCTTGTTTAACTGATTGACAATATGTGAAGATTGAGGCTAGTTTCAAAAACCTCACTGCTTTTTCCATTAACTTAAGAAAGTAAGTATTAGCCGCCATCAACTCAAATAGATCTGACACGTGTGCATGTATACCCACCCTTGCAAATTTGCTGAAGTACAAGACAGTGTTATCCCCATGGCTCTGTTGGGTCTTGACTACCTTATTCACTATACTGACTTGAGAGAGAAGAAACCTCCACTTTCACAAATACCAGGTTCTTCATCATTAGAAATAACAGAAAAAGTATATACTTGCTATTTTTGAGATCTTATGGAGTACTGCACACATCCAAACAAAACCCCAGAATTCTTAAAAAGCCTCAACTTCGAAACAGCCTAAAAAGCCATATAAAAGCTATGGATAGTCTCTCTGACAAACTCTAAGAACCACTCTGACAATGGTAGTTGTGTCTTACGATCATCTTTGGTCCAGTTTCTACTGCAATCTAATGCACACTAATAATTACAATCAGATCTGTGCTATGAACGTAAATTGAATCAAATAAAATAGTTTAATTTCAACAGTTTTCCTAACTTAAGTGGATTTATGGAATAAAGACACTTAGAGCAGGAGGGATAGAAACTAACTGTAATGACTTCCCTCACACTTCTTGGTTATTTTCAGATCTTCCTCATCAGTAGAATACAGCATACCCATACACACTCAGCAGAGTGTGATTTTCATTTCTGAATAGAAGTAAACAAGTAATCTCTAATTCTTGTCATCAGCTCTTCTTGAGTTACAACAAGTACTTATAAGAAACCCACAATTTGTATTTCTCAGCTATACACCTCCAAAACCAAGACACTTCTAGATCAAAAAGGTTCAATTTCTAAATAAATATCCAATTGAGTATCTTGGCCTGTATCTAACAAAACACATAAACACTAATTACAGAAAATGCAGTAAGTATGGAGAAATGAAAGAGACGGAACAAAAAGTGGCAAGAATATCTGACAAAAAATCCTATTAAAAACTTAAGCCAAGTTTCTATAACACTGCCAATACATTCCTCAGTGGTATCTTCTGACAGTCCCTCTACCCCAGTCCCACAGCGCTTAGCAAGTACAGTGAAGCACTGCAGAATGAGACATGAACATCACTTTGGGATGCAGGAACGATTACTCATTCCAAGGTTTCTGATGAAGCAAGACCAAAACCACTGAATAACCCTGTTCATTATTCCCAGACACTGGAGACACGTCAAGAACACCACCTCCTGGATACTGGTAGTTTGGGAACCAGATTTTTAGACCACATATCAGAGAGATCTGCTGTCAGAAATGCAACTTGCTTTGTGAAGTATACAGTGTTCGGAAGAGTCGAGGACACTCATGGGTCAGTATTTCATTAAGGTGTTTATATTGAAAATAGATTTATATGAATTTTTTTTCACAATGGATCACTCACAGGTTTGAGGATGTTTCAGACCCACAATAAAGCCCTCAACGCACCTTTGAACAAAGTTGCCTCCTAATAAAAAGAAACTTTCATACACTTCAAAAATAGTATTCTTTGAACGCATTCCTTGAGACTTGCCTTGAAATGCAATCAGGTGGTTTTGAACTGTAAATTGGAAACCACAGCAGCTTAAGGGAGTTCTGTACAGAGCTTGGAGGATTTTCTGTAGTTTCTTTTTTTTTTTTTTTTTTTTAATAAGTACAGTTGGAAGACGTAGGTGAATATCTGTTAGTTCTCTGTGCACTGAATGACTTTTGAATTACAACTAGAACTTGCCCTTATGCTTTTCTATGGTGTAAATATCAAGCATAGCCACAAGACAAGCTAAAACCCAAAGCTTTTTTTAAAGAATTAATGAAAGGCCAAATTTTCTAAAGCTGACCCCTCTATACCAGGACTGAAAGCCATGGTTTTGATCATTTAGACATATAAATATCTTCACTTGAGAAAGCTATAAAACCCAAATAACACAGAATTGTTAAGCCACAGTAAATATAATTTGTCCATGTTATCTGAAGTATTTACACTTAGCATCTAACTAGCCTGGAAGAACCATGCAACAAGAAGAGGAGGCATCAGTAAAAACCCATCAGTGGATATACAAGCAAGGTGAGCAGTGCTCCCTTTAATCCCACACTAGACAGTGTGAGTTCTTAAATACAGAGCATGTTTCTTTGTTAATGAATTTACTTTGGTAATGTCATTTATTTTCCATGGGCAACCAGATGCTTTAAGGCTTAGTTTATCTAATCCTATTTTCATTTAGTTCATCACACAATACTGCAGTATTGCAAAACATGTCTGAGGTTGTTTTAATACAAAAAAAGTCAGTACTTCATTGCAAAAGAGTGAAGAAAAGGAGTGGAGATGAGTAGGAGAAATAATCCAGTTTACTATTAATGAAGAAAGAGTAGATTACAAACTTGCACCAGAACAAGAAAATTAGCACTATGAGCAGATGAGCAAAGGTTTTTTTTCTACACCTCAGAGACAACATTATTAAAGATTTACAAAAGCAATGTTATTATTTAAGTGGCCTACATGACTGGAAATTGTTTAGAACAGAACTTACTGCTCCATGAAAAACAGGAAAAAAATCCACTTCTGTGCATTGACTTCTTAAACCTAATTGTTTACACTACCTCTAATTAAAATTTTAGAGATTTAAACCATTGGCTGGGTTATTTTGCATGCTCATGGAGCAGAGCTGCTGAAGCTTAGTATCAACCAGAAGTACTGAAAGTAGCTATGCTTTGAAGCATCTCTATTTAAAATTGTCCTAATTCGTACCACACATAAGCAGAAATGCTCTGTTGTTTTCTGAAAAGCGTTGATCCTTCTGAATTCCAACATCTAGATTCTGCTGTCATTTTTGGTGTGTTTTCTTTAACTAAGTTTTTATTTATATGCAGCAAATTCTAGTTAATCATAGGTTCTTAGAAGAGAAGAATGTTATTTGAGTTCAGCAGGGATAGAAGGGCTGTAACTTTAGCAAGCAAGTATGACATATGGAACCGGCAGCATATTAATGTAGCTACAGTGCAGAACATCTATTATGAAATAAGGAAAAGCTGTGTAGAAGCAGCATAGAAGCGAGTGGTCCCACCTTTGTAATCAAAAATTCATGTTGGTATTTCTAAATGTGCTACTTTGTCCTAAAATGCATGACAAGCTAGAGCCCTGGACAGGAACAGAGGTTAAGATTACCCCAAAATGCAGATATATTTTAAGAACACAGAATGACAAGATCAGAAGGAATGCCATTCCTTTGGGAAACAAAGTCCACCAACGCAAAGCCATTTCACCAGCCATTAATGTTACCTGGAAACCAGAGACACATTAAACAGAAAGTCCATAAATAATACAAAACTCAGTACTGTCACATATGTCATATATGATTTGCAATGACTGAAGGTAATTGATAATCTCCGTTCAAACCCAGAGAGTTTAGGTGAGGGGTAATTAGCATTTTAATTGCATAATTGGGAACTATAAATTACCTGTCTTATGTAAAGAATAACTGAAGAGGTTATATGACATTAGCTGATATTTCATCTTTTTGGCTAAGCTACACAGGTCGGTGAATTTAGAGAATCTGGAATTACATTTTCCTCACACACATACATATATTTTCTTTTTGTTTTTTAATTTCATGGCTGTCCTTGCATAACCACAGGTAACTATTCCACACAAAGCAAGTTCTCCCCCATCGTTTTGCAAACCTAAAATTTTTGAATAATTTTTGGGACAGAGAACAAAACCCAACATGACTCTAAGATACTGCAGTAGTTTAAGAATGCCTGTGGAATTACCTCGCCTTCTCCCTCCTAGGCAGATTGATTTAAGTTTCTTCTAACAGCTCTGAGTTTAAATCCCTTCTTTTTTCCTCCAGTATGAGGAAAGGGCAAGAGTTTTAACAGATGCAGTTTTAAAGTACATATACCTGCTCTCACTTGATTCATCTTTCATCTAATTCTATGCTGGTGCAACATTTCTCTACCTCACTCTGAAAATTCATCAAATTAGCATTTTCATATAAGTTCAGCTAACCCATTTAATTACCAATGTTCAAATGCAAACAATGATTATGTGAGTCTATAGCCTCATACTCAGCTGTTGCTGTTCCAGAAGCTTAGCAAGGCAACTGAACAGGTACCCTAGAGACAGAACAGCTGCCAGAATGCTCTGTAAATACACCTTTTCAATAAGTCAATCTTAAAATTAAAACTCAAGAAGCCTTTTAAGAAAGCCTTCAAGTATGGTTGTCAAATTATTATTTTCCTGAAACTTTTACGTCTACTCAGAAAATTCAGCTATCGTTTGTCAGAGTTGTTTGATTCATCTGCATAAACCCCGGCTGACTTATGGATTCAAACATTATGACTACTGAACTATTGAAATCCTTATTACAGTTACTGTTTCATAGCAATTAAGCTGATTAAGATATTCATAGTACAAACCTGCAAAGATTTTAATGTTAATTCCGACAAACTTGCAAGTCAAGGTCTACCTCACTTTCTGGTTTTTTTTGGATGCAGAAGCTCAACCGGCAGCGAGCACATGCTCTGCCAGCAGAGGACCATGCCTTTTCCAGAGCTGCCAAGGCTGCCAAGGGGCTGTTACAGGGAACGCAAACAAGGTTTACCCAAGGGATTGCATCAGAGCTCCAGTGAGTCAAAGAACCACTATTAAGTAACTAACTGAAAAAGCACAAACAGTACCAAAGATTGCCATCACAGATTCCAGCTATGATTAGACCACTGCAAGTAATTAAATTTAATTGATTTGAATAACTGTCCCTGCAGCTGACAGAGGTAACAGACCCTGCGTGCAACTCTGGAGTCTACAGCAAGTACAGCAGGAGCCTTCAGCCGCCCTCCGGCGGGGTGGTTCCATCCTGGCATCAGGGATGACGCAGTCCTACTGCATGCGTTTTAAAGGAGGGAACTTGTCCTTCTACACTGTGGTAACATCACCTTCTGCATGTTGCTTCATGTTCTTGCCTGCCTGTCACTCCGGAGCTCCCTATCTATCGTATTCAGGTAGCTCACCGAGCAGTGGGATGTCCTCGTGCACTGCCCCTGCACAGCAATGTGAAAGCTATAAAACCTTGAATCCAGGGTTTATTTTCATCCACTTTCTACAGCAGAAGGATTTTTAAATGAGTTTCTAATCTTCACCAAATACATAAATGGCAAACAGATCCCACCGCCACACTACAAAACAACGACCATTAAGAAGTCTCCATTTTATTTCTTCACCAATTCTAATGTTCACTTGGAGTCACGTCCATTACTAACAAGGCAGAATTAAGTTCTGCACTGGTCTAAATTTCATACTTAATCTAATATTACGGAAAGAGATGGCATGAATTTTTCTTAGACTCATTGCTCCATTTCCAGCTCTAATAATTCTAGATCTCAACTGGCATATTTTAAATTAAATTTTTTGTAGTTTAAACCTATTTATCAACAGCTAATTAATGAGGTCTAAATCCTTTGATGACAGAATGATTAAATTGCATTTTAACTAATCCATCTTTAATTAAAATGCTGCCAGCAAACCATTTCTGGATGTGTAAAAAGGACACATTTATAGATGCTCACTCTTTAACTATGCATTATGTAAAGCCAATAATTAGAAGAACTCATGATTTCAATTATATTTTAATTACCATTACATATAAAACATGCTTTAATAGATGTAATGCAATATATTTTCTTTCTTTACAACCCACTAATCATTCCTATTGGGGTGACAACCAAATAAAAGGAAGTTTAATATGTGCACTAGTAGAGGAATCTTGTTTTAGCTTTGAGTCAATTCTCTCTCCATTTCTTCTTTGCAGCAGAAAGGTACTTAATTACCTCCAAACCTAAAACATAAATGAATCCCTATAAATCCCTGTTAAAACTCTAAAAGGAGATCAGCAGTAACTGACCATAATAAAGAGAAATGCTTTATCCTTATTATTACACTTGGATGTCTTTTAGTTTCTTCAACTCAAAACACAAGGCTACTAAAAAACCTGCCAGTTAAGGAAAAAAAAATAGTAAGGTGACATCTGTACCAATTTTCCTACTTCTTCCCTTTACAATTTTAGGAAACAACATGAGCCCAGAAATGCTTTAATTGTTGCAGGAGTCATCCATTTTCATTTATTTAGGGTATCCGTTTGCCTCTGCCTGGGAGGGGAGGGTGGTAGATGAACAAATGTGACGATTGCAGCCAACTCCTTATTATCTGCATTAATAGGAGGCTGACACTTACAAATACGAAAGTGATGGAAGTTTAACAGTTCTTTACTATGACTAAGTCAGTTTCAATGCAAATATGGAACAAATTATTTCTTTCTGAATCATAGGGATTATAGAAAGCTGGTCGTGAACACTCGATATCCTGTAGCAATTCAACCTTTAAAATTTCATGTTATTACAATAGATTTTTTTGCTGAGACAACCTAAAATGTGATAAATTACAGTTATTAAATATGTTCCTAAACTCTGCATGTTCCCATTCATCGTACAACACAGTAAATTCAGTCTTAGGGTTTCACTGCTTTCAGTGATCTGAATCTGACATGAGGAAACTAATAAGGTCATAGGAGAAGCCTGTTTAATTTACCCATTAAACTGTACTTTACAAATATTCAAAAAGGTGTATTATGCTACTTCTACTGACTCATATATGTTAAATTTAATTTTCATTATCCGATTTCTACTGTTTGGATATGTTAATGAAACTGCTGGTATTTCAGTTTATTTCAAGTCTTCTCTAAAATATATTTAGCATTTAACACACACTGATCATTAAGATGCTTTCACATCACAGGCACCTATGATGAAGTCACTGAACAAACACATGGATACTGAAATATCCACACAACAAGACTCAAGCTGCTGCATAGTTTGATTTACATAAATACTCTCCTCTCACTTCCCTTTTCGTCTACTCCTGCTTATAGAGCAAGCTCTTGGGGGCAGGAAATATATTTTACTACCTTATAAAGTGCACTGCCAATTTATGTTCTGATTCAATAACAAGAACAACAGCTGATTACGAAGAGTATATGAACTGTATCTCCTCAAGAGAGCGTATCTGAAAGGTCATTGTGAATATTTAGGTATTCATACTTAACAGACATCAAGAACAAATGCTGATGTGGCAAGATGCTTTATCAAGGTTTATCGAGAACACTCCTTACTTTTTAAAAGATTACAGTAGATCTACCTGGAAGAAAAAACCCACACTCTTAAACTTATTATGTATGGCACCCAATTGCTGTTCCACCATGTCAGGAGTCTTGTAGTGCCAACGCAAGTGACAAGCAGTCAAATGAGAATGTATCTCCTTGCATCACCCCTCCTCCCAACCAGGTTACTGTTTTTACTGTCTCTTATTGTGTCTCCTCATATGAGGCCAAGGACAAATATGTTTAAGGACTGCATGCACAGTAATATTAAATGATAAGAAATATTCAAGAAGAAGAAATATTTTAGCTGTTAGAAGTGCTGGGGAAGGACAGTAATGAGGCCAATACCAGGAATAATATTGTGATAGAAGCTAATCAGATATATACTGACAGCTTGTCTTACTTTCAATCTAATTTACTGGTTTATTTAAATGCTAACTATAGTTACCGCTTTTGTTTTAAGATGGTACTTTGGCCAATAAATGCTATGATTTCCTTCTCTGTCCACAGAGGCTTTCTACCAAAGCAAGGACATAGCATGCAAATGCCAGCTGCCTACCTGTTTTCATGCTAAGCGAGTCCAAGACACCAGAGTAATGTGGAAAGGAATAACATTTTCTTGGGGCGATACTTCTTCGAAGGAGCTCATGCCAGACAATTTTACTTCCCAGAAGGCAGAACCCTGCAACCCCACCTGGATCTCCCACATGCTTTCTGAATTGTAACGCAGTGCATTGCTGCTTCCCTGGCGGAGAACATGCAACTAAATACAGAAAACCTGGTGAAGTATTTCAGAATCATCTAGTCAATCCCAGAACACCATCCAAACTTTTCTTAAAACTGCATTTCCCCTGGCCCCAGAAGCCTAGAGTAAGATGGCATGTTTGGCTGGGTCTGCTCCGAGATACTGTATCGTCAAAAGAAAAGAAAAGTTTTCCTGGCTTGTGCAGACAAATGACAGATCAGAGATGTCCTTCTCTAATCTTTCTGACCATGTTTCAAGGGTCCTGGTCATATAAAATGAGCGAATAGCTGCCCAGAGGACTACACCATTTACCACAAATTACTTCTTTATGGAAGAATCAATTTTACAGTCTCCTGAATTTCAAACACTTGCCTCTTCAATCCAATGGAATTACTCTTTTGAGAGCCAAGCCTGAGATAGACGACTCCAAAGATCTACTTTTGGGGCTAGGAACTATCTGTTATAAAAATCTAGAGAGGACTTATAAGTCTTTGAAAAAGACTCCAAGTAAAGAAAACATGTATCAACACTTTAACATTGTATGGCTAAAGTGTCCAAATTAATCTGTTGAGTCTCCAACAATCTTCTGTCCCAATAGACCAGAAAGCTAAATTCAAGTCAATCTAACACAACAGAACCAGAAAGCATTTTCAAGAGACAGAAGAGGTTATGCTCCCCTGCACACCATCCTGAAAACTCCAACATATGTGATTTTCTGCTCATGCAGGGAGAATTTTGCAAATCTGAACTCATGAAAATAAAGCTTTAAAAACATGTTAACTAGCTTCATCTCCTAAGATGACAATATGCAACTTTCAAAACAAATACCATTGCAAGACATGTGGTCCAAAATAAGATGCGTTCAGCAGAGATGATTCCAACAGCTCTCAAGCTCTTGCAGTCTCAAGAAGAAATCCATAACACTGATTGGGGTTCTTCTGCAGTCTACACTGCACAGTACAAATCATCATTCCGGTGAAAGGGAAGGGAAAGTACACCTTCAACAGAACTTTCAACAATTCAAGCTGTCATGCATGGCTTGACAAATCCACTTGCCTGCTCATAACTGACACAAAGAAAATTGTACAGCTCAGTGCTCATCAGTTTCTGTAGATCTACTGCTTTTATTAGGAAGAATTAAAACCATAAGGATTAGAAAGATGATATCAACCAACTATAAATGAGCCTAACATTTCACCGCATGCCTAAAACTGTGAGGATGTTTTGGCTACTCCACTCCTGGCACTGCAGAGCCTCCACTAGCAGCAAATAAAAGAATTCCAGTAGTTGGCCAACAATATAAATTTTAGATCTGTCAAAAAAAATGAAAGGAAAAGTTTTGTCCTGATGCTGCATATATACTTAGGGCTTGAAACTGCTCATGTCAAGATGTGAAACTGCATAGCAAAGCCCTATCTGTCAGGAGACATAGTAATGCTCTTGCACCAAAATGACATCATCTGTTCTCTCTATACAGAAGATTTGTTACGCACCAACCAGCCTCCTTCTCCCTACAGGAAGATGAAGGCACACAGAAAAACAGGACAATATGCAGAGGCAGTACTTGCAGGACAACAGCTCCCAGACTAACACCACAAGGTCTTCTGTGCTTCCTGCTGATGTAGGTGAACAAGCAATCACATCCCTGAAGACAGTGGAAAAAGATATACATAGTCACACTGCCTTAAATCAGAATCTAATGTCACATCCAAGCAGCAGTGGATTGATCTACAGAAATTCTCAACACTTATTTCTTGCCTTGCAAATCTCTGCAACAGGGATGTGAGTGGCTCCAACAGACAGTCCAGGATGCCTAAAAGACACAGGCACTAGTTCTGCCATGAATATAAAAAGTGTTTTAAATACTTCTTCATTCAGCTGGCAACTACCTTTTCACTAGCACATCATACCTTTCATCTCCCTCTGGAGATGCCTCTTTCACTGGATTCAGTAAACTTGTGAGATATAAGCAGAAATATGGGCTGTATTTGCCATTCCTCACTGACAAAGCGAGTATCAGACGACATTGGTGCTGAAACTCCATAAGCAGGCTACAGGAGCAGCCACTCTTACCGTCAGATTTGACAGGTCTCCACAAACACAAGACAAAAAGATCTGGCTCGTGCCCCAAGTCCCAGACAGAGGACCAAGAGCTGGTGGGATGTTAGAAGACCAGGACAAGTTGTTGAAAACCATGGCACATCAGGGATCAGTGAGGGCTGCTGAACTCTCTGAATTCAGGGTAAAGTTTAGGAAACGCTGACCACTGGTTTGCTCAGACACATGCATTTTTTACACTTAACTTACCCAAGTTCTTACTTAGAAAAGTCTTTGTCAAAATAAGCTAGTTTTCCATTTATAAAAGCTGATTTTGTAAACAGGCAGAATTCACCATTTCCCTTGTTTATGGTTTATATCTTACCTATGTACCTCAGTTTCTATTCAAGTTTGTCTGGCTTCACCATACAGCTGCTAAACATGCGGGGGCTTTTGCTTTAAGCACCCAAGTAGCCCCCAACAGTACCTGTACACTCTTTAAAGGATTGCCTCTATTTACCAAAAAGGCTATTGGATAATTCAGTGTGTATCCATGCTTATTTCTCAAGGAAAAAGTGCTCCTTGCCATCTCTTTCAAAATGTAGCTGACATTAGAAGACCTTAGCTGTGATTTTCTACAAAGACACAGAAGTACTATAGAGAGATATTTTAAAAACATTACCTTGGACTAGATTCATTCCCCCTGAGGTAATTAAGCCTTTGTTCTGATGTATATATAAAAATCTCATTAGCTGTTTCTGAGAGAGTTTCACTACACAGAGGACATGTTCAGTTGTTTGTGAACTCTCATGGCTAAATTATTTCCAGATCACAAGTCCTGTACTCTCTAGCTTTCACCTAAATCCCTTCTTCCTAAATTTATGACCTCTCTCTTGTCTGTATTTAAAAATAAAATAAAATAAATAGGCTCAGCTGATCAAATGATCCAGATCTTACTGCTCAACCTTCCCATCATTTTCATGGCCTACTAATCCTCAAAGTTCTACATCTATATGATTTATTGGAATCTAGAAATTGCTTCCAAGAGGTCAAATACCATCAGATTTAATATCAACTCCTTTGTAATCCCACTTGTAAAAAAGAACAAGTGTTAGAAGATGATTTGTTCCTGACAACTACTTCTGTCAGTTAGCCAGGTTTTAATCAATTTAATGTGTACCTTATTAATACTGTATACAACTAATCAGAATGTTGTGTGATAAGAAGTCAAATGCATTACTGAAGGCCAAGTATATTACAGCCATGGAGTTAACTTTATCAACCAAACAATCTAATTTAAAAAATTAAATCCAGGTTTCTTTAATAAGATGTCCTTCATAACACCATATTAACTCTAATTAATTAAATACTTGTCCTCCACTACTGGAACCTCGTATCAGCACAGTCATAGTTGCCAAATAAACTTCCCTCATCAGGAATCCAACCTGGCATCTCCCATAACCCCAGTCTGCACTTACTGGTTGTTCCCTTTCTTCCTGCCCCAAGCGTAAACCAGAACTAGATGATCTGCTAAAATTTAAACCGCTTTTTAGATCTTCTATATTGCACACGTATATCGATATTAAAATAGTTAGGAAACAGTAACAGCAAACAAAGATCATTCATTTTCTCATGAAACGAACGTGCAGTTTCTCACTTTTAATACTACATCCGCCGGAGAAGAAATGAAAGTGTTAAATGAGATCAGTCTGCGAAACAGAAGCGTTAAATGAGATCGTTTACATCATGGATTCATTTAATAATGAAATGATTTTTATATTCAAGAAAATAAATGTGATATATTAAAGCAATTGATAGCTAAAAAGCTAACTTTAATTCTTCATTTTTCAAGTACATTTTAAGCTGAATTTTTTAAAGGACTACTTATGTAACTACAGCTATCAGTTGGCTGGTAATTCCACCAAATGAATGACTTTTCTCCTTCATTTTTGAGTTCAGTTACTTTTATTTGTCCCCAAGTATTCAGCAGAAACCAGTTACATCAATAAAAAAATGTCAATTTTGATCTGCCTCATGAGATGCAACAACCCCGGATAGATTTTCAGTCAGAAGACAGGGCGACTAGAACAGCTATTATTAACAGCCATTAGACAGAGTGGCAGGACCAGAAGACAGCTCCCTAGATTTAGGCTGGATTAAGCGGATACTGTACACAGACAGACCTTCAAGCACTGTAAATAACTTTAAAACTCTATATCGTGGTTGAACTCTCTCTGCTGTCAGAATTGGTTAGGTCACATCACATGAGATGGTTTACAGCAAAGCGACAAGCACTTTGCTGAATGGCAAACTGCATATGGCTTATCATAATAAATTAAAATTACTTAATACAGGTACTTGAGCAAAGGTCTACAAGAATGTGTGAGGTAAAGGAGATTGTTTGACATAGAACTAATCAGAAAATCACTATGGGAAAGAAGAAAATAGAGCAGCTTTGCTAGAGGTATCCCTGGCTTTTAAATAACATTTTCTGCTTCTCCCCTGCACTATCAAATCATTCTTTGGTTTTATGCCATCTGTACTTAAAATGGGCTAGTTGAATAGAAATAATTTTTAACTGGGCAGATGCCCAAGTTTCATGACAGATAAAGCATCATGGATAAATACCCAGTTTTCATGAGCCAAGGATATCGGTATTATTCATATTAAGAAAGGAATCAAAGCAAACCTTTACAACTGAGATGTTATGCGACGTGATATTGTTTAACAAAACGCATAGTGATCACGACAGCACTTAACTTCCCTTTTCTTTTCACACTTGTTTCATTTTGTTTCTGACACATTTGCCACCATCCACCTCAAAAAAAACCCCAAACCCAAACGCAACCCCATACAATATAGAATAATGTAAAACTGAAAAGGACTCCAAACGCAAATAAACTTAACCCAAAACAGCTATTAGAGAAGGGCTCAAGTGATCACGGAAATGCTGCCATTTCTTCTTTATTATTAGTATGTTCTAAGTCCCCCTTATTGCTCTCTGAAGCTCCAGGCTTCTGTTCTTAGCACTGCAGCATTTGTAATAGAACAAACAATGGGAAAATCAGTTTTACTCAAAGATTTTGTGCTTTTTTATGGTAATTACCTCTACAAACTTCAAGAGAGACCACTTTATGCAGCGTTCTCCTAGTGCCACAGTCCTGCCTGGGCCAAGAGGCAGGAGCGGTTCTTCCTGAGGACCTGCTTTTGCCCCTGAGTTGCCCCATGCTCACCCCACCAAATCGGTGACCTGTGTGGTGAACCTATGCTGCTGCTCACCAGTTTCTTTAACATGATACTAGGGGAGAGGACAGCAAGCAGACTGCACAGACTCCTGCCACTCCTTTTCAACAGCAGCATCTCTTCATGCCCCTCCTGGGTTATTAGTAAGGCTTTTAGATCAAGACTAGCTGAGAACATTCCAGAAAGCATCTAAATATCTTGGAAATTTAAGCCTGCATCTACCAAATGCTAAAGCACTGATCATACTCTATGCAAAAACATATAGTTGCTTTTAAAAATCCAGCCTTTAAAAGCTTAAATTCTACGGAAAAGGCACTATGGAAGTGGGACTACAGCACTTTTCAAAATTGAAACCAAGGTCTTTCCTTACATTAGCAGCAGCTCCTTTGATAATCTAAGCTGAAAGGAATCCAATATATTTTTCACTCTCTAGCCTTACTTTTAATTCCCTGTTAGCCTGGGTAACGAAAACAGATGAATCCATTTCACTTGCAGCTTCTCGTGCACAAGGTGAGCTCGCCAGCCCCGAACACAGCCCGAGCCTGCCTTTGGGAAAGCTCAGCTCCTCCAGGCAAGTGAATTGAATTATTCCTACCAGTCTTCATTAGAAAAAATGGAAAAGGAGAGGTTTAGGGATACCATTTAACAATTGCAGTGACTCTGTGGGAAGAACCCAGATTTTTAATTTCTCTTTTTGAAATTCTAATAATTGCAACTGAAAAGGGACACCTTTGTTAAAATGCACACAATATGGAAATAAACTACAGTTCTCCAATCTATTTTGTTTACTTTCCTTTAAAATAATCAATGCAATAAAAGCTCTTTAAATTGCTACAAGTAATCTTTTCCAAGTGTACGATCATTCAGATTTTCATCTTCTTGATCACAGCTAGTCAAAACAAGACCAAGATGTACAAAGCTCACCCACAGCTAAAAGAAAAAGTGGTATTTTTCCTTTGTACTACTGTTTTTATGATACATTTTACCATATTTCTCAAGTGAGTTTTCTACATAGTCCTGAAAAAACTCCTTTATAAATACTCCAAGATTTTGGGGAAGAATAAAAAAGTTTCACCTATTTATTCCAGCTGCTTTCAGTTCTTGCAGCAATTACCACACCAGTGTGAACTGCAATTTAGAGACTACGCAGACTCATGTTCCTACTCCATCATTTACCAGCAGTTTAATTTTGTTCTCCTTGTATTCTCTAACCGTGTTAAGAATCTTTAAAAACAAGTCTACTGCTCCTTTAATTAGTAATTTCCTGAGTTGTATTCTGCTTTTATTTCACCTCTTAATGACAAAGAACAACAAAACCCCCTTGTAATAAAAGCAAATCTGATTAGCTTAACAGAAAGCTGGAATGCAACCTTAATATACTGAATGAGCATAACTGCAGAAGCTGTATATTGCATTTGAAAGGGAAGTGGGCCTTAAGGGTGGCTTTTGGGGCACGTTTTAAGTATTATCACAGAGGAGCAGGAGATCCAGCCGAGGCTGGCCATTTGCTGTTATAGGTACCTTACAGAGAATTGGAGCTTCTGCTCTGTCTCCACAGAAAAGAGAAATAACAAAAGGAAAAACATAAGGTGGTCAAAGAGACTTGTTTAGCATCTCCTGGCAGAAGTCGGTATGGAAACACGTTTTTAACTTCTGGTCCAAGCCTTAGCCCCTGGATATGCTGATCCCTGTCCCAGCTGGTTAAGTTGGCAGTGTCTCAGCTGGCAGCTTTCTTGACTTCTGTTATTAGATGAGCATTTATTATCATTCTAGTTTTCTGTTCTGTTCTCATACGACAACTGTTGTGCAAGGCAAGTTCATCTACCCCCATTAATGAATTACATGTATTAAAAGTATTAAAAAGCCAAATATTTTCATACCACAGGATGTACAAGCTATGCATTGTCACACTGCCACTTAGTGATGCTTTGATGCACTCACACCCAGACAACAGCAATCTTTAGCCTCAGAGAAAATCATACATTCAGGTGTATGTATTTACGTAATTCATTTACAAAAGATTCTCATGTGCAGTAAGTCCTTAAATAGGGAATACCTAGACTTCACAGAAAAATAATCTGATACAGTCTCCCAGCTGAAAAAAGATAAAGTATACAACATTCTACAAACTTACCTATTTTTATTCAGAATAAAGATAATTATATAAGCCATATACAGCTTCTGAGTTTGCTATCTACAACTACCAAACTATTACCTCTCTATGAATCTTCTTCGAATAAAAAGGAGGAATAAACACACACATATCCCAAATCAAACAAATAACATCTTACCAACCTGTTAAATCCTAATGGCTTCTCACACGCTCAAAAGTAAAATGCTACCCTTTTCCTTCCCAATTCCTACTCTCATTTTCATAAAACCTTGTTAACATAAGGGATCTGGTTTTGCTTTTAAAAGTTCTTGATTTACTCTCCACTGAACTTTTCCATTAACAATAAGTTCACATAAAATTTGTCTGTGTAGATTCTTTGTTGGCTAAATATTATGTCTATATTTTCTTGTACTTGCTATTAGGTTTAGTAGCTTTATAAGCATTCCTCTTCCCTAATCCCTTTGGACTTCTGCATCTTCTCACAAAGTCTCTTCCCAATCCTGCACTCTGACTTAAAGCAGCATTTGCCTTCTCTAATCACTGTGAAAATCAAGACCTTTGAATGTGATTACAGGTAATGGTTTTCATATTGCCTAGACTTCTATGACAAGAGATCTGAACTACACACCGAATCTCCAGTAAATCTCTGTGTGCTGCTGAGGCAGTTTTCTGCAATATACCGTTCCTGCTTGTATTTACTTACACTGAAATCTGGGGTGTGCTGCCTGGTTCTTCTCATTTCAGTGGTCCTTGCCGCTGTGCTGCAAGAAACAACCCAGTGTCCACAGCCTTTACATGGCACACAAACATTTCTTGCAGACTATGGAACTCTGTAACAAACTCTCGTGTAGGAGTGAAGTATCGTGGCAATGGCCAGACTGACTGGCATTTTCCTTCTCACCTCTGCAGATACAGACATTTAAGAGTGTGTTTGACAGTCCTCTGCCAGCCTTTTCTGGACAGGCATGTCAGATCATTCTTTCACAGCAAGAGGTAGCATAAGAGTTTCAAGACCAAACATTTTTTGCTGAGTCTTTTGCATAAGATCAAGTCTGTATTGGAAAAAAATACAGCTTTCCCTCCCCAATTCTTAACAGCTTTCTTTTTTTTATTATTCCTTAAAAATGTTCCTCAGCACAGACTGAAAGCCTATGTTGTTCATGCTCAGACCAGCATTACCATGCAGGGTTTATAAGTGTATCTCAGAGAGGCACATTTCTAGGGAGTTTAACAGATACTGTATTATAATAATACAAATCAGCAAGACTAGCGGCTTTAAAAAAATATTCTTGTTAGCAGTATGCTGTGTGAACATCACTTTTATCAAAACCACGTGCCAACTCGCCCTACAAATAAATCGCAACCTCATAAAATTGTCAAAATGGTATCCCTTAGGAACAACAAAAGTTTGATTCACATGCACTTTCTGCATTGTAAAATATTTCATATTTTGTTTTTCCTATGTAAAGCATAATAGGCTACATAATTTGATTTATACTTTGGGGATCCAGTACATCTATTAACTATGTAAAAGACAGCGCAGCAAATATTTCACGGTTTACGCTCCAAGTTTCAAACATTCCCGATACTGAAATAATGAACGGGTGCAGCCAAGAAAGCACTGGGGGGGAAAAACAAAAACCCAACAACAAAAAAGAATTGTCTGCTGACTATTGCCAGCTTAAATCATTATAGGGTAAAGCAGGAGCCAGACTGGGGAAACATTAAGAGCTGAGATACCAAAAAAAAATTATCTTCCCAATGAAGTAGCAACTTCCTAGTATTGGGGTGTGGAAATATTTTCATTTGTGCCTATATCATCATTTACACTGAAATTACTATTCCTATGTGAACTGAGAAACATTATCTTATTATGACTAAAATATAATTGATTCGAAATATGAAGAGGAAATAATGCTAGATAGATTGTTACTATGAATGTAAGCCTTAACTCAGTTTGCAAATTACTGATTTTGGAAATGACAATCATACATGCAAGTTAGTAGCAACTTTTCAAAAAAATCTCCCACAAATCCTTGTTAAAAAGTCACATCAGAAGAGTCTGTCACATGCACTGAAACCCCCTGATATTATGTGCACACTAATACAGGAAAAATGACATTGACAGCACTCTGTGCACACGACGAGTTAGACCTGTAGTTTTGAACAATTCTTTCCATTTTTCAGATGATGAAAACACACGCTTTCTGGATTTTAACAGTAAATAAATTGTTCTGAGTAGTGGAAATAACTGCTATAATACACATATTAAAACTTTAAGATCGGAAAGATCAGCTCTTCATTACGCCCAAGTTTTACTAATGTACCAAAAAAAAGCCTGTGCATGTGAACAGTAAACCCCCAGGTCCCCAAACAATAGTATTGCCCCCCTGGCTATAAAAATGACAAACTACATCCACAGTTACAGTACACCCAAACTCTGTAACAGATTAGATTTAAAATTGAGCAATGCACCAAGGCAGCTATTAGTCTTTCAGCTCAAGTGTCAACTTCAAACAAATTAATGACTGAGCAGTCTCAACCAAATGGTGTCCTGACAATTACAAACTGCATTTCTAAATCCATATTCCAGCACAATATTCCTGAGTTAGTTTTCTAACTGTAGTGATTTACTTGAGTAAAAATACACTGCCGTATGTGGTTCTGAAATATTCTCCAAGCTATCACATCCATTTCACCATCCAATTCTTTAATGAAAGACACTGGAGACGAAAGAAAAGATCAGAGCAGGAACTTGATATACAAGAGCTGCAAGTTACATCACACATGCAACCCTTGTCAAATTCCTTCAACTATACCCATCTACATATAATCTATAGCTAAGATGAAACTGAATATTGACCAAGAACCAGCATGATATGAACCATATCTCAGCTTGAATCTACAAAGGAGTTGGCCAAGAGTTGAGATTTTTGCACGCTATCATCCATTTTCAGCACACACTTTTGGAATTAGAGAAGACAAGTAAGGAGAGTGTAACAACTAATTGTATGGCCCTTCCTTTTCCCTTAGAGCTTTATTTTTTTCTCTTCAAAGCTTTATAGATTGATTGTAAAGCCATGCTGTAAATCAAAAGAAAGCCACTACTCATTACCTAGTTAGATTTTCTTGGGCTCTTACTCTGCTGTTTGATCTCAAGGCCACCGGCAATGTCTACAAGCACACTACCTATCATGGCAGCTGATAGACATTTTTTCCCAGATCCCTTTTCATCAGCTTGATGAATTTCCACCTGCTTCCAGTTCTAAAGAGAACCATCAAAATAAATGATTCATGAATTCAAAATACTTGTTCAGGTTGAAAAAAAGAAAAACATACGTAAAATCAGCTAGGAGTGACTCAGAGGTAAAGAAAATGGAGCACATGATCTGTGTAGACCAACACACCCAGCTGTGATTGCCTACGCTCTAACAGAAAAATAAAGGAAGTAAAGCTTGGGGGTTTTTTCTTTTCAGGAAATTAAGATTTAAAACTACTGTTGCCACTGTAAAAGTTATCTCCCAGCAAGGAAAAATACAGAAAAAGACACACGCTTCCTGCTCATCCCTATCAGCTTCTAAATTGCTTCCTGATGCATAAAAGATGGCATGGAAAGTTGTATTTTCTGGGTTTTTTCAATCTCTGCAATACCAGGAAAGATCAAGCCTCTTCTTTCCAGTGTTGCTGGAGGGCACTGCTCAGACAATCCACTTCTCTTTTCCAGTCCTCCAGCAGGCAACAGCACTCAGTCCTTCAACTCAGGTTCTTTCTAGATAAAGGCAAATACCTGGGGCCAAGTTTTCAACGCTGTCAGCTTTGAGAAGCCCTGTGCCTCTTGTTTCAGTACAAACCATGCACATAGCTACGAATGGCAGGTCCCTGCCAACAACCCAGCCCACTGCTGCACAAACCCTAGCAGCTGTGGCTTGGGCTGGGCAGCAGCAGCCCTGGCTGGATGCAAGAGAAGGTACCTGAAGGAGTTTGAGCACATCTCTGGGGTCTGGGGACTTGTGCTGTGAGGGGCGCTGGGTGCTAGCAGAGGGCTAACTAGCAGATGTGGAAGCAGTGAAGGAAGATGAATGACACCTTGCAATGGTCTGGCATTTATCTGGAGTGACAATGGTGATAGCCGTGATTTGCCATGATTGTAGCTGTAAGTTGGAAGCCTGGAGCCCCACACCCCATTCAGGTGTTGAGGATCAATGCGAGGCCACCAGCGGACTGTCAAGATGAAACTGGTGCAGAGCATTGCCTGGCATGGAGGAGCAGGACCCTGTACTTGAACTGAACATCAGCACCCTGCACGCTCCCCACTCACCCCACTGACCATGGCCAAGCAACCTGGCACAGTAACCTTTGTCTCACACATTCAAAAATGAAATATTTGAATGGTCTTGACCTACACATGCTTATACCCATTGATTTTTTCAAGCTGTCTTTAAAGAACCAAAGCAGTGGCAAAGGCCCCACAACCCTACCCTTCCTCTCTGTGTCACCTCACCAAACAGGAGGGGAAAGGGGAGCAAGATAAAATGTATAGACTGAACCTTGAAGGAATGAATACATCTGGCCAACAGCAAAGTAACTTAGCTAAAATGAGCACACAGGGACCTTCCCCGCAGATGAAGGTACAGTCAGGGCGCCTGTGAGAAGCAGTACATTTTGTGTATAGCAAGTGGGATATTGTGCAGGAGGTTAACGGAGCTCCACATAAGATGTGGCCGGCCCTCTCACCCAAGCTCCATAACATGGTATATATACTCTCAAGGCAGTGCATTTCGCCATGGTATTTTGGAATAAGCTTTTCAATGTTTGCCACAATATTGTGGAATAAAGTTTTGAACTGTTGAAAAGCCTCACAAAATCTGTTGAAACTACTGCTTCATACAATTACCCGCACTAAGTACAACTGAACCAAAACCCAACATAATTTTCCTGCAAAAAAATTTTACTCTAAGTTCTACAGAATATCTAAAAGATATCACTTGTATCTGCCCACACAAACGAATCTGCATCCTTTAGCATGAGCCCAACAGAAAAAACTTACTCATTTTTACTTGCAAGGATCTCTCTTCATTTCCCAAAAACAGAGCCCTTCAGTTGCTGTTGCCTGAGATTATTTTCAGCATCATCAACATTTTCAATTTTAAAAAGTACAAAACAACGTGATAAATACAAATCACTGAGGAAAAACAAAGAAGTACAAATGAAGGCGACCCTTGCTGTCCTAGGGTTGGTATATTTGGAACCGATCTGTATGCCTCAGTATTACGGTATATGCGGTATATGGTGAGTGAAAGGTGCTTCTGCCCATCTCAGACTTGAACTTCAGAGACAGGTAGCATAACATCCCTCTTAGCATCCCACAACTACTTTCATGTTGCAAAACCTTTTGAAGACATGATGTAACTTCTGTCCATTTCATCAGTTTTATCACAGTTAACGACGAAAATGTACTTGGAACCAAAGAAGGCACATGAGAAAATAGGGAAGGATGGGGACAGGAAATCTGCCGGGTTTGGATTTTCTATTTTAAGTAATAGAACATTATTTTCATTTCTGCTAGGAATAATGCACATGCTTTGGTTGGTAAGACTTAAACAAACAAACACCAGAATTAAGGAAGTGAAAATGCACACACTGCATCTCTTCAAAAGGAAGCAGATTCCCCTGAAGGCAAGCATCAGCTCCTGCTACCCACTGCTTTCCACAGACCAATGGCTGGAAGATGAACATACTGCTCTTGTTCACCAAAACATTTCACTCATGCATACTGAATATCAGATGCTAAGCCATGTTCCTAAGCAACCCCGCGCTCACTCCACATTCTCTCCCTTCTGCAAACAGTACACAAGTTTTAATCATCAATTCACACTGCACCCAACGTGCAAGAATCCCATCACAAGAGGCTTGGGCGCAGCACTGCATTAAGCAGCATCAGGCAGCTCCAGTCCCTGTTTTGTCTTCACCAAGGCATGCAGTCTGTAACTAAAAGGCAGGATTGTTACCTTTGAGTTGTTTATAAAGACAAGTTTTTAAAAAAATCCTGGCTTAAACAATAAAATGCTTACAAATACAAGCTAAAAATTTATATTCTTGCCAGCAGGTATGGAAACATCCTTTTAGAGGTACTGAGGGTTAAACTTTTATCTGACATTTATAATATTCAGTGCTGGAAAAAAATCTCTGCGAAGAATAATTGCTCCCACAGGGACCAATCCGTGGGTCACAGTTTTTTGCACTTGACGGTAACAGAGCCTTGAATGAGATTTTCTATAAAACCTAGACTTAAGCTTGCAGCATAATCACAATGTTTGCCCTAGCTCTAGAAGCTGAACTAAAGCACCACTTCTTCAGTGTAATTATTCCACATATGTTCCAAAAACCCATGAGGAAATTTTATTATTCAGAAGAATAAATAGGGTAAAAATAAATGGTTTTTAATTTTAGCCAATTTTTACACTCCTTATGAATTTTCATTTTTCTTATGCAAGTTTAAGTCCATGGGAGAAAGGATTTGCCTTGAAGAAATAATTAAACTTTCATCTTCAGTTATGCTTCTTAGCAAATACACAGCCACCCACATAGCACATAACACAAAAGTGCTATTCAGTGACACAGAATGCCAACATAATCACCAACACTTCATAATCTTCCTTTCCGTTTCAAATTGAGTATTTGAAGTTCGAACTTCTGTTCAACAACACAGAGTAAGCAGAAGCGCAGTAAGGGCTTAGGTCAGGAGGAGATTGGGAGTCCCAACATACAGCTTAATTTGCCGTCAATACTTTTTTGAATACTTGAAATATTCTTAGAGAATAATGCAGTAATTTGTCATATGGGATATGTAAACCTACTACCTTAAGGATATTAAAAGATTATGACACTGAATTTATGATGACAATGTCTGAACCAGATTTAGTCAGCTGCAGAAGTCAGAATTTTTCTGGGAAGGGAAGCTGAGGAAGCAGGACTCCATCTGGTTCAGGAAGATACAGGCACATGACACCTCCAATTCCCGGGAACATTTCAACTCTCCTTTCTTAATGCAGGTGCCAAACAAATGACCACACAGGTGCTCTGTAGGCAGGTCACACAATCTGCATGTCCCCAAGCTCATCCACAACCAAGCTACACCCTATTCACAGGGTCCTGCTGATCCATTCACTGGCCTCAAGCCACACACCATCTCTGCAAGCGCCGCCCCAGAGCTCAGGCTGTTTTCCAGCACCTGCGCTGGCTGAAGAGAAGGGCAGAAAAGACCAAACACCAACAGTGGAAATCAGAGGTTAATGCAGACTGATGGGCTGATATGTAAGAACAGATTAATTCTCAATGCTTATTCTAAATTGCACTAGGGACCCAGAGAACAGCAGCTTAGCAATCTGCCTAACCTAGCTCCAAGGGCCTATCATAGGTGGTAAAATCACTACACTGATCCCGAGTGCTAGAACCAATATGAAAATGAAACACAAAGTAATACAGAAAACCACCAGAAAGAAGTTACAACACCCATTCAGGAACTCTTTCAAGTAACAGAGACCTCCCTGCCTCACCGGTCCCAAAAAACCAGGAAGCTCACCTGACAAATTCTAGACCCCCTAGGAAGGTCTGATGGACAAAAGCCTCTTTGATCTGCAACAACAGAATCAGAGTTGGCCAGGACCTTCCTCAGTTAAATGGTTTCTTGTCATACAATACTGATTTCCTTCTCACAAAGACAGAATTCCTCATGAAAACCAGGTGACTCCTCCCTCAACACCAACATCTCTGAAGTCTCCCCAAATCTTGCAGGATTGGAAAGCCGACTCCTGAATGCTGTTGCCATTTCCAACCCAAACAACACATTAGTCACAGACGTGTTGTTCTTCTCCTTTAAACACACAATGAGAAAAAAATAATCATCCTGGAGAGTTGACCCAATCTAATGTATTACACCCAGTGTCAAACCTTCCGTTACAGAGCACATCTAGAGATCAGACAGGCAAAAGGCTACTAATAAACCACATCTAACATCCTAAACTTCACACAACCCTAACATTTACAACTTACATGGATACTTTGCACCCAAAGGACTTGACACAATTTACACAAATTACCTGCTAACCAGAGGCTTAAGAACACCTGCCCACCTCTGCCATTCGGTGCTGACCAAGAGGATGCAGCAGGTTCATTCTGAAATAAGAGCAAGCAGAAATCCAGCCTAATACTCCTGAAAGAGGTGACATTTTACAGGAGGATTGTACCAAGTGAGAAGTGATGGCAACTGTACCTTACACTAACGGATTAACTTGTGGAGTCTTCAGATATCACATATTTCATTGGCTCTTTTAAATATACAGTTTTCAGTAGATGAATCAGAAGACACAAAGTCAGTTGTCAGCAAAGCTCTTTGTATCCCTCAGTTCCCAAGACTGCCTCAAGGCTCAATTTGCTTTTAGCAGAAACATCACCTCTACTGTCTAATATGATTCAGGTTCCTCCCCAGTACTAACTTTCCCTTAGAGTTCATTTTCCATCACTTCTGCCTGGCAATTCAACTCTACTCTGCCCTGCTATATGACTCAACCTTAGTTACACACGCTGTCTTCAGCGCTGCTAGGACAGCAGAAAGGCAGCAGTTAGGCACGAAGACTTCAGCACTAAGCAAACTCCAGTACTCTTGCATCTCTCACTACAGGCAACCACCTGCAGCTTTTCCCTTTGCTGTCTTCATTGACTTCCCATACATATTTTTAAAATTATTGTTTGTAATCTCAGACCTTAGTAAGCATCAAGTGACATAGGCCTACTGTCTCTGAAGATGACTTAACACCCCATAACCAAGACCTGGGTCAAAAAAAGTACAACACTTGAGAGCAGCACAACATTCTGCAAATGAGACCAAGCTCATCTGCACACAGAACCAAACTAAAAAAAGACTATCACATATCATCCTGTAATTATAATCCTGACCTTGGGTTTTTTCAATACTGCTGATAATGGGTACACTAAAAAAACCACCACCTGTCAAAACAGTACACAGTTCTGCACAATTCTTCCCCTAGAGGGATGGTGCAACAACAGAAAAGCAAATGAAAACCAAACATACGAAATAAGAACCATCAGGATAGAAGTTAGAAATGCTGCTTAATAAGCTGGAAGGAGGCACTTGCACACTATGGTTTTGAGGATGCTTTAAGAACCAATCTGGAAAAGAGTTTATGCAGGGGGCATGCCAGCAGCAAGGTACAGAATCTGCTCATTTTCTTTTCATCTGTGTGAAATGGTTTTGATTTTCAGAAGGTCAGTGTGTGACACGATGTTATTAATGGACATTCTTGGTATTCTACCCATTTCCTTCAAGTTGGGCTTCTAGTCTCTGAGCACGATCACGTAGCAATTCTGGTTATCAAAAGACGAGGGCCAACAAACACAAAATTCTGATCTCTCTGCTTTGACAGTAATTAGCAAAAATTATTAAGCTAAAGCTCACAATGCAGATAAAGCCTCACATATGGTAGAATCTTTACTTTTGATTTGTCTGAACAAGCATGAACAAAATCCACAGCAAAAAATAATCAGTTCAGCCTGCTGTCTTCTATGAGTTTCATTTCATATATCTCCAATCTTAGCTTGTCATTAGTAATGCTAATTAGTTCACTATCTCAATGCCACACTAGATTCAGTAAAAACTGAGATCATTGCTAATTTGTGAAGAAAGCTTGCTCTTTCCTTAATATAAACAATAGTAAGTCGCTCTACACCCATAGAAATTAATACTGCTTGTAATTTTCAATCAGATTCTAAATTTAAACAAAAATTACAACTACCTTTTGATTTCCAAAAAGGTAATAAAAGGGTAATTATTATGAATTATCACACTACTAACTATATCAACAGCCCTGTAAGGACATATAATGACACAGCTTTTAGAGTTGGGTTGTATCTTGCTATACAAGCAAGCCAAGTTTTGTACGCATGCACGCTGCACACACGCTTTCACGCTCTCTTTCTGAAGGGAACCATTTTCTAGTGCCAGCATGGTAACTGGTATCTGTGGGCTGACAGCGGGTTTTATTTTAAAGCTCTCACACTGTGGATTCCACAATTTTTTGTAGAAGATAAAACCCAATTATGTGGAACTTCAATCACAAGTCACAAAAGAGACCTGTGCAATTAAACAGCACTCTTCTACACAATGAGCTAATTAAAGTGACATCCAGGAGGCGAACCAAGCTGTCCTCTACTGAAAGAGAGAACACACGAGCTTGCCACGGGACCTCCAGCACAGGGAAAATGCTGAGAGGTTACTGGGAATATACTGGGATGGCTCTGCTCCCTCCCAGCAGTTAACGGAGTCCACCACCAACCACAACGACCTTGCAGACCAGCAGTTCAAGCAAGTTTGGTCTCAGAGGTTCGAGTGCCCCCACGCTCCCCTCCCCAGAAGATTTCTGTCCCCCAGCATTTCTCTCAGCTGGGGAGAGGGGGTGAGCAGGGTGACTGCAAACAGGTACTTGTTTGCCAGGGCTGGGGCAGCTGGAACCTCTCAAAGTGGATTTGCCCAGAGAAGCACTTCTAAAGCAGATGAGTTGCTGAGACAGGAGGTGTCCATGTTCAGGAGGTAATCCTCACCCCCCCACTTCTGCTGAGCCGAGTGCGTGTACATATGCATTTATGCCTCTGTATGTCACAAAAGAAGAACAATGCTCAGGGGTTTTCTAAACCAATTTTAAAATTCAGGTTTATTTTAAGACTATTTACAAACTTAATTCAGCTGGGTTTGGAAATCAGCAGAGACAACCTAATTTAAAACATCAAAGGACCAGCTGTACCTAGGCTGCAGGAAGTGTCTCTCTGAATCCAGTTGCTCTTCCCAGCAAAGATACTACATCTGACTTCCCTCTGGGCACTGGACACCTGAGAGTTGCTCAGCCTAAGCAATTAGCAGCTACCCGACATGCTGTCAGACCTGCGCTAAGCTGCCTACCTGGCCCTGGACTGCTGTAGGTCGTTTCATACCACTGTTTTTAGGAAGTTCTGGGTGACCCCAAGCTGCTGTCTGCCACCAGGTGCTCCACCAGCACAGGTACAAAACTACCCACCCAGCCCCACCAGCTTCCCCACCAGCCCCAGTACGATCCCTGCTGAACAGAAGCTCCTGGGCTGCTGTGCAGTGCAGACATTTTGCTAAAAACAAACTGCTGATTCATTTCTTCCTTCAACCCTTCTACTAGAACTAGATATAAAGGCAAACAATTAATGCTGGGTACAGGATTCTCTTAGCACCAAAACACTGCCCAGACAGTAGGCAGACACATACACCACTCCTACCACACAGGTGTGCAGAAACAAAGGAAAAACAAGTGGATTTTTCTTTTTTTTTAATGTGGGGAAAGCCTACCTTCCTCCTCTCTTTCAGATGTTTTTCATGTATTTTAAAGTTTTAAATCCAGCTTTTTAATAGCAGTGACCTACATTTAAAAACCTATCACCTCTAATTGTGAGGCAGCTTTGGGAAACAAGGCGGTCAAGCCATTTTCAGGCTACACAATGCTACCAACTGATTAAAAAAAAAAAATTAAAGGAAAAGAAAACCACATTTCAGTAACTGAGCAGACTGACATGCTGCTTGAGATTAATGGAGTGCTGGTCTCTGGTTTATAAAAATAAATACTGTACACAAATACCAGTGTGGGTCATGGCACAATTCAACACCATTCCATGTCAAAAAGCAACTGTGAAGAATTCATCAGTGTATTTTTGTCAGCTGCAATGGGCATTGCAGCTTATTTAGTATCCACACACACTTAACGCAAAGGACTTACAGAGGCTATGCTCGAACTGAAAGTCTAAATACAAAAACTGGATCATGAAAAAAATAGAAATATTTTTAAAGATTATTGCAGAAGTAAGTAACTTTCTCAAGAACATTCAAAGAGCAAAATCTTATCACAAGATGGTAAGTGGCAAATCCTGATTAGCTAAAATAATCAGCATTTCACTAAAAGGAAAGACCCAAAGGAAAATAAAATTATTCTGGCTATTTTCTCTTTTCTAGTGAAATAACAGGAATGTTTTATTTTCAGTTTGTTCCACTGGAGCAGAGGAGAGAGATAAATGAAAGATGAGAGCCATAATCCATGAGAGCACTCTCAGACTTCCACAGATAGTGAAATTTAACATTGACAGGTATGACAGCAACCCAGCTCAGACTCTTAAGCTCTGCTTTGGAATCAGGGACAGCACTAAAAAGAATAGGGATAAAGAACTCATATCAGCCTCAGCTAGTAAGAGAGGCAAGGTGTAAAAATAGTCTGTAAGCACTGTAAACCAAGAAGGGAAAACCTCTGTACCCGCCTTCTTGCTATTTTATTCTTTAAATTGTTGCTGTTACAGCAGAATTTTAAGTTTAGTATTAACTACTACAAAATCCCCACAATTATTTGTATGGTTGTACTGACCTAAAAGATCCACTGCACTATATACAGAGGGGGCATCTGTACAGTTGTGCAACAAGCTCCTGACCTGGCTGGCACATACTCTGAGTAAACTCCAACTCCCCCTCCTACAACCGGAGCTGGAGAGCCAGTGTCACATCCAGGAACATGTCCAGCTGACCGGTGGTAACCAGCTAATGAGAGATCACTTGGAACTTGTATCGCCCTCCATCACTTGTACCAACCTTAGCACCGAAGCATTTAAAAGTCACAAGAAGGAAACGCAGGCAAACCTTACAGAGAGGAAAGCAGACATGCAGAGATGAAGTAGTTTCCCCTAGCAAGCCGATCATAACCCCAACAGTGCCTGAGCAGTGCCCAAGAGCTACAGGATCATGCATCCACTGAGCAGGTATGGTCAGATTCTTCTTTGCTGCTTTTACTGATGGAAACAACATGCACAGCACTGTTACCCACCTCTGACACCACACATCACACTACCTGCCCTTTACACTACTTAACTGCACCCTTGTTTCAAAAAAGCCTATTCCATGGGATCAGGATCCAAGTTTTTGGATCCTAGGTACTGGAATCACAGTTATTTGCACGGTAACACTAAGGTGCTCCTGTGTTCAGCAGTTGCAGAGGGTTCAGAGAGCGCCAAATAATTTAGGGACAAGGGAATGAGCATTTAGGCCTGGCTTAGTGCTGCCCAGCATCATCAAGGCAATGACGAATACATTATCATTTAATGAACTTCGGACTGTGCATGCACTATCACAGGGCCTTCACTGCTATTAAGAACAGGATAAAACCCCACAAAAACATGCAATGCATACAATAGCTACACGTCCAATACTTCTTATGTAGAAAGTTGCTCTTCTGTTGCTACAGCATGCACTTTCATGTCATTCCCCAATCAAATCAACAATTCCAAATAGCCACCCTGACCTTAAAATTGCTCTCTTCATAAAAAAGGGAACAAGTGAGAAAATGCACAGAAGACTCACAACTTCATTTGGTATGTACTAAGCAGATGAATAGGCAACACTCTAGAAACTGATAAACACTGCTCTAGAGAAGGTATCTCCAGTGCTTTAGAGCATCCTGAAATAGATGACTGTAGGTCCTAATTAGTACTTTCAGTGTATATGCATGTATCTAAATATACTCAAAATATTTTTGTTTACATATACACACTTAAACCAACTTAGCTGAAATCAGATTTTTTTCACATACTTCTCCAGCTGCAGTGATTTCTTTTATCATTTTTCTGTATTTTAACAATATATTCACTACAGAGCAGTTTCATAATTAAAAGCCTTTAATTAAAAGAAGATTAATTAAACATGAGATAGGCACAAATACTAAACAAACTGCTCCAGAGAAAATTCAGAATCTGACCTACCAAAATGACTTTACATGCAATTACACATGCTGTGAATTACTGTTTGTAGATAATTGCCTTGGCTGTCTCCTTAAAGTCAACCAACCACATATTAAAGTTAAGTAACATCAAACCAAAAAAAGAAGTCGGGGCTGATTGGACTTGCAGTTAAATGCATTCAATTTTTATATATCTCAGCATTAATGCCTTTCTGTTTCAAATTCATTTACCAGTGGACCTTAATCATAAAGAATACTTCCAGCATATTTCTGAAGCCAGCTTTCAATCCCCAAAATGAAAGATACTATCTTGTCTAGAGAGTTCTCCATAATTTACTTAATTTCCTTCAAATTACTTCTCAGAGAATAATCCCAATCCTAGAAATATAACTAGCTTTATATTTTGTTGACTCTTAGATACATGTCCTCGAGTATTCTGCCATGTTCTTGCTGTATGATACAGTAGAAGTGAAATGACTCTTTTTTTTTTGTAGGAAGGCTGCTTAACCGATTGAACAAAGAAAAGGCAACGCTTAGGTCCTACATGTAGTAATGGAAAATTTTAATTGCTTTTGGGATCTCTGGCACTATTCTTCCTAGCAGACAGGGTCAGACCAGCTTTGTACCCTAACCCACACATATTATACGCCACAATGTCAAAGAATGAAGTAAAGCAATATAAAAGGGGGTTTACTGGCCACCTTTCAAGAGATACTAATATTAATTTCAAAAATTCACAATTTCATAGCCATCAATAGGAACTGCAAAAGCACCTGGGGAAGAGGGTCACAAATTCAGAAAGCTTTCACAAAGGAAGTGGAAGCCCTAGAAACATCAGAAAATGAAAAACTTCATTAACTTCTAATTGATCTCTTAAATACAAATGTGAATACTTTTGATAAATCTATACAGACTAAGAATTTTGGTTCTCTGCACCCTTAGATTTCAGATGTACCAAAGCTGCCTAATGCAAGGTATCTAGCCTGTTGACAAGAAAAAAACAATAAAATATTTTAAAACTCTATTATTTCAATGAAAATTGTCTATTTTTTGATGTTACCTATTTTCAGGTCTTTGAAAGTTCCATCCTTAGACCACATTAATGGGTTTATCTGCACACAGAGCAGAGATTTCCTAGACTGTTTCCTAACTTCATTTATAAACATTTCAACTACGTATTTCTTGCCAGAAAGGTATGGAAATGACAGGTTTACATTTTTAAGACCCTTTCCCCTTAAGCAATAAGGGAACAGAAACCAGGGCAGGGATGAATTCTACCAGCAACAGAAACAGAAGTTCTAATTACAGTCTCCAAGGCAGACACTACAGAGGTAGTCTGCCAAGACCTCTTTCATTAGTGAAATAACCTCAAACTCTTTCAAGAAGTATAATCTATGAAGACATATGGAACAACAGAAGGCAATTTTAAATAGGTTTAATGGACAGTTGCCTAATTTATTTATTTTTTCAACTGAACAACACAAATAAACTTTTCAAAATGTTGATGTGTATGGAGGAAGCTAGCCAGAGAAGAATGAAAGTTCTGGAGTGAAAATGCAGTATACCTCATAGATTTACAGAAGAGTGTATATGTATGCATTTGTTGCATGACATTTAAACCAAACTGCCAGGGTCGTGACATTTAAAAGCACTTGAGAACAAACTCTGCTCTATGGAAATTTTTGATTACTACTGACTTTGAGCCAAAATTTCACTATCAGCATATATTGCATGGGCAGTGAGTAAAATAAACACAAACACATGGTTCATTAATAAAGTTAATGGGGGAAATGTATACAACATTTCTTCCTCCCTGTTATCTGGTGGCATATGTAATTTGAAGCACAATAGCTGCAATTTGAAGCATGATCAAATTCTAGGCATGAGTCTATAGTGTCTGTAGAAATCTAAACTGCTTAAATGTAACATTAGTTTTCCCATATTGCATACGTTCTAAGGCCATTATTTGTTTCTTGAGCCCCCCTTGAAATCCTGATGACAAATATTGAGGTCACTTTATTTTCCCTTCACTGGGCGCCAAATTAGCCTGCTTACTAATGTTCGAAAAATTACTGTCAGGAAACAACAGTTCACTGAGATATGACTGCTATTTTCTATTTCTTCATTATGCAAATACTTTGAAAATTGAAAATACTGTATGTGAGCTAAAAATAAATGGACTTGGTGATCAAAACCATGCTTTATAAGATAAGCTGCTTGATGATCTAATGTAAATATTGATTTAAAGAAGGAGGCAATGTTTTCTTTGTATCTAGACACATCACTGCGGTATCAGTTAGGAGCAGCCAGTCCTTCCTATATATGGCTGAACAGTATTTTTCCTCAGCATAAGAGATGTATGCTGTATTCTTATTGACTTCTTAACAGCTGTAGTAACATCCGTTATATTTGTGAGATGAGCTCCATATACAGGCTGAGCACAGGTAATGCTGACTTGTAATTGCCAGCAAAATGTAATTGAACACAGCCTTTTATGCGGTTCTTAAACATTCACATATGCAGTCTTCAAAGTATAAGGGCAATGTTTACCCATAAACATCGTTCTATTGGATGGCTTCGAACACTAATAACAGCTACTTTGTAAAGCTTCTGTAAATTACTAAAACTCCAGGAAGAGAATTATGCTACACTAAACCATCACCAAAAAATAATCAACCATCATCTAACACACGTCTGAAACTGGTGAAGTACCACCTCAAAATAATCAAATAATGCTTACAACAGCATTCAAACAGCAGTGAGCTCTCCGTCTCAACTGAATCAATGCTACTGCTTTGCCTCATTTATTGCTTCTACCCCCACTACACAGAGACTTTCTCCCTTTCATTACAATTATTGAAAGAACTCTTACCTCTCCATCTCGTATTCTTTCATACCTGCTTTTACTGCCTTCATTACCTGTAAGATACATATTAACATGGGACATCCATAGCAGGAGGGAATCTCATATTTATAAATTTATGCCTTATGACTGAGTATCTCCAGAGGAACCTATATTACAAAAACATCATCTGTACTTCATTTAAATTTACATCCGTAAATGCATTTTAAAACTACATTAGAAATCAAACTCATTTTAGTCTTTATAAATGCCTGCAGTTTCCAGCAATAAAGCAAGTTTAATTGCCAAACTACGATATCCTAATGAAGTGCAGCTCATCAAAATACCAATGCTTAATTCTGAAAGCTCTGGTGAACTTGGCAGCAAGACTTTTTGTTTTACTTTTATGAAACACCAGCAAAACAAAACTGCAAACTGGAATATACTACAGTGGGAGACTCTCTTCTATACTTTGCAATCTGAATCAACAGGAAACTACTAGAGTTAAAACTGTTTTACAACCTATAAGTCTGATATTTGTTCTCAGATTTGCTGAGAATGTGAACCAGCTTTATTCCTTTGCCTAAACTTCTAGGCAGCTGTTCTACAGAAGAAACTCTCTCAGATGTGATAAGATTATTCAAGGATGATGAAGGACCAAGGAGAATATATGTAAATGACTATCCCTAGACTTTGCAATTTTACAGTATTTACTTTAAAATATTTTTACACTTCACAGTTCAGAAGTCTGAGGAGCAGGAGCAAAGACAACAGTTCAGTCAGTAACCTCATCAGCTACTTTTACCTAAGCTCCCTCTGCTCATCGCTCAGAACTCAAGGCATCTCTGCATCATTATATGGAGCACAGGATTGACACCCAAGTTGATTTTGTCATCAGTACCAGTAGAGGAATATGACTCCACTGGTACAGTGCTAGGTCCAACCTGAGTAGCCTTGCTGAGAGCCTGGATATGTCTTTGCCACACTGCTATGTCAACCGAGTAACATCATGAAGCATTGTACTGGGTGACATACCCACCTCTGAGGAGCAACCTAAGGAATACTTGCACTATCCTACACTGTGCAAGGAAATACTCCTTCAGTTTGTAAGGATCTGGAGAGAGTAACCTGCTAGTTAAACTCTTCAGAGCTGCACATGCTGACACGGGCCAGAAGAGTCATCTTCTTGATCTCTTCTTTCTCCATCACTATACAGGTATTTGTGCATACAGGACAAATAAGATTGCAGGCAGGTCACCTTCTGCTGAGGCTCCAGCTCTTACCCAAAACCACACTTCATTTCTCACACATCACAAATGCACCAGTGAGTTCAAGGACAATGCAAGGTATATTACTGGGCTGTAATAGGAGTGATATTATCCTCCTATTTCTATCCAGCCTTTCCATTATTTTATTACTAAGCAATTCAGGGTTGCTGGGAACATTTTCCGAGTACCACTGCTACACTAAGAGCAAAAATTATTAACAGTAAAGGATCCATTACCTCTTTATGAGCTTCACTGGAGATTTTATTGGTGTAGCGCAGAACTTCCAACTCCATGTCTGTCTTAATCACACGACTAAAGAAAAGTAGAACAGATATCAGGTTAGGTTGCAACTTCACAGCTTAAGAATATGAAATAAAAAAACCTGAAAATAATACGCATCACCTATGGTAAAATTAGATCAAGTACACCTCAAGCGCGAAGAGCTATTACAGTATTCATGACAGTAAAGTTTTGTTAGCATTGATTCAGCATTAGCAAAACAATCGTATAAAGGGAAGTCACAAGCATTTCAAACATCTGCCTGCATTATATTAATACTAATAAACAAGTAGTCCAACCAACATTTTTTCAACTCATTCTACAATACATTAGGAACAAAAGCAATGTATTTCTGCATTTGTCATGGCTCAAACACTACTTCAAACAGAACATTTCTACAAGCACACTTGATTTACTTTTTAAACACAATTTGAAACTAGTTCACATAATGAAATCCCCAGAGCTCCAGAATTTCTATTCAGCACAATCCCAACTCCCACCTATACGCAATACCTCAAAAGGCAGGGAGGAGGGGGCTGTGAAGAAAAGATATTTCTGTTTGGTATTAAAAAGACCCAAACATGAAATTGAGAAACCACAGCAGCAGTAATTACAGCCATGATGTCCATTCTCTTTCACATGCTTCTGCAGGAAAAAAACCAAAACAAATGCCCCAGAAACCTCATCCTGTTCTTCATGCTTTACAAGATAATGAATTCGTGTCTATTCATGAGCCCTGATGCTCTGTTCTGAATGCATCTAAAAAAATTACCATTAAACTCTTTAGCTACTTACACTACTTTCTACCACGTATTTCAAATAAAAGCAGCTATTTAGTGTAACGTAAACAGGGAAGCAGAGGTAGTTCCAATACCTTCTATTAAAAATCACCTACTCTTTCCACAGCTACACCTACTGATTTCCTAATATTTCTCATGCCTATCTCAAAGGCAGCCATGAAGTACATACATACTGCTTATAAAACCCAAAACTACATCTATAGAATTGCGTGAAAATATTTAAATTGTATTTTCCAGCTCCACTCCAGAGCTTGCAGCAGTTACAAAGTATCATAACTGTTATATTTTGAAACTACCACCAAAACACCCCTTTTTTATTATAACATGGTCCTAACTCATACTGCTGTAGAAAACTATTTACTGTATTTCTGCTCCTGTAGTTTGTTTCAATGAGTCCAGAAACAGGTTTCTCAGCCATCAGTGCCTCTAATGTGTGATAAGAGCATTTCCCACAGACAGTGATTGCATTGCTATGCAGCACAGCCACCCCCCTTCAAATACAACTTTTCTGGCAAGAGTAAACAAAATGCTGCCATCAACCAAAATGCCCTTACAACAGAAACACAGCAGAGGGGAACGGATTGACATTCTTAGTCAACTGGAATACGACACAAAATAATCATTATGCACACCGAGAATGAGAAGTAGAGGTTTTAAAATGCACAGAGGTGAAAAAATTACACTGGGAGGATATAATCTGCTCACCGTGGGTGAGGAAACGAACTTCTGCTTATGCCTTTCATGCAAGACATAAAGAACGGTAACTCAAATATATTCATGTTAGAATGGGGTAGCAAAGGCTTACAGATTTTTTTTTTTAATCCTGTTCTTCGGAAGACTGCATGTACTAGCAGGATAATTTAATACTTGTTTGATGTGCCTTTATATTACTTTCAATATACAGTACATATCCCTGATCTGCAAGTGCCTGAAAAATATGTTGCTTCATAATTCAGTTGTCTAATCTCTTTATTGGGATCTGCTAGTAATACAAGTTAGTAACTGTTCAACAGCAAGTGTAAACAGTATTATAACCTATTTTACTTGACCAGGTCATAAGGCTTCAGGGTCAAGGTATTTATTTTAGATCATAACTTCTCACGTATCTTTTTGCATTGACAAATTCATGCTGAGCCTCAGACAGACTTTTTAATGCAATGCATCACCTTCATTTACACAAGGTCAAGCACTGAAACATTTCACAGAAAACGTTTAGTCATTGAGACCAACAAAAACCACTACCCAACCTTTAGCAGGGAAGAGGGGAGGATGCACAGTCATGCAGGGAGCATGACGAACTTGACCCTCCACTAGATACTGGAAAGAAAAAGTCAGTGGGCTCCAATGTTGCCTGCAGTAGCACTGTTGATGGAATTTCCACCAGCAATACTGGGTAGCAGAAAGGCGAGTATTTCACCACCTTCTGAGTCCTTTGATGGCATACAAAGCAACACTCTCAAGCCAGGGTTAAAGCACTGTAGCACCGTAGGGCAATCTCACTGGTGATAAGTGCTCCACAATTCTCATGATGTTTTCCCCCCACTTCCAAGATACAGTTTGGAAGAAAGTCTCACCTTTGTCATGAATGTGAACTTCAACGTTCTATTAAAAATAGCTCTTGGACCAGTTACACGCTCTGTATACATTCATTAATATTTTAATGGGAATAAGTAATTTCCAGGCTCTGGCTAATGCAATTGCAAAAATGTACAGATTCAGCATGTAATGCAGCTCTCAGATTAACAGGCAAGCCACTCAACGCAATCAAGTTAAATAAGCACAAAGTCTCCTTCTGTCAGGATTGACCTGTAACTTTTTTTTCCCTTTTTTCATTTTAACAGTGTAAAAACATTTCTTCTTCCTCACTCTCCTCTCTTACATATATTTTGTGCTTTTATTTGCACTTGGCCATATGAGCAGGTGGTCTTTTCACATGTCAGTCATCTGAGAGAAGCTTTAATACAAACAAGCATCATTTCAGTCCTGAAATTAAGTTTGGCCATTTTAAGTGGCTGGATACCAAATTTCATGCACAAGCTGCTTTCCATTTATAAGTCATCAAGAGGATACAGAATCCAAGGCAGTTATGAGCCTGAAACTTGCACAACTCAACCACGTTTTCCTAAACCAGTGTTTTCCTCAAAGATACACAAATGTCTCCTTTTCTATGCGCATTCAGCAGTCCTGATCATACTGCCACAAGTATTTGCTCCCAGTTATCAGCTCAGTGTTTATCAGCTGTCTTGTTTTGTTGGTTTTAGCACACATGTGCAACCTTAAGGGCTGCTTTCTGTGACATGCATAGAAAACATATGGCTATGTCCACTCCTCCTTGTCCTTCTGGAAACATTGTTTACAGACCACCTAGTAAGTATAGATGCTCCCCGTGTAGAAAGGCTCCACAGTCCTACCTTGTCTCCACCCTTCCTGATGTCTGCTGTTACCTTTCCACATTTTATTTATAAAAATTTCTTTACCATAGTTGATATACTTATGCTCTTCTGCAAGCTTTCACATAAAAACTTGCTAACTGAAATAGCATCAAAGCCAGTAAACATAGTAATGCACACATGCAAAGCAGAAACATTACACTACAATTCTGAGAGACAGTTGCATGAACACCAAACATGGGAGTTCATCTTGGAACAGTTCAAAAAGATGTTAAGAGGTTTACAACATAAATAAAAAAACCTCTGAAAACACAAAAAGCATATGCCCAGCTTAAAGATGTTAACATACAGATGACTGTCACTGAAGAAACAATTATAGTTTTCCATCAAAGTAATCCAAAATACAGAACATATGAAATCTTCCACACACAACTATCAAATCCCATTTTCATTGAGGTAACAGAATAATACAGATACAGTATATACAGGCACAAAACAAGCCATACATTCCTAAATATTTATATTCTAGCACCACCATGATTATGGTAGATAGACATTGCTATACTAAGGTAACAAAAGGCCATATTGCTAAGTGCTAGTGTAGAAAAATTTTCTTCTCGTTACTAGGGAGATAATTTGGACAAGTTTGGAGTTTGTCTTCCATTAGATAACATTTTCTTTTCAAAACAGTGAGATCAATACTTAGCGTACATATTCAGTATCAAATTTGAAATGGGAAGCCTGAAATTTAAAATGAAAGTGTTTAAATCTGTTTGGAAACACATTCACTCAATTAAAAAGAAAAAGTGAAAACACACCCTCTGCAAACTGCTGAAATCCAGTCAAAGGTCAAATTCTTTTATGTTTTATCCTGAAGTTCCACAGCAAGTCAGAAAATGTTGAGATCTTGAAAAGGATGAGTAAGCAAGGGAGGCAAGATCCTTAATCACAAATGCTTTCCCTTGTCAGTATTGAACCATTTTCTCTGTATTTTATTACAGGAATGTATAATACTAGAGCTGCCTTTTGTAGCTCACAGTTCTCCCTGGCTGGTTCAGAAAGCTCAGCCATTTCACCTCTTGCTGGCAGTTTTGACAGCATGGTATAGATCAGAGTTTTTCTGACAAGTATCATGTAAAACAGTCTGAGCTCACTGAATTTATATGATACGGAACCACGCAAACATATGATTCAAATGAAGCAATTTCCTACCCTAGAGTATAACCTTCAAAAAAATTAATCTGCCTAAAAGAAAAAGATTCTTAATTCTAAAAATACTATTGCTTTCCAAGGAAAGTTTCCTGGGCAATAACTTGACATTCCAAGGAAATTTCCACTTTAGGAAGTTTTAATACATGTAGCCTGTCATTCGCATATTGATTTCACCACATGCTTAGATCCTAACAATGGTCTCTAACATACTTCTGACTTAAAATGAAAAAAATGAAAGCCACCAAACTCAATAAAACCTTTGAAAACACTTTGGAATGCAAATCTGAACTTTGGCTTCCCTTAGAATTCCCTTTCCTTGAAAGCCAGGTGGAAGAAAAGTGCATACCAAGTGCATCTCTCCCCCGTGAGACCATGAGATCGCAGGGAGGACAAAATCAGAATTCCAGGCTGGCACTCACAATTCACAGAAGAGACCAAAACCAGCAGCAAGTGCTGCCTTTCTGCTGTTTCAATGCTCTGTCTATCTCGGTACAACCTCAGGGCATGGACTTAATGTTTGACCATCCCTGAGCTTCCTGCTGAAGATTTACCCCCTGCTTAACCCAAACCACAGAGGAGAAAAGCTTATCAGGTGATACCTTGGTAAGGCGGATGGAACCAGAATAAAAGCTAACTTGGAAACAAGCTGGTAGCCCTAATCCAGAGTCTTCTGCTGCTAAAATTATCATCTCTCTCCCTGTAATGCTGCTGTATCTACAGAGAGAAGCTTGGAAGTTAGGCCAGGCCTTCTTCAGGTCCCCTTTCTTGCCCTTTGTCTTTCTCTGCTAACAAGAGTACAAAAGGGCAGGCAAACAAGCGGAGCACAAAAATGACAGTGTCAGGTTAAAGATGTAGCTCCCTCCTCCACTCCTCAGCCTGTCAGGTCACTTGGAGAATCCCCCTCTGGCTGGTGGGCACATGATAATGAAGTGTCAGAGGCTAAAAGGTCCCAATGTCTTAAACAACACAAAAAACCCTATGCCCGACACCAAACCAACCAACTAGAACTCAGGAGCAGCCACCTCTGCAGGAAAATAAGATTTTATGAAGAACTTACACCTTCACTTACCCTTTCTATTATTTTTGTAAGCAATGTAGCATGGCATCAGGGGTCTCAGAACGTATGTGAACATTTCTAGACTTTCCTTATCAATATCTGTACTGACAGCAGCTTGACTAAGTAGAAACTAATGATATTTCCAAAAATAACCACGTTTTCCTAAGCTCCTTCTTTACCGAATTGTGATAAATTTTTGCATCTGAAAAGCACATCCCTACACATCAATTTCCGAGTTTGTATTCTGTCTACATTACTCAGGACTTTGCACCTCAAAGGCTGCACCAACTCATCAATCCAGAAATCAATTTTATAAGATAACTTCTTTGTTTTGGAAAAGGAAGGGTCCAAATTCTAGAACAGAATAGGCAATATTTAAAAATTGGTACCGTGCGCTTTGTGTGTTACGAAGCACTCACATTCCCCTCACGCTCATCAGCAGGATTTGCAAGCAATGAGTCCCACACATCTCCAGGTCCACCCATGACTCAGTGAAGCAACAATGTCTAAGCAAAGTTTCCCTGCTTCCCACTTTCTTTCTACAACTTTTTTATGTCATGCCAAGCAATGAAAAATGGCTGTAACAACAGAAAGGTGACCTATTAAAATTCTACACGTTCTGAAATTGCACTGATGTTCAAAAAACATCTCCACAGCTTTCAAGCTGGCAATTAGATGTAGATAAAGACACTAGAAAAATGTTCTCAGCATATGTGCTAATAATAAACATTGAAAAGAATAATATGTAGTAGCATACAATACAATAAGCTACGACAGTGGTAGTCAGTGTACACTTTTCTGTTTGTATTTTAAGGTTTTGAGCTTATCTGTCTTAACTAAGGATTTGCTTCCTCATTTCTAGATTAATACACTGAAAAAGCTTAGATAAAAACCTAATTCCTTAACAAAAATCTGCTGTTGTTTCTTCAGTTAATTTACTAAATGGAAAACTAGAAAACCCTAGTTATGCAGCGATCCTGAGGACAAAGTCAGCAATGCTGACCAGAAGAGGAAAACTAGTAAAATGCAGTAGATCTGCAAGCTGCTAATACACTTAGTCACACTGTAATTTTGTCTGTTCTAGATAGGCTACAGCAGAATTCCCCTGGAATTACAAAGTATAGTTACATGACTAATAATTCAACAAAATTAACGCTGTTAAAATAAATCCTAGAGAAGTAATAACACCTTATTAAATATTTCCCTGTTCAGATGCAGTTTTGAACTACCTTTGATTTTCATTGCTAGAATATTAATTATCTTCAGTTCTTTTCCTATTCACACAAATTCACATTTACATGAATGTGACTTAAATCCTAACATGTTCTATAAGTGTATATCCAGGCACAACGATTTAGAAATGTTATGTAAGTTCTTCACTTTTCAATGCTGTTACCTAACCCTGTTTTTACTTTTGTATGTTATTTCCACACCGTAACCTGCCATCAGCTTAAAATTAAAACTTATATAGTAAAATAGGAAGCTTCTGCTGAGGGAATATCTCTGAAGCAATGGCACAAAATACAAGCATGTTCAACAGTGCTCAAAGAGGAAGATTTTATGCTACTTACCATTCTGCAATTTCAGGATGAAGAATTTTGTTGTTCACATTAAATCTACAAAAAACACAAAAAATACAAATATTAAAAAACAGCCAGACACGCAATAGCAGAGACTGCATATTTACTTTTTTTTTAACTGTGTCTTCTCTGAGGATCTGAAAACTTGTGAAAGCAAATACTGTATTGGAATTCAGTACAGATCAGTGTTAATCCCCGTGAGGGGAATGCACACGTTCATCTTCACTACACAAATATTTAATTTTGAAATCCACAAGACTAAACCAGACAAACAATTTTAAGAATGTGCAGAAATCAGAGTAATGGTATGTGCAAGACATGTTTATTAAACTTCTGACAAAGATAAAAATGCTATCAATTCACTGCTATGAGTGTGGGTTGGACCAGATCCCCCACAAGATGTCCTTTCCAAATTGTTCTGCAATTTTAACTTTGCTCCTCAAACACCCTTCAATGAAATTAAACACAGTGAATTGCTAATTTCATCCTTTGTTTTATGCCTTCCCATTTTTGTGTGCACAGAACACGGCATGTGATAAACAAGCTTGCTTAGAGGACTGTGAAAAGGTAAACAACCTCTCCTTGTCTTTTCTGATCTACAGAAGAGGCAAAGCAAAAGCTTCTATCTCACCTTGGCCTCAAACACTTAACTACTCTTCTGTTTATTTTCTACATTAGCAATTCATGTGTTCTTGGAACTATTTTGAGGCTCTCTAAACAATAACATTACAGTGGCCAATAGAGTAAGAAGCTGAGTAATTAAGTGGAACACAAATGGGTTTTCAAGCATTGTTGAAGGTGTTTTTTGCTTACAATTTAAATGCCTAAGGAGTGTTCTGCATCAAAGATATTTTTGTGTGACTCAGGACTGCTGGCTCTTCAGTTAGGGCATTTAAGAGAATGACAATGCTCCAAGGCTCCCAACAGATCTTCAGAAGAATGTTATAAGGCAACAATTAATTTTCCCACATTTTTGAAGGAAAAATTAAATCTATTCCAGGTTATTAACCATTCTTTATACCTCAGAAGGGACCAACTAAAGCACAAATCCAATTAAAAAAATTATTTAGAAGTCACTTCTAATTGTACCAGGGTCCTTCTGCATCCTCAGATAGCAGAAGAAAAAAAAAAAAGTATGTTTCTCTTTTGCAAAAACATATGCTTATAAACTCATAAAATCCTAACAAGGTGAAGGTTAATAGCTTTGTGTTCCTACTCCAAAATAGAAAACAACAACTTATCACAACATTCAACACGGACAAGCTGTATGGTATTCAGTATTATGGGTATTAATTAGAAACCACCGGAAAAGCAACACAATTCAAAAAGCCACAAGTCACAGAACAGTGCATCATTACAGAATAAAGTTGGCCACTTGCAAACAAGATAGTCTTGTAAAACCAGAGAAAAAGGGCACTTTTTCAATTCAATCACCATCATCGCAATAACTGTTACCTACGTACACCAATGTGGAAATAATTTAATGGAAGAGCCAGTTAAACAAATTTATACAGAAGAAAATACACGAATGATATAGTAAAATCAATCTATAAAAATTCTAAAAACCCAAAAGTATAAGCTCCCTGTTTGGCTGGAAAGCATACCAACTGACACCACCACGGAAAACCAAGACAGAAGAATTAAGCTGCAGCTGCAAGAACAGACACGAGGACTTTCAATAATTGTCATCAGTATGTCAGACAGAAAACAGATCAATGAAGGCAAGCGTAAGGAGACACTGCAGCACTGCAGAAAGCTCCAACACCAGCTCTATGCAAGTAAGACAAGTATAAACTATGGTTATTACGAAGTAACAAAAGAAAATGAAGGGCAGGGAAGGGCACGTACAGAAGGCAGCTGATGTAAGACTGAAAATTCAAATCTCTTCTCTCAAGAACCTGACACGCTCACTTTAACCACAAGCACAAATGGATGAAACCAAAAGCAAATCAAATGAGCCAAACATGAAACCCACAATAGAAGAGTGTCTCTCATCTGAGCGTTTAAAAAAAAAAAAAAAAAAAAAAAAAAAACAGGGGTGGGGGGGTGGGTTTGTACTCCAGCATAGGTTTATAATAGCTCAAATAATGCTCTTTAAGAAAAACAATTTGAGCCAAAAGATTTACTTTCTAATATAACGTCAAGTATAAAACAAGATCTTAGCCCTCCAGCACACGGCATCAATTCAGATTTGGAAGAGAATCTGATCTATTTCATGTAGTTTTTTCAAGGAAGCCAATGATTAAGGATTGAACTGTCTCCACTCCACTTAGCTTCTGATAGCTGTGGGTCCTGTGCGAGTGGCTGCAGGGCCACCTGTTTACAACTGCTAGACTTCTAAAGCTGATGACTCACTTTAGTTACCAACAAGGCAGCTAAACAAACCACATCCTTAAAGTTAGTGGTTAAATAACAAGCTCAACGGGAAGGGCTTGTCCTTACCAACAGGAGTACACTACTGGTGTTTAATTCACATAATTTGTGCACAAAGCCCTACATAAAATCACCTTACTTGTCCTCCCAAGTTTTGATCCTGCTACACAATAAAAAACTTACTCTTAAAAAACATGTACTGCCCTAACGCTAAGAGGATCATGTAGAGCAATCCAATTCTACATTTTTCTGCAATTTGCAAATTGACAACATTTAGATGATGAGATAATGTGGTCTTGAGGAAGAAAACAAATTGACATTTTGCTACAGTTGCAATCTGTAACATATTAATGCTCCCATTTAATCAACATAGAACTAAGAAATACTACACTGAAAGGCATCTCCAAATTGATTTCATACTCAGTTGTCCCTTAACATGTGAGACAATTTCATTACTTTAAAACAAAAAGCTAGAAATATACACTTCCTGTTTAATAACACTGTAGAGTGAGACCCTTTTTTGTCAGTTTAACAAATACACTTTGTGTGTATACGGTGATAAAAATCTAGAAAATATTCACACACAGTGTTAGATTTTCTACAATTCTTCAATGTGGAGACTCTTTCTCCTAACAACTGACTTCACTACGCAATAGGGAAGAGGCCATTTAGATGGTCTTCACTGTCAGACCCAACACTATGTGCAGTTCTGAGGGAAAGGAATTCACTGAAAAACTTCAAACATTAGGTACAACTGCTTAAACTGTCCATCATTTACATAAATTATTTCTAAGGACAAAAAAAGAAAATCAAACCCAACCCAGCAAGCAAAGATTTATTCACCAGTGTTTTGAAGTATACGGCACATTACTTTTTATCCATACTGGTTCAAAATCCATTTTCTGTATGGTGAGTCACATCATCTCAAAGCATTTTTACAAGCGGTACATAACCACCCACATGATTTGATCTAAAAAATTCCTGCACATTCTCCAATCTGAAAAATGGATCCATGAATTAGGAAAAAAAAAAAGCAACCACAAACCACAACAAACAGAACTACCCTTTATCAGCAAACATAAATACACGTTTCTAGAAAACAATGCACTAGAACTACTTTAGAAATCTGCCTTCTACACTTTAGCTGTGTGAAGCAAGTGAGAGCAAGTCAATTCTGTAGGATTCATAAGAGCTATAAACAAAGCTGACCTGAGGGGAGTTATCAGGATCATCATCAGCAAATGGTCCAGGTCTCTTGCCTTAAGTCCCCGTCCCAGATGGCTCCCCCCTGCACTGAGCCACAGTACAACCCACCACTGAGCAGGGCAGCTTCCCAAGTACTGCCATTCTCTGTTTTTACAGATTGCAGCAACATACAAGCTTTTTTTAGTACAACATACTTTGCTATATGAGAGCACTATACATAAACTAATGGAAACTATGATATAATTCACTATTATGGGCCCTGTTATCAGCACAAAATCAAGTCTCATCATTGCTAGCAGGACTAAAATAACTCAGGGGTGATCTTCAGGGTGAGCAGAGAAATAACCCATAGCCACATATTTATTACAGTAGAAAAATTAATCAAATAATTCAGGTAATTATGTTCCAGAAGAAGTTCAAAAGATGCAAAAAGTAAGGCAGGGAAGCAACATCATTTAGGCAAGAAAAAGGCAGCCTCTGACAGGAGCAGATGAACAGCCTGTAAAGAGAGCAAGATTCAGCTTTTTCAGGAAATTATACATTATTTCTATTATTATCCATAGAAAAAAACCAAACAAAAGATGCCAAAACCCGACCAACCAAACCAAAACACAACAACAACAAAAAAATCCACACTGGGGCAAGTCAGTCTAGGAGAAATAAGACAAATGGAAGCAGGAGGGACACACTAAAGGGCCCCAGCAAGCAAATACATCTTGGCCAGGTAGCCAGAAAATGGAAAAAAACAAGAACCCCGGAATAAAATACAGCATTATAGCTAGGGTTGAGTCTGGCTGAGCGGAGGACAGAGAATGCCAGCAAGGTGCAGTCATGGGCTGGCAGGAGGGAGCACAGTTTGAAGGAACACATTGCTTGGTATAAGCTCCACGGTTTTAGCCCTCTCAGAAGAAATCAATACATTCAAAACGTATGCATTTCCATAAAGGAAACATTTGATACAGGAGAGGCAGAGAAGCAGGGAAGTAGGAATGCTGAAATTGGTTTGGGTCTGCTCTGAAAACAAATATAAAATGGACTGATTTATATACACAGTTACAAAAATCTGAGGAGAGCAGAGTTTATAAGGAAGCTCACCCCCTTCTCCACAGCCTGCGAGCAGCGTTCACTTTCCACATGGCTGCTGCCAGCACACAGACCAAGCACGCTCTCACAAGGGACTCGACAACCCCGGAGAAGACAGAAGCAGGAGTCAGGGAGATCAAGGGAAGGCTGGAGTGACAAGTGGTTTGAGGGCATGGTATGTGTCAGAAGAGGGGAGTGGATCTTCAGCACATCCAACAGCAAAATCAATCCGCGCTCTTCCACACCGCGAGCACAGGAGGGGAAGACACCAACCAGATCTGTCAAAGGCAACAAAATGAACAACTTGGTGCCTAGGGGTGGAGAGATATGAGCATATCCCAGGTCTCAAAAGACAAGTATCTGCTAAACAGCTGGAAATCGATCCTAAAGAATGGAGAAGCACTCCTCCCAGAGCACACAGACAGCATGTTTACTGCAAACTTGGGAAGCCAGTGATAAAATGTCATTAATAACTTTAAGTGTTGCAAGAGACATGCTATTAAAATCTCGAATCAAGTGCTAAATGGAGTGGCTTCCTAATGTAATGTTGACTAGTAATAGAATGTGTTACTAATTAAATTCTAGTGTTTAATAAAATTCAGGGGGAAAAAGGGCTTTTTGGTACTTCAAACTGACCTTTGTACATCATTCCCACAAAGAATTACTACTGCAGTTAGTACCTGTTTACATTTCATGTGGAGGTGGTCTCAGGTAAAATTGGAGTTATCACTCCACACAGATTTTGGAGTCCACCTGTACGTGGAAAGCGTAAGATAACCAAGTATCTACTTGGTCAAAGCAACAGAACATCATACTGCTGTAACAGCAGAAAGGACACCAAATATTTTTTAAAAATGGCTGGCTTGCATTCTGGAATAGTTTAGTTAACTAAATTATTTAGGCAGCAAAAGACACCTAAATGTCTGCCACTTTGGTCCCCAATATCCCTGACTGAATCATTAAGTTTCCACTTAGGTTGTAGAGGGGAGAACAAATTAATTATGGAACCAGATTCCAGATTTCAGTTTACAGGACACAACGATGATCCCAGCAGAAAGCATACTCTCAAGACAACACAAATGAGTGTCCAGACTTGCAGCAAATTCTGTGCATTACGACAGCAGAAATAATATGCTGTCAACAGAGGTGGATGAAGAAAAATACTGCAGGGTGACTGGGAGTGAAGGATCATAAAGAAGAGGCCACCTACTCAGTATCTCAGCATGGATGTTTATTTTAACAGACTTTTTAACAAGGGAGTGGGGTATATATTTCTTGTTTGCCATACACTTGAGCTAAAATGGAAAATGATCTCATTTTAGGATATCATAACAGAACAGATAGTTGTATTTCATTCAAAATTGAGGCCATCATCCTCACATCCCACAGCAGGCTGTGATGTATTTTCATTTTATTGCCTTTTTAAAATACTGCACGTAGGAAGACATTTTCACCCCACTAGCAGCCAAACTTCATAAAAAGATGACATCAGGGACACTAAAAGATCACATCTAGGCAGAAAAGCGATCTTTTATTTTACACCTGTAATGTGACATCTCTTCAGAAAATTATGCATATCAGAATCCCTAATATCTACCTTAATGCTGTACAAGGAAGTGAGTAAGAGAAAGGAGCTACTCTTAAAGATTACTTTTTCTAAAATCTGAAATCCAAACACTCCAATCCCAAAAGTGGAAATGGAAGTAAGGGGATGGGTCTATTTGGTTGTAGGCTACTTAAAGCAAACACAGAGAAAGAGAAACATTGGATGACCTTAGATGCAGAAGAGATTTCTAAAAACCCACCACTGTATTTCAAGTCATTAGAAACATATCAAACATTTCATTTAGAAAGAAATACCAATACATTTGATCTGCCACTCAACATCTTGTTATTAGGAAAAAATATCATTTAATGTGAAATATAAAACAAATTCAACATAACCATGCAACAATTAATGTATAAAAAAGCCTTGTCACTTACTGGCTGATCCCCTCAAACGAAGCTTCTTTGGAGACATTTCCACTATCAGTATTAACACCACGCTGGCAGGGAAAAGATTAAAAGAACCATGATTCTGAGCCAAACACAAGTATTTAAAATTTAAATCATGGAGAGAGCCTGACTGTAGTAAGTCTTTAGGAAAACTTACACATACGTTTACTTGAACCAATATAAATAAAAAAACCCCAGAGACTCAAATGCAGACCAATATAAGAAATCATCGGTTTCATAGGAGACCAGAATAGAACTCAGGTTAGGATGTGCTGCTTAGGAAAATGGCAAGCTTTGATTTCTAATTCCCTTATGCCCTGAAAGGGAGCTAGGAGACCTATGTAATAATAAAGGGCAAGAGAGTAACAAACGGGCAAAGTTTCTTCTAAAGTAATTTCATTTAAAAATAAATTATTATGCACTGCCTTGGCAATGCTTACTATTTAAATTTCCATGCTGTTCCCCTACAGCTTTCCATTCAAGCAAGTAGCATAAGCAAGAGTGTTTTGGCTGCTACACAGCAGATGAACACTTGTGACATGTGCCTGGGAAACCCTGTGGAGCAGTGTTACAGTTCTGTATCTAGAAGGAGACCACAGAAGGAGAGGACCAAGTTTCCATTCAGCCAGTGGAAAGAGAAGTGCTCTTCTCTATATACTTCTACATCGCAGTGGGAGGAATGTGAAAGCATCACAGTTCCGTCCTCCCAGCCAAAAATTAGGTGAAAATTCCTGATTACAACAGGATGCTCACAGAGTGACAACTACTCAACAACTTGATGTGCAGAAATGCACAGTGATTCAAGATGGTCAAATATGCCCTTTCCCACTCCTTTCTCTTAAAGAACATGAAAAAAAGCTATAGGGTAATCGTGTGTGTGTGTGTGTGTGTGTGTGTGTGTGTATTATACAAATATAAGTGTAAGAAAGACTGAAAATTATTCAGGGCCTCTGTTCTTAATGGATAAAGAAATCAGATCTTAGGCTATTGACAGCTTAAGGAGGAATTTTTTTTAAGACTTCTGTCTGGCAACTATCATGGGAAAACAAGAAATCCAGGAGCTGCCACTGCACTTACCGTAAGGGAAAGCTCAGAGTCAGCAAATCATTTCTTCTATAGATTGGAGACATGAAATCAGATACTCTTAATAGTGAGAGGTTTACAAAACATCTGTCAAGGAAAGCAGCTGGGGGAGAGGTGACAGGGAAGAAGAAACTTGCAGGCTTTACCTCCACTCATTCATCCTTCTTCCAGAGAAATAAGCAAGCACTATTCAAAATATTTGGCAGGTATTTGATATTACTCCCTCCTCCCAGAAGCTGTTCTTACCAACCCACTCTAAGCAGAAAAAATATTCCCTGAATCTCTGTGGGATTCCCACAGAAAGGCCCAAACCTGCTCATGACATGACCAGAGCAGCATAAGAAAAGAAAGGAGTTTGGAGTCACTGTACATAGGCTGGAGGATAGCACAGTCAATGTTAGATACGCTTGTCATGTTTTACCAGAAAACAGACAAAGCTTTTGGCAGAGAGAATACAGACTGGAAGGCCAGAGGTTACAGATCTTGGAATCATGGAGGGGCCAGGAGGCTAGATAACTATACACAGATGGCCTCAAATTTGGCAAAGATGGGGGGGAAAAGATAGGGAACGACAGTGCAAAGGAATGCTGAATAAACTGATCTCCTTATTGAAGAAAATGAGTAGTTATTCTTCAGAGTATGACTCACCAAAGTAAGCAGCACAGCAGGTTTCTTCGAAGCCAAGACACTGGCTATCTACAAAAAAGTTTTTGATTGCTATTATTTTTCTTTTTTTCTTCCTCAAAATTACATTGATACCAATTTCATCAACATTTGCTGTATATAAAGTAAACAAGCTGCAAAGAGAAAAATGCTCCTCTGATATCTTTCAGATATTGTAGTATTACCTGAAACATGCAACAAGAGTCAGTAGATCACAAAATATTTAGAGAGAAATATAGTGCTTAAGTTGATGGTGTCCTTTAAAGACATATACAGCAGCTACAATTTCAGATTAGAGTCTATTGTCATCATTTGGAAGACAGAGAAAATATGAGCCAAAAACCTGTGATGTCACACAGAAATAAGGAACAGGGTACTCTATCCTCAACACACTACTGCATATAAAACATACATGCATTAATATTATGATGTTACAATGTGCTAAATACTAATGACTATTTACTACTATCCTCACTGGGTCATCTTCTACTAAGACTTCTACTAGGCTCCTTCAGTATCTTTCAAACATTTACAAACTGAGAACAAAATCATTGGGCTTGTAGAGAACTGGACTTTCACAGCACCTGCAGAAAGGTGGGCGCCGAATTACACATTTCTTGAAGCAATGAACAGATGACCACATTCCATGGAGCACAGTTCTACCAACTTTAAACCAGCTTAATAGCACACTACTAATAGTAACAAAAGAAAACATATGGCAGTGAGGTTTAAAAATACCAATTCCACACTTTTTTTTTTTTCTCCCCATGAAATATCAGGATTACACATTTACACAAGTTGGTCATTTGTTGGCATAAAACTATCCTGTAAATAAGGCCCCTTGTGTCCTGATGGTAGAAAACCAATTTCTTGGCAAACCAGGTAAAAGTTATAGAAAGAATCTTTGAAAGTTGAACAGTTTCGTTGCAAGCTTCAACAACCTGTAACTTCAATACATGTAGTCCAGGTGGAAAACAGCCTTTATGTTTGGACAATTTACTGGTCCATATAAAGAGCTATTTTCCCGATCAATATGGGTTTTATGCAGTAAGGAAGCAGAGAATAGAACTGCAATAAAGGCATTTGTTGATGGAAAGTGACCCAAAACAACTAAGGTGACCCAAAATAAATGTGATTTTTAAAAATAAAACACGTATTTTCCACTTGCAATTTTCACCATCTGACGGATGAGCACTGGAGCATCTGCACTCCACAGAACTCCAATTCACACACGTCAAAAAACCAATCTCTATACAGCTTCCTCCACCCCCAGCTACTGAAATACAGGATCAAACTTCACTTCATAGCTGGACTCATTATGAAAATGAAATTAAAACATCCTCACAGCCAATGAGAGCAAAAGTTTTAGTCTAGTGAGTCCGAGTTAGTGCTCTGCTGGGACAAAAGTACTGGAACCTTCCTTTTCAAGCTGTTCTCCATGCAAAATCACCCACAGAGCTTGGCAGGAATACTGCCCTCACCCTGCTGAGCCTTCCTACCAAAGAAAAGATAACTGCCCAGGTGCATAAGTACACAAACATCTGCTCAGAAATGAAATGAGAAACCTAACTAAGCAAGTCACACTTGCATTTAAAAATATGAATACATTTGCTTGTTCAAATATTAGAATGATTCAACATAAACCAAGAATAAGGCAGGCAGTCTTTCCTCACAGCTCTTTGGAGGCATAAAAATAAATATGAGCTCCCAAGTCAGAGCTAGGACATGCCATCTCCCTGAAAGCAATCCCCTCAAATCTCCAAGGCACTGCAAAAACTGTATTTAGAAACATAGTTTTGCTGAATAAAGACAAAGACTGATAGGTCTCATGATGCACTGAACACGTTTATGAGACTGTCTTTGGATTAAGACAGTGTTCAGCTCAAAATGGCAGCCTTTAAAAAAATAAAATAATAAATTACAAGTACTTTATAAGAATGAAATATGCTTTCCAGTAACTTAGGGGGTGGGGGTGGAGGTGGTGTGTCCCACCAGGTCAGGAGACATCCAGTAAGCAGAGGACTAAAATTAAAGCAAAATCATTGCCACATACTGGTTTTGTGTTCCCAGAAAAATATTCAGAGACACAGAGAACTCACCTCGTTCACATAGTGGACTTCATCCACAGCGTATTTTTTCTTGAAGAATTCAGGAGGATGAATCCTTTGGAAAACAACAGAAAGAAACACTTGAGTTAGCTTTACTGTTATATTTAATAAGGCCACAGACAAAAAAATAATGTCCTCTACTATCACAACAACAGAATCAGATATTAGGTATCTTTCAATAATTTTATCCTTGACTCCCTTTCTCACAATAAGAGATTACACAGAAAGTTGCCACGGCTACAAAAATCTGTGTGCTTTAATCCAGTCCATGCTTGGCACTTAGATTTCATGGTCTCCTCCCGAATTAAAGGGTTTTTTTCCCTATTCACTCTACACAAGACAGTTCCATTGAACATTTTTGCCATGATGTTTGTATACAACTTTCCAATTCACCAGACATTGGCAGGATGTGGAAATAGCAAAAGACCAGCTTGCCCTGTGTCATATTCAAAAAAATGAATAAAACGTTCATTTTCTACCCTGGTAACCCCTCTGATGTGAACACAAAGCAGACTGAGGGCTATTAAGACATGGGCTCTGCCACCTCTATTACTTAGGACACCAGAGAGCCACTCTTCTAACCCAACAGGGTGCACAACTTTATATGTTAACGTCCAAAACTAAGTCACTTCTGCTGTTTTCTCCCAACACCCAACCAGATACTATTTCTAAATGCAAGAAGAACGTGAAAGATCTACTTGCAGTCAGTCGGGGCAGCACTGATCAGTGCTCCAGGGCTCCCCCATCGATCCCCATAGCTGCAACTGTATCATTGCTCATTCCTTCACTTTATGGTAGCAGCCAGTTATTCATGAGACTTTAGTCTCTGAGTACAATCTCTAGCCCTCCCAAATAAATAAATATAACCAGTGCAATTCTGAAAATGTAATCTCAAAAGAAAAAAAAGGAAAAAAAAAGAAAAAACCCCACCCATCTTACATCCTTCCACAGAGTAAAGAAAACAGGAGACAAGAAACGTGGTTGGAAGCACCAGGGTTTGGAGGATTCTGTGCATTTTGCTTCCTCGGAGACAGCAGGAGAGCAAGAGGTGTGCACAGGACAGAACCTTCAGCTGTTTAAACATTAAGACTACCAGAGCACAAGACCAACTGGGGAAAGAATAAATCAGGCTGGAGACCAAAGAACATTTCTAATCCTTGCAGTGCGGAAAAGCAGAAGTGGTGGGACAAAGAGCTCAGCATCTTTAGGAGGTGCTCCATAACAAAGTCATGTGCCATAGCTGCCCGCAGTACGAGGTGGCTAAAGGTCTAAGTTACATCATGTTTTCAATCTGCGCACTCATTCTGCATTTTACATTCCATTGTCCTCCAAACAGTAGTAGGCAGAGACATGAATGACAACATGAAAACATTTATGGTGTTCTCAAGCATTAAATCACAGATTGTTTAAAGTTTATTTATCTGTGAAAGTACTAGTCAAAGTAACATAAAAATATCTCATTATGTGTTTCCTTTTGCGACGCTCCTTTTGTGGATTCTCTCTGTCACTGTTGGGGACTTCAAAGCAATTATCGCTTATCTTCTCTCCCTGGCTAATTTCACATACCATTAAAAAAATAATCACTATATCCTCTTAATAGTTCCCTTACCTCCAACTTTCGCATACTTTGTTTCTCCTACAGGCATCTCCTTTCCCTGTCCTTCATTCCTCACATATTGAGGTACTTTAATATTCCGGAAACATCATAAACAGATTTAGCACTTCTCAGTTTTGTTCTCTTTTACAGTTTCAACCAATTCATCTGGTATCAGAAGAATCCCAACTGTACAACCAGCTAATTTATGGCCAATGGCAATTTATGGTAATATATGCTCTTCAGAGCAATACCTCCAAAGCACTATCTACAATTAGCCCCGTTGTTTGAATCGAAGAACTGTTTCTTCTAAAGTAAATATTTCTTAAAAGTATGCCCACAAATGTGCTGGATTTTATTCACTTCATTTAATGCAGTTTAAGTAAGAGCAAGTCTCATTTTCCAACATGCCAGTAAGAAAACTTCTGTCTTTTCACAAGCTGTTTTTCAACTTTTTTTGTTGTTGTTAGTTGCTTCCTACAGCACACTGCTGCTAATTTAATTCTTTGGTTATGGTTAATATTAATCCATTATTGATTCAATTCCAGCTGTAATCCCTCCAACATCTCTTATGTACATTATCACTCTTTTTGAGGAACAAAAGTAGCTCATCATCCTTTCAAGGCTGAGAATTTTTCCTCTACTTTTAGAAAAAGAAAATAGAAGCTTGCCACAATACTCCGTCCTCTCTCTCAGTTATTAAACTAGGTCATCTTCCAGATACTTTTGACACCATCACACCTAATGACAAGCTGCCACATTTCCCAGATGCGTACCTCCTCGCTGATCTCGTTCTTGCTACCTTGCTCAGAAGTCAGCAAGACCTCTAGTACAAAGTAGAGAGCCAGACTTCCCAGCTCCTCTCCGAAGCACTCAAAGCTCTGCCTCACTTCAGCTATTTAGCAGCTCTGGCTAGATGGCAAAATAAATTCACATACACTTCCCACAAACTACCAGCCCCTACCCACCCCACAGGAGCCATGATGCTTCAGTGATGAAACCACTAATCCCAACGGGGAGATTTCTGCAAAGACCTGCCCTTTTGCAGAACCATACAGGTGGAAGGGAAAAGTGCACATGGCAGTCTGCGTTAGAGCGGAAAAATTCTGTGCTGTCACATAGAGAAAAGAAGGCAAAACTAAAGCTCAGGGAGAAAGAGTAGCAGAGATGATTCTCGCTGACACCTCTCCATACTCCCTCCAGTCTCCAATTTTTTCACCAGTTTAGCTGGGTTGTATGAAAGACTACTACTATGCACCAACATCAGAGTTAATGTCAAAAAGAACCAGTGCAGAGTTCCTTAGCAGATACAGGGCTCAGTACTCATTTTTATCAAACTTAAATGTAAAACAGGCTAAATTCTAGCACTGAGCATTACTGTCACAAGGAACAGTACCTTCCACTGAATGCTCACTGGCATCATGACAATCAGAAATTACATTCAGTTATGATAATTTCAAGTATATCTGATACTTCACAGAGATGAGGAGAACTTCTCTCTACAGATGACTCTCAGGCAGGCAGAATAAGTTAATTGGTTACAATTTTTAGGTTTGGCTTTGTCTTTTGTAATGCTGCTATGGGCTGCCAGTTTCAAAATTCTGATTAATCACTGCGGAGACTACATGCAAAAATCCCCTCAGCAAGTCATAAATTAATTAGAAGGATTACCCAAGTGGAAGATATGATCCCTGATATTATTGAATCATGTCTCTCCTTACCTATCAAAAAACCAAACTACTTTTGTAAACAGATGTGAACAGAAGCAATGGCCTAATTTTTACAGGCTTTTGTTGGGGAAAAATACGTGCAAAAGTTTTTAGATTCCCTGGCAATGTAAATTAGCAACAACCTATGGAGAATAATGTACCTCAGCCCTATAAAGGCTCAATATCCTTTCCCTATAGTTTTATAACTCCAGCTAAGCAAATATGAGTGTTCATTAGAAAAGTCAATAGTTAGCCTCCAGAATAGTAGGACTCATCATTTTACCTTATAATGGAAATAAGCAACTCCAAACTCCTGGAAAAGCATCATGCCCAAGTACACATGCTCAAGCAGCTAGGCAAAAATCTGGCACCTCATAGTTTACGGCCATTAGAAACAAAATAAAAGAGTCCAGGACTTCTGTTTATTTACAAGAATACAATCCTCATTTTTTGTCACCAAAGAATCCCTTAGACAAGAGAGACTGTCTCTACTTCAGCACTTACAATACATCACAATTTCCAGTCCAGTGAAAAAGCTTCAGTTATTTTGTATTAAACATCAAAGCTGTTTATATTCACATTCTGCTGATGCTTCCCACGTAACTCTTCCTCCTTCCATGTTCTTCTACCCAATCTAGTTCACCTACTTGCTTTCTTACTCTCATGGTTTTCAGAGCAATTGGGGAAACACTGAAGATGGCCTAAAGATATGATGCTACATTTTAAAGAGAAAATCTGAATTCTAATGCACTGTCTCATTTTAGCAGCTAAGGTTTTATTAAAGCACCAATACTGAAGATTCACCTTTCAACTATAACAAATGACAGCTTTATTATAAACAGAATTCTACTGAGGTAGCAATGGGAAAAAAAGGAGGAGGAGCAGCAGCAATATTTTCACTATAAAAATACAGCGTGAGACATTAAGTCAGATGGTAAAATAATACCCCACATTAGCTATACCTCATTTCTCTTATACATCAATCAAACATGATAACCACCAGCAAAAGAGTAAGGGAGCCTAGAATAAAAAACTAGTACCCAGGAATCCCAGTCAGTCAATCAGCTTAGTGAAAACTTCCAAGTTTAGAATAAACCTTTCCATCTGATTTAACTAAATTGACAGTGATAGATGACAGCATGTTTAAAAACCAAGATGCTTCACTGAATCACAACCTAACCAGGCCAGTGCAGATTTTGCCATCAACTTTGACCGACTACAGTATTATGACTGGTTCCATTTTGATGCGATCCTTCGAACAGGAAGGCAATACTGACTCCTCTGTTTATCCATCAGTAAGATGAACAGCTCTGACAGCCTCTCTATAAATACACCAAAAAATATATTTTGAAGCTTTTATATAGTTGGACAAAATCCAAACCTAATTTTTTTTTGCAATATTCTATTAACGATGCTGTGTTTCCACTTCAAACCCAATAAAAACTTGGTCTCATTGTCTAAAAACATTTTAAACCTGTTGTTCATAACACTGCAAAGAATTCCTAACAGCAGATCTTAAGAGATTTGTACAAATTTGACATTACTGTAAGAATTCAATTACGAAACATTTCTTTGTATTCTAAAGGACTCTGGAGCAATAGCTTCGTAATACCAACATGATAAAAGAGTGTTCTAGTTTTCTGAATTGCATTCAGAAGAGAAGTACAAACGAGCTGGATCTAAATCACAAATGCCAAAGAAAAACTGTGAACAGAATTTGTAACAGCTGATCGCTATTCCTGAAAGAAACGCATCTAAGCCAACTGCTAATATATTTGCAACCTAATTGCTAATATACATTCATATGTATATGTTTCCATTTGCATCTAAATGTTCTTCCAGACAACCTTCAATATATGTAACAACTTTTTCCTACCAGTTGCTTTGTATTTGCATTTTTTAATCCTTCTAGGACAGATCTTCAGTTTTTAGTTTTTACACTGGATCAGCTCTAAAACGAAATTCAGCTTTTCGTGAAGTAGTCCAATTTAACTTTTCTTCAGCATTTCAGTTAGATTTCCTAATTCAAGATTATTTATCTTACTGCGTAGTCTAGAATGTAAAACTATTGCTGTTGGAAAAAAAAATTTCTTAAAGGTATGTTCATTACAAAAATTCGAATAATTCTAGTTGGGACTAATTTCAAAACATTTTCTACACATTCTACATTTTGTTACTAAATGATTACAGACACACACTCAAAATAGCTATCAAACCAACAGCAGAAGGTCTCAAGCTTCTCAACATGTGGCAAGTTGACTGCATCATCTCCTCTAAACTGGAGAGACATGGATTTGATGGGTGGACTACTCAGTGGATAAGGAATTAGCTGGATAGTCACACTCAAGGGGGTTGCAGTCAATGGCTCAATATCCAAGTGGAGACCAGTGACAAGTGGCATTCCTCAAGGGTCTGTACTGGGACTGGTGCTGCTCAACATCTTTGTTGGTGACATGAACAGTGGGATCGAGCACACCTTCGTTTGACAACACCACCGAGCTGCCTGGTGCGGTCGACACGCTGGAGGGAAGGGATGCCGCCCAGAGGGACCCTGACAGGCTGGAGAGGCAGGGCTGTGCACACCTCATGAAGTCTGACAAGGCCAACTGCAAGGTCCTGCATGTGGGTCGGAGCAGTCCCAAGCACAAATACAGGCTGGGCAGAGAATGGGCTGAGAGCAGCCCTGAGGAGACAGGCTGGGGGGTGTTGGCTGAGGAGAAGCTCAGCATGGCCTGACACTCTGCGCTTGCAGCCCAGAAAGCCAACTGCACCCTGGGCTGCAGCAAGAGAAGCGTGGTCGGCACGTCGGGGGAGGGGATTGATTCTCCCCCTCTGCTCTGCTCTCGTGAGACCCCACCTGCAGCGCTGGGTTCAGCTCTGGGGCCCCCAACATCAGAAGGACACGGGCCTGTTGGAGCGAGTCCGGAGGAGGCCACAGAGCTGACCAGAGGGCTGGAGCAGCTCTCCCGTGAAGACAGGCTGAGGGAGTTGGGGTTGTTCAGCCTGGAGAAGAGAAGGTTCCAGGGACACCTTAGAGCAGCTTCCAGTGCCTAAAGGGGCTGACAAGAAAGCTGGAGAGGGACTTTTTACAAGGGCATGTAGTGATAGGACAAGGGGTAATGGCTTTGAACTGAAAGAGGGTAGATCTGGATTAGATATGTCTTTACTAAGAGGGTGGTGAGACACTGGAAGAGGCTGCCCAGAGGAGCTGTGGATGCCCCATCCCTGGAAGTGTCCATGGCCAGGCTGGATGGGGCTTTGAGCAACCTGCTCTAGTGGAAGGTGTCCCTGCCCGTGGCAGGGGGGCTGGAACTAGATGATCTTTAAGGTCCCTTCCAACCCAAACCAGTCTATGATTCTATGATATAAAACTTGGCTTCTGCAGTAATCATGCTATTATTCTTAAACAGACACAGTTAAGGATTTGTTTTGGATAAGTCAATAACATTTGCACATGGTGCACAAAAAGAATTTAATATACATATCCCCATCCTAATGCTAATGACTCTTGAATGTATAAATCTCCTGTCTGTGATAGGGTATTAAACATGCAAAAACTTTACAGTAACTAAATGTGCGGGCACTCCACCACTGTGTGTGTCCTGGAACCACAAAAGCAGCTGGGAAGGGGCCTGACCAGCCCTGTGGTTAGCAGGAGGCTTCTTCAGCATAATGGCATGCACCCTCTCTCGCGCGGTTTACAGTGGAAGAGGTGATAGGGCTAATGAGCACCTTTACAGCCCTGGCCGGGGCCACTGCCATTTATGAGATCACTGGCAGCACAGAGAACTTGGATTTGGGAGAGCTGCATTTGGGTGGTACAAGAGAGAGCAACTTGGACAAAAAACATCAGCAAGTGACATCCTGACAGCTCTCAGGCGGATTTCAAATGCCACACAAACTTCTGAGCTGCAGACCAGCCAGTCCATGGGCTGGAGACAGGACTGTGGTCATGAACAGCAAGCAGGTGGTCAGGTGAGGTCATGAATACCAGGACCACTGCTTCCAAGCTGCACCAGAGGCACAGTATCTACAGCTGTACCACAATACCTATAGCTGTACTTAAGACCATGTGGTCTATGGTCTTTAGTCAGAACAGAAGGGATATTCTAAAATGGCATCTACTTTTCTAACAGGAGATTTTGCCACATAAAAACTAGTGGAAGTATTAATATTCCTCTACACCCGTCTATATTCATGTAGCAAGTTTCTCTCTATATGGTGAATGAGTCCATGGGAAAAAATTACTGGTTTTTTGCCATATGGTTACTGAATTCACAAACCTTTAAGAGTTTTCAGTTAGAACTTCTGAGATTAATATATATGGACGCACACTCCTCTGGGAGCTGGTAAAAGGTGGAAAATACATCTCAAAGGGTGCATGTTGTGAAAGCTCCAAATGGGTAAAAACAGGGAGTAGAATAGAACTGGCTTTGTGCTCTGACTATATCAGAATTTGAAAGTCAAGAATGAATATAACCAAGCCTGAAACTCATCTGACTGAGATTCTGCAGTTATTGCTGTCCTTACCTCATCTACCAGTTTCTAACATAATACTGTCGTCTTCCTTATTTTCTGCTTTACTAAGGGTGTGATGGGGAGGAGAGGAAGGAAGGAGAGACAGCACTCTGAAGGGCTGGCATGTGAATGCTACTGCAAACCTGACAGCACAAGGCAGCCACAGTGCAGAAATCTTACTGTACATTGCAGCGGCCTTAGAGCAAATACAAATATTATAGCTATACTGAAATTTTCTTGATTACCTATTCAGAGCACATACACCTTATTACTCACAAATTACAGTCCTATGCACATCTCTGTGTTTGCTGTACATTTCCATAATACTATCCTAGTGCACAACGTACTGCTTGTTTGTCACCCTAGAAACTTCTTATAAATACAATTGAAAATGAACTAGCATTGTTATATAATTTCAGAAGTAATTTTCCTACAATTTGCAACTTACTTCTCTTTATAAACTGAAAGCCATTTAATCTGCTTCTCAACTGACAGCATCAGCAGAAATCACGAACAAAGGATCTGGTGACTGTAGCAGGGGCAAGTGGGCTTGCTGATACTCTCCTAGCAGAAAAGGCATACTGTTATATGTGTAAGGGTAGCTTCCACCAACTCAAGAGTGGCTGAACCTTCTGCAGTCAAATCCTCTGAGTCTTCTTTAGCTGAACTTCTCCCAGCAAAGAACTTCCCTGTGTGCAGACAAGTTCCCAATGGTCTGCAGTTACTGGGACGAAAAGAAAAAGATCTATTCCCTTGTCTGCTGAGGCAAGGCACTTAATAAGGGAAATGTGGTCTTATGAGTATGATATTGTCTTTTCTGTTGCTTGAAATGGTTGTGGTTTAGACTGACTGTGAATGTGAACCTGGTTGTTTTTCACATTGGAAAGAAGCACTGGCAATGACTTCATCAGTCTACTGCTATAAGGGGATCAAACGCTGTCCAGATGGTTACAAAGGAAACCCTACAACACACTGCCAGTGCAAACCTGTTCAAAAGAAATGCAGTCTAGTGCTGAAAGCAGTCATGTATAAGCTTTTTATCACAAGTAATATAGAGAGATGGTCTCCTGCAATGCTTTTTCCCTGCTTTCATGACTATGCCATATCCTTGGCAGTCTTATGAAAAATGCAGCATTTATTTACAACATAGTATTGAGAGCAGGCCACTTTTTTTTTCTTTTTATACCGTTTCTTAGCCTAAAGCCCATTAAAGCAAATACAACTCTTAAGCTATAGCATCGCAGGCCAGCATTTATAGGACCAGTATTTCCTGTTGGCCATCAGCAAGTGCTCCACAGGAGTCAGAGCACTTTGGTGTTAGACTGCAGAACTGGGATCCAAAGCTGCTGTGGTTTGTTCCTATCCTGCCCTACTCCTCACAGATTGTGCTGTATTGTGTTAAATCAGGCAATGCACCTGCTAAATGTCTCCATTTCCTATTATAAAGGGGGTTCTCTGCAGGGGACTCAAGGTACCTAAGGACTGCTAGATCCTACAACAAAAATGCAAGACCAAACCATATTAACTGTGGAATTATCACAAAATCCAGTGCATGACTAGCAGCAGTTATAATCCCACTGCAGTGGTGCGCACACACCCCCACACACCAGATGACTGAACCAGAGCCACTGCCCATTCATTTGATGGTAAAAAGTTCATGTCACCTAATCCCAAATCTATTTATCCACATAAAACCAGAGTGATGTAGTTCTAAATCACTCACATAGTGCAGCTTCCACTTCCACAAATTTCCCTATCCTCTCTTTTTCTGTAAGCATTCTCAGATACTGACTAGTTAAAAAAAAAAAAAAAAAGGTTTGATATTTCTTTTAATGCCTACTTTTAAAAACTGTCAGAGGTTGACACTTCTTTGTTGTGTCTGGGAAAATAAAAAGTGACCTGCCATCTCAGAGCTGCATTTGTTTATGGTGCTTGGCAACATATCACAAGCAAAACTCAATCGCACTGTGATATGTCAGAAGACTCTCAGAGTGGCAGCTTTATGAAAGTATATTCCTAGGGAACAAGCCTGGATGCTTCTCAGATTCCCCTGGAAATTTGCAGAGGCATTACAGAAATGTGGAAAAGTTGATCAGCATACTTTCATTTCACCTCAAAACATTTATTCTAAATATAAGGCTATATTGAATTTTTCATAGAAAATGTGTCAGTACTAGAAAGCCTTCTTCCATATGTCAGCTATCATTCAGTTTGCTTGATTTTTAAAACTTGATAGCACATTAAGGAGCTCAGGTAAGTTTAAAATACTTTCTGGATTTTCTAAAGTTTATGTCATTTTAAACATGTTTTATAATACATGTTTCCATTTCTCAAAGTTATTAACCTTCTCCTAAAAGCTTAACCAAAACTTCCTCTCTCCAGCAATATCATCCTTTTTCATTTAGTAAACATTAATTTTCCTTTCACGATTCTAGTGGAGCTTGAAATTAAAGGTGGCTTTCTTCTCTATTACGGCTTGCTTTGTGTATCAGCATCCAAACTGCCAGTTTACTGCTTTAGCACCAGTCAAGAGAGCATAAAAAGCCAAATAACTGATCTTGTATAGGCCCTACACGACAGCAACTTCTTGTGGACATCTTTATCATTTTCTCCAAATGAATAATCCATATATTTTTGAAAGTAAGTGACTGGTTTGGGATCTGTCACCACTTGACGTATGCAGGGTGATTAACTGATTTTAATCTTATTCTGTAGAGGCCTTATCCTACAAGATGCTAGCTCATAGCATCAGTGCAGAAATGCACTTCAGTACCAACTAAGTGGCTCAACTATTAGCTCTGCTCCGATGCCCGAGGTGCTCTGCTGCCTGAGGGTCAGAATATTCTGCATCTTATAAAATTAAGTCTCATCTTTGTCCCTTCTTGGTCTCAGCCACTTCAGGAGACCTATGTGGTGATTAAGTGAGGAAATGCTCCAGCCAGGCCCTTCCTCTGTAGCCACTTCTGCACATCAGGGCAATTGTTCTTTCCCTCTTTTTCAGAATCACTATCCACTGGCTGTTCATACCTACAGAAATGGAATCTTCTGGGGCTTCTGTTCCTGCTTTTTAGTTGGAAACCACACATTTTCTCATAAAACTCTTTGCAGGGATTGGATGTCTTGATGTTTTGCTCTTTGTAGTGCATTAGCCAAGAGATCAGTGTTTACAGTCTTCGGGTATCCCTGAACAATGAAAGCAAAACATGTTGTGCCACCGAGTGTGTATGGGCGTACACAAGGAGAGTTACACGGGCTGGGAGGAAATCAGGGGACATCAAGTCCTGTTACAGAGCAGTGGGAACTCAACAGACCTCAGGAGGGGAAAAAGAGCTGGCTGTGAATGAAATTCCTCATCCTTCAAGAAGGTGCCTGTGCTCCAACACCCTGTTTCTTCTCTGTTCTAATTCATTTACCTTCCTCCTTCCATTTGGCATAGTGATTAGCAGTGCTGAGCTTTCTGTAATGATAGCACAGATAATGCCTGGAACAAACAAAGGTATATTTGGCTTTAGAACTGTTCTAGGCTTGAATTCACAGGAGTCTTCAGCTGGCCTGCACCCACTGCAGAGTGGCTGACATGGAAGCAGAGGAGACACACAAATACTTACTCTGGTGGCCAGGAGGAGAGAAAGCACAAGCCTAAACAGAGGAAACTGGTCATTTGCCCAGTGGCTCGAGAGGGGTGGGAGGGGAGACTCTTTTTCTCAAGCTGTAGTACTGCACAATGGCTTAGATCCTACATACCAGTTTCCAGCTTTTTTTTTTTTAACTAGTTTGACTTGAGTTTATTTGTTAATAAACTTCTGCACAGCTTAATGCCCATAAGTCAGACCACAGGAGAAATTATAGACAGCAATCACTGCCGCTCTGTGTGAACTGAATGCAGCTTTAATTGGGTCCTCCTAATTGTGCATGCAGCTGCTAGGAAAAACATGATGATGCTTATCTCGTACAAGAAAACAAATTCCTCTCACTACTCCATTGTAAACAAATGAGAAGACATGTATTCAAATAGTCACAAAAGTAAATGTATACACCTGTAGGTAGATACCATGAATTTTATGCCACAGCAAAGCAATTCTGCAGTCATTGAGACTGTAATGTAGTTCACTAATTCTTTAAAACTCATTCTAAAGACTTTGGTGAGAACTTAAGCAGGGCTAGGATACCATTCATTTGCCCAAAACAAACATCAGCACCTCAGCCACCAAGTTCACTTAGCCACTGTGAGCAGCCAAGATTAATAGTGGAAACCAATCAACTGTTCTTTTATAAGCTGTTAAATTGAAACCTGCTCCTCCATTCATTTAGCTCAAGAGATGTTATTACCTTGTAAACCTGAGGCATCCTTAAGTCACTACCTAATTAAAATTCCAATTATTCTGCATTTATGAGGTGCTCATTCTCATGCTATTGAAGGGAATTAAGTTACTCAAGAATGTACAAAGTCAGGTATTGTTTAACACCTATATATTGATGATGTGTTCAGTGCTGCATGTTAAACCACCCATGTCACTGCCTGTTCCAGTAGCATATTTCACCACTACCTCCAGAACGCTTCTTGGGATGATTTATACTTTGCTGGAGAAAACCAAAATGAACAGACCTTAGCAAACCATTATAACAGGAAAGAAAAGCATGTCAATGGGAGAGAAACAGAAAAAAAAAGATGTGTGCAGCACACGAAGAAGAATGGTAGGAAAGGAGGTCTGAGAAATAAAAGTTGAGATAACGTCCTTTTCTGTTCTTCACATTCGAAATTATTTAATGAAAAGAGCTTTGCAGGGCTTTTGTAGAAAAACATCCAGAGACTACTTCTGCTAGATGCTTCAAACATTTTTAAAAAGGAAATTTTTAAAAAAAAATTCAAACCAAAATGTTTAATTAAATTAGCATGTAACTGAAAATGTACTGCACTTTTATAATTCATGTTAATAGACAATGGGCCCAGAATCAGTATGACTGAAGTTCCCAGGGGTGCTAAAATGGAGACATACATAAAAGGGTAGTACGGAAGATGAGTATTTACTACAGTAAATTTACAATAGTTAAAGAACTTAGAACACCTTACATTTTCAAAAGCACTAAATATTCCTAATGAATAATAATGATCTACTTATATTACACTTCCATATACAAATCTTTGAGACGGAACATGTTCTTAAAGTCTACACTTTCACACACCATATTTTTCCTCTTGCTTGTTACCAGAGATCAAATTATATATTCAATATATTCTGATTGTTCTCTGCCTTTTCCTCTAAAGGCACTGGCTTCACTTCTTAATTGAGACTCAGTGGAGATAAGTTCACCACAACATAATTTAATGAACTATGGAAGAGTTACCTTTTACTGCATGAAGTACCAAGCTGCATGACAGAGAAAGAGTATCTCCTAGGTGATGTTTCAGTAGATAATAATTAACTAAGACATATCCTAAAATAATACCACCCACACACAAATGCAGCTCTTCCCCCCCTGAAATTGGACAATACATAAAGACATAAAGCAAGTTAATAAGCCAAGGACACAGTTCCTAAAAGGAGTCCAATGACACAATTTCTTTCCTCCATGAAATCACAGATTAGAAATTGGAGACCTGCAGCACAGATGAGTACATTTTACTCTTTTTTCCCCTTCAACTTCAAAAGCTGAATGTACTTGATTTACCCTTCACATTAGTCTTGCATATGCCACAACCACAGCCCCTTCCAAGTGCAAAGATTTTCCTTTTCGCCCTGAATGACTTTTTGCAGATAGCAGCGGTACTCTCACTGCACACAGCTGTCATCTCGGCGCCTCCTGCCCCCCTCTGCTTCAGGGCTTTGGGGACAAACTTCTGCAGCATCGGCCTCGCTGTATTGTTTGGTTATTTACTTATATTTTTGAGAAAGAGAAAAAATCTCCAACTTTTAAAGGTCTTGCATGCCACAGCCTGGGGAGCAGGACTGAGCTGCCTGCAGACTTGTCTCTCAGGGACACGACAGACAGCACACTGCCAGCCTTCTTCACCTCCCTCATCCAAGCGTGCTGTTTTCAGCCCTGTCCCTACCTTGAGTAGCAAAGGCATCCTTCTGTCCCTCGATCTTTATATAGTTTTGTTGCAATTTAATGTCAATTAGATTTCAAATTCCTCAAATTAGGGAGTGTGAGTCAAACAGTGTCTCCTGCTGAGTTCAGAAGGGTGCATGTATTTATTGGCATTTTTACAGCATTCAGCCACTTTGATCACAGCCTTCCATGCCACCACAAACACATAGTCATTTGATTATAATGAAAGATGTTTCAGAAATGCTGCCGAGACAGCATTTCAAGAATTCTGTATATTTTAATATTCATCAATTAAATGTTTCTGAGTTTCTGTCCTTTTAGCAACCAACCACTGATGCTGTAAAAACATTCAAGTGAAGGGCAAATTGTTAATATTCAAAAAGAAACCCCATTTGCTACAAGAGCAGCTCTAATTAGCAAGACAAACCACCTTCTTGTAGTCATTTAGGGGAATCAGAAGCAAGCAATGGTCTTGATAGTGGCAAAATATTTAGCATCTCCTGCCTCAGTGGAGAAGGTGCCCAGAGTTAGAGGCTTACCCTTGGGAAAAGGCAGTTCTGTTTCCTGGCTTTGACTTTGCTTCTGAAACACAGCACTCATTAGATCTGTTGCGTGCAACAACTGCCTTTTCTTAGCCTAGTTGCATGAATCTGTCTCTTATTTCTTTTATCTAGCAAGCTGAAATGTTCGTCGGCAGGAATCAAAGATTTCCTGAATGCATAGCTGTGTTTGGGTTGCTGTGTCCATCTCCTCCACAGCTAGGGCTCAGCTGCAGGGCACTGTAAAATGGGGAAATGGGAACCCAGGTGTTGGTGGCCACATGGGTTTTTTAGACTCAGAATGGGACAATCCACGAGACATTTCTCTGATAATGTTCCTGTCACAAGGAAGAGAAAATTGGTATTCAGTGCAGCGTTCACATTGCCAGGATGTTTTGCCCCAGGCAGCACGCACTATGGCTCAGAGCCACCGAAAGGGAGTGGCCAGGTCAGGCAGACAATGTGTGCAAAATATATGGAAACAGTTCTAGACTATGCTTTCAAGCTTTGTTATCTCTCCATGCTATTTTAATTTATGGAGCTCAAATGTCCCCTCTCCCTTACCAGCAGGCCTAGCCACTGCCTAATGAGTTCACTGAAGAGAGCCGATTGATTTAGCTGGTTCCTTTTCTCTGCAACAGGTCTAATAATTGCACATTTCTCTGGGCAAGATCGGGTCCTAAAGATGATAGGGGTTTTATCCCTCAGTGTAGAAGTAGCAATAAAAGCAGACTGGAAGTGTCTCCATCCTCACAGTGGGCCACTGTGGTGTCAGTGTCAAACATAACTTGACGAGACAGCCGATACCAGAAGGATTCTCAGAGGAGGCAAAGGTAATACAAGATGTTTCTTCAAATCAAATCTATCTCGTAGGTTATTCATACTAAGGGGAAAAAACTTCTCTAGTTTTACTCTTTGCATTTCCTGGACTTAATACGCTGCAGTATGTTTTTTAAAAATGAATGCACAAAACCTAATGAAACATTTTGCAGTTAACATGTTACCCAGCGAGGCTGTATCACAATTGCTGTCTGTAAACGCCAAATAGCTTGTGTCACTGGCTGGCCCTGATAAATCAGAGTTTAAAACAAATACCACTCAAGCTTATCTACCGGTACTACTACTTCTATCCAGTCAATACCCTGGGCCAGTGCCATCTGATAATGCTCTTCATAGTCCAGGGGAAGCTTTCCCACAGTTTCCACCGGACAGCCAGTGAACGCTCTCTATTCTTCAAATTGGTAATTTGAAAAGTGTGATTTCAACCAAAAATTATCTTTCTAAATGAATATATTTCAAATGTAAATTTTGCATATTTTAATTTCTTGGGAAAAAAAGAAAAATAAAAAAAGAGTAAAGGTTAAAACACATCCCAAACCAGAATGAAACATTCTGGATTAAACAAAATGACCCACACTGAAAGGTAAGCAACATTGCAGCAGGGAAAAAAAAAAAAGGGAAAAAAAAGAAATCTCAATTTGTTCTTTTCCCAATTTTTTTTAGTTTAGCTACCAATTCAAAATATTGGCATAGTCTGCTTAAGTGGCATTTCAAAGGCAATCTAATATTTATAAAGTAAACCATTGCCCTCCTCTAGACCTGGCATTAAATACAACTTGCTCTCCTGCTGTGTTGAGCTCTCATCTCTGCTTTCCATGATGCACAAGCAATGAACGTGTCTTTTAGGGACCTACCTGATATGAAGTGAGAGATGTAAAAAATGTGACTTAGTTTTAGTTAGAGAATTTTATCAAGGTAACGATATAATCCCTCAAGCATTCTAGTCCTAATTACTAATTACAGAATAATTACTGCCAAAGAATGTCTTTTTTTTATAAAACATGTATACCAAAAAACGCACCCCCAAGCCCAACAACCATAAACTGTGTTGCAGGACAACCTACCAACCACCTTGCACCCCCCCTTGAGGAACCACCTTCCCCTTCGTGTCTGTTTTCAAAAGCCAAAAGCAAATCACTGCATATGTGCATATATGAAAACTAATGAACTCCAACAAACAACTCCAAAATGTTTATCCAAAGCTTTACAGAGAAACTAATAGTTTTTAAAGTGCCACACAAATTTCTTGAACTGAAAAGAGTATTAACATGATATGCTAATGAAATCTGCATTTAATAAGATATATGTCCATTCAAATTCTCTGTACCTTTCTGACAACACAGCATATCGCAAAAATGAACCATCAAGACTGCAGTTTAATCTGATATAAAATCAAATGATCCATGTTAACAAGACAATTAAATAACCCTCAGAAACTAAAGCAAAAATTATTAGAAGTTCACCAGATATAAACTGGTTTTGAATAATGTGAAAGCACTATTACACAGTATGCAAACTGAAAGTTGTTACTGTGATTAGAATAATATGGGTGGTAAATTAGATACCAATTTTACTACGAAAAAGTCTAGCTCAGGTGCTTCAAAAAAGAAAGCAAACCTGCAAATTACATGCTGTTTATGTTGGCCTATTTAAAATCACTGAAGAATGTGTTACAAGAAAATTAGCATTTGGAAAGCTTATTTGAAGGCAGTAAAATGAAAAAATCATGACAGTTGCTTTTCTAGCCACTTTTCTGCTGGATATGGCAAACAAAATGATACACCATATATGTTACATAGAGGTTTGGTAGATACTGTTTCCCATAACAAAACATTACCATGCAGTGGGTACAAACCACAGGAATTAAACCTTACACTTAAAATTCAACAGCTTCTAGCTAGTAATATTGTATACCTACAGTCTGAAGATGCAACGCAGGGATTTCTCCCCAGCAAAATTTTATTCTAGAGGCAATGCATAAACAGTCTTGTACATCTCCCTCATAGGCACATTTGTCAACTTTACTTTTGCAAAAACAGCCCAGATGCTGGATGCTCGGAAACACTGTGGAGTTGATCTATGAGCACAGCTCTGGCATCCCTATTTCTGCCTCTCCACAATCACTTTAGTGGAGTAGCTGTCAATAAGTCAGGGAGGTCTGTGAACCCCTGGAAGTCCATGGATTGCTTTTAAGCTAACTAACTAAAAGGTCCAAAAAAAGGTAAAAGTAAGAAAAGTAAGCTTACACCTAGCAGACCTCAATATAAGGAGGTTCATATATCCACAGAATAATTTTAGAGGCTCACAGACTTAACAAAAGTTGAAACTACTTTTTAAGGGCATAATTACCAGAAATGCACCTAAAGCTATGCCTTTGGTTTGAACTATAAATCAGAAATGATCTCTCCAAAAGGAGACTGAAGTAAAACACAGTCCTTCCTGGGTGTGTAGTATCAGGAGTGCTCCACACCAGACAGAAATAACAACACAGCTGAAAAGTTGCCTTAGCTCACTGGGCCAGCGCAGGAGCAGGGTCAGTAGCAAATGCACCTGCACTTTATGGCCCTTTTTGCAGCCTCACTCAGCTTCAAGGGGAAAAAACACCCAGCACCACATTTCTTTAGAAACCAGGCAATATTTGTTTTGTCTTTATTTGGGGAACTTTGAAGGATGACTCTTCATGTAGCTCTTTTCTCCCACTGCTTATCCCTCACACCAGGAGTGGGTAGTGCTGTGTACAATTCCACAGGGGCCAGACACAGAGAAGCAGCACATTAGATATAGTCCACCTGTTCATGGCTACTACATTTAACCTTCCCTGCAAACACACATCTTTCAGATCTCTTCTTCTAACATTTATTTATGCATCTGAAACAACAGAAAGGGAAAGATATATCTGGGGAAATAACCAAAGTTTTAGAACCACCAGTTTCGTTTAAAATTCAGCTTCCCCCAAAAAGGATGCAGAAGTAATGCACAAAGCCTCTGCTATAGCTGATGGCAACCTCATCCTTTAAGCTGCAGTTCAGCTCCGCCACTGTCCCTCTGCCCACTGTGTGCAAGCCCTTATGGAAGTGAGCGTGACTGGCCAGGGGCAGTATATAGCAATCCTACGGGCAAGTTAGGGCCTTCCCACTTCAACACCCAAAAGCATCTGCGGTCAGTCTCAGCAGGCTCCAACAACACCCCTGCTTTCAACCTTTTGGTGCATTGGGCACACGGATCTTTCTAGGATTCCTTTATCCACTCACACACATAAACAGCTAATTTGCTCAACGATTATGTTAGCTCCTAATGCAGGTGAAGACTCGTGTACGTAAGTGCTTTGAAAATAGCTTTAGAAAACCTGATTCAAAAGACCACTGAAGTCACTAGGAACTTTTCCATTGACTTGCTTTGGATTTTGTCCCAAGTATTTATCAGTTCCTTCAGTCCCTGTGCTTCAATAGACTTGAACTCAGCTTACTAAAGATGAGACTATGCTTTTTTCTTACTAGTTGTTAAAATTCGTATTCACAGTGCAGCACTTTGAATCAGAGGTTTTTCCCCAGATGCTTCTGATGCTTATCCTCCCTTTGTTAAAGAGAATGCTACTCCATATAACAGACCTGGTAGCCTCTATTCAAAATCTACCACGCTGCAAAGAATGATGTTGTCAGACAGACTGATCTTTCTCCAATAGCTTTTGCAGCACTTTTGTTATGAAGATGTTAAAGATAACATGGAAGAGAAAAGGAACAGATTTAGTCTTGGGATAACAAAATACAAAGCATGACAAAGAATAATAATACTCATACTTGTAATTGAAAGAGCTACTGAGAAAGTGTATCCTGGGCTTTGGGGATGAATAAAAGAAATGAGTAATATAGGCTGCTAAAAAAATAAATAGATTTTTGTGGAAAAGGATAACACTCATTTTTGAAGGACTGTTAATTGTTTTGTTTCACTGTTGTAACTGAGATTTAATTGTGGTAACTGGAAAGAGCATCAGTCCAAGACAGCACACCTTCAGGAGTCTGAGCCCCCAACTCATAATTAAGTTAATCCAGTGAACTATTAAGTACAATAAAAGACCAGAAATAGCATGTATATCATGGGAGATTCACAGCAGTTATTCTAGCTCTGTGAAATAGAAATGATAATGAACAGGTTTTAAAATGCATTGATATTGAGAATCCTTAGTAACATTACACTACCTTAACATTATGGTGCAGCCTTTAAAGCCAAATTCTGCTTGCATGGTCAGGGTTTGTATGCAGACTGTTAGGTGGCACTTTCCAAAGCAACAGCAACAACAACGATCTCAATCTCCCACCATTAAACTTTAACTGGTAAGTCTACAGGTAGCAGATTTGTGCTGGTGCTAAATACTTTGCAAACTTCAAACACTGAAGAGTAGAAAGCGACATAAAGAAGAGCTAGTTAAACATACAGGGGACCAAGAACAAGATTTATTATACAAACTACACATGGCCAAAGACAGCTTATGCAAGAGTGGAAGGGATTCTTCTTATATAGATCATCATCCTTCATGGAAATTGTTCTATGCTCCAATTAAACTTGAAGTACAGGTTGCTCTTATCTGACTTTGGTTAGATTTCATACTTCTTGGAGTTAGCCCTTTTCCTACTAAAAAAACAGACAGAAAACAACCAAAGAATAAGACCAAAGACAGTACCTAGTGTTAAATAAAACCAGGATTTCTTCATTGCTGAGTGACTGCCACACCCTTCAGTGTGCACCGAACTTGGAGCACGGTGACGGGTTGTTTAATGGCTGAATGCACTACAGTGTGCAACCAGGCTCTCTTGCATCTGCTCCTGCAATGTTTCTCTCTCTATGCTACACCTAATGAACAAGTTTAAAAGGATCAAACCACCGAGTGGATAATGTATCTGGTGGGCTCTCTCCAAGTGTCTTTTTCTTGCTTTCTACCTTTGTAAACAAGTTAAAAATGCAGCAGAGAGGAAAATTGCTAGTGACACTTCAGACCTTGCCACCTTTCCTACATTACCACAAGTTGTAAAAAGCCACTCTGAACGGCACAGAAAAGTAGTTATACCAATTAAAAGGGTTGGAGTAATAATTTTGAAGTAGCAGGTGTCTAACCTGTCACTTTTAAGTGAGGTCTTCTAACACAATTTCTGTATTTTCTGGATTTTTTGCACAAATTATTATAGCCTGCAGAAGCCTTATAATTAAACACCTATCATAGTGAATAGCACACACCCGAGTTGAGGATTAGGTGATCTTATTCCTGTAACAGGACTTGCCTGCTAATTGTCACTGAAATGACAGCAGCCTCTGTTAAGAGGAGCATAGGAATTGCTGTGATGGCTCAGATCAGCAGCCCATCTAACCATGAAAATATCTTGTCTTTAGCAATGGACAGTGTAATATGATATAGAGGAAAGCTCAAGGTAGTCTACCATGGAATAAACTACTATCAGGTATAGTTTCTTCGGTATTCTCATTAGTAAAACATAGGTTATACCCTAACCCAGGTGCACTCGTATTTCTTACAAAGCTCCTCTTACTTCGGCAAAGCAGCCCAATCTTTTTACTTTCTCTTCATAAAATTCTCTTTCTGTGACACCCAAACGATCTCATGATTCAGAAGACATACAGCATGATGCCTCTCCTTGTTCTTCATTTGAATTTGTTTGTGGCATCGCAGTCATGCCCAGAGCAGCTCATGATGGTTGCATGGTTAGAACTTCAGGGAGGACACAGACCAGAAACCAATGGGTGCAAACAGAACAGAAATGAGTGACATGGTGGTGCAAAAAGTGAGGTGTGTAGAGAAGACTCCTTCCTACAGGGGGTTGCTGAAATCACCCTTTGGGATCAGTTCAAGAAATCTTCTTGGAATTCACAAGACAACAGCAATGGTAGTGGAAATTACAACTGAATTCAGTGGCAACTCTTACTGACTTTCGGAGAACAAACTCAAGTCTTTAGGCAGGGCTGTCAAGAAAGATGTGAGCTACACCAGCCTCCCTGGGCAGCTTCCCAGTAACAAGGGATCCAGAAGTAACAAAGAACCATCTCTGCTGCATCAGCATGGTCCTGCCCCGTCACCCTGTATGTATAATGTGCAAGGAAAGAGAATACTGAGAAGGGAGAGCAATGGAGGCAGGTGATGCGAGAAGAGCAGCTCTCTTAAAGTTTGTCTCATCAAGGCTCAAAATAATGTCTGCCCATGGGCTAAGACACGTATCAGTCAGTTCCTGATTTCACTTGTAAGCTCCAATCATTTAATGATTTGGGATTCTTGTTTCTTTATACTCACAAAACCAAGTGACCGTTCAAGAAAACTTAACACCATGACTTTTGCATTATTGTTTCTACTGCAAGGATAAGACAAAAACAAGCTCTGGAAGCAGTCTGCTGCAATATCAGGTTATTATATCGCAATACACTCAAGCTCTTTCAAATAATTAGTTAGTCAAACATCTGCTGCAAATTAATATTGAGCCAAACTTGTCTCTTGGGTAATTCAATGGACTTCAGTACCATTAGGCAAGGGATGATCTGTTCCAGCACATTTACTGTCTGTGGATAATTTGCTCTGGTTTAGAGCTTCTTCCTTGCATTGCTCTAGCTTGAAATCCTCTTGCAGTGCAGTTGCTATTTACTAGCTTGTGCTGATGCATCCACTTTTTTTTGGCTTAACTCAAGAAAATTCAAAATCCACACACTGCCAAGGAAATGAATTTATTCAATAAGCCCTGCAATGTCATCTCTTACTAATTCTGTGATGCTGGAATAAACAAAATAAGAAATTATGCTTGGCTTTCTAGCCATCAATAAAACCTTATAAATCTGTAAGGACTCATAAATTTCACTATACAGAACCTGATATTAAGGCAACTCCTAAATTGGAAAATTCAAATTGCATTTTAACCAAACAGCAAATGAAGCTAATATGTATTGACTGCATTAACAATTCATAAATGCTCAGAAAAGAAATAAACAGCCTTTATAGTGTTGCCATGTCTTTGAGGCATTGATTAAACTCTGTAGATGCCGGTCTGTCACTCTAGCAGCTATTCAGTAAGTCCAGTGTATGTCCATCAATGTCTCTGTCATTGGTCTGACTGTCCTGCTCCTGCTCAGGTTGGCAGCTATTTCAAAAAATGAACTGTCACCATGGGATAATCAATTAATCAAGCATTAATTGCTTGACCGAGTCTTCTAATGAATGTTAACATGTAAACGCTTGTCAGACACTTTGCAGACCAGAGGGTTTGTGTGGTTATATTTGTGTCTGGGAAGCTGACTGGCAGCAAAGCCTGTAAGGACAGACCTATCTCATTGTGTTAATAATGCACATTGCTTACAAGTATTTCTTTAAAATAGATTAGTTACAACCATAATGATTTTATTGATTTTACAGTCTTTTCCCTTTCTATGGAAATTGAGGTGAATCCTTGCAGGAAGAAGTTGGTACCCTACAGGAGTGAGGCGAGTACACATCGTCTCACGCCCTGGTGTGAAAGGTTAATGCGTTTTCATGAGCCATTACCTCCTCTCACACACAAGAGCAATTTATATCCCAATCCTATAATTACAATACTGTTTAGCAACACCCTAAAAATTCTATTGCTGTTTCAGTGATAAGCTTCATTTTTACAGATTGCATTTGTCAAATTGATATTGAAACTATGCAACGGTTCTCTGTGAAGATGTACATTTTAATTATTTTGTATAAATACAGTGGCTTAAATCACTGTGGCTGTTATTAGCAGAAGAGTGGAGGGTAATTATTTCAGTAAGCAGTATTAATTGTCTGCTAAGCTATACAGGATCCTGAGGCACACTGAAGTATCAATTTTGTTCCCTAAACTTATTCTTGAACTTTTAAATAAACCATTTTATTTTCTAAACCTGTGATCAAAATTGGTTAAAAACTTTTTTGGACAAACAAAAGCATTTCATTTCTAAGGTAACTGGATTTTAACAACCAAATACTAGATTTTGTTCCTCAGAAGTTTTGCTGCTTTTTTTTTTCCCACTGAAACCTCCAACAAAACCCACAACAAAAAAATTCAATACAACATTATTTTTCTACATACAAACACCATAGTTTCATATATAAATACACATCTTTTTGGAGCACTTCCCTTCCTGAACAATCCCCACTGAATATAACTGCTTTTTTAAACCAGAACACTTATTTAGGTGAAGGATTACGGATTTAGGAGTCCAACTTTAGTCAGGCTGGTTGTAAATTCAGAGCCTTTAGTCATATATTTAAAATTATGAGCTTCACTGTGCCAGTTCATAAGCAGAACTCCCCTTTGGTTAACATGGAGAGGTATGCTGGAGACTGGCTGGATGACACAGCCAAGCAGCAGTAAGACTTTGCACATAAAAAAGATTTTACAGTATGTCTTTTCTGTTTAAAGGCAAAATCACAATTTATGGACAGGAACTCTCTTTTAATTGTTTTTTTAAATACTGCCTCTGCTCTGAGCATGTTTTTTAAAATACATGAAGCTGATTTAAACATGCAAAATATCATCACGTACCTCTATGCCACATGTCAGTGTGTGCATGTCTGCAGGAAAGGGCACCCATTACGTATAGGAACACGCAGGATGGATTCCCTTCTGGTACTGGCACACACGAGTGAAGCATATGGGAATGTGTGCAACCCACAGCATGCACATTAATTTGGAAGATCTGACATTTATGAACTTGGATTAAACTACTTCTCATGATTACAGATCCATGTTTCTGGATGACTTTACCAGGAGTGTCTTGGATGGAACCCTATGGGACTTTTTCACGAGGCACCAGAAGGGTAACAGCATGCCTAGTATGGTTAGCCTCAGATTTCTCTGAATTTAAGTAAATTACACACAGCAATCGTTCTAGGAAAATGCCATTTTAATAATAATAATTCTCATTTAGCAAATTTCATTTATGTGAACGGCATATAGTACTGTGGAATCACGTGCGTAGGGCTCTTTCAAGTATTAAGGACTCAGGTAACACTGCATGGGTATAAAAGCAAAGTTGCTTATAGATATGGACATTCACACCCTAATTTAATAACTCTGAAGAACTCTAACTATAGAAACGGTCATAGAGGAAAGTTTACATATCCATGTGTTTGATACATTGGAGGGGAAATGTGTATGTACTCAACTACAGTTTAAAAAATAAGAAAAAGTTTTTAAAATCATTGTTCATACGTTGTAATTCTACGATTGCTTGTTAGTAACCAAATAGTTTCAATATACTTTTGTGAAAATAATGTATTTTGCAAGAATAGATCTGAGGCCAAGACTGGAGTTCATCTTAGGAAGTTAATCCCAATGAGATCCATGCTTCTGCCTACCAGAGATCACTGTTCCCACATTTTGGCTGGCCAAAAAAATTTCATTAATTCTCATTTTCAATGCAGTCAGACAGTTGTTTACAGAACGGTTACAAATGAAAAATAACTTTTTTCCCTGGGTTATAACAAGTCCAATTTAGTTCCTCCAGCTGCTTCACCCTCCTAGATATATCACTTTTTCATCAAGGTTAGCTGCTTGAACCAGCCCAGTTCCTGGCTGAAAGAGAATCATGCAACAAAACTAAGGCAATGGCAGTCTGGACTCAACCCAGCCATGCCTAGGGGTTAGTTTAAACTTGCCTTAATTTAAACCACCAGTAAAGGTGCTTTGAGCCAAGATTACTGATTTAACATGGAAACGCCTGACACAATCAAAACCAAATGGAAAAAGGGTAGCAGCATCTTAAAATGCCACAGTCTCTACTACTTATTACCTGGCAACTCACTTTCCAGAGGTTTTAGAGATAAAACACTGCATTGACTACATGGATTATTCTGTTCTGAAATGAAGCTGTATGTTCTCTTATGCCTCCCAAATTACACAGTGTTATTAATCTAATAGAAAAAGCATCAAAGGATGAAAATGGCATCTGAGACAGTACATATCATGCTATATACATGCTTTTATAAAGCTTATGCTTTAAAACTTACATTTTTAAAAGCATATGTTTAGCACTGAAAATATGCTTCCAGTTGTTTTAATCCTAGTTACCCCATATATTTCTCTTTTGCTACATTATAATAGAATATTTACTTACAAATACATTATTTTGCTCATTGCAAACACCTGAAATCAAGTTTCCAGAAAGAGATTAAACTTATAAACATTGGGCTTTATCAGCTTTCAGGTTTCCAGAGCTTGAAGTTACATCAGCCAATGTACAGCTATTTTGTTTTAATCAAAATTGATTTTTTAATATTATTGCCACTTCCCTTGATTTTCTGGAACCACATGAGCGATAGGGCAGAGCAGCACGTTTCGTTCCTTAGATTACAGTTTGTAATGTAAGTGCTACTTCTGAATATCCATGAAATTAAAATGTATGGAAGTAGTAGTTATTTTCTCAAGTAAGAGAAATGCCTTTGGAGGAGAGGCAAGCAAGAAAATCCCACCCAGGTTGCATAAAATGCTCTCTACCTGTGCCCTCTTCAGTGTGTTCTTCAGAATAAAAGAAAAAGAACGGAAGCGTTCAAGCATAACAAAAACATATCAGTTAACACAGCTATCAAGGGCAGTTTGCTTAATGTCATGGAGTCTGATTTTCGTTTATGCTTTTCCACTATAATTTATACCCTGGGAAAGTCCACGTAAATTGCTAGAAAGTATAGAGGGGCGTTACTGTAACCAAAAATAAGGCTCACATAATGTCATTTTTTCTCATGAACAGCCTGGAATCTTCACACACTACTTACAGGTTATATTTAAGGAACAGACATTTTTGCTACTTTCCTGGATTTAACAAAGCCAGTAGAAGGTATACATAAATGTGAAGGATTGAAAAGCCATTCCCTACATTTATGAAGCCCGGGATCTCCTCACATGGGATTCTCAGTCCTTTCAAATTCCACGATGGCATTTCTGGATTGATAATAACTATTCTACGATATTGTTCAGGTTTTGTTCCCAAGCCCATTTAAGTTTGCAATATCTATACAGCTTAAAAAAAAAAAAAAAAAAAATATATATATATATATATAACAGAAAGGCAAATTGTAGCAAATACATTAAAACTGTGACTCCAGTGGAACCACATTGTTGTACCTTAGCACATAATTTAGTCCACTGCCTCTCCCAGACGCTCTAACCAGCCATCACTGCACATGATTTCCTGTCCCATCGAAGGCTTCCTCATTTCCAAGCTGCCCACAGCCGGAACAGATGTATTCTGCAAACCCAGTTCAGCGCTAGGTTTTAATGAAAGATGGCCAGATTAAATGTGCATGAAAACTACATTGCACTGATACCTGAGAGCACCATCTATTTTCAGCAGCACTCACTTTCATTTACAGAAGAGCAATGAAGTTTCTGACACATGCTCTGTTACTGTCGTAACATTTTTTCTTAACCTTTTGCCAAAAGCACCTGGGGCTGGGAGCTCCCCACTACCTACCGCTGACAAGTCTGCTGTGTATACTCTAGATGAGCGATTCCAACACCACCCTTAAAGCATCAGCCCACCAGAAGCTGCCGGGGAGGTTATTGCCTGTCAGCCTCCTGCATTTTCCTATCCAACAAAGGCTTGACTTTGGGGAATCCATGAGGTGTATTTCATATGGTTTAAAATCCATTTCCATACCTTCTAAAATGCTTTATCCACAGCACATCTATGTTTATCTAACACCAGATTGCAGGGGTCTTTTTGAAAGACTTTGCCTGAAGCATTGATTTTGCAGACAGTCATACATGCTAAACCTGAATCATGTGCCTAGTCCCATGGAAATCAGTGACAAAATGTGAATATTTGCTTTATACTTAATATACTACAGAGTGATATAACAAAGACAGAAAAGCATCTCTGTGTAAACAGACTAAGGACTGTGAGAAACTGAAGCAAAGAAACAACACTTACACTTCTCCCTTCCTCCCTCACTGCAAAAGTTTTTTCTCTCTCCCTTGTGGTATTGCTGTATATTTCAGCTTCTACTCTTCCAAAGCTCTTTTTAATTCAGTGTTTTCATTTAAAAATGCTGGCGGAAGATATAAAGAACCTATAGCATCAACATTTTGAAGGCTATCAGAACTCACAGTATTAATTTACAAGATTTTTAAATTCTTTTGTGTTTATTTTGTTAATCTTACACAGTAGAAAGTTTTTTTCTATAGTCATCTCTAATTTTTCTGTTAATATGATGGCAGAACACATATTTAATGAAAAATAAAATGAGAACTACTCACATAATCACCTGATTGCAGGAGCAAGGGATTTGGAAAAAAACTCATGCTTTTAAGCCAATTTTAAAAATCATGTTTAAAATATGACAATTAGGATGGTAATGATGATTATCATCATCATCATCGTTATTATTAAAACCACCTTCCCCTGAGGCCAATTTGAGCTCTATCATGGAGCACAGTTCGCTCAGGCCTTCAGCACAGAGAAAAGTGCCGGGTGCTTCACAGGGCAGTGGGCTGGCAAGTGAGAACGTCAGAATTAGTGGGCCCACCAGGGAAGGGGCAGCACAGATGCAGGAAGGATGCGCAGACTGAACTGGTCCTTACGGATTTGAGATTCCCCTGTTGCTGCCTAAAAAGCTTTATTTGTCAAGGAGCAAGGATTGGACTTCAAGGGCAAGTGGGAGCCCAGCTTGTCAGGGGGCCACCTGCAACAATGCCAGTAGCACCTGCGGTGAAATACTGTGCCTCCAGCTACAGCCCAGTGGCTCACAATGACTTAGGCAGGCAGCAATATCCTCAGACTCCAGTAGTACGCCAGACTTTAATGTCAACTTTCTACTATTGCTCTTTGAGATAAATACAGCATGCTCCTTAATCCTACCAGTGGCTTAGCTGTGCTTTTTCACTACCTACAGCTCACAGGATCAAGCCCGGAGTTGTTAAACAATCCAAGAGAAACACGTTTCAGGACCTTCCTATCTTCAAGCTTTGCAAAAAGGCTGTTGGTGAAAGAGACAGTTAATAATCATGTTTGTTCTGCTATTAAATGGCCAAATAATAAATAAAACATCTGAAGCGGATCAATTCAAAATGTTTATGCTGCTACTGAATACCACCTGAATATAGCTGGGTAGATCAGCTGGAAGATGGAATTCACCTGAAGTTCAGAACTGGAAGTACAGGCTGCATACAGTATGCACCTGGTTAATCCGCAGGCAGCAGCAAAATACACAGGCAAAAGGACCATCTGAAACCCCTCAGCAGCACAGTAGTGCCAACTCAGGTCTGAAGTTGTCCTGCTGATGCTCGTCTCTAACGGGAATTATTTACCTTTTACTGGGAGGACACATCACAGGAAGCAATGGATTTAACTCAATTTTCATTAAGAAATGCAAGACTCCTGCCCAGCTGTGAGGCACAGAGCACTGCAGCTACCGCTTTCCTCACACAAGTTCATCCCCACCCTTATCAGTCACACACCCTGTCAAGTCAGTTGCCTTTTTCATATAGCTGTTCACACAACAACATATTTTGGGCTGCTGTTTAGTGCCACAGACATTCCCATTTGAACATACTTTGGAAGAATTGGTTTAAAATTTACCTGACATATTACAGATAATAAGATCAGATCTACAGTTACTGTAAATCCATCAAAGAAATCCTTGCTGGAAGCTAAGGAGCTAGCTACCTGCTTGATTGCTTTGGCTAATTAAGTCTTCTACTCGAAGTATTGTTTTGCAGATAGCATTGCACACATGCTGGAAGAGTGATAAACTAGTAGAGCTGTTCATATTAAGTGTTTGCACTGCTTGTACTCTGTTAAAGAAAGTGTAAATTATTTAGAAGAGGAATCATTGCTATCATACAGGAAATTAGCTCAAAGATAGCTTGTCAACTAAATATATACTTCTCTCCCACGCACCCCCAGATGAAAACAATCCTCTTTGTGGGTTTTATTTGTTCTTGCTCTAAGTTAACACCCCTGTGCCTGTCTAAAACAAACACCTGGCAGAGTTCAGGAGCTGGTTTGAGCTGGTGCCATGAACCTCAAGGATGCCGTAGCTTTTTCACTGCAGAAGTACAATCCTTGCTACCCGAACCTCTTGATCAACGAGCAATTCCAAATGCAACACAGATTATAATATCGACTGATTTATTTTGCTTGTTTTGTTTCAGCAATTAAATCCTTGCACATATGCAATTTGAAGCACTAGACAAGCTCAGCTGTTTCCTGGTCTATGTGCTCAAGGCCAAAGGAAGAACTCTCTCACACTTTTTATCCCATGACAGCAATGTCATTCTGACTTAAGACTTTGGATAGAAGATGTAACTACCAGTAACGTAGAGGGTCTATTAGTATCATTAGGAGACCTTCTAAAAACCTAGAATTAATTTAACTAGGGACCCTGATTTTCCTAAATTTCACAAGTGGTATAAAAGAAAGGCTTTCTGCTATATTTAACAAACAGCACATGTAGGCATGCTGCCAGCCTTCCATGGGCCAAGAGACACACAGTAAATTCCTACTGCTTTAGTGTTTACTTCATGGCTACTTTGAAAACAACAGTGGCTAACTATGTTGATGGAAGTCTTGCCTGATGTCCCTGAACAGTCATTAAACTCTTACCCTTCTGTTCAATATAAAATGACATGCTCATTCTGCATTTCTTTCACTGAGCTGCTATGGAGGAGCCATGATTCCATTGATATGCCTGGCTCAAGCCCCAAAATGATTGCTTTGCACTTTCCTGTAGCAGGCTGTCAGTTCACATTCAGAAAGCCATACAGGATGCAATTGTCTGGTCACTGAAAATAGCTTCAGTGCATATTTGAGCTATTTCCATGTGGCAATATAAGAATTAATTCTCCCTTCTCCTTCTGGAAATTTATCATTTGCAAGGCAGTGCTGTTCAGTGTGCACGGAATCATAGCATCCCACAACATATTAATATTTTAGTTTGTTATCTCAAGTTATTTTTAGCAGCCAGCTGTCCTTGCGTGAAGCTGAAAACTGCAGCAAGATGCTTAGGCATGTTCTGTGCATGGTCAAGGACGTATCGACATACATCTGCTCAGCAGGCTGCAGCCTTGTCTATTATTAAAGTAATCTCTGAATTGCTACTGTAACACATGTAATCATCAGGCGCAGGATGTCTTTTCCCACCTGCTCTCTATTTATTACCCTGTTATCCTACAAGTTTTAACAGTAACTTGCATTTCAGCTGATGAACACCTAGAACTGAGACGTAACAAAGCACAGAGTATTTGGTGATTTTTTTTTTTTAGCTACTAGAGTATATTCTCAGTTTTCCAGTATGCATTTCTATTCTTAGCATTAGGACAGAGAAATTTATAACGATCAAACATCATTAAATATCCATTGTGGATTTACAAGAATCACATTTAATAAACCAAGTGGGTATTAGATTCTATTGCTTTGTCCTAGCTTCTGAAAATGCACAGGCTTTGTTTAGGAACTGAAGTATTAGAGTATCAGTTTGGAAATGGATTTATGACAAATTTTATATGCTCGAAAGATCATTGGTCCCCAACCAAAACCTTTGCTGCTTTTTCATGATATAATAAAGGGCTCAGGAAGATCTATAACATGTTAGCTGCATATACTCCCCTGCCAACATATTAACTATCTAATTTTTCTACTTCTTGAGAAAAGAACTTTTGCATTTTGGCAAATTTAGCACAGTGCATGTAGGTATTACGGGATAAATTAATTTTATTATTTTCCCCCTTCCTGTTCATTACAGAGACTGAGAATACGAACAGGTGAAACCATCAGCAAGCATTAATGTTACAGCTTTTGAATTTACTAGACATTCTCTCAGAAAACAAGGGAAATAACAATGTCACTGGAGGTGCCTTGCAGACTCTCAGCCTCCCAGGCTTCACCTTCAGGCACCAACCTTTCTGAAATTATGGCTTGATTCATTTAGCTAGCTTGCCCTCCCCAACTAACTGCATTACACTCATGCCATTCTCTGCAAAAAAAATGAGAAGATTCCAACTTTCTGAGAATACAGAAGGCACATTCTCATATTCACCTACAAAACTGAAACAAAAGAATGGTGGAGAGCTGTTTCATGATTATGCTAACATGTAATTTCTGCCCAGCCCCACTGTTCTGCAGTTGCCATCACTGAGAAGAGGAAACCTTCCAGAAAGGGCAAACACCAAGCCAGAGCCAACCCCTCCCGTTCGACAACAGCACTGGTGCAGAACACCTGCTCCTTGCTTGTCCCCTTCGCTGAAGCATCCAGACTGTGCAACCCTGCCCACAAGCTGGGCTGCAGGGGCACTATATCACCTCCACCTTCCCTTCCCTCCTGTCATTTTGTCCCTGCTCCTACAGCCTCTGCTGTCAAAGCATCTGATCTTGAGAAACCAGCCAAAGCAATATGGCTGGAATTTTTGTCCTTAGGCAGGGGTCAGGGCCAGCGGATAGCCCTCCCCAGTGACAACCGGCTGCTAGAGTAGTGAAACGAGAAATATTTGCACCAGCTACTCTCTGCTTCATACAGAGCAGATTTGCATCACCACTAAACCAGAGACTACAGCACATATTTCAATTGATTTTGTTTACATGGTACTAAAGGACAAGGGATGAGAAAACAAGATTCAGAAAATAAATAATTTCCAATTCATGTATTTCACAAAACGGCTTTATTTCACTGGAGGAAAACCAAAGTGGTGGATCCTACAGGTGTTATATATTGTAGAGATTGTTATATATAGTAGAGGTTAGGTAAATATTTTACAGAAATGCTAATGAAGTATCGCTTATTCAGCTTTTGCAATTTGTTTCCAGCCAATTTCAGCAGGTTTTTATTTTTCTTTCTTCAGCCTCTGCTTGTAGATATATACTCATGTTCACCATCTCACATGGTGTATGATGCCTAAAGTTTTGAAATTAATATATTTTAGCAGAAAAAATAGTATCTTATGTCTGTAGTCATTATGTGATACAACAAATACTACAAAACATGTATAAAAGGAATTAAAACTCTTAATTCATACTATGCAAATCAAATAATATGAAAGCTCTTCCTGAGCAAATCATATTCTCAAGGAAAGAGACATAGATCTGTACTACTTCCTAATAATAATTGTATAATCATTCTATAATTCTATAATAGATTACAAAAATTCAGAGGCTTGGTATCAAACTGTCTACTCAGAATCTAGAAGCATATGACCAAGTATTTAAACAAATGACTTAGCACAGTAGTTTTCAGGGAGGATATGAAAAACATAATTAGGTGGTTCATAATTTATTAATAAAAAAGTAAGGAGTTGGAAGGGTGGCTTTGTTTAAAACACCTAGAATTCACTGTAACCACATGTTAAAACCTCAGCAGGACTGCTTTTAAGAGGAAATGGGATAAAATCACATAATTAATTAACTCATAATTTATTCATGAAAAAGGAGTTGGAGGAGACAGGCTTGTTTAAAAACATCTAGACTCCATTGCTACCAAATATTACAATCTCAGTAAGACAATCAAGTCCTTTGTTCTACCCAATGTGTAAACCAAGGACTGTGCCAATTACTGTGCACATACCTGGATGGGGTGTATGCATGCATGGGCTCTTTACAAAGAAGAAATTATAACCAATAGTCTTGCCTGCGTTTAAATGACAAAAAAGATAGCACTGCCTGGAAAATGAAGAATATGCTGCAGCACAAGTACAGCCAGACTGTCTCCTCCCTCTGCCGAAATTCCCAGGCTGTGAAAAACTTGTTACGGATACTTGGTCAGTTAAGGTATCAACATGTAAACTGTCCCAGGAGCCTTTGGGCTGAAAATACTGGGATGAGTGTTTAAACCTAGATAAAAAAGTATAGCATTTGGTAATTAGAGTTGATAATGGCTGACTGCAGGTCTGAACCTAGCAAAGCACTTCCATGCATGCTAAGCTTGAAGTAATTAGTTTTGCTTACATGCTTTAAAAACAGGTGAATGGTAAGTAGCAGCAGCTCTGGAACACTAAGCTGAGGCTTACTTTGAAAACATAAGATTTCTAAAAGCAGCCAGCAGTTTTGTTTCCCACCCTTTCTGCATCCCTATTCCAACCTCATTGTTAGGTCTTACAAGGCAGATAAGAAGATAATACGACACTACATCTGAACACATCCATTCACTGTTTAAAGTCACTGCATGTCCTAAACAACCTAATAAACAAAAGGTTTCAGGTGTTCAGCAACACTTTTCAGGATAAGGCTTGTAATGAGAAGGAACTACTTGTATGGTGTGCTTGCTCGGTAATGAACAATAAAAGATGAGGACTCTTGCTCATACTCATATACAGTAAAAATACTCCCAGCTGCAATTCAGCTAATTGCAAAAATCAGGTTCCATTGTTGTGAATGGGTAAGAAAGCATCAGAGCCCTGTCTGAGAGAAGAGCTCTTTGTCATTTCTTACGACTCTGTCTTCTGACAGCAGTGGAAGTATGACACAGCTGAGTACTGTATTACACACCTAGAGAATTCAATCAGTTCAAGCTCTTGTTTCAGTATGTTTTTGGGAGAAGCTATACAAGACACAGAAAATGTCCTGTGAAAAAAACGGCAGTATTTAACATGGCTTCAGTAGCTCATGAGCAATGGATTCAAGGCTGATGAGCATCATTTCAAACAAGTGTCATCTGCACCTCCCTACAAGCACATCCACATGCCGTGTATTGCCCAGAGAAGTGTTTAATACATATTGAAATAGACTTGTCCTGTAAACACATATTAATGGAAACAGCATTTGCTAACAAGAGCAGTCCCATCCGTGGCTTTTAGTGGTGAGTAAAGTGGTTCTGTGCTTTTCTATGCCATACAGATGGATCTCATCACGCACTTCAAAGCCTGTGCTCACGTTCAATGTTGGTAGATAACGTACACTGCGGCTTGTTTTCATATCTAACTGCAAAGGCAAAGGCCATAGTTAACACATGTCCCAGTGCAGGAAAATCCAAACGAGCTGACAAAATATCTGGGTATGATCTCCAAAGAGCTTTTCTAAATTTCAATGTCACAGCCTTAACAGAGTATCTACAATAAATTAAATAATTAAATTAGATTTATAGAGAGGCAATCCAAGACACTGGTCCGAGACAGATGGTGATTCATTGAACATGACTAATCACAACCATGGTGAAATGGTTGTAGACCAGAGCAGTTACCTCAGCATGCCTGTGCCTGACCAGAACCAGGGCCTCACAGCCCGAGTAGGGGACAGCACCTTTCAAAAGACTTGGAAAAAGAGATACCCAGGAACCCTGGCTGGGCTAACTGGAAGGAATGGCACTAGTTTCATTCACACATTGCAGTTATTTTACATTTCATCTTCGATGTAGTTCAAACCAAACTTCACAGCCCTAACTAAAAACTTACTGAAATCTGGCATCCTTCTAGTGTAATTGGTGAGGCATATACATTTGTGATAGAGCAGTTCTGTATCGGGTTTGACTTTCATTTCCACAGTCTTTTATTTCCCATTCACTGTAACAATTCACAGTAACAACACCTCATGGTAACGTATGATAAACTTGCAGAGTTTTGCAGCAGGAGCTAAATGAAACAGTGTCACCAATGCATGTTAGTGCAGTGCAATCAGTACTAACTTGTATTAAACAAACAGATATTAAAGTTCCTCTCATCTAAATAACTGTGAGACAAACTCTTCTACCACATAAACCACATTGGTACCAAGGGGTCAACATGCAGACAGATGCTGTATTAGGAACTAAATCTCAAAACAGTCAGGTTAAAACCAGTATCAAAGGAAATTCTTACTGTTTAGAAAACACACTGTCTGGCAGTATTATCTGTTAAAATAATACATTTCTTTCAAAACTATCAAGCAGAAAACTAGAAGGAAATAATAGTTTTTAAAATAGGTAAATATTTGCATATTTGCTAAGTTAAAGGAAAAGGAGCTGCCCAACAAAAGGATCCAGGTTGCCTGAGAAATGGAGCATTCAGGAGAATAATGTAAAGCTCTTCCCTGCTATGTGCTACTTGTGGTAACAGGGGGATTAGTCCCCTGAGTTTAATTTCCCCAGATGGCTGTGAGGATCCAAAGTCAGAGACACTGCTTTAAGGAGTGCTACATAACACATACGAGGTAGTTTGCTAAACTAAATCCCTCCACTGTTATCCACAGCAACACAATCCTTCCCTTTGGTTTTTTATTAAAGCATAACCCGGGTAGTGAGCCAAGAAAGGGTTAAAAAGAAAATCTGGTCTTCATACTTTTTTGATTTTGTGAGCATGAATCTCTTTCACGGAACAGCTGTCAAGTCAGCCAACGAAACAGGTCTGCTTAGGTCTCCTGATAATACCAACTGCTGTTGTTCATGTATCCTCAGTGACAGCAGCAAGATGAAAATCGAAATGAATAGCTCTACAAATGAGACACTTTTCTGCTTTGACTTTCCAAATGTGACAGTGTTGTTTGTTTTCTCAGTCAGCAACATTTAGAGATGTTAGAAGGCTCTGGTGTCAGAAAGTTGCTCGGGGCAGTTTCAAAAACAAAAAAAAAAGGGGGGGGAGAAATCTGTGTAAGTTCCTTGCACAATTATGTTTACATTTCTGTCCATTAGCACTACTTCCATCAAATTGAACTGCAAAATATTCCTAGCAATACAAACTACAAAGCAGACTTTGAGCAGCAACTGTTAACATTTCATATCTCTCTACAAAGTATTTATTCAATATCCTTACTGTGCTACAGATGCAAAATGCTGGTTCTCATCACATGAGCTACTGATCAGCCTCAGCTCCCACTGATGGGCTGCAACAGCACAGATGCATTACCTTCCCTCTGTCTGCTTAGAAGGAAGGTGGTTTTCAACATATCACAAATTACAGAGAAAAAAGATTTTTGGAAGTGTTCTTTCTTCAATATGACTTCAAAATATGAATCTTTGCCCTTCTATCAAAGAGCTTTAAAAACCCTCCAAATATAAATGAATTAAGCTTCTACAGTATATGTGAAATAAATATTTCTCTCCAGCTTACACAGGAAGAACCTAAGGCACAGGGTACCTGCTGGAATTCATCAAATACTCTCATTTACTGCAATATGTAGCTAGAAACAAAAATTAAAGTTGAAAAAGACTGGTTTTTTCAAATTTAACAATTGCATTAAAACTCATGAACCATATTGAAACACTGAAATATATTCCTTTTAAAATATATCTCCATTACATAATTTTCCTCCTTATGTAACACCAACACAACAATACCTAATACAAGAAGCACAATCCAATGTTCAGATTTCTCCACATTTTTGAAAGCAGAAAAACTTTTAACACTTCTCCGTAAAAAAAAACTCTACAAAAAAGAGTAGGCTTTTAAAAAATGCATTATGTATTTAAGTTCATTTGGCTTTAAAGAAATACAGACCTTACAGATTTATCTGCATGATGGTTACAGGCATGCCTGTTACAATAGATCAGCTCAGGTCAGTACTGCACTAACACAAAGAAAAATGTCTCTGACATCAGTATGGTTTTGCAGTATACTGAGGGATTTCATGTGTATCTACCCCAGTTACGTAGTGATATCCCAAATCTCTAGCATCTTTTGGAAGGTTTACTCTAAATCCACTAAGCCAAAATCTGTTCTCAGTCCATGAACACATCTCTGAAGCCCATCCTTGCCAAATAACCAATTTTAATACTTCCTGTCCTGTAAAGCAAGCTTTATGTGAGGGGCTAGCCATCCAAAATCCCTGGTTTGCAGGTGCCAGCTGTGAGACATCCAGAGAGCCCAAGTATGATTTAATAATTAATATCAGTACTATGTATTAACAGCACTTTCAATCTAAGAGTCTCAAAGTGCTTTGCAAATATGAATTAAGCCTCCAAACATGCTGTGAGTGTCCCCATGTTACCAATGAAGGAAGCGATACTCAAGTCATTTGGGTCGCTATATACAGAAAATCTGTGGGAAAGCAAAAATAGTATCAAGAACCCCACAATCCCAGTTTTATACTGCTACCACAAAGCCATCTTTTCTTTCCCTTTTCTTTGTTTTTTAATTTTTTTTAAACTATTTTCTGATTATACTGAGACAAATTTTTCTTGAACCATATGTGTAGATAAAGCAACTAGGTTCACAAATTCTCCATCTGGAACCAGTTATTTATGATAACAAGATTATTTTGCATGAAGATAATTTTTGGCACCTGGTCTTCTCTGAAACTGAGGAATAAGTAAAGATGAGCACCATGTCATTGCAGTTACCCAGCACTCCCTTATAAGATCTTGTACTTTAGCTGCTAAACTTAGAACCTATTCTTTAAAATTTTCCATGCTGGGAACATATAGCTGGGCTGATTTTTTAAAATTTTTTTCTCCCCAAAATAAATGATCCAGCAGATTTTAAAAATTAGCTGGGGGGAGGGGAAGAGGCAATTTTGCCAAGTGAACATCTCCTTTTTTGGTGTCTTTTTAAGCAGCTGAAATCAGGTGTGTATTCTGCTGAACAAGTGGCATTGTTGCTAGTAAAGGAATAGTGCTGGTGTAAGAGATTTGCCTTTTGTTCTCTTTGTTAAAAGCTGTTCACATATAACCCTTTGCTTCCACCAAAGACAATTTCTTTGCATTTCTAAGTAGAAGACCTGAGAGTCAGTCCAAGCTTAGGGCACAGAAAATCTCAGATCAGACAACTAACAGGATAGTCAATTATATAAAATCCTTATCAAATGACTGATGATACTGCTGACAGCACGTTTTCTCTTCTTGATTTTAGTCCTAATGCATGTGCATCACAAACCTCCCTCAGTCCATCTGCAGAGGATGCCAAAGCAGAACTATTAAGTATGTTGTTTAGGCACTCTGGATTCATGTATAAACATGCATGAGGTAGCTCAATTAACAGAACCGCGCTCCCAAAAATGTGAGACACAGAACAAAGTAATGAGCGATTCTGAAGTGTACACAAATGCTTTCAGTGCTGATTGATCATTTCACATCCCTTCCCAAAGAAAACAGAGCCACCTGGCACAGTGCCAGCACTCCCAACTGTCACCAAAATAATTACCTCACCTGTAGATACCCCAGCCCAGACGCTGCAGGGAAAGCTGGCAGCAAAACACAGGCACTGCCCACTGCCAGCCTGGTGAGGGAGGCTCCAGCAGTGCCAAAGCCCCCTCCCTCAGCGAGAGGTTGGAGCACTGGGCTCACCCTGGGCATGGCCACTCTCCTGGTGACTTCAACAAGCTACCCTACAGGTAGCATGTGAGATTTAAATAAGAAGCCAGTTGATAGGTAATGCAACAGAGTTTAATTCTGGGATTTTTGACATCACTGAGCTAAAAACAAAAAAAAGAAGTAGGAGCTTCCATGGCTGGTAGGAACAGAATGCTGCTTTCCTCCATGGCAAGCCCTGCCACAGGGACACACACATCAAATGAGCATGTAAGCTACCAAAGATTTCAACCTATTGATATCAGGCCATTACTTCCCCCCTTCAGATAATTTCCATGTGCCTTCCTCTCCTTCCTAGATCTCCCATGGCAATAGCCTCTTTCTTTAAGCCTCCAATATTCCCCTTAGTGCATATGGTCCCTTTTCATCTGACCTCCCCACCTGAAAAGCAATCCCAGCCTTGGGACACCTCTGCGCTCCCCCCACCAGCTACAGCAGCAGGACCAGCAACTGCAAATTACTCCATTGTGTCCCAAAACTGGCAGCCCCGGCTGCCTGCTGATGCGTTGGTCTACAGAGAATACTCCTGTTCTGGCTGTCCATGTGCCAGTCTGGAGCTGAGGTAAAAGAGCAAGCCTGGCCAAAGGCTGTAATTTACTAGGCGCAGTGTGGACATGCCAAATGGATTGCCCTGAGGACATCAGGTTTGCCAGACTGCCCTATTCTAAGATGTCAGTGTTTTTTCATAGCATTTAAAATGTATAAAGAAGTTGCTGCTGCAGAACTGAGTTGGGTCTGGGGCTGCAAAACGGAGGAAATTTTCACATCTGTCAGGTTAATTTAAATAAGATTGGTTAGTCAGAGCAGTTCAGTGGTTTGGAAAGTCAAAATAAGTCCTAAAGAGCTGAGTGGGGCCTCAGGGAAATTGACAATAAACATACTTATTGGCAGGCTATGCAATTTACTATAACGTATTATACACATGACCGTGAAAGCCATGTGTGTCTCTGCGATTTGCACGTGCACACACACATTCACAAATCAAACTTTAAAGAAAGAGTGAGGGGTCTTTTGTCTCCTAACGTATTAGAGCTGAATAGCTTTAATCAGCAGGTTGATAAATGATATGCCTGCTTAATTTGCTCAATTGCCAGGGCATAGATTTTGTGCAGCGTGTTGCAGTGTCTCTGGACAATGGATGAATGGCAGACCCACAGCCATGGAAATGGCACGCCTGGTCCTATCCACAAGCAGCTAACAGGCGTGCACTGGTTATTTGCTACCATGAATTCCCCGCTGTGTGGTCCTCTGTTCATTGCTGGATGCCTCCTTGCTACAGTGTAGCCTCTAAGTCCTGCCTTAACCCTTTTCACACCATTTTAATGTCTTGAACTGGGCGTATGTTTGAAGAATCCATATCATAAATACAATCTTATCTTTTATGTTGTGTTTCGATATTATATTTGAACTACAAGAGAAAGATCTAACACTGACTTTTTCCCAACATTTTACAGTATGCTTCAGAAGCCCAGGAAACCCAGGATGATCTCCTTTTCTTTCTACCTGAGCAATTCTCTTTCAATTCAAGTGCTGGTTTGGCTGGCTCTTCTGTATGTAAAACTATAAAGAAGCAAGCCTTTCCAGGATTATAAAGTGGGTATATCTCAGGGTTCAAGCATCAGCTATTGATCTTGGCTCTTATACTTTGTTATAGTATTACTGCAGCCCCTAAATAACACACAACGGAATTGCTAGACTATAAATACACCTTTTGTACAGATTCTCTGCGACAAAAATAGTAGGACTCAAATTACTGGGTAATTCAGCTTCTCCTAATACTGCATAGCATAGATCAAACCACCAGAACGTGATCTCTTTCAGACCAATATAAATAACTAGACATAAACTCTTGTAACAGAGATCAGAATCTGATCCACTGAGTACACACAGCTAGCCTTGTTCATTTTCTCTGCACCAAGGGTAATGCAAGGTCCTCTGAAGCAGCGTGTGCTGCTAGGTAGGGAAATGTGTGAGTTAAGTTCTCATCCTAGTCACCAGCCTGGCTATAAGACAACTCCTAATGGGCCTGTTTTCAGATTATCAGAGAGTCTCTGACAAGGGCTAAAATTGCCCACAAATAAATAAATATGAAAGGCTTAGGGATTTTGGTTGTATATTTTATACATTACAGAAAATCAAACAACATACAGAATAGGTGAATCCTATATTATTCAGAAGTAAAATGCATAAGAATGTCAGACTGGACAGCATATGGTGACAGCCACACTCCCTTAACCCATCAGTACACTCTGACGTGCAATGCCTACTTCTGCACTTGGTGCAGGTAGAAATTTGCTTCACAGGAAAGAAACTCCCGCTATCTCTGTTAAAGATACATGAAAGAATTTACTAAATTCAAATAACTTATTTCAGATACTTTAGTCCCATTATATATTTTAGGTATGATTTAATTAAAAAATGCAGGCATTAATTATATAGACAATATATATAGTGCAAAAAAGTTTCTGACAGTGTAAGCAGTGATTTGAGTATACAGAAGATCGGGAGTCATTACTTTTATTGTTATTTTCCTGATTTGATTTTGCTGTTGTCTTTTACTTTGCTTTTGACATATACCATGTAAACGGAGTTGTAGTAAAGAGTAATAAATAAGCTACTGCCTCTGAAGCATGCTAGAATACATCATGCTCACAGTCCCTACCTCCTTCACACAGGAGATATTTCTGGGAAGCTTTTCCTCCTGCTTGCTGCTTCACTCTTCTGTTGTTGCTGCAAAGTAGTTGTTCTGAAAGTTGTTCTGATAGGAAGCTGACTTTTGTCAGTATACTGCATGCAATATTTTTCGCACAATAAATTTAAGAGAAGGTAACCTCATTATGCAATCATCCTTGTGAACATTAGGAAAGCTATTAAAATCTGATGTGATCGTTTATCACAAGCATAGTTATTACAAATACTAATACAACAGATGTGATTATAGTTTACAAGTCAGCGCTGCAAGACAGGATGAGATGTTGGCAATTGTTGTTTGTCACACTTGGCTTAGAATTAATTCATATTAAATAATATTTTAAATGTGTTTTGTTTTTTTCCACTGTGCTCCCAGATGGATGTTTGTCTTCTAATAGCTCAACTGTTTAAGTTCCATAAATAGTTGCAGCTTCTAATATTAAAATGGATAAATTACCAAATTATGCCAAATATTACTGCTCCACTTGTCAAACACAGTTTGATACAAAGAACTGATTGTAAGCTTTTCAGAGTGCAGGGCACATTGTATAAGTTAACCAGCTTTACAAGGAAATGTTCCTCCTGGCTTAATACTAGAAAATATTTGTTCTGAAAGGGTTTTATTTATTTATTTATTAAAAAAACCCCAATCCTACCATACGGTTTCATTTCAGATATGCAATGTCAGTCAGGCATGCTCTGTTAGCCAAGAACATTTGCCTGTCCTATGGTATCTATACAAGCCTTTGTGTTCTGTGTTTACATTTTGGACAGCTTCTTTTAGACATACATATTTGCTAATATCAAAATGCTAAATAAATCAATAATATGTCAGACTCTGTGCAAACAGTAAGAGAAGATTGGGTGTCCCAGCATGAACCAGGTCACATGATTAACATTTCCTACCTAGTGATCTACAGATTAGTTCATTCGTGCTTTCATCTAAATAGCAGAATTTATGCAGATAGCATCAGAAATACCTCTCCTACATTGTCATTTATAGTGGCTCTTGCACTCAACTGATCCAATAGCCTCATTCATCAGATGCTATCAAAAATATGCAGCTAAATAAAAGCATTTAATGAATTACCAGAACTAGTTTCTAAAGGCCCTAACTGTTACCTTTAATCAATTGTAGGAGCAGAAACATGATCAATGTCATATATAGGCAAATCTACAAAATCTAGCTTTTTCAATCCTTGGTGGTACCCATAATCTGAGCAATTTCCTATCCTACATGTTCTATCTGGTTTCCAAAAACTGTTACAATGTGTAAAAGTGAAGGTTCTTGAATGCTGTCCTTAAAACCATGATGAGAATTAGTCTGAACACCAGGCAGATGGAATATGAAGTTTAAGGTTGTATTAAAATACCCCAGTCTTTGAGCTGCTAGGATAAAATGGAACAGATACCTCTCAGTATGGGGCTCTCTTTGATAGCAGCTGTACTCACTGCAACCTCACTGCTTAATCCAAAGAGAGGGAAAACAGTTAGACCAATTTATCAAAAGCATAAAACTGTATTTTCATCCTGCTGCTCTTCACTCACACAGAAAAACCACGTGTTGTTTAGAGGAACCACAGATACGATACACTCAGGATTTCCAGGGACAGGAACACAACCGGACTGTGCCCTCCACACCTCCACCTCCACCAGCGCCTGCGGCCCATCACACCAGAGCTCCCATCGCTCAGGTCCTTCCCTTCGGCTCCCTGCATTGCCAGCCCTCCCTGCCAGCTCCTGCCTGCATTCACTCTGATGGCTCCCTTCACATGCTCCAGAGCTTACAAGCTCTGCACAGAAATATAAGCACGATAAATGTTAACACGCTTAAACCCTAATGATTTACGAAGCAAATGAAGAGGTAAAGCTAGGCTTCCTCAAAGTTTTCAGTGAAGATAAATCAGTTACAAGGTTTTATATCTTAAATCAATGTTAAGGTTTTAGCCAAGTTTTTTTCTAATCTCTGTGACCACAGGACTTAGGAGGTCAGCTGCTGCTTTCACTTCTGACAGACAAACACTGGAAAAAACACTTGTTTTGTTCCACCCCAAATAACAAATTTAGGAGAAAACGGGGCTGAGAAGACTCTGTGGCTTGACAGGTGTGCCATTCGTTTTGGATACAGGTGACCTAAAATCCTGTCCTCACACCAAATTTAACACAACAGGAGGTTCAGACTGAATTTTGTACATCCCTGTCAGCCACACGCTTTCTGCCTCAACAGGTATTTAAGTCTTTCCTCAAAAGGGGAACTGTTGTAGCAGATGAGTTTGAGAGCAGGAGCCTGCAGTTGATGGACCTTGGAAGGCAAATTAGGCCTGAATATTCACACCGTTACAAACCAGACAGCAGTAAGCTTGAGAAGCTGAGCTTCTGAGTGACCAGTCTCTTATCAAGGTATTATCTATTACCACAGACATTAAGATAGGTTTTGTCAGCTATCTAGGGCAGAGCATACAGCGCAGTTCCCCAGAAAAGCCACAAACACTATACACAAATAAAATTGCACTCTTTTCCAAATCTGCCTATTCTGCAGCCGGCTGCTCCCTTATGTGTGCAGCTCAAGTTGACCATTTTGGCTGCTGCCCACACCTACCCACTCTGGCATCTACCCACTCTCCCTTCCTTCTCCCAGTTGCCACCAGCTTCTGCATTACCTGCAGAGTGGCTCCACAGTCACCCCAGGAGACAGCCCGGCTCGCAGGCAGCAGGGCTGGCTGCATTTGCCCTCATTGAACACCCTCCCCTCTGTCTCAGCTAACTGCTGAGAAAGATTTCTTCTCTCATCTGCCTTTGGTATGGCTAATAGTGTCTGCTTGCTTTGATAGTGTCTGCTTGCTCTGAAAGGCATGGGTTTGGAGGCAGGATGAAGGGCACGCTTCAGTTTTATGGAAATGTTATTAAAAGCTTTTCAAAAGTTGCTTCTGTGGTAAAAAAAAAAAAAGAAAGAGGAGCTGAGCTTTGTTAACAAAACAAAACCCCTTGAGACATATTTTATTTGCCAAGCAATGTACACAAAAACCTGATTAATTTAAAGTTACATTCATATATTTTAAACAGTCTTAAATTATTCATTTCCATTTTAAAAATATATCCAAGCACAGTTGCTTCAGTAATAAATTTTTAAGATGGTGGGACATTTTACATCATACTGCTCTCCAGAGACTTTTTTTTGCATCTTGGTTTGTTCATTAAGCCAGGAATAGCAGAATAGGAAGGATTGGACAATACTGAGCAAAACATTTCTGGATCTGGACTTACTGGGCACAGACACTGGAAGCGGTTGAAGAGGAAAGCGGGAATTGGAGGCCCCATGCGCTGTTGAGCTGGCACACGCTTCAAGAACCAGGGCCAGTGTTGTTAAGTGCTATACCACAGGGATGCCTGCAGCATGTTTACTACTACAGGCAGCTGCTGCAGTGACTGTCTATGTAGAGTGCAGTAGCTCAACACAAAGTTTATTGCCAAAAGCAGAGAATTCAAATTATTCTTCTTCTGCTCTGCTGCTGTGACCCTTGAGTGAGCCTTCCAACACCAGGGCTCGAGCATGCTCTCCTCCCTGCCAGTCTGCCAACTGAGATGATGTCCCCACTACAGCTTCCCTAAGAAACTGTTTATACTACACTGATGCTGAAAAGAACTTCCCTGCTTAAGCTAAGAGGCACCTCATATATAAAGATTTCCTACCATTTTTGTGGACAAATCAAGCCACCCTGTCACAGGACAGCCTCTCTTGCATTCTAAAATTGTCCAAAGCAAGTACTATAATAGACCAGTAAGCTACAAATCTGCACAGTACTTGTAACGATGCAAGACTGCTTTACTTTTCTAGTTGCAAATCCAGTGAAGTTTTACACACAGATGATGCACAGAAAATCTTCATAGGCTGAGATTTAAGTCAGCAAGTTCTTGCAATGTGTTTTCAAAGACTGGGGACAATGAAAAGCATCTAACCTGCCTCTCCCCAACTCCAGAGAGTGAGCAGAATGCACAATGAAGCACTATCTGAATTGGTATTTGACATGGAGTACGGCTACCAAAGCTGAAGCTTTTGAGCTTTTGACAATTAAAGCTCTACCCTGCCATCCTTATTCAGTGAAGCTGATGGGAGTGTTGACTGAAATTGGTTCTGTGAAGCCAGCAATGTGAGACTGCCATGAATATTTTAAAGTAAAGGAGTTGGAATACTCTAATGATCTTATGTAAATCTAGTCTAAGAATTTCACTGGAAATTTTTTTGAATGGGTCATTAAGCAGGGGAGAAAAGGCTGGAAAGCAGCCCGAAAAGGAGAACATTTTCAAAAGCCCAAACACTCTGCATTCTTCTGAACCATCCAATTAGCCTAGCTTGGGGAAGTCAAAGAAGAACAAAGTGACAGAGCATCAAGCATATGAGTAACTATAGACAGACCCTCCAGTTTGTCAGGAGACGGCAGAAAGTCAGTAATACGTAGTTAGCATGCTTAAAGGCTAAATCTGAACCTTAAGATGCATTTAAAAATACCTAAGAATTAACACTTTTCTCGTTATCGTTACTGCTAAAAACAGAAGCCCTGCAAAAATTCAGGATTAAGCAACAGTAGAGTGGTGGTGATACTACTGGTCAGAATGCAAGTGCCTCATGGTTCCCTTCAGGTCGTGGCACCTGGCTCACCCAAAGCATTCACTGACACAGAGCCTGGTGCAGGAGACCTGTTTGATTACCTGTTCAACTAATTCTTCTTTTGTTGTGAAGCAGCACAAATATTTCTTAAGGAATTGCTTTAAAAAGATTTTTAAAACTGTCCTTGGCAGCTGAAGGGCTCTTCATGCCTGATTTCCTTAGTCTTTATGTGAATACATACTATTATTTGTAATGTGGGAAGAGAATATTTATGAATATTTTTGGTGAAGAAGTCATTAGGATAAAGCTATATATGCATAGTAGGCAAACAGTTTTACAGTATGCATCTGGCACAGCTCACTCATTAAATCTCATCCTTTTTCTGTTGACTTTTCTCTTGAAGATTTATTCCAGAAGCAGCATCTATGCTGCATAAGCAATTACTTACATGTATTTGGATTGTTGCGATAAGTAAATACTTATTCAGTACATGCCCAGGTAAAGGACCTTTCTTCAATGTAAGGTCTTATTTAGCTGTACTCAGAGCCATAAATGCTGTCCAGCCCTATTCCTCTCCCCCACAGGTGCTATAGCACGTTTTCTCTCAGGTTCATGAGCATCAAGCTAAGGACTGATGGGACCTTGTGCCCAGTTTTTATTTTGATCACCACCATTGCTTGTTCAGGGAGACAGAAGGCATTAGTAAGTGGAATACATTTAGGACATCTTCCCACATATGGATATAAGAGAATATTTTTCCCTAATTCCTGCTGAAAAGTTCACTTCCTATCTGGTCCTCATCACCACAGCACAATGATCAAGTTCCTCGCAACCTCCCAGATACCACCTTTACCTCTATGAGGTAAAAAAGAGACATCATCCTCATTTGGTAGTGGGGAACTGAGGTTCTGCAAGGTTAACTGCCCCCACCAAAGCCACAGTGACAGCAGTGTGCTACTGCACATCCAGTCCACGTTTGGCTGGTCAAGCAGCAGTCACATAACCATAGTAAAAAAGGCTGCAGAACAGTAGCGGTGCACAGATTCAGGAGCCCTCCCTCTGTATTTCTAGGGATCAGCAAATTTTTCTATGAAACAGCCATTTCAAAGACTTGGATCGTTAGAATAGATCAGCTATTACACATGCTGAATACCTGAACTAGCTTCAAAGTGGTACATGTCTTTGAAACAACAATGGTAGTATATATACCAAATGATTTTTTTATAAGGAAAAAAAATAATGTTTTTGTGGTTTTACCTAGAGGTAGTGCTGATGCCAGCAATTCTGGGAAAAGGCAAGTTTGAGTTTATGTGACAAGCAAATCTTCACAAATTACACAGGCTGCTTTGTCAGAAAATGATGACCCGCTGAAATTATTCATGCAATATACAGATAAGATCTGGGACCATTCCAGTGATTCAATAAGACAAGGACAATGCCAAGTACAAACAGAAGTGAAGTTTGGAAAAAACATAGCAGTTGAGCCTCCTGCAAATAGCTAATCCAGATGATTAAACCAGAAATCCATTTAGATAGATATCTTCCCTGGTAACATACTTAAGAGACTTCACAAAGAACTCAAAATACATGGAAGGTGGCATTTATGTGTGCTAGAGAGAATTAATATTCAAAGATACGCTCATGTTAGACAAAAGCATTTAGACTGTTTTCAGTGAGAATTAAGGGATCTGGACCACCAAGTGACACTCAGAAGGGTGAGCAGAAAAGCAGTTTCAGTGACATGTTGGGAAGAGTAACTAAAATGGGTCAGAGGAAGTTTACCTAAACCACCAGTTACAGACCAGATCCTTGGGAACATCATTCACTGTGCTTCTGATCGAGGAACCCAAATTCCCCTCTGGTTCTTCTCCTGATAGCAAGTGTCTGCTTTGGCCTCTAACAAAATACTCTCCTAAATGAGGCCCATAAAGCAAAATAACACTTCCCAGCCATACATATAAAAGTAAATGTGTAATGGGAGATGGCAGTTGAATACAAAATGACTTACTGTAAAGACATCTAACACTAAAGACATAAATACTATGCTCGAAAAGACCACACTGATTAGGAAGTTCATAGTTTTACATGCCATTAAGTGTCAGAAGCTTTTCTTTCATTCTTGTTAGGAATTAGGGAGTAGAAAATAATTCTCTATGCTATTGATAGGCATGGAAACCGTTGCCTGTGTTTAGACATTACAATAATCTCCCTTTTGCAATCCTTTAAATAGGTCAAGCGTGTGTATTGGATATTTATAAACTGGTTCATTAGCTGATTGCTTCTTCCCTCCCATATCAAGTTACACAAAGAATGAAGAGCTGAAAAACTCACCTAGGGCCAAGGTATTATTGACCATAATCATAACATTATAATGCCAACTCCTTACGTTTACTACTGTACTAAATATTAATGCGAGTTAACTCTAAGTTATTGGCATTATTACAGAAAGAAATTGGATATTATATTTCTGTGTAAATTCCACCTTTTCATCCTGCAAATATCAGTGCATGTTAAATATTTGAATTTCCACTGCATTAAAGGTTCTAAAGTTCAACAGTAATTAGTGCAATCAGGTGCCAAATGATTCAGTTCCCAGGACAGCAGTATTATAGACGGAACTATGGCAAAATTCCAGGGACTGAATCTATAGTATAATTAGTATAAAACACACATTTTTAGCATAATGTAGTAATTACATAATTTGTTCCATGTACTTTGCAAAGCACCACCTATAAAATAATTTTTAAAGCACCTTAATTTGACAAAAATAAGAGTTAAATTATCTTATAATGCTGATGTTAACATTTGAGGGAGAATGCAAAGTACCTTAGGAAAAAGCCTGGATAGCTGGGGTAGTTGTTACTGCAGCACAATTCAGAAATCAAAATTACATGAATGTAAGTGCTGTCTAATTTTCCTTAATATTTACTCTAACTCCCATTTTCCTCCCACCAGACTCATTTATGTATCACGTTTGATAATGAACAGGCTATCAGCCTATTAACCAAGGGAACATAACTAAACTGTATGCAATAATTAGCAGCCATCAATTAAAAATCTTATTTTAGATTCTTGATTCTGGAAAGCCTGACAAATAGTTATGATCTTACTCACATGACAGCACTAAGGCACCACTGAGACAACAGAGTTAAGACCTTGCATATTCAGAATGATATCTTTCTGGACACCATTTGATTCCAAAGGTAAATTCAAAGATCCCTAGTGCTTATCTCTTATTTTTAAAAAAAATCTCCAAAGATAATATTTTCATTAAAGCAATATAATTTCCTTGAATACACAATAGGTGCTTCTATCAGAGTCTCTCAGCAGTGGTCCATTCAGACTGGCCTTAGACAACAGAGATTGTATAAGGAGCAGTTTTGTGAGCACCAGGATTAGAGAAACCTTCATTTCCTAGATTTGTGTGTCATGGTTGACCTAAGAACTGAGCTGCTCAGTTGGGGCATTTATTAAGCCTTTTTGCTTTACAAATTCTTGCACACTATCTGGCATGAGAGCTCACACTGCTACCTTCCCTTAGTGGGGGCATTTACAGAGCTTTTTTACTCACTTGCCCACCACTTCCATGAAGCTGGTGAGACTGAGATTGGTAAAATCCCTTCTGCTCCTTTCACTCGATGCTGGCTAGTGGGTTCAACAGGTATTAGAGGCAGGAAAACACACACAGACACACAGTACGCTTATGTAAGTCTTTTCTCCACATAAAACTAAGTTTTTAAAACAATGGACCTGCATGAGGTACAGACCATGCATACAGCCACAGGAGCAGGGAAAGACCGCATAGGGTACTCTGTCTGGTTCGGTGAGTGTAAATATTGTGCAGCTACTTGCCGTCAGTGTTGACTGGAAACACATAGCTAACAGCTTCCTCCTGCCCTACTCCTATCTTTATTCAGTATCCTTCAACCTGGTTAGGGCTGTTCCCCGTGGGAATCAATGCGGCACCTTTGAATCCTACTCCAAAGCACATTAGATTTCAGCCATTCCCCCCAAGTAGTCTCAAAGGGGAAAATCATTACAAGTTTATGATAAATGAAGCAATGATAAAGCTTGTCTTCATTCTATATTGCTGGGTCCCATTCTTCTAATGTTTCTCAGGAGAAATTTTCGTCATGGGAAGTTAAATAATCACCTAATCTACATGAAACTGCAACATGCACACACTCAGTGTACCACTTAGATGTCTTCCCCACCTAAGAAAATTGATGAGGTATGCACTGTGCAAGGCTGATTAGTCCTTAAAACAAACTAACCTGAACATATTAGGTCTGTCAAGAGCTACGTTTTTTATGAGTAAGTTTCACAAAACATTCATAAAATACGGTACCTAAACTGCAATTTGTTTGATTGATAATTTAATATCTTTTAGGATCTTTTTTTTTTCCTCCTGAAAAAGGTTCGCCACTTCAAATGAAGTATGCTGTGGTTTTAATCAAATGTCAGGTTTGAACATCTCAGCTCAAGTCCTTTGGTGGAATGCATTTGGCAATTCAGGGCATGTAAAATTGAATAGAGACGTAACAGTCTAGTAGAAGAAGAGAGCTCCCAAATATGTTCTCCTGCTTCAAGGTTATCTTTTAGATTGCAGATTAGATGTTCATTCGCCTTGGCTTATGTCAGGGAACGCTGTCCTAGACTTTGAGAATGACTTCTGTTCCCTCAAAGCGCAGACTATGCTATATTTAAGGCTGAAAGCTTAAACAAAACTAGGTAACTTGGGGGAGAAACGTATGAACTAGCTAGTGTTTCCTCCTGACATTCAAATACTTTCCTACCACTGCACACTGTCAGATGAGCCTCAGTAAAAATCTCTCACCCTCCTCCCAGAGAAGGTTTATGTAAATCTTAACTACCGCATCAGTTTCAATATTTACTGACTTGCTGTAAATCCACTGTATACAAAGCAGACTAGGATCCAATAATACAGAGGCACTGTTTAATTATATGTTTATTAGAGCAGTAAAACTAATAATCCCCAGTAAAATCTTTGAAAATTATCCAGTCATGATAGAGTAATCACTCTCATTTCAGTGCAGGATAAAAGCACAGCAAACAGACATTGCTGTATCACAAAGCTGTATCGGGCACAGTTACACGGCCCCCAAGCCCAATTCATACCGCCAGCCTCACATAATCAACATATTTCAAAACATGCCTTAGAAAAGCAACTGAATAATTCAAGTTTTGGTGCCTATATCAATTATTTCATTTCAACGGGTCTCACCCACAGGGAATGGATTCTAGAAGCTCATTTTATACACACAGCTCTGATCCAAAGCCAGCAACAGTTAGGGGTGTCCTCCCTTTGTATCAGCTGTCTATGGACGAGGTCAATCCTGATAAGACCTCTCTGTGGCAATTCATCAGGTTTATGGCAAGATTTTCTTTCACATGTACAGAATACGTTCCTGGTCAGACAGATAACATTAGGGCATTTTGCTTCTTGCAGGTTTACTGTGTGCATGTCCGCTTGGTTACAGTGTCCCATAGCACATGAAAGAATGCAGGCTAGTCACGTAAAAGAGAAAATGTCTATTTATCACAGGCTTTCCCTATAAATTATTTCTAATGGGGAGGAGAACACTTAATACAACGTGCATGTATTTTTCCATGTGGAGACAAAGCATCAATGTCTCTTTATCCGCTTGTGAGTTAAGAAGCTGTTCTTTAGCTTGTGGGATGTGGCTGTTGCTAAGACAACTGCAGTGCAGCCACTTACAATGTCCGTGATCATGCACCACAAGCTGTAATTTACCCACAGGTTCCTCATTTATTAGAGCAAAGGAACAGCAGGATGGTTGCTGCACCATGTCCCACATGATGCAGCATGGTATGAATGGCTGTCACTACCTGCTCTAGGTCTAAACTTATGCTGCATTTGAAAGGAAACCAAGCACCGCAGTAAATGCTTTGTCAATGCAAAGTGTAACCTCTGAGTCTGGGAAGGGAAATGAAAGAGTGTCTTACCACTTTGCGATTGCTTCACACAAAATACAACTTTCCACATTATAGACTTTTGAAGGACTTACTAGATTTTGGTGCACACCTGTAATAAGATCTAAATACAAGAGTCCTTCAGAGCATGGGGAAACAAGCAAAAAACAGCACAGTCTGGGGCTTTACATTTGGTCACTCCACTACATAGCAAGGATTAGGACAGTGGTTAGGATTCTCATGCAGAGCAAACAGAACCTCATATAGTGTGTTTTACCCACTTGGGAGAATGAGCTAACATCATAGAACAGGTTGGGTTGGCAGGGACCTTAAAGATCATGTTCCATCTCCCCTGCCATGGGCAGGGACATCTTCCACTACAGCAGGTTGCTCAAAACTTCTTTGCTCTGTGGATGGTCTGGACTGTGCTGTTCACTTTCTGAGAACACTTTCAGGACCAGTCACCAATGTTACAACATCCAAACTTGTCATGGGGAGCGCTCCTACAGTAAATCCTTACCTACTGCTAGTAGGTTTCTACAGTGCACAGAGTTAGTTTGGCCAGTGTAGTCTTACATTCCTGTGCTGGCTAGGAAACAAAAATAATTTGGGGGGCATTTCTAAAGCCTGTGTGTTACAACCCTATGTCCACACAAAAGTAAACAATAAGTCACTATTACTGAATGTTCATAAGATCAGAGGATGAGGAGAGATGTATACACTACATACGGGTTGGGCTGAGCAATCACCTACTTTCACAAAGGCATGACTGGAAGAAATGCTGGGCCTGAGACTGGAAAGAAAGGCAATGCAAGAGCTAACCAAACAAGAGGAACAGAAGAGTACATAAACACAGAGATTATTGTGCTCTGAAGGAGCTATTAGGGCAGTAGCACCTGCCATCTGAATTCAGCAAAGCACCGTGACATAGCTGAATTTCAGTTTTAAAAACTTCACAGCACTTGCAGTGCACAATGGTGTCATATTGTCACAGCAATGACACCGAGACATGCAGAAAAAGCTTCTTCTTGTCTTGTTTTGTATATCCCGTCTTAATAGACATGCACCTTGTGTTCAGTAGCGTGTCAGTACTGAGCAGTCATGTCTGCATTACTACTGATAACAAGCATCAGTAAGGAAAGAATGGAAAGACAACTACAGAAGATAACTATGAAATGCATATCAAATATTCATTTTCTTGTAATCCAGTCCTTCCATTTCTTCTCTTAAGAGTCCCACACATCATCAAGACATTTGTAAGTACAGGTTCCTACTCAGATTTTCATGTGGACAACAACTATGCCAGTCATATTGTTTGAACAACAGTTCACACTCTACGGTATGTAGGTCTTTAAGATTCTTCTTCTACCTCCTTGTTTTGTCATGTATTTATTCAGTGCATAACTATTTTAGTTTACTGCAATAAAATCCATTCTCCTTAAGGCACATTCTCTAATGAACAAATAAAAAATGTTATTTTGTTCGCAATGTGTTATGAATAGCTCAGTATCAATTTTAAAGAAGTGTGACTAGCTTCTTAATGGCTTCTTATTTCAGTTATTTCTAGCTGCAACTAAGCCAGAAAAATGCTTTAAAATCAGTCTTATTAAAGCATTTTGAGAGGTTTTTAGCAATGCTTAGATGTGCCATCAGTATAACATTTTAAATAACACACCTAAAAATAGAACTGTTTCTAGAGATCATACAGGAAACATGCCGTAAGGGAAATATGCTTATGATTAAAAAAAATAAAAAAAGAAGAATTCCTATACATATTCTGAGCTTCATAAAGCCACTCAAGAATCCCAGCTTAGAGACAGGAAAGTTATGTACCTTAATCCTTATTTATGTTCCTTTAAAATCAAACTGATCTTCCAATCTGCTCATGTTTGAATGCTCCACTTAAGTCCATGGTTGTTGCTAAAGGTTCAGCGCTTTGGGAAAATTCCTGTCCTGAATTTCAGATTTAGCTTTTGAGTATTATTTTCCATACTTTGAGCCACAAGTGGAATCCAGTATATCTGAACTCAAGTAACTAGCCCAAATATCCTGCAGCAATTCACATCTCCTAGGCTTCAACATATACTTTGATCAATCTTCTCATTCCCCGATTTCAGCTTCATAATGGAGTTCCTCAAACTCCACTGAACTCTGTGGGGTTGCTGAGCATGAAAGCAACGACAGGGCAGCAGGTGAGGTACACATGTATATCCCACTGAAAGTCTTCCTCTTAATGCTCCTTCCTGCATTACTTGCCTTTTTCCCAAGAAACAAAGAACAGCCAGTAGCTTGAACAGGTGTATGTTAGAGCAATACATCACTGAGAACTGAATTAATCCTATTTTGACTCCATTTGTTTCAAACGTACTTCGGTTACAATCGGCTCTTAAAATGATACAAATATGCAAATACAAGGAGTGTTTCCTATTTTGTCTTAAAATAGAGTTAGTATACAGTCATTCATTTACCCACTCTTACATTTCCCTATCATCACTGTAGTTGAGCAACTTCTACAGAAAACAAACAGGCAAGCCTGTTGAGCTCCACAGATTACCTGGTTCTTATTTTTCATATTATGACAGAACCCAGTTCAAGATAAAGAACTTTACTTTTAGGTAGAGCGGGTGTTTTACACTGTTCAAACTCTTGTGGTCTACTCAACTGGAAATTACTCCTTCAGTGATGCCTATTAGTAAATGAAGACTCAAGCATATCCCCAGGATTTACATTCCTTACATTCCCCCAACAGCTTGTAGGATGATACATCATTATGTCTGAGTATACCAAACATTGTCCAGAAGACTTTGAAACACAATCATTACAACAGAATGTGTGACTGTTCAAGAGCACAGTCAAGCTCTCCTTGAAATACAATGGAAAAGTGAAGATCATATGAGGCACAAGTAGTAGGTCCTTCATTTTCCTCCTAATAGTACCTATAAATAAGCAATAGTCAGCTCAAGGTCTGTCATAATTTAAAAAAAAAAAAAATTACTTGTAACCAGTATAAAGGAACTACAGAATGTCTTATGTGTCCCTTAACTGTAGGAACCATTCTTAGAAAGAATGATTCTTAGAAAGAATGACTGCTTCTTCTTCTACCTGGTTGGACAGCTGTGGACGACAAATTTTGGCATGGATGGTATTAATGATACTCTATTTCTGCAAAAAGACAAAAGCTGAGTCTTGCCTGCACTTATCTTTTGAGATTACAGTACAGATTGCTGTCTTCTTCCTGAAGGAAGTAAAAAACCACTACCCTAAATTCACTTAATGTGTGTACTCAGCTTTCTATATATAACTTTATTTTTATTTTTTTAATTTTAAGCACAGTATGTCATTTTTATTTATCAACAACTTGACTTCCCTTCTAAGGTATTACATTCTAAAATCCATTCAAGAGTACGATATGCAATTCAGTTTGACAAAACATGATGCATTAGGGTATTCCATTGAATCCTTACAAGTACCTTGCCTGTCAATAAAAAGTACTAAGCATTATGCTGGTGCACCCTGACTTCCGATCTTCTTCTACTCAGAAAGGAAAGAGTTAATTCCAGTACAGAAGAGCAAGGTCCACTAATTTCATTCTTTTCTTATTGACCCATTCTTTGGTTTAAATCAGTTTAAAGAGCAGGTGCTTAGTTTCAGGAATTGAATCAGTTTCTCTTTGGAAAGGCAACCCTGTCAATCTTATACATATGAAAGGAGTCATGAAAATTCATATCTGCTTAGATCCCTATAGGGTGATATTTATCTCTGTTGGGTCAACTGAAAAAGTACTCAATACAAAAGTAAAAGGATATTATAAATGTCAGTAAATGCTGGACCAGGAGTGGTTAGAAATAAAATGAGATGAAATGGAGTAGATAGCCCCAAAATGTCCAAGATTTCTTTTTTAAATTATACAGGTGAAAATTGCATATATACAAATTTGTATTTGAAGGGATGTATGCATAAGTAGTAAGTCAACAACTCAAGGAGGAGAGAGGTAGAAGCAAGTAGTAACTCAGAAGACCAGAGACAGCAGAGACTGAAAGATCTGTTGGGCTGCAGTTTTTGACTGATGGAGGCATTGGCATTTTTCAGGGAGGAAAAAAAGCAGATGTCATAAAAACAATCGAGTCTGTAAACTCATCCAAAACAACAAAGGCTTTTCGATTCTCTGGAGAATGAAGCTTAATGGTACAAAATCCATTATTATTATTATTAGGTGGGACTGAGAGCCTCCGTTCTTCTCGCACTCACGTGTTACTTCCCATTGCCTACTCCCAGCAGGCTTCATTCCTTCCTCATGGCACTAAGGTGGAGCCCCTCTGACAAAGAACCCTGACAACAGCAAGAGAAGAAGGGAAAGAGAAATGAGATAATTTAGAGAAAAGAGAAATTTGACATGCGTATTACCCAAGAAAAAAAACCACTTTGTGGTGGTTTAGTTTTGGGGGTTTTTTTTGGTAATATTAGACAAAGTCATGTTCAGTTATCATAGTGATATGACATGGTGACCAGCCAAAGCAGGTCAAAAGAAAAGGTTAGGCAGGAGTTGCTAAAAGGGAGTTCAGGCAAGGAAAATTCATCTCCCAAGACTACAGCTCCAACTTCCAAAGGCATGGAAATGTCCAAAATTAGGTACCTATATTTGTTTCAGTCTCCTGTGAAAATACAAAACCTATTTACTGATAGAAAGGACTCCTTAAATGTAGCTGTTATGGTAAGTTAATTATTCACGGCCTTTTAAAAAAAGACAACATTTGGGTTTCCTCCACTGGCAACAGTGGTGCACCTTGGTGGAAGAAAGGAAAGAATAAATGACTATGAAGATCTTTTTCCATCTAAGCATCTATGGTAAAACTCTATCACTGACAAAATCCAGATCATCAAAGAGCTTGCTACGAGTCTGAAATGTCCCAAATAAAAACAATTAGTTAAATTGCAAATACCTGAATGCAGTTAAGGGTCTTCATAGTTCAATAAATTACTCCACTAATGGAGGAAACATAACAAAACTGGCCTAAATAACTTTTCAATAACTGTCACCAGTAAACTTTCAAAAGGAACTAATTTTTCAAATGTCTTAATTAAAAAACAAATATAAAATATTCCTACAGAGCAATAGTAGGATTCTTCATGTCTGACATGCCTTCACTAATAAGGAAAGATAATGGACTTAATTTTTATGAAAGTTCTTGTCATCTAACGTTATTAAATTGGACTGGCTTTCAAGGGGCTCATAAGCAATGTATTGAAATGGAATTAAAAGGTTCATGTACTGAATTATAAGTAGTATAAAATTTTGGAACAGAGGCACACAGAACATTTCTGGCTCCTGTCATTATTTACTACACAAAATATGTACCTTGTGTTATTCATTTTTATATTAGCAAGTTATACTTGAAAGAATATTGATTCCCATGTAATAAATGAAATGGCAGCAAAAATGCAAGAATTGAAGAAATCTATTTTATGTGTTCTTAAGAAGGACATATACGTTAGAGTCTGGTGCTTGAGGAACACTTCACAAGTCTGTGCTTCTAACATTCAAAAAAGGTTACTTGTTCCATTTAGCAAACCACAAAATACTAGGTACTTGTTCAAATAAAGGACAATATATTTAGTAGTTTTTTTAACATTTATCATCACTAGTATGGGAACTTGCTAGTATGCTGAAATAAAAGCAGCATTCCTGGATTTAGTTATGAAATACTGATAAAATAAATGAAATGCAAACAGATTAGATACTCTTGGTGCAGACTGCACAGTAATGATTTAGACATATAAAGAAGTGGTCATATGGTATGACAACCATTTCTGAAATTGTTATTCTCTCCTATTTCTGAAGTTTATGAGTAATCGATGAAAAGGTTTAACTTGCTTAACCTTACCAAAGGTGAGGTGTCCTTTTGTTATCTCAACAACTGGGTAAGCATTTTAACAATAGCATGTTGGCATTTCTTTCAGGGGGAATAACATTAGAAAGTAAGAGCAGCTGACATATTGCACATAAGCATTGTTCATTAGCATAGAGAAAAAGAAAATCCAGCAGTTGAACTGCAATTTTGTTTATTACAGATTCAACAGATTTCTGTTTTACTCACAAGGATTCAGTGAGCGGTTTTGGTATTAGTCAAATTCTCTCCTCTCCTGCCCCCAAAAGCAGCTGATGCAAACAGGCCTGCCGTGTTTCATCCATCTCCAAAACGGTTTAGCTTCTCTACCATGATCTGGCCCACATAGACTTTATATTTCAACCAACCAAGTTTGGGAATACTACAAAAAGCTATAATCTGTTTTGTACAAAATTGTTTCTTGCTATTAAAGCTTTGTGCAGCTGTAAGAGCATAAAGACACCATAATGTACATATAGCTTTGTAATTTTTTAAAACTGTTTTAAAAACAGCTATTTTTCCTCAGTTGTGCAATGCCATGTTATCCTGCTCTCATTTTGCATATATTTTGGTGACCTTTTTGTAATTTTGATGTAACCTGTGCCCTTGATCAGTGTTTTCCTTTGTTCTCCCTATCCTACTCTCTTTCCCCCAATAAAGTGTGCAGTTTAATTAATTCAAAGCATGGGGAAAAAACCCGAACAACAACAACAAAAACCCTGAATAGAATTCTCAGGTTTTGGTGGGGGGGGGGGGGGGTTATTTTTTTTCAAGAGGGTCAGATATTAAGCCTTACCAACCTTGACATTGTCACTTTAACTTAAGACCTCTAAGGAAAGTTGTTGCCTTGCAAGCAGCGCATATGGACCATTTTAAACAAAAAGTGACACGGTCAGCAAACACATCCAACTGGAATGAAAACAGTCTCTGAAAAGCACTAGTTATGGAAAGAGCAATTTCAGACAGCAGGAGCCAGAAGAAAGAGTGCTGTGAAGGTTCCTGTGAAAAAGGGGATCTATTTAGTAAAGCCCAATACCCCACTGCTCCTGGACTAAAAAATATAGACACTGAAGTAGAGGCCTGGCATGCAAGCCACTTTCAGAAATGAAAACAACAATTTTCAAAGAAAATTATTAAAAAGCAAAGCTAGCTTTTCACATTAAATAGCTTGATTTGATGTTAAGCATCTTACACTTTACTGCAAAGCATATGAACAGCAACACTGCCCAGTATACAAACCACAGCACCACATATACAAATATCTGAGGGTACCAGTTTTGTAAAGACCTTGGAGAGGAGAGCTATAATCAGACGGTGATTAAACCATTTCTAATGACTTGATAGGCAGTAAAAATGGTGCAGGAGAGACACAGAGAACTGATTAAATAAAAAGGGGTCAGATGCAGCACTGAGGGTATGAGGGAATAAGGAATTTAAGCATTTGGCTAAGCATTTAACCCTCTCCCCTCACACACTTCTCTATCAAAAGAGTCTGCAGCATGACTCCCCACAATTTAGCCTACAGATCAAACTTAGAGCAAATTGGCTCACTGTGCTCTAAAAAGAAAGGGAAATTACTTTCATCCCTACATTAGAAGTGATAAAATTTACCTGTAATATGAATCATTTGACTGATTTCAAATCTCCTAGCCAGACATTTTTACCATTAGGATAAGGATAAAGATAAATGTTTCTACTGAAGGAATTATTTTATGACCTGTTATCAAAATGATATATTTTTTTTTAAAGCAAGCAAACAGCACTCTGAAAAAGAGAAATATTTTTTACCAGTCTATCAAACACTATGCTTTGTTAAGGTAGGAGAAAAGAAACAGTGAGAGTACTGGGAGGGTGAACTGAACAGCGTTAGCTACTAGGAGTGACAGCCCGGCGCAGCTGAGTGATGAGCCTCGGGAGAAGTTCCTGTGCTTCCACAGCTCCCTCTCCCCCTGCATTACAGCCCTGCTGAACAAACACCTGAATGGGCGCAACTGCAGAACTACAGAAAGGCAGGGGGGAAAGCCTCTTTGGCATCACAGAAAATGCCAGGAACTACACTCCAGATAGAAAACTCTGGGCCATGACTAGCCCTGCTTTGCTCCGATTTTACTGCAAGCCAACCCTCAGCTGGAATCAATATGCTAAAATAAGCATAAACCCAAGAGTGACAAACCTGTCACTGCGTTCACCTGAAAACAAAACTCTGTTTGTACAATCTATTTACCAAGTCAAATGTGGTTTAGAACCCAAATATATGCGGTTTTCCACTATAATACTTTCAGGATGTCTCATTCTTTCTCTTACAAAAGGAAGAAGAGAGAAAAGAGAGCAGGGTCCCTGGGGCTGCAGGGTGGTGTCCGTTTGTGCTGGCTGTTGCACAGACAGCAGAGCACATGAGAAATTACAAACTAAACCAACAAGGCAGACAAACAGCATGTCCAAAGAGCTGAATTTGCCCTCCTTTTACATAGGGGAACCAAGACACAGGAAAACGAAACAACTTTTTGTTCTTCAACCAAGCAGTGTGCTCAGAGCTGTGAAATCAGATCTACTGAATCCTACCACTTCAGACTTTACGTGCAGAAGTTTCTTTCCAAATCCCTTGGATGGTGCAGATATTTTTCCCTACATTACTTCATCTTCTTTACACTAGAGAATTTCCAATTAACTAAACCTAAAATTTTCATCTGAAACCATTTTGTTCATGAGTAAGTGTTTTCGAGGGCATTATGCAAAAGCCTAGCACCAGCATCACCTATGGCTCTCGCCCAGGGCACTCCCAACAACCACTCTCTGGCCATGGACACTTCATAGTGCAGGAAAACTCTGAAGAGCCACAAGAAAGATGAAAACAAGTAGCCTTTGGGAAGGATTTTGGAAGTTAGAAAAACAGTGCAAAAGTTGTTACTGTTCTAAACACAAGACCCCTCTGAACCATGCCCAAATGCCTAGCCCTACAGAACCAGGCACAAATACTGATGTCTGCTCTCCTTATGGCTGCACAAATCAAAGCAGTGGAAGAATTAGACCACAAGTATAGCTCCTGACCCTTGACACAAAACAAAAGGTACATGTGAAAACAAACAAAAATGCATTTTCCATACTGACAATGCCAATTTATGTGTGTTTAATCTAAATGCAGACAACATACTGCTAAGAAGGAATTGAGAGAATGGGGTTAAAGGGCCATAGATGTGAGGCTTTTCCACTACACTCCCAAAAAGCTGAGCTGATTTTGAAAGCACTCCACGTAGACTTTCTGTAGTATTTCCAAAATCTTTTTTCTTCTTTCCCAAGATGCTACATGGTCATACACAGGCCAAGTTTTGAGAATTGCTCTGAAAAATGCTTGAATCTGCACTAGCTATGTTTACAAAGAAGAATTTTAAACCTGCCAAGCTTTGTAACACTGCAAGATGAGAAACTCCTGGGTATTTTAAAAAATAAAATAAAATAAAATAAAATAAGTGGCTGTATACTTGACACCCCAAAAAAGTTCAGCTTCTACTGCAAAGCAAATTGAAGCCACCAAAAAGACTTCTGTTAGCTTTTGTGGGTTTTATTACCAGCTTTTGTACATCTGCAGCATTTGGTGCCAAATAATAGATGGGCTAGAAATCGTTACCCAGTGTTTCATTTTATTGGTTATATTTCATATTTTACTTTAATTTTAACATGGTCTCTGGCATTTTATTTCCCATTTAAGAGTAATGTATTTTTATCTTTCCTCCACAGTTCATTACAAAGAGCATTCAACAATTTGTTGTATTACTGGCACTGATTTTACCAATTCAGACTGCTTTTATGAAAGGCTCACTTTTAATTTCAAGTAGAATGCACATTAGGACCGATATTAGACCACAGCAAACTCAAAAGCTTTCATGACAATGGTCATGAAAGGTGCCAGGTTGATAAAACTGGGAACCGATATTCTGTATTTATCTGCATAAAAGATGCAGCTGAGAAAATGAACTTCAGCATCTTCCATGCCTCACCTGCCATTCAAACCAGCCGCTCCAGAGGTTAGGGAAGGTGAGCAGCTCAAGTCTCTTCTGCTCTGTCAGAACTGCACCCCAGCTGCAATGACTATGCTTTGTTAGCAAAACTTACTAACACTCAAAAATGGAAGTAAAAATCTGAATATTAAATTTAGACTTCCATCTTTAGCATTATTTTAAATTGGTGCCCATTCAGAAGTATTTTGAGAAACAATGAAAAAGCAGCTGGGATACACATCTTCCAGGCATATCTGCATAATGAAAAGATCTTTATTTGGGCACACACCGTCAATTTTTGATGCCATATGATCTCTTTTTACTATAGTATCGACACAAATTACATCAGAGGCATTACAAATTTGATTTGGGGAGCAATTAATTTACACCTTTTGAAGCAATTTATGTTGCTCAGTTTTTACGTAAGTGAAAACTACACAAACACATTCTCCAAATGAGGAAACCTGATCTCTCTCATACAACCGAACCTGCATTTTGCTAAGAGGGCATTTCAGACTACAGCAGGTAGCCTTAGCAGATGGTAAGCTGCTGACAGCTTTAGATGTTCTAAATTAAATGAATCAAGATACCACTTGTTCCAACTGAGTGGGTGGTTAATCACATTCACCCTTTGTATTGTTGACACATAATGTTGATTTTGGTAATAAGAAAACTGCGAATTTTGCAGAAGATGGAAATGTGTTTAAAATTCAGAACAAAAGGTCAATTTTCCACTCATAATCAACTCTCCCATTCTCCTACCAAAACACATGAGAAATAAAAAAAAAAAATAGCATTTTAGAAAGTAAAAAAACCTTTTTTTGTGGGGTTTCCACAGTGAAGGTCAGGAAAGTTGTTAAAAGGTTGCGTGCAACCGATTCTTTCTGTTACTCAGAACTACAGCATAGATTATAATCTTTGATTTCAAACTTTTAGGTATGCCAATTCATGTGTCAAAATTCACATGAAAATGTAAATAATTTCCACATTCAATTACCGTATGAAACATCATGGCACTCATTTGTACACATCTATTTAATTACTCTCATACTAGTTACACATATTTGAACATCAATCCTTCATATTTTAGCTTGCATTACAGGCCTTCATATGTGGAACATGAACCCAAAGTCTAAATGAGCAGCTATGAGGTTTCAATAAATCCAAAATAAATAAAAAAACCCATTATTTTGTTTTTCATATGTGTTCACATACATGAAAAATGAAGCTGTTTTCATAGAAATCTTTGGCCTGATTTAGAACCTTGAGCAGTCATCAAAGGAACGTGTTGCATGATCAATAGCATTAGGAGTACAGCAGACTACTCACTACTATTCAGAATTCTCTTAATTGGGTTTTCCTCAAGGAAAGCAATTCTGTTTCATTATACTAACTGACAATAGCTGCTTCTTGAGCATGACAGCGTTATCAAATATTCTGCTTAATGGCGACATTTGGTCAGTACTGAGAAGTGAAGTGGTGTTTTACCAGGTGTTGATTAGGCATGAAATGTTCATCTCTCATCTTTTATCAAATAAGCTACCCTAAAAAGACTAAAAAATACAAAACAAAAAATGAAATGCAGTGAATATTTTATGAATTTACTTTAATCGATATTGTATTTTGCCTATCAACTGCCCATGAATTCTTCCTACCACATGCGAACATGCTATATTCAAAGCTCTACAGAACAAATTACTCTCCCTTTAAGGGAGATAATGGGGTCCACTGTGGTGTCCCAATTAAAGAGAATTCTCGCATACTAATTTTATGCTTTATAATTAAGGCTCAATTATGGCTCTAGGAGGCTGGCCTGGACTTGGATTAAATAGCAAAGAATTTGAACCGCCAAGGCTGGAGACATTCAGCCTTCTAGGTCATAAGCAGCCTTAACATCTCCCCGATGCGTACTTGCCAGCAGCAGTTATGCTGCAGGTAGGGCAGATGTAGTACAGATGTACAGCATGCTCTCCTGAGACAGTCCTAAGCCGCCTGCCAAACTTACTCACATCGTCTTCACTCACTATGAAGACTGAACCCAGCTCCAGCAACACTGTGACAACCAGTCCTTTCTGACAGATAGAAACCCTGGGCACCTGGTGTAAAAGCCGGACTCTCAGCCCTTTGAGATGGGGTCTAGAGGGAGGGGTGATAACTCTTACACAGACCAAGCACTTGGGGCACAGCAAAGCTCACACTTTCCCAGTGATATCATTCTAGCAACTAATCATTCTATGGCAAAAGACTACAAACAAATGCAACATACTCAGGAAAAAGAGAAAAACCAAGTAATCCATTTGCTGTCACTTCAGTATAACGGTCTTAACACTTCATACGTTGCTGAAGGACTGCCCAAAAGAATACATCTGCTTTGTGTTAAGAATAGTAACAGGTATTTATTATATGACTATATTGGAGACAAGGACGGACACTGAAGTAAACCTTCCAAGGGCTTCACTGATTTGGAAATATGTCCCTGGGCCCCAGATAACCGAAGCTGACAACGACCTTGGCAGCAACAGAAGGCTAATGTTTTCACAAGGATGAACTAACCGTCCCTGAACAAACTCTCCAATGTATTAAGGCACAAAAAGGCACTGATTCAAAATCAGCCATGTATGTCTTCAGCTCCAAACTATTTTCCCCCAAGTTGGACAGATTTATAGGGGCCTATACAGAATGTCACTGACCACTTACATTTGGGTGCTCCTTGTTCTTTGAGCAGCGCAGAATATTATTGCTGGAGGACATGTGCACACATATATTGAGCATATCTAGATATACACACACATACGCATTTGCCACATTTGGTGTTCAGTGAGCCACAGAACAGAGCACCCACATTCACAGGTCTGTTACTCTTTCCAGCGCCACTGAATGCAGTTACTCATCTATGTGATGCTAAGGAGAGCCCTCAGAGATGGCAGCATGTATGTCCCCAGTGCTCTCCACATCCACAGCTCTCCACGTGCCTCTGCAACTGCCACAAGTGTCATCATTCCTGAATGTCTGACTGGCCTGTTCCCACAAAACTCATTACCTCCTCTGGACAATCATTTCAGCAAAGAGCAGAAAACACAACAGGACTAGAAAAAGAAAAATGAAAGCTGGTAGGATTACGAAGATTAGATGGGTTTGTTAGACTGGGAACAAAATCAGGTTTCCTGTTAGGAAAGAGAATGAAGAGGCATGTTTCCCACCTTAATTTTAGCCCCTTCTGGAAAGGCTGTAATGGATTTGGAGGAAAATGCCTTCCCTCAATGAGTTTTCTACTGCTTCACTTGAAATTCCACCAGGTAATCTGAAGTATGCTGGAGAAACCTGACACATTAATTTTTACTTTATGTTATAAATAAATAATATTATGAAAGAGAAAAATGCAAATCAAAATGTCTGTGTTTACAGTGCATGTATAAGAATTCGTGGGCAGAAGTGGAGGAGCTGTCAAAGCATTGCAACACAGATGCACTTCTCTTGCTGTGACACCTTTCTTCATTTTTCAAGTGTGATACAGGGAAGGAAAAGCAGCACAGGGAGAGAAAACACACTAGTTATTCCAGCTACAGTTCCAGTAAGAATTAAATACAATAAAAATTTAAGCAACCAGGAACAGTAAATGTCTTTTGTCTCCATATCAATATAACATTAAAATGAGTACAAACTGTATCATCATCATGTAACCATAAAACTTGTATCTGCTGCAACAGATTCAAAGGGTAGCTTGCCTTCTAACACTCTCATTGCCCAGGAATACGTTTTTGTTAGCCCTGACTAAGCCTCTACTTGGGGGGGAAAAAAAAACAACACTGAGCTATGTAATTCCACTACTAAAAGATGGCCCATGACTTTATAGTTTTTCGCTGTGATGTTTTGCTGTGAATCCAAAGGAAGGTATTCATACCTTTCAATATGCCCGCTCTTTCTTCCTTGAACACATAGAAGGCCTAGTTTCCTAATGAAAATACCTAAATTGGCTGCCTGAAGAAAGACAAAATGAGCCCTCACAAAAAAAATAAAAATAATAATAAAAAAAAAATCATAACTCAAGAGTTCTATTGGTAAGAGTTCTATTGGTAACTTACAGCTTTGGGAGTAGTACAGCAAGCACATAAATAACCAAAGGCAAAAAAGCAACATGACTCCTGTCTATAAATAAACAATATAGATTTTCCCCCAAATCTCCATGCCTGTGCTCAAACTTTTGTGGTCTAGATATTAAGTTTTTCTTTTAAGATTTTAAACCTGCTGGAACAGACCTTTCCTTGGTGCCCCATGGGACTGCTAAAGGCATGACCTCCAGTGATTTTATGCAAGAAGATCCAGCTGAAGGTTAGGATGTAATATGGTGTGGGCAGTCAGTAACTGCAGTTTTTGCTTACCTTTGCTGCAGAAGATTTACATGTTAAAAAATAACTGACTGTGGACTGGATTCTCAAAAACCTCTTATTGACTTTCAAGTCAATGGTACTTGTGGTCTTAAACTACTTAAGTGCTTTCAGAAATCCAACAAAAGTCTATAAATCAGATTTGTTCTGTCCAGTCTGCCCAAGAGGCAGCACTTTCAAGTTTTCTTCCAAGCCCCAGAATCAGTATGCACCACAACTAGTTTCTTTATTCTTAAATGCTCATGGGCCACATACAGAAAACGAAAACTGTCAGCGTCAAGAAAGCTGAAATACTCAAAACTTCTGGAACTTATGCTTCAGGTATAACATAGGACTACTTAAAATGTTCTTACTAAAAATAAAAATTAAATGCAATTCTTTATGAAATAGAGAAGATTAAATTGGTACGTTTCAGTTCAAATCATTAGCCTTCCCTTGCTAGGAGGAAAACCATCACTAACTGGGAGAGACAGTAACATTCCAATCCTTGCTATGAATTGGAATTTCATTTATCATCTGCTGCTCTAGCAGAGTGCACCTGCTTGGCTTGAGCAAATAGTTCAGAAAATATGTTGTTGGACCACGGCGGGTCTGGTTTGTTTGAAACTTTACCATGTATTTCCATGTAATTTTTAAAAATCTCATCTGGTCTTTCTTTTCTGCTGTTCCAATGAGCTACCTGTGCCAAACTCCAGCAAAAGTAGAGCCACACAGGGAAACTGCTCTGTTCATACGTGACTACGTTGCCGGAGGTAGCAATGCCTACACTGCCAGAGCAGAGGCGATGTACAATGAGAGTTGCTAGAAGTGCTGTGGGAGGATGGCGATGCTCCCCTCTTGTCCCTTACCGGTGGCATGCCACCGCAGCAACCGGTACTCCCCTAGCATCCAGCATGACTTTAGCAATACACGACATGATTCCAATGATGCAAAACATTCATTCAGCTTTCGTTGGTATCACCCTTTTTACCTCAGAAGAATTCTGAGCAATGCATGGGCAGCTGGGTGCATTACTCCAAAGACCCTAGCTGCACATTGCCCTGTAGACAAATAACTGAATATTTTTATCTTTACACTTGTTTCATCCAATGCACCTGCACTTACACCATCATATTTTTCTTGATCTGGGCCAAAATACTTAGTTTTGTGCACTTCTAAAATGACAATATCATCAGACAGTGGGTGAGTCAGCTTGTAGAGCTCTTTCATTCATTAGCACCTCTCTGTATTTGGCTTTGCAACTAACATGTTTACAGCTATTTTTTCCTACTGGAAACATATTTTTTCTGACTTCAGGTTGCTTTTGCCTCAAGACTTAACTTTCCCAGGAGTTTCAACATTTACTTTCTCTAGAGAATTTCTCACAGCGTAAAATGACCACTGTGCCAAGAACAGCATGATGCAGGCAACCTACACACAGGCAGTCCCCACCTGCTGAAAAAGCTGTTGGTCTCCAGACACTAGAAGCAAAACTGCTCTTCCGAATCTCAGAGGTCAGGAATCTACATGAGCTGTGCCAGAAGCACATCAAATTTCAATCTGTGTGTTAAAACAATGCAACATTTTCCATGAATTTCCAAGGAATACAAAAGTATAGTCAGAACTCATTCAAAGCTTTGAACTTTTATAGTGGTTTATCGTGTCAAAAGTAAAGGAGAAGTAAAGCAAAGAATTGCAATTCTTACCAGCTTTAGTCAGTCAGAAATACTGGACATGAAATGCAATTGGCAGGATGAGAGAATTTCAGACAGGTTCAGAGATTGCCAAGAAAAACAACTAAATAAATGCCTACTGCATCGCTGCCTTACCCTCTATTCCCAGAGTGCTTCCTGAGAGTTCCTCTTGCACACAATTCTTACCCAAGTATGCCTGGTTAAATCACGTGCAGCTATTTGAAAACATAGGTGTAAAATCCATTACAAGAATCAGGCTTCAAAATGCCCTTTTAAAATTGGGCCAAAGCATGTAAGATTAAGTCTTCCATCAGAATTCCTACTGCTCCTATCAAACAAAACAGGAATTACATTCACTAAGTGAATTACTGGATTATAAATTGAAACTGGTAACTGCAATTATATACGGCAGAAAACGTTCTTGAAAATGCATAGGTATATTATATGAGGCTTTCTTTTTATTTCCTTCCCTCCTTTTCCTTGTAATGAAGAAGCTGTTACTGGCAGATGGAATTAAGCACGAGCTGCTCTGAGTGCTTTTAGTCTGTCACTTGGCTTTACGCTCAGGAGCTGACACTGAACATAACTCCCTTCTAATAACTCTGCAACATATTTCCCGAGTACTCTGTGCTCTAATCAAAAACTGTGGGCACTTTCCAAATGAAGTCTGACAGACCTTAGCTTTGCACCGACACTTTAAACACCAGCTGAACAAAGTCTGTCTATTTGCATGTGAACTTCAGGGAGGCACAAACTTCTGTTTTCTTCAGTAATAATTCGTGAACATCTAAAATCAAGTCCACAGTGTTAGGATAGCTGCTAGCACTATTACTACTAGCTTCTTGCATTTGTGCATTCAAATAGTTTCTATTGATAGAATTCAAAGCCCTTGGAAAACGTTGATGTAGTAGGAGCCCAGCTGCCTGTCTGGCTGCATTGGTCCCCAAGAGAAAACAGGCAGGAACAACCTCTGAATGCCTTTGAAAGCATCTACTGGTTTCTGTTAACTGCATACAGAGCCTTGGCATGGACTTGGGAGAACTGCTGCACTGGCTGCCTAAAATTCACGAATATGTTAGGTTATACCTATGCTACAGCAGGCAACACTTCTGCAGTATTGCATCTCGTCTTTTCAAGGAGGTTAACAGAAGTGAACGCTGTTAACTGCATCACACAGGAAATTCCTGGAAAAAGTAGAAATAGATCCTGAGAGTTCTGACTCGACACCAATCAAGCTGTCCTCCTTTTACGTTATCTGCATTCAATTCCCATTCAATCATTTAAGATGGTATACCTAATTAAGCCACACTGTGTTGGGAGTTTGCATGCAAATATTAAGAAGGGCACGAGATATTCTTGTGGTAGACCTAGATCCATCCATGACAACTTCCACATACAACCTGAATCTGCAGTGTCAGAGTCTCTGTTACTGTACTGAGCTCACTTCCAAGTAAAATGACAAGGCAGGCAAGATCCTGGAGCCACCCAGTCCTAAGGCTGACACTGCAATATTCAGCAGCTGTCACTGATACAAAACTTTTTTCCCTTTGTTATGAGACTGTTGCTTTAAAACATGTGTTACAGTTTATATCTGAAATAAGTCAACAGTGTAATCATGCATTGTTTCACTAGAGGTACAGACTTGCCATGTATGCCTGCCTGTGGATGTCATCAAAATATCACGGCTCATGTGATGGCATTCCCTCCTACACTGACTGCTCTACACTGAAAGCTTTATGCTCTGATAGAAAACACACAAAACTTCCGTTCATCATAAACCCTCAAACACTAGCTTATTAGTATTATGCTAGGGAAATGTTCTCACTTACCGAAGTTATTCAAGGATGGATACTGTGTAGACTCTTTCTGACAGCAAACAATAAAACGTCATAGCTATGGCTGCAGAAATAAATATCCACAACAGGTACAGCAGCCACTAAATGAGGAGCATCCTGTGTTGGCCACAAACTGCTTGAAGAAAGGGAGGCTAGCAGGTAGAAGCCAGTTAAGGATATAGCAGTGATACAACCGTAACTGCATACAAACTAGCTCTAACCCATAACTTTGCTTGCCATAACCCTGCTGGGCTCCCTTCCTTTGTATATCTGACAAGCTCCTTTTCCTAGCACATACAAGGAAATATCAATTATATTTAACCTTAAAACAATATTAGAAAATATCATGTGCCAAGCCTGCAGCAAAGAGATGAGATCACCTGAAAATTCCTCAGTAGAAAATGACATTTCTGGAGGTAACAAAGTGTAGTATCCACATATTTCAAGCGCGATGGTACAGAATATAAGAAGTCAGATATTATGGTAACCAACTAAGATTGGAAAGGGTTTTAGCCCTTTACAGATCTATGAATCTATAAACTGTTATCCTATGGTTTTTAGGCAGAAAGTATTCAGCAAATACATTCAAATTATATTCTGTCCTTTAAAACATAAACAAAAAATAATCAACAAGTAGTTCCCCATGCAGCAAAACTAATGTAAGGTGTGGAGTCTCCGGTGGCTAACAGGGTGCAAATGCTAATTGAAGGTTTTCTTGTGGCTTGTGGTGTTCATAACATCTTGTCAGAGCACTTTTGGATCCAAAACAGATGAAAAAATGTTGCTCCAAAGTTGTTTCCCAAAATCCAAAATATAATTAAATTTCCCATTTTATATATCTTTAGGAATAGTCCATTTCTTTTGGGGCTTTACCAAAGCAAACCTCTTGAGAGCTGTCTCCAGGCAGATGCCACGCTACACTAGTCTTTGAACACTTTCACTTTCTTATGAGACAAGCAAGCAATGCTGAGTGCAAACAGAAGTTTCCCAGAAATAATCTTGCAAAACAACAGAATCTCTCATTTCTCTTTTCTTCCTTTGCATCCTCCTAGTCACATTGTAGATGGCAATGCCCTTAATGCACCAGCTACCATGCTATGGGGAAGCCCATTAAATCTAGCTGGAGTGTTCAGCAAGTCAAATGTTGTTCTGAAGTGAGGGCATTGGACCTTTGTTACTCGGGAAGTAACTGAGTAACTCAGTAAACTGAGCTCAGAAGACATTAACTGCAATTTTTTTAGTTTCTCCCACAGTTTTGAGACTTCAGAATGCTATGCTTCCCCCACCCCTCAATTTTAGCAAAGAGCCATTAGATATGTTGGAATGCATACACCATATGTGGGTACAAAAAGCCTTATTTGAGAAAGGCATCGACAATGCATCTCATTTCATCAGACCTATTTTTCAGTCTATGTATTTGAACACATTAATAAAATATGTGCAGCAGACGCTGTCAAATTCATCAGCATTCAGGAAAATAAATAAAATCTGCTGTTGTATTTAATTTCATTTTGACTATTTCACACACTTTTCACCTTGTATATTCATCAACCGTTCAACAGCTGCAGGGATCTCCAGGCTCTAGAAGTAGTTCAGCTGGTACCAAAGCTGCAGTTTACATGGCAGTCTTTTAACACTCTGACCTCTGCCTGTCGAAATTTACATGCATCCACAGTTACCGAAATATTGGAGGTGTCATCGTGAACATGAAGCTGAAAGATTTGTTTGTTTTCACATATAACTTTTTTTTCTCTGAAATTTCATATTCACAATCCAGAGACCTTCCTGTTAATCATTCATTTTTTGATAAATTTTATTGCCAGAGAACAAGTCTGGAGATTTTCAGGCTTGTTAGCAGACTGCACCTAAGCAGGTGAAGCCTGACATGCAGCATAAACCTGGACTACTGGCTCTAAAAGTGGTTTTCTTTTGCTGGCCAGAAGCTGATTTGGTGACCAGTAATATAAAAGCATAGTCTATCACATCAGTTAATGAAATTCTGCAACATCAAAGATGTCTTGAAATTCAAGAAAGATAAGACCTGTAAGGTTATCTAAACTAACATCCTCAAAACACTGAGCTGTTCTTGGCAGCATTTTTTTAAAAAGTTTTAAAAGAGCAAAGTGATCATTTTTTTCAGTGCTTCCCTTGCAGCAGAGACAGGAGTCCGTTATCATCCTTGACAAAGGGCACAGAAATAGCCAAAGTCCTTCACACTGCTTAGATCCAGAGAGCAGAGACAGGTCTGTCAGCAGCACTCACACCAGGGACGCCCCTGCAATACAGTGGCAGCGGATGGCTCAAGCTGCCACCACAGGAACCTAATTAATACTTTTCACGGCATCAGTGAAATTTTAACCAATGGAAATCCAAATATGCTGTGTTAATTGTCATTTCATTAGGGTTTTTAATAGCTTCTGAGTGGAAGAAAAGGACAGAAGAGAAAAATATTCATATAATGAGAAATTAACTCCAGAAAATCTTATAATATGGGAATGGCTAACCAAGTGACCATGTACTACCTACTTTCCGAGGTAATTTTTTTCAACCACACACAAAGCAAACAAGAATACCACACTTTTTAGAGACTTTCTGGTATACCATAGGTACCCTAAGGTAACAATATAAAATTAATTGATTAGAATTTTCAGCCACTTGAGGCTCTCCTGAAGGGAAAAAGAAGGAATTACAGATGCAGGTGCATTTCCGACTACAGTGCCCAATTCCATCATTTTAACTTTAGCACCTTTCAAATCAAGCCTTTACTATTTTCTTAAAGGTGTGGTAGGTGGCCACTTTGATCACTACCTGCTTGTGACATTCCTTTGTGCGTTCACACTATTGTTCTCTAATACAAATACAGAGGAAATTGTAGCTTAAAAATAAATGAACATTGTGCAGCATGGGGAGCTGATGTCAAAGTAGACTGAATAGGTTTTTATCTAATACTGAAGTCTGTGCTTCCTAAAGCTCCTAGCTCAAGGCATAGTAATTCAATGGCAAATTAACATAAAGTAGACTCAGAACAGACTTTGAAAATGAGCATTATACGCCTTCTACCACACAGACAAAAGAAATATCTTGCTGTAATATGTGAGATTTTCCAGCTCTGATACCCTGGTGAGAAATAAAAAAATGCTCACATTCACACCCACCAAGAAGTATCATAGCTTAGCCGCAGCACACATGAGCATAAAAGAAACAAATACCTTTGGCAGGGGTGAGCTTTAGAAGAAAAAGGAACAGGATTGACTCAGAGCTGAAAAATGTGGAGCACCGTTTCAACAAGTAGGAAATGTATTGGTAATTCAGCAACGTAAACCCACAAAGAGGAGTGTGGCACGAGTACAGCCACCTGATGAAGGTATCCAAGCTCAGGAAAGTGTCTAATGGACAGCTGAAAGACACAGAGAGCTGTGGAGCTCAAAACACTTAAACAACTAACTTAGCAGGAGAAAAAGCAAAATTACCAGTCAAGGGAAATCTTCCAGCTCTGTAGATCATCAGCAGGAGTTCTGCAGCATGGTACTAATATAGTCTACACTACTGCAAACAAACTGCAATCTGGTCTCCTTTCAAACCCCGTTACATGTATCTGCTCACAGAATCCAAGGACTCCTACCAAGCCCTTGGTTTCTGATCTCAAAGAAAGATCCTGGTTTGGAATACAGTCTTTTCCATAGCTCCCTCTTCAAAACAATTTCTTCCCCTCCACCATGACTGTCCCATTTGGAAGTCAGGCCAGTTCATCTACGCTAGTGTTACACAGTACCCAGCTGGGCATTGCCAGAGCCGCATCTGCCCATTTCACACTGCGGTCCGCTGCCACTTCCAGCCATTCTCCAGCCCACCAGACCTCTTCCTCTTCCATCACTTCCAAAAGTTTTATGCTCATAGCATACAGTTATGTTTGACCCCTAAAAGTGCAAAAATAGAAAATTTGTGCTGTTAATTTTGTACGTGATTTTGCAGTCTCCAGTGTTTGCAGCACCTCACTCCACTCATACCATCCACAAGTTTCAGTACACGTCTACTTCTTCCACACACATCATTAATCAATACAATGAGCAGGTTTAAGCCAGGACTGATCTCTGAAGAACATCATTAGTAATTGCCATGTGATAATATCCCTTTTAATAGGATCTGTTGCAATCTTCTCTTTAGTTAGTTCCCCGCATCCATTACAATCCTTGCATTGATTGTTTTGTGTCTTCAAAAAGGAGAAACCGCATGCATAGGTATCACACTATCAGCAGACAGCTGCTTATCTCTCATTCTAGTTTTATTTATAAACTGGCAGGCAGGCTTTTTAGCTGCCCATAAAATTACAGGAAATACATTTTTAAAAATAATTCTACTCCTTATTTGTTTGCAAAATCTGCAAAACCATTTTGCTGCCCATAATTTTGAAAGTCGCTGCTGTTGACAGTGCTTCCACCAACTTTGCCAACTTTATTTCTAATTTAAAGTTACTCTGGAATCTCTAATCCCATATTTGAAATTCCTATTACAGGGGGCTTTAATCACAATTGGCTTGGCAAGAAACATGTTTACACAGCTCCGCTCTGTTAGTGCCAACCCAGTCTCATATCCCATCAAAAACAACCCCCTTCAGGTCAGGAGCTACCTTTACACATACACGGATGGGCACTCACCCACAGTCAAACAATTATTAGTTACAGTGTCCCTTGAACCAGTAGCTTTTTTCTGCCAACATCACAAAATCAAGATTTCTTGGAAGTTATAAGACATTAATGGGAAAGTCAAAAACATTAAACCATTACTTTCTTGTTCTTTCTTCTTTTTCACCTGGACAGAATCTCTTTACAGATTCTTTTTGATGAGTAAAAGCTAAAATAAATAGGAGATCTCTAATATGCCATATGAATCAAACAGTTTTAACTTCATCCTTTCAAGCCAAACCACCACTATATAACTGCATATGATGTGATTTAGCCACTCCTAAAAGTATCTCCTGTAGGTATCTCACTTTTTTCCCTTTCTTCACACACCCAGAGCTTCCACCCAGGCTGTTCATGCATTCATTACCTCTCTCCCTCCAGTATCACAGCCTCAGCTGAATACAAAAGATACTACCTCTTTTCCAAACTGCTCCATGCATTCCATTTTTAACTGTTGATTAATCTCAACTCTAACGCTGGAAAAAAATTGAAAACATCCTGCCTGAACAAGATGACAAATACCTAAGTTACAACAAACTAATTCATCTCTAATTTCATCCTTGCCCTTTCCACGAAGCTCATTAAGCTACCATACAGCACCTCAGCTTTTCTTGAATTTACTGATCACATCCACACTGCTCCGGGTAAAGGTCATTTTACAGGTTTGTGTCAGTCTTTGTTTAAAGGAGCTTTTGCTCACAGCTGCTCCACTTTACTCTTAAAATGCAAAATGCACAGCTTTGATGTTGTTTCTTTGTCCTGATTCTCTCTCCCTCTTTGGCATAATTTTCAAAGCATTTCACTGCAGAACTTCATGTCAAAACCACTTTTAGCATCTGTAGGGGTTCTGCAGGAGGCAGCAGTGGGGTCAAGTCTTTTAATCCTAACATCAATACCCTCACCACCAGACATCTAAAATATAAAATATTCATGTGTATAGGTAACAACGTTAAAGTGTTTATTGCAAATGTTACATCTATCTCAAACATGCCTTCTTCTCCAATGACACAGGTGATCGATAGTTGGCTTAATGATCAGCTACAAATTCTATTCCAGCCTATTGGTATGATGAAGATTTCTTTCTGCCAGGACATTCAGCCCAGCAGGTACCTGTACAGTATACACCAAAAATTCTCCTTCAGCCTGTGTCACATTTAACAAATGCCTTAAAGCAAAATCTTGGGAATATCCTGTCCTTTAACACATGGCTTGCATGACAAACGCTATCCTCATTTTAAAAGGCTCTCTATGAAGAGCTAAATATTTACTCTTGGGGCTACATACTGATCCATCTAAGGTAATGGAGTAATTTTTGTCCTGAAGAATGAGAATTTATACATTTAGTATGTCATTTTATTCAGCAGATATAGTTAACAGAAAATGTCATAACACAATCAGAGTGGACTTAAAATTTTAGTCCATGCACATGGACATTACAATGCACATGCTTCTGCACCTACATGAAGAACTTTTATTGGATTACTGGAAGTTGGCGGGGGGAGGAGGGCAGGGGAAGCATGAGGAGGAACACAACGAAAAACAAACATACCTTAGTTCAACCAAGCATCCTCTTTCACAGTGACCAGAGAAGGATGCAAAGAAAAGTATATATTTGAACAGAGTGTGAACTGAGTCCCGCATCAGATGAGTTTTTTTAGCTAAGTATACTTTCACATAATAGATCTACTATATTATGTACTTAGAGTCTTCATAATACAGCATACCAGCTATATATTATTATTATAACCATGCTGAACTGCCTAACTCTGTGCATAAAAAAAGGAAAAGAAAGATGCTAGGGAATTTGTTTTCCTGTTTAAACAAAACATTTGTTCATACCAAAAGACAGCTATATCATATGGCAAACATACATAAGCAATTCATTTGCTAAGATTTATACTTAACGTCTAAATATATTACTAGATGGGGAGCAGAGAAGAAAGATCATAATTAAGTAAAATGCGGGAAGGAGAATTCATCCGATTAAAACATTAGCATATAAATATGATAGGAATCCTGAACCTCAATGCTTTCCAAAAAACAACTACAAGTTCTTAGGGGTACAAGTCATCCCTGGCAGACATAATATAGCAGCAATCAAAATGGCACAGATTCACTAGTGGTAAGGAGGTAACACCAACTTCAAGAAAAAGGATAGCTTTAACCTAAGTCTTTTCCAAAATTTTGTGATACACCACTGTAATGCATCATAAATTCCAGAGGCTGTTAAATATATTACCTGGGAAGAGAAGCGTACAAATACACAAGTGAAGTACAATTGAATTACAAAAGCTTTGTAAGTTACTGCTCTTCATCTCAGTCACTGCAACTGACTGTGCAGGCTTTTCACTTGCTCTAGTGCACTGTAAACCTCAATAAGGATTCTTTCAGCAAATAAATTTCAATTCACCATTGCCATGACATGGAGTGTGTCCAAAGGCAATGACAGCAGCTCAGCTGAAAATGGGAACCTAGGAAAACACCACAACCTTGCAACTGCAAGCCCACTTCCTGAAGGGGACTTTGCTATGAAGCAGAGGGAAATATATTTCAACTCCTCCTGATACTAGACAGAACTTTAAGGGAAAATATCTTCCCTTACCCAAACCCATCTTCTACTTTATATCTAGTTGGTGACAACAGACTTACCTGAAAACACAGTATGTAACTGGTATATACAAATCTCTGACAAGAAAATCTTGGTATTACGTTATTTCAATATTCCTTTGTTTCACAATGGTAAATTTACTATTGTTAAAGGAGGCTGGATGTAAACCATAATATTTTCACAAAGTTCAGAAAAAAAATTCAGTCTCAACCTTTATTATCTTACATCTCTGCAATGAGCAAACTCATCAATAGACTTCCAAATTCTGCTTCCTAGAAGAGATCAGGCATCCTAATGATCCTCACACGCAGCAATAAATTGTTTAAATTTCTTTATCCACAGTTCTCCAGCTTTCAGAATCATCCAACAAAACAAACAAATATTCTATCTGATATAACTAAACCTCTCCATAAATCCACCTCCACAATTACCTTAATTTAGAGATAAAGGAATAACTGCATTGCACTTTATGATCACAGATCCAGAGATTAAAATGAACTCAATAAATAAACAAACTGTGGTTTGCTACACACTGCAAGCCAGATTCCTCTTCTGCTTAAGGTATTCCCAGGGATATAGTCTATATTAACTAAAGATACATTAACAGGAAAGGGGAAGTAGTAACCCTTATAATTTACAGAAAAAGAAACCAGTAACAGAAACATGCTGCCTTGGCTGTCACTGGTTAAAGACACTGCCAATATAATAAAGCAAATTAGAGAAACTGGGCTGATGCTACTGCAAATAAAGCAGCAGTGCTAGGAGGGCAATGGGCAAGAACATCGAGTTACAAATCCAGTGTAACTACTCAGACAGCAACCCTAAATCTCAGAATCAAAGCAGGTAGCTGAAAAATTAAAATGTACTATTCACTTAATTTTGTTATTGTTAAAATAAAGCTCTATTCACTTGGTTCCTGGTCCCAGTTCAGTGCTCATTCTTTTTCTGCAAAAAGAATTCTCAGATGAGCAAGGCCAAGGGAAACACTACTGCACAGCTTTGCACAAGAACAGAAAGGCCATGCAGGAATCCTCCACATGCATTGTAAAAATCAAGGTTTGTTTTAAGAGGATATGACAAAAGACGCTGATCAATAGAAACCCAACTCATAATTTCCTGGATTCACTGGGAGCAAAAAAGTGAGAGTAATCCAATGACAGCTGTACACCCAGCCTAAAAATTCAACAAGGTTTTACCACTGACTGGGATTTAACTCTTATTCAGTCACAGCCTTACACAAGGCATTGTCTTATCTGTTTATCATTTTAATGTTAATAGAAAGCTTGAGAAAATAGAAAGATCACCACTGCAGAAAGCAGGCTCTACTTCAGAGTGTGCTCAGAGGGACAGAAACCTTTACTGCTGACTCAGCACTTTGTTCCTATCAGAGGTCTGTGCCTAGAACTAGATGCAGCTTTATCCCCACTCATTTGTGCACTACTTCAAAGCAGATCTTACAGATTGAATTATTGCACAATACCACGGTAAATTTCCTTCCTGCATAACAAATAAGGCATATTTCAATTTCTTCTCCTTTACATAATTGGTAACATTTTTCTTCAGCAATTAAATTCGTATTTGAAATAATTTCTTCAGAAATTAGAAGCTGGATAGCCTCTGCAAGCTAGAGATTTTTTATTTAAAATATTTACTAGAACTGGGACAAAGACAGAAAAAAAAATTCCTCTAACTTTCGGGGCTTCAGGTCAAAGGTCTTCAAAAGCTTCTCTATTTTTTTCACATTTATCATTTATGAGACATCTTTCAAAACCACAGTCATGCTGACACTTCAGGGTTCTGAAAACTACACTTCCAGCATAACATTACAACTATGGCCAAGCTTAAAGACAAAGCCAAATCCTGCCTTTGGTTTGGGAATGACATTGGTTCTAGGAAACAGTAATCCCAAGTGACCTTACTACCATACCGAATTTCCACCTTATTTAGTGGGATTTTACAACTATAACAGTCTGCCCCATTACATAATGTGATTCTCTTCAAGTAAATCATTATATCCATAATTTACAAATTATGTTAGAGCACAAAGAATAGTTCAGTCACTTGGGAATTACAGCAAGCCATTATCACTAAAGATAACTGATATCCTAAATGCAAAAAATGGAATGCTCTTTATACAGCTTCAGTGTTAATAAAAGATTGTCAGTCAAAATGTGGGTCATAACAATTAAAAAAAATGTTTTGAAATATTTATTTCAGCATTTGTTGATATATAACTATTCAGAGGGATAACTACAAGAGCAGAGAAGGAACTTGCTATCATTGTTGAAAATTTAATCATTTAAGAATCACCAACTTCATAAATTACTGATCACCTAGAACATCTACATACCATATGGGACATAGATCCTACCACTGGCACTTGAATGCTGCAGAGAGCAGAAAAAAGCTGTGAGAGAAAAGGAGAATGTTTTCTAACTGATCCTGCACATAAACATACTTTCGGGGAATTTCCTTTGTTCCTCAACACTATTCCTGTACTCATCTTATTTGCTCTCTCTGAACATTTTATGAAACAGAGAGAGAACCAACTTGGGGACAAAAAAGGGGGTGGCGTGGGGGGGATGTTCACAGTAAGGTACTATTTTAAAGATCAGTTATAGAAGTGAAGATGATCCTAATTCAGGATTTTTCATGTTTAGCTAAGGAAGCGTTCAACAGTGGCTCTAAGGGGATCATATGCTCACAGATCCGACCAAACACACAAGACACTCATAAGACTCTTGTTTTAGTCACTGGCTGCCAGGAACAGGCATCTTACAAGATCTGGAGTCTGAAGAGAAGTTAACCTGTTTGACTTCTAGGCACACCCTGTCAGAGCAATCAGATGAGAACAGGGAGTTTCAAGGGAGTTAGTAAGAATGCCAAAAAATGCTTTGGAAAAAACAGAGAAAAATTCAAAGATCTAATGCTTCCCCCGCCCCCCCGCCAGTGTGGAAAAGAGAGGATCAGAAGAGGGCATGAGATGAATTGTCTTAATGTAAAAGGCTCTTAGTAAGAGGGAGTTTGATGAATTATTCTCTGTGTCTGCTGGGGAGAGGACAAGACATAATTGGCTTAATTTTCAGTGAAAAGGACTTCTATTGAGAAAATCTCTATACATCAAAAGGTAATCATAATGGAATAGGCGGCAAAGAGAGGTTATGGAAACCCTGTTGTTCTTTATAGGCACAGGTTAGGCAGACGTCTGTCAGCTGTTGTGGAGGTATACCTCATCCTCTCAAGAACTGCTGTTCCTAAACTTTTTGAGCCTAGGAAAACTTTTTATACATACTAGGTTTCATCTTGCCCCTGTGCCTGCCATGTGACCCTTTATAAAACATTTTGACATCTGTTGGAGGGAAGCACTAGCTGTTATTTAGCGGCATGCATGCTTATTGTACTAACTATTGCAGGATTTGGGCAACAT
>JAVJGI010000036.1:11824179-11837860 GCA_035590275.1 Ibycter americanus
GAAGCCCCCGGCGAGGCAGGCTGTGCCCCCAGCCCCTGGGGGGTAACGGGGAGCAGACCCCCACCCGCAGCCCCTGGAGGACCCCATGCCGGGGCAGGGGGATGCCCGAAGGGGCTGTGACCCGTGGGCAGCCCGGCTGGAGCAGCTCCTGGCAGGACCTGTGGAGAGAGGAGCCCAGGCTGGGACAGGGCTGCGGGCAGGGCTGGGGACCCCGCGGGGGACCCACGCTGGAGCAGCGTGTTCCCAAAGGGACTGCACCCCATGGAAAGGATTCTCATTGGAGAAGTTCATAGAGGACTGTCTCCTATGGGAAGGGTCCTACGCTGGAGCAGGGGAAGACTGTAAGGAGTTCTCCCTCTGAGGAAGACAGAGCAGCAGAGACAATGTGCAATGAATTGACCACAATCCCCATTCCCCATCCCCCTGCGCCACTGTGGGGGAGGAGGTAAGAGTAAATTGGGGGTAAAGTTAAGCTGAGAAGAAGAGAGAGGTAGGGGAAGGTGTTTTTAAGATTTGGTTTTATTTCTCATTTCCCTAATCCCATTTGATTGGTAACAAATTAAACTAACTTCCCTGACTTGAGTCCATTTTGCCCGTGACAGTAATCGGTGAGTGATTTCCCCCTGTCCTTGTCTCAACCAACAAGCCTTTACTTGTATCTTCTCTCCCCTGTTCAGCTGAGAGAGGAGTGATAGAGTGGCTTTGGTGGGCACCTGGTGGCCAACGAGGGTCAACCCACCACAGACACAAAGAAAAGGCAGAACCTACCCATGCAAACAGTGCCTGATCCACTATGCCACGTTGCCTGTGTAAGACAAAGAAGTATCTGGCATCCCCCAGGACTAGGGTCGAGGCCACACACTCTGACACCCAGAGCTCCAGCAAGTATACAGGTAAAGGGGTACACAGCAAGCAAAACACAATCTGCCTGGGTTTCACTCACACTTAGCTTTTAAGAAGCATTAATACCGATTATACTTTCCTTATCCTATTTTAGCAAAACAGTTTGGGTCGTTTTTTCTTTGTATGTTTCTCAACGGAGGTAATGCTCTTTCAGAGAGTCCTTCCTGAGCATACAGCCCAAGTCCCAGGGAACAGAAAACCTAAAGAAAACAATTAACATCAAGAGCTGAGAACGTGGAATTTTAGAAGTGCAAGAATAGAGGCACCACCACAGGTATTTCACTTGAGTGAAGAAGTGCCTTCTCAAATCCAGGCTGACAAGAAGCTGAGAGCTCTACACTCAAATCAGGCAGCTACACAGCAGAAGGCAACATGGAGATGCAGAGCCTTGTCGGAGCACTGCTGGAAAATCCCCATGGGACTTTCTTTTGCTGCAGTGTATCTTCCTACCAGCAGCAGCCAAGTCCTTGGAGCAAAAACACATGGCATGCCTGATCCAAAGAAAACTTGGGATTTTCTGGTATTTCGAAATGTTATCAGGAGTTTGTATCACTGAACTCGATACTCCTGCTAGAGCATTAAATAAAGTATAAAATAAGAAATGCTTGGTGGGGGTTATCAACATTCCTTGTCATATCAGAGGAATGAGACATGCATAGGCAAGTCTTAACTTTCTCTGCTGTGGTTTGAAGCCATATCAGGATATTAAAAACACTCTGGTGCAGCACTGTTAGGCAGATTTACTTAGTGCTGGTTCTGTTTTTCAGTACACCCAAATCAAAGAGAGGAAAGGAAAAAGCAGCACTTCAGTACTTACATCCAGTTAAACGTCTATGCTGGTAGAGATTGCAAATCAATGGACTGATATAAATTACTGTTATTGTTTAAAACAATATTAAAACAAATTGTTTCTCCATGAGAAATACAAGGAAACTTAAGCAGCTAGAAAACAAAGATTTATAAAAATAATTACTGAAGTAAAAGTCATAGAAACAACACACATTCATCCTGGACTAGCAAGGCTCGTGGACAATTAGAATACTGGGACAATGACTAAACTGATCATTCAAGAAGCCAGAGCATTCGAGCAGCACCGTTTAGAGAAAAACAATCATCAGTAAAGTGGCAAGAGCAATCCAGACAATAATTACTCTGTAAAAGTAATTTTTATCCACAGAGAAATAGCTTAATAAACGAATGGGAGACAAGAAATGGAAATCACTGTACTATGGAGAGAACTGGAATCATGGAAAATAAGCAGCATGGGGAATTGCACACGTAAGTCTCTTCAATCAAAAGCAACCAGCTTTATTGCACGGTTTTTAAAGGCTCAGATGAAGGGTAAAGCAACAGATGTGCTATCTGAATATTAGTAAAATACTTGGTAAAAATCTCTCTCAAGACTGTCACTCTCCAAAGTCAACTCAAATTGGTTTGGTCAGAAAGACTACGATGTGACCTGAAACCCAATGACTAGTCCCAATAAAAAAGTAAAAATCCTAAAGCAGAAAATAAAAATAAATAAATAGATAAGAAGATGAGATTTTCAAGGGCTGGGAAAGCCTCCAACCACCACACTGAAAGGTGGTGTATCAATTTAGACCGATGTTCCCAGAAGTTAAAGTGGTAAACAGCAATGGACTGTAAGTCTTGATTAGTGGGATACTGCAAAGACTGAAACTAGTTCTGATGCTATTCAGGAACAGAAGCAGGACTGAGTATGTTCATGAGATTCACAGATGGCATTTGCAGGTGGTAACAAACTTTGCAGATAAATTGCAATTGCCAGTTGGTACAAAACAGTAATAAGATGACCTAAAGTGATTAAAAGCTGGCTTTTTTTTAAACAGCAAAATAAAGGTTCAGGAGATAGGGGGAAGGGACAAATGGCAGGAAGAGATCAAATTGATAGACATGGAAAATGAAAACACTAAACATATTTCATTTTAGAGAAAATAGTAAGAGAAAAAATCCTAGGGGATGATATGGCAGATCAGTTCAGAAGGTAAAACCAAAGACCCTTTTGGAGTATATATACTATACAGATATACTTAAGAGCTCCAGAGCATCCTACAGAGAAGAGGACCTGTATGTACCACATCAGGAAAACTCATCTAGAAAATGTCCTTCATTCCTACAAAATCTACATCAAGAAGAGCAATTAAGTGATTTGGAGCTTACTCCCTACAGCACCTACATACACTCCAGTACCATTCCAAAGAGTTGTCTCCCATTCTGAGCTTGCATAGAACGGGCTTACTACAGACCTTGCTTTCTTGTGGCCAAGCCTAGGGCTCATTAACGCAATAGTCTCAGCCACCATAATATAGTCAGGCAAACATACCATGCTGCACACAGCTTAACACTCAGAATTATTCAAAATACAAACGCCACAAAATTTGACCAATCCCCATTAAGAAAAAGAGATCAAGAAAGCAATTTCTTAGCTTCTGATTTCTGTGATCACATACAGTCGGGGGGGTGGGGTGTGGGGTGTGTGTGTGTAAAAGCCTAAATAGCCTGAAAAGCTCTTTTTTCACAAAAGTGTGTGTGGGGAAAAAAGCAAACAAAAACCTCCCCACCAACCACATACTTCTGCACTTTTTTCCAAAGGCTGTAAAACTCTTCAGCTATGCTGAAGTCAGCCAAGTTTAATCACCAAAACCAAAGGTTGATTTTGGTTGTAGCTTACATAAATGATCACAATGTCTAAAAAGCTTCGTCATTAGATCACTGAGAAATTATTAACATTCGCAAAGCATTACATTGTGCTTTATTACAGCTCCAAAGTACGACACCAAGGTTCAACTTTGCAAATACAGATAGCTTCCAAGCAAATTCACGGAAAAACATTAGAGTGGATGCAACGCTAGACTAATGTTATTATACTTATCAATCAGCCAGCAGGGCTTCAAAGAAAACACAGGAAATTGCACATAAATATTGCTCTGTCCCATCTAACATGTATTTCCAAAGTTAGAGCATGAAAGCGTTAAATATTTTTGTTTTCTATTAAAAACATTCTTTACATGGCAAGGCAATTAAGTTAGTTTGGCATCCGCTCCACATAAGGCAGATGCTGTACAGTATGTTTTACTTTATAAAATATCTTTAATCAGCACACTGACTAGTTCTGTCACTTATAATTAAGGAGGTAAATGGCAGGTGCAGCATTAATTAGTGAAATTGAAGTCTCTGTGCAAGACATGCAGTCATACCAACTTAATGCCTCCTAGGAATAGAAATGATTGCTAACAGCTTTGCACCACAAACTTGACTAGGTAAGACCATGCCAAGAAAGAGGGGCACGTACAACACAGCTACACTTCTGAAGCCTTTACAATCTTTTATTACCAGATTCATTTCTTAAACTCTTCCTCCAAAAGTAAGAATAGAAAAATACTTCAGGAGTGCAAAAGCCTACCCACTAAGCCATTCGTTTCTGACTTACAAACAACAGGAGGGGCAAGGTGCAGAGGTACAGATCAAGACAGGCAAAGTTGTTCTCTTAATTGAAAAGATTTTTGCAGCCAACAACTAAGAAATGGGCTTGCCCAACATTTGGAGAAATGCCTACACTCATCATTCAAACACAGAGCGTCTGTTGTTGCAATCCCTTCCCAACATGAAAGTAAGACCACCAGTCCTACAATTACACTCATAAAAATTCTGCAATTGCCACCTGAAGAGGTTGTGGATTTTGGGGAGAATGTCCATAGTCTATGAGTTAAATTACATCTCTCCTCCCTTTTGAAACTGCAGAAGTTTTATTTTGTCTGGAAGAACTTCTGAAAGGTAGCCTTCCAGCTATTTACAGATCTTTAGAGCATACACATTCAGCAAGAAGTCCTATAAGATGAGTAACACTTCCAAAGAAGTGGTAGTCACCCTCAACACTGGTACTGCACAGTCCTGGGTCCTTGGCAGACCAACAGCCCGGGGTGGTCATCATCATCTCCATGTTCACATGTTCTGCAGAGTCCCTAGGCACCATCTCACCATGCAAAACTGTTCATAAAAACAAGCGCAGTTGGTGAGACTAAAGTAATTACAGTGTTGATGGTCTCATTTGTAAACTAATTGCTCATCTCCAAGCAACTGCTCTCAGACACTTCATTGGTATTGGCCAAATTAAGACAGCAATTTGAAAGAAGTCAGGAAGCACTACTTCAAAGCAAAAAGGTTAACTTTTCTGACTGCCACATTACCTATGTTTCAAAAACAACTCAGAAATGTGTCCTTCAGAAGTGAAAGCAGAACAGTACATCAACGTATAGTAGTAGTAAAGAGCCTTCTGCATTAATTTTAAGAGAATCTATGCATTTCTGACTAAACTCACTTAGCAGATTTCCACATCTGTCTTAACTAAAAAGCAACATAAACATCAAGCAAAGCAACTGCACCCTATGCTACGAACTAGAAGACCAGCTGTAGACTCTGTAGAATAGCAACCTCACAAATACCATACAAGGCATTGAATTGACTGTTCTTCATTGATGTTAATGTTTCTTCAGTGGGTAGATAGTGCCTTCCACGTGCACAGAAACAAGCATTTCCAAGGCAAACTACAGTAGATAAACAGGAGCGGATGGAAGGCAAACATTTATGTTTTTCTTTCAGTGCTAATTTTGACTTTAAATTGAGTCTTCTAGGAAAGACCACAATACCTACTTGTGTGCAGTACCCCCTGCCAACCAACTTATGAAGCAGAACTGCTACTGACTCACAAATGAGTTATTCATCCATCGTCCTTCTGACAAGCAGAAAAAGTACATGGCCATGGCTGACAGAAAAGAAAACAAAGATTCAAACAGAGGGATTCAGGGAGGGTAAGGAGGACAATTTAGAAAACAAGGATGCTGTGATGAAGACAATTTTATACTCTTGCAAGAAGAGACAATGACAATAAACCACTTTTAACCAGACTTGTAGTTCTGTAAATGAACCAATAACAAGTGCTGCACAGACAAATCAAAAAGGCCACCATTTACAAACACAATATTTTGTTTGAAAATAAAAGATGAGACAGTGGAATTTCAATAATATTTTTATGCCTTTTCAGATTAGGCACCATCAGCGTGGGTATGAACCAGCTGATTTGAACTAGCAGAAGAGAACTTAGGGGGAGGAAAAAGCTTTGTCTATAAATGGGCACAAGCACCACCAGGGAATGACTTTAGAGAGTACATGTGGGGGTTAAACAGAACCTACCCTCCCAAACAGGTGCAGCTCTCAGCTGAAATATTTCAAACAGCAGCATTCATATTTTTATGCTATCACAAACAATTTCAGTTCCCAGGCAGGTCTAAGACAGTGATATTCATATAAACTCTCTGAGAAGACAGCAGCCATGCCCTACCATATGGTCTGGCACAGTTCAGCATATGGGATTGGTTGCGATTGTTTTCCTTTTCCCAAAATTAGCATTAAAATATAAGTGATAGCTTCAATTAGAAGCGAAGCAACCTGAGCTCAAAATATTAAATTGGAAGTAGTCCAATGTTCTGAAACAATGTAGACAACGAAAAAATTTACAGTTTGTTAGAGAATATAAATACAATTAAGACTGAGAAAAGAAATGAACACATAAATAAATCAATTCTTCCACTATGGCACTGAGCAATATTTACTACCAATGTGCATAGAAAGAGAGATGATGTTTATGGCATACTCACAGAATAAAATTAAAATCACATTCCCCAGTCTGCCAGTTCAAAGAGGCTATACTACTTTCTGCCATTCGAAAAGCTTCATTAGCTAAGGCAGCTGCAAACTGGTAAAGAAACTCGAAAAAAACTGCTTTACTATTTAACTTGTTTGGTCTTAACACAAGACTTCTACTTTTCTTTATGGTTCAGCTTCCTTTCACGAATACCATGAGATCCATGGTTTCATCTCAATTCTAAAGGTATCCTCTAACAAATGCCAGTGGATCATTTGATATATGATCAGTACCAATTGATCACATTTTTGTATCACTATGTGTACATATCACTACAATTCACAACAAATGATTTGGTGGAATCTGATTAAAATCAGATAGCATTCCAGCTCTACAGACGTTATATGAAGTACTCAGATACATGGGAACACAATTAAAAGATACATCTTACTTTCCCATCCAAACCGCATAGCTTTCAGGGAGTTGTGGAACAAAAAGCATGGATCTTCCAGTATCAACATCTACTGCTCCAAAGCAGCCTGCTTCAGTTACTCCAAAAGTCCAATGAAAGTATGATTCCTAGGTTAAGACAAAATATATTCTTAGAAGAAAACCTTCACTTCTATCAGCTCTAAAAACACGCTACAGCACATACTAATTCTTACTTCCACATATCTGAAAAAGATCTCTCTTGCTGTTGGAGGTGGGGTAGGGGAATGGTTTAGGCCTAAAGCTTTTCAGATTGATTAGTTTTAGGTTACAATAATACAAATCCCTCTGTTGGCAACTGGACAGGATCAGAGATTAATAAGCTACCATCAAAAATAACAGGTCAACCCTGCACATTATACATACACCACACAGTAAAATACATTCTTCCAATCTATAATTAGGGAATGTAGAATCAGGAAGAAACAATCACGTCACATGAGACAAGGCAACAGCAGAGCGCAGATTCATTGGGTTGCGATGGCAGAGTGCTAAAGATGACCCAACCACTCCCAGAGAAGAGGAAGCTGCACTAGGAACAGCCTTTAGCCAAGATTTATTTTAAGAACAAGCAAGCAAAGAACAAAACACCTAACAACACAGAGATGAATTTTGGTAAGGACAGACATATGCATTGATACCCCGAAAGGCGCATCTCATCTAAAAACAGACCAATAACTATATTAAGATATGCACTATGTAGATTAGAATGTATTGGTTTTGTTTCTTTGTAACATACAACAGCTCAACTAAATCCAGAAAACAAAGTACTGTAGCAGCCATGCAAAGTATGGGGTATGCATAATTAGATTTCTGTTACGCCAACTTCCCCAAAGACTAAGAATGCATTTGGCATGACATTAACAAGTTGTTAAGTCTTATTTGTGGCAGAAGAACACATGGGTACTTAAGGAAGAATCTAATTTGAGAAGACACATGTTGTAAATTCTAAGATACATCCTGCTTTGTGGAATATACTATTTCTAAAAGCTTGAAATATGCTTTTCTATGAATTAATTCAGTTCAGGTCCACCATTACATGTTTCACTACAGAAAGGAGTTTATTTTTTGGGTCACTGACAAGACCGAAAAAACTAAGAAATATTCCATTGCTGTCTTTAATATTAAATTAAACACCGACAAGCAGTAGGGCCTTGCACAGGTTTAGGCCCTTTAAACCAGATAATGAACCTGTATACTAAAGCACTGAGAGAGTAACTTGAAGCTGAAGAGGCAACATTATAGAGAAGCCAATTTATTTAAGTGAAGCAAGGCAAGGTGCACATGAAAGATAAAGGGAAAATAACTAGAAATTGTTTAAAAATTCATGCAGTTGAAGAGAGTTTCTTAATTTGATCTGAAGTTTTGATTCAGCTCTTACCTGGCGAAACACGATACCAGTATCAGTACAGTATCTCTGGGTTTCTTCTCCACCTTGCAGCAGAACAACCGAATTCTTCTGGACATCCTTATTCTGTCTCAGGCGATCACACAGTCGTCTTCTATTCAAGGCAAAGAGCGCTACAGGCACTTTCAAGGTCTCATTCCCCAGCCAAAAGGAGGATCTAGAAAAGATTTTTTTAATTGACAATTAATGGAAGACAAAGACAATGGTTAGCACAATTCAGATGCACAGTGTTTGTTACGTTAGTGTAGAACAGAACAGGAAGTTTAGTTCAAGTCTACAAACAAGATGCTAATCACTCAAGGGGAAGAGATGCTGTACACAAGCATCACTCTCGAGTGATGGTCAAACATTGCTCATGTGAGTGCCAAAGGAAAAAACGGCAACAGGAGACAGGGCTGGCTGCGGCTATGGCCCACAGCATGCCACTTGTTACACTCCTTCAGGTAAAGCAACACGAAAAGTAGATGCAGACAGCAACAACAGCCTAGGTCTGCTGAGTAGAGCCAAAACAGGAGAGAAGAAAATGAGTCTGAGTTACTGAAAACAGAAGCGGAAGGCTACATTAAGCCTGGCAGACTTCAGCAAGTCCTTCTGGGAAACGTTCATTATCTGAAACAGGGACTAGAGAGAGACGATGATGAATAGCAGACACAGGACAACAGCATTTCCCATACTTGCACAGTACCTGCAAATTTCTTTTCTATGTACATATGTTTATTCTTGCATTCATACAAGCAGCTTCGCATGCTGAACTCAACGCATGCGGCCACAAGAACATGTCCTCGGTACCAGTGACCTCCTGCTATACATCACCACCTGTCCCTGGGGCAGCACAAACACGCTGAGATAGCCCGGAAAGTTTCTGAAAGATTGTACTCAACAGAACTGCAACTGGGAAAATACAGTTCAAAAGTAGGGAGTGCTTGCTTAAAATAAACTGGTTACTAAATAATTTAACATGTTCTACAAGAATATATTGCTGATTCATTCACATTTGTTATAGGTCCATACCTGTGCTTTTTAGAGCTTTACCAGTAAAAGCACAGTAGCTTGTTGTAGGATTTATTTTTTTTTTAATCAGATGAGAAGAATCTAAGAGCTTTCTTCTTAAAAAAATGTTTAATATAGCAAAGCTGTGCTTTGCAGCTTCAGCATTACAGAAGAATACTGTTTTATCAATAAAATTCTATGATTTAAGTCCAGTTTGTCCCTCCACCTCAGCTTACTGAAGACTGACTGGCTAGATGGTCATTTTCTATCAGATAAACTTCTAAAAGAGATGACAGAAAGATGCAGTTAAATTGTTGCTGTGTTAAGATGACAAGAAATGAACCACCAAGTGACTTAACCTTAGAGAAGGAGAGCTCCACATCTTAATTATTATATAGTTTTCATAGGCAACCTGAAAGGTAACCTTTGATTTATAGCTGCATAAAATAACCTCCTGGAAGACTTTATCAGCATCAGAAATGTAAACCCTATAATTTCTTACTGCAGACACAGCATAAAAGAGCTAATAAAGTATTTTATTTTACTTGTTTATAACTACTTGATGTAACAGTGTAAGTAATTTTAGAAGGTGAAAGACTGCTCTTGCTAATCCTATTTTCAAACTATCTGCCTAGCAGTTGAGCTGACGGTGCGCAAAACCCAAATATGTTTACTTTTATTACTTCCCACACACAGCTGATAACCCAGCACCATGGCAGGTGATCATTACCAGGACTGCAGACTACCTAGGGCAGCACATCAGCATAACTTGAAAGCACAGCACAAGCTTTCACTTTGGGGAACCCATGTCTGTAGGAAGAATGAAGCAAGTTCATACAGTCCTAGCAAAAGCTACTGAAAGTTTTAAATCAAGATAGCGAACCTTAAATTAAATACGGGCAAGGCTTTTTGGGTGCAAAGATGTGGCTCAGCCACTCAGCAATGCAATGCACAAGAGGTTGGAAACGCTGTTATCCAAGCAAGATCACCCCCTGGAGTAACTCCATGGAGGGGCCTGGAAATCATACACCCACCTTATTGCAAGTATAAAAGGAAAGAGAGAACATCATCAGATACCCTTATGCCATAGGTTGCTCTCAGATCTTTGTATCTGCTGATAAAAAAACCAAGCCCCAAAAAAGGCAGAGGTTGTAGCACAACCTGTCTTATGTTTTGCTTCAAAGGAAGGAAAAAAAAGTCACCTTGGTTGAAATTTTACCCTCTTCACAAGTTTTGGGATTTTTTTGCTGCCGTTTAAAAAAAAGGGGGGGGACTCTGACCTCCCTCCTTCTCCAGGCCTATTCCTACTACTCCTACACCCTGAAGCGCATATGAAGCTCCTACAAAGGCACATTTTCACCTCCATTATGTTTACTATTAATGCTTTTATTGTACTTAAAGCCTTTGACAATCAAAATGAGACTCAAGGAGAAATAATGAAGTCAGGCAGCAATTCCCACTGGTAGTCTCACTAAGCTGCTTTAAGAGTATCTTACTGGGACCTTAACACTCAAGTTGAAACGCGTTCTGGTGCAAAATGACAGCTCTTCTGCACATTTTATCTAAGCCCATGGCAAAACCATGTTCTTCCCGATACATATAACATCCCACTTTCCCTGCTTGAATTTGATGCCACAATATTCATCAAAAGAAGAATCTGGCCCTGTACATTTGTTTTAGAGTTGCACAGTTTTTTCATAGGCATGGCCTTGGTCTCTATTTTAAGGGTGCTGTAACAGTCACAGCAGCCGAGCATGCTGGACCCCACAGCAAGAGCTGCAGGACACAAGAGGGCTGGGCTGAGTGTTGTTGCAAATATTGCTCTGTTCCTCAGGTTCTCTGCTGAGCACTCATGCTAATGCATGCCTCGGACAGTACCAGCTTGCCAGGCAACAGACCTACTTTCACAACTGAAATGCCGTGAGAAAACCACCTAGGTTTCAGAGAGGATGCAACTTTAAAAAGTTTGCTTCCTCCACAGACTTTGTCGTCCCTTTCCTCCCAAGCACTCAGATATCAAACTGACAGCAGCCGCACAGATGAACTAGCAGCACGGCAAGACACCCACAGACGCCGCCTTGCCTGCAGAGACTGGGTCACTCTGCACGTGCGATCCCAGCACCTGCTTTCCACAACTTACGCAGAGTGCTCTTTTCAGAGACTGGCAGTGACAGAGGAATTTAAGTCTTACAAAATAGAATATGGCTGTATACCTGGCTTTCTATCGCAAATAATGACTCGGGAAGAGAACTCTCACAGTACTGAAGATCACAAGAAGTCTTCACACAGAGGGCTGGCTGTGTAACCATCGCTCTGTTGTGACCATTGCTCTGTTACTAAGAAATACATGGCAGGTAAGTAGGCTATGACTGGCCTGGTCTTTTTTCCATACTCCTTTCAGTCCAACTGTTACAAACGCCTGTGATTACAAAGTACTGTCTACATCATGACTATTATTTAGCACTTTTTCAGTTTCAAATATAAGAAGTCATCACTACGCTACTTGTGGTAAGTTGAGCGGGTACATGTATATAACTGCCTCACACGTGTATCAACCCTGCAAATACATGTGCAATTACAGTGTAATCAGCGCAAAACTCTGTTATTTGCCACCTAATAATACTATCACAAACTTCTTTCTAAAGAGGGAATTACATTTTGATCCGTGATCTCTAATTGCTCAGTTTATGCTGCATAAGAAATACAAGTATCAGAATGTGGTTAGTACAATACATTGGCTGGTCCTTCAAGGTCTGTTTCTTCTGTTAGTACAAGGACTCTGGCATCTCCAGCCACAAACTCAACTCAAACCTCTGATGTAGAGTTACAGATCTGATAATTAAATGTATTTGATGCGAGCACTGCTTTGTGGTGCATGCCTCTTTGAAGCTTCTGCAGATAAGCATCAGTGTCAGAAATGGCTACTTGCAAGACCAGGACAGGACAAGTGATGCAGCTTCCTCATTTTGTCTAGTCTGGTACCAGAACTCAGCCATTGCTCTGTCTGATGAAGGCCTCCCACAGCAACTGACAGTTTCCCTGCTAGCTGTCACACACAATTTTTATGATCACTTAGGTCCAAGCCCACACAAGAGCTCTTTTATTTTATTATACTGGAAGTGACATGTAGCTAAGAACATTAAATTATGTCTTATTCTTTAAAGGACATCTTTCTTTTGCCTGGATCTGCTGATTTTCAATGCTCATTTCAGAAGTTTTATATTTTCAGAGAGCTTACATTTTGTTTGTGTATGATCCACCAAACATTTTGGATTTCTTTTGATGCAACCACTGGTAACCGACAAACCTATTTTATTTCTGGTTTTCCCACCATTTTTCAATTAACCTTTTGTACTTCTGTTTTTTTCAGAAGAAAATCCATGGACTGCCATTTCTGTTCTACTGAGGTCACGCAGACAGGATCCAGATTTCAAGAGAAACCACTGAAACTACTTTTCAAGAAGTTATCGTTTGTTTGTTTTGAGCAAGAGTCATCAACACCAGCCTGAAGGCTAGCCAGTTTTTAATGCTGTTTCCATATCAAATATGTGAAGTACAAGAGGCCTACGCTAACCACAGCACAAACAAGCAAGAAATACAAGGGAAAGAGCAAAAGCAGCTAGCACTGTTTAAAGTGTAAACTGGATGTTTTCTTCATAGCAAACTCAGTGCTCCTTGTAAATAAGCCAACAGCTTGAAGTCCTGGCCCCATGCGACGTCCCACGTACCTACCCCAGCCCAGCCCAGCCCAGCTCCTGGAGGCCGGCTGCCGGCCAGCAGCAGCACCTCTGCACAGGGAGTGCCCAGACAGCGCTGGGGGAGGCCAGGGCCCAGACAGGGCCTCACAGGGCCCGGACAGGGCCTCACAGCGCCCAACCGCCACCCAAAGGTGAAATCATCACAGCCAGGTCCCAGCATCACCTGGTTCTGGCACCTGTGAAAAGCTCCTATATCGCCTTTGAAAAGTTTTGATGCATTTTAATGGCACCTTCTTAAAACACGAGAAAAAACGGCCGAACTTAGCCACAGAATGCGTCAGGCGCTTTGCGCCAAGTAACCCACAGCCACCTTCCAGCACGACTTCCCACACGTACGGCGATTTAAAGGACAACGCAGGGCTGGGGGAGGCACTGCCGAGCCGGCCGGGCGGGCAGGGCGCCCGCGGGACCCTCCACAGCTCCCTCGCCGCCCCCCCAAACCCGCTCTCACTCCACGGAGCTCCGGTGCGG
>JAVJGI010000036.1:11841862-11855947 GCA_035590275.1 Ibycter americanus
GGACTTTCCCAGACTCTTCAAGGATACACGGGTATCTATTCAAGGCTAATATTAACAAGCTTGCATTCCGATCCCTCAAAGCAGCCGTGTTTTCCCACAACTAAGGTTACCATAGGTCCTCCTTAGTAAATCTTACCTGGGTATAGGTTTTCACTACAAGTTTCAGCTGATTTCCTAAATATGTAGAAAGCTTCCATATTATACATGCCGTCAGAAAAACAGAAAAAACAGGAATTGCTGATTCATCAACACAGAAATTTTTCTAAGTTCAGCTTGACCTGTTTTCCTGCTGATTATTCCCCCAAATTTTTGGAAGCTAGAACATTGCTGAGATGTTCTGTGACCTTCTTCACTTGGATGGGAGAGCACTGGCTAGGCAAAGAACAAGAGATAGAGTTTGAAGTTATATAAGTGAAAGTATTACACACATTGTAGAATCAGCTGTTAGCCCAAAGTAATTATAGTTTCCTATGTTAAAATGCATTAATACTGGGGTTTTTTTCATTTAATTACTATACATAGATCCCTAGCATTTCATCATTGAAAGATACATGTGCTGCCTTTGATACAATGGCCACAAGTCTTTAACTTGGAATTAAGATTACAAGGTCCCTTCAAAGTAACAGATTGAACAAAAGAATCTGCCTTTGGCATTTTCATCATGAAACAATTCTGAGTAAATTTTCCCTCAAGCACTAAATGTATACTGCCGTATTGATCTTTTGGTCTTGAAATAAAAGTGTGATTTTCCCAAAGCCTGTTTGAACTAAATTATTATAAAAGACAAGAAAGGTAAAGCATTACATTGCCTCATTACTCTCCCCATTGACTTTCACTTCAGAGTAAGAAAATCTAGTATAGCCAGAATGTGCCCATCAAGGATTGGACAGTCTAAGGTAGCTTCTCCAGCTATTGATTGATCTTTACAAATTTTTATAAATTTTTGGGGCATGTGTGGTTTTTTTGCAATTCCTTAGCATAGACTGTCATCATTTCAATTAAATCAGTCTCCCCATCTGTATTTAAAGGTTGCTGCCACAGGAACTATTATCTCATAAAAATTTATTTAAACAGCACTATAGCACTATTAAAACTGCTTGGAAGACTTCGTTTTAGTGGGGGTTTTGGTTTGTTAGAGTTTTTGAAGAATTAGTGGCCAACGTGATTATCTCTGTAATGTTTCTCTAATGTCTCTGGCAGCTTGAAAGAATCAATTTTTTATATTGCGACATATTGTTTTACTTCAATAAAAGGAGACTTCTCAATGATTATCCCTCTGTTTGCTCCTATATATTGGGTTTTTTGCTAACCCATGGCCATGATGGCAGTTTACACCTGTCTGTGTGTCCTTTGCATAGTGTCCAGCACCATGACTCCTTTTTTGTTTCTCTAAGAGTTGTGTGCCCTTGTGCTACCTAAAAAAAATCACATGCTGTGTGATGTGACTGTAGTTCAGTCATGGCTAACTGCCAGGTATAAGAGATAAGCCTCTATCCTGTATTTTCTTTTTTATAACTGTTACTAGTTAGCATGATAGATGGATGCTTTTGTTTATTCTAAGTAAGTTTTATGGAAAATGCTGTAGTGAAATTTTACAGCACTGGGTTTATGACACGAATGCAGTAAGTATCACTTCAGCCTTTACCTGAACAGCATTACCAATGTTACTGTGGACACATCTGAGAACAAAATTCCTTTGCATTACTCATGATTTATTTCCTCAGCATTTCTCATCTTCAAATGCACAGCCTTTTTCTACACAGAGTGGTGGCACACTGGCTATATTTTGAAAGGCAAAACCAAAGGTGCTTTACACCATCTTCTAGAGCAGAAGGGTGGGAAGAAGCTCATGCAGTTCCTGTACTATGTGAGAGAAAATTTTGTCTAGCCTGCATGTATGAACATATGACCAATAGTACAATAGGAAAGCATCGCTTCACATGCAAGTTCCCTGTGGTACCACAAATGTACTTGAACCCTTTCAATATATTGCACAGTTATAATGCAGAACATGTTTACAAATCTTAATTTTTCTTTCATTACTGTCTGCATAATATACTCTCCACCCAGTGCATAACAAATCCCCAAACAAGCTTATAATATGCTTATGTAAATATTTTCTCAAAAGATTAATGTCTTCAGGTTTTTGCAGATTATGATTCATATCTTCACACCAATTTAAAGTCAGATTTCCCACTTTTTTGGTAAGAAAATCCTCTTTAATTATTTACCGTTTATATGGAAAGTGTTTTCCACTCAGATCTTGCATTAAAATTTTAAGCCACTGGTTTATCAAGATCTGAATTTTGTTGATGATGAAAAAATTGTTTTCTCTTAACACAGACGTATTAGAGTTATCTGAAATTCGTTCTTTCAGGGTTTGCATGAGCAACATTTCCTTTTTCTGCCTGAAACTGCCCTACCCTCCTTTCCTTGCCAGGAAAGAAAGATTTGCTTCTTCTGATGCTGCCCTCTAATGATAGAAACCACCGCTTCTTCAGCTTTTCCTTTCTTACGCTGTTCTGCTGTGTGGCAACAGTCAGTCTAAGAGGGCCCAGTGACAGCAAGGTTGCCATGGAGCCATGTCTGCCACTGCTGTGAAATCAGTGGTGTGGCCGTTCCTGGCCAAAAGTCATTGGTGTTCCTGACCCAAAGTGACTCCCAGGATTAGCCCTCAGCACCAACTGCAGAAGATGAGATACACAACTTCCTTTGCATCTGACTGGAAATTTAACCCAGCTGGCTCCTGGCTTCAATTTAAAAGGACAGTGATAAGCAACTGGCCATCAGATTATCTAATTGCAGCTTGTGTCCTGTGACTGTAGCACTGTTTCAGTTTGGTGAGACCACCTACGCTACCCAGTGTCCAAAGGCCACCCCCACGAGCAAGCTCTGATCTGGGAGCTTAGGAAGGGACAGAGGGGATTGTGCAATAGCATGCTAGAAGAGGACTGAGAAGATAAAAACCAAGAGCTTGTGAATCAGGGAATTCAATTATCTTTTGAACTGTAAAAAATGGCTATTTTACACAACTGCAGTCTCCCCAAAAGACAAAATGCAGCCTTTCTCCCAGGTGGCGGAAACTGTGCCAAAAGTACAAAGTGCACTAAGGATGTTATAGGCCTCTTCATCTTTTAATGAATCAAACAGCTAACATTTATTTTTAAAATGGGTCATATTTACAGGTATTTTTGGAAGACTACCAGTTTGATAAGAGCGAGACCTCATTTCCAGAGCGTGTACTTGTCTGCCCTGTGCACAGCTGCCTTGTGCTGGCAGCCCCCCTGCAGAAGTTACGCTGAGTACAGGTATCTACAAAGTGACTTGGATGCATGCATGAAAATCAGGCACAATGACATTCAACTTGGGCAACAAAAGTAATATCCACAATCACCGTCCTCTGCTGCCTAGCCTCTAAATTCAAGTATCATTGTCCGTTTTTAACTTCACAGTCAAGAACGTAGGCAAGATTTCTAAGAAATTATTATTTGTCATGTCAAAAAACTCTGTTTTGCTAAACTAACCTTTGGTTCTGTACAAGTTTAAACTATTTTGAGGACAGCTTCACTTGGTTTCCATCAGCATTAGCAGTGTTAATGTAATTTGTGCTAAGGAGATACAGAAAAGAAGCTCAGAGAACCTGTGTGGTTTAATCTGTGTGTGTGTGGTATTTCCAAGCATCCTGTGTTTCAGGTGGCATCTGTCTGCATCCTTGAAAATAAAAAGGCTCATACAATTCCACTAATGTGGTGCTACAGCTGTGCCATTTTTCCCCCTTAAGCCCTGACAGGCGTCTTTGTTTGTTTGTATGCAGGGGCTCTGTTTGAACTGTTGCCTGGTGTCCTTGCTTTGTATGCTGGCAGGAGAGGTGATTTTTTTGTTTTGTTTTGTTTTCATTTTCAGAAGATGTGGTAACTTTTTTGCTACTATTACTGTTGACAGCAACAACTCTCCTAGTCCAGGCTGGCGTCACATGACAGCCAGAGATAAAGAATTCAGCTTCAGAAAATAATGTGGGCTCTTACTGAGTTCCAGAACTGGGGAGATGCCAAGCAGCAGCAAAGTGCAGGCTGCACCCTGGGATGCTGTCAAGTTGTAGCAGGCAGCTCGCTCTCCTCCAGTCCCAGCTTCCACCTCAGTGGAAATATTTAGGGGGTTATACTGAGTATCAGGAGGTATGAAGGAGGTATAAACCAGAACAGTTCCAGTATTAAACATGACACAGCAGTGTTCATTTGGGACCTGACTTCATGTGTTGTTTTCCTACTAATTACCTGTGCAGCACCCCGTTCGTGATACCGCCCTTCCCCTTTTCCATTGTATGGAGTAGGGGCAGAAAAGCAGTAACATTTGCTGCTTTCCCAAGACTGAAAAGAGGTAATTTCCACTTGTTTCCAGAGATATAAAGAATGGAAAAGAGAAACCTCTTCAGGCTCAAGCTTCTTTCTGAAATCACATCTTCAGGCATCTTGGTACCGTCCACCAGCTCATCAGCGGCTCTGGGCTGCACGCAGCTCCCTCGCAGTGTGAGGTTTTCTCAGTTTCACTTTTCTGCAGTAAGTATGGGAAAGCAAATCTCTGAGTCACACCGCAAAGCGGGCCCGATGACAGGCTGACTAATGGTGCTTTGACAACATCCAATAGATTTTACAGACATTAAGGTCTCGTCAGAAATTTGTCAGCAGTAGTTTAGGAAATACTTACTGAAGATTTGCAGAGTTAACAACTCTGTGGGTGTTTGCTGTTTGGCTATCTACATAAACAAACCACTGGCGCAGCTGGAAGAAAATCCGCAAAGTTGTTACTAATTTAGACTCTTCGGGCATGTCTCTGCTCCAGGCACAGAAATGACTGTGCTGCAGCATACTAGTACCCCAGCTATTTTTAAAACACCTAGCTTGATACCGGAGGAAGCCAGCTCCAGCAGCATAGAGCTCATCATGGATTCATTTACCCAGCTTTTTGGCTCAAATATTAGTGCCAACAGGATTAGCTAAACCCTTTTAAAATCAGAAAAAGGAGATACAAAGGACTTGATTCAGCAACAGTCTGATTCAAAGAGAAAACTCACAGTTCCTCACACTAGGAGCTGTGACAGGCTACACAGATGAAGACAAGAAGCTTAAATTTGCTGTAGTAGACAACGGGGAGGCAGGGAGCCAGTAAACACAGTGGCTGCTGTGGGGAAGGGTCTGGCCTTCACTGTGAATCCTTTATGTCATTGCAAATGGAAAATGTCACATGGAAAAGAAGGAGACTCCTATTAATAAAGAGTCACTGGGGTAATGTGCAGTAGAAGAGGAGGAGGGATTGTGTCTGGACTTGTTTATCCGCAAAGAGCTTTACATGCTACGACAGCTCTGACTTACTGCTTCTGGAAGACGTTTCTGACTTCAGTGTCAAAGTTCAGGGACCTTTCCCACATCCCCAGTACTAGCTGGCAGAACTAACCCTTTGTAATAATTTCTTATCAACAGTGACTTGCTTTATGCGTGTCACTCCAGCTCATTAGGGGCTGGTCGGAGAAGCAGGAAAGGCAATTGCCCAAGGCAGTAAAATGCTCACTGTGTGATAACTTCTGGCTAAGAGGAAGGACATAGTCCCACTTACCTAATAACCTATTGACCTATCCCTAATCTTAGATTTATTCTTCTCGATAGCTTGAAAGTCAGTAAAATTAAAAAGTGCAATAAAGAAAAATGTAAAATATAAAATTAAAACACCCAGTAAACTTCAAACCTTCACCACAAGCCGCACTGCTTGCTGAGATCACAATCTGTCAGAACAGGACTTGCTGAGAAAAGCAGTTTCTTGCAGAAGATTGCCTTCTTGTTTAGAATATTTAAGGCCACGGCTAAGGCATGGATTGGGGCTAGGTCCTCAGAAAACTAAAGCGAAGGCTAAAGAGCTGCACATTAAGAAGCCTCCTAAAGCTATGCCAGCCGAGCCCAAAGGGGATGACAGTAGAAAACGTACCCAACTATTATCTGGAGAGAACAGTCCCTACAGTGCACTGAAGAAAGAGTGAGGAATGTCATTGCTACGGCACAGTAAAAGTCTGCCAGGCTCTAATGAGACAGGCTGTCTAACGGGGGAAGGATGGGAGATGTTCAGCAGGAGCAGGCCTCGACCTTGGAATTGAGCCCAAATTCTGTAGCAGAGAGTAATAATGAGAAAGGCAAGATCAAAGGAGACAGCTCTGACAAAGAGGTGAAAGAGATAGGTAAAGACACAGGAGCGCTTACCAAGTACTTGACTTCTTAGTCCTTTGCTTTGGGCTTGACCTCATGTTCTCCCAACTCTCTCCCTCCCATCGCCTTTGTAAGCCTGAGCCCGGTGAGCAGGGACATCCTATAGCTGAGCTGCTGCAGCATGCTGTATACAGTATGCCTGCTTGATACATTCACAGCCATTATGCATGGGTAATCTTTATTACCCAGGGGCATTTCTCTTTTACATATCCCTAGCTACACTTTTACTGAAATAATTTTCTTTTTTATTGGCCTCTTACATTGTTAGAGTGCCCGTGATTTCCCCAAGGTTAGATGATGAATGACAACACATCATACAAAGACAAAATACAGGCATTTGCCAACTATAAAATGGATTTTTTTCATTTGATATGTTTCCTTTTCTTGTGCAACAATGATAAGCAACCTTGATGGGATGAACAGTACAAATAGAAGTTTAACAAGCTCTTGTCTGAATCCAGGATCACACAACAAATAGATTCAGTAAAGGTACTAGATTTCTACTAACACAATGGACCCTCAGAAAACGTGTTTACCGTTTCAAAGACTATTTCAAATATAATCAGCTGGGTTAAATCCTGCAATTAGTTGTGCCAGCTGAGCCCTTGAGAGGTTCCAGTGACTTCAGGAAAATCAGTGGGAATGTAGAGACACATAACCTTTAATCTCCACACTGTCAAATGCAGGCTCAACTCTTCAGCAGCTTAGGCATCTCCTTTCCCCCCTTCCTTCTCCCGAGACCTCTCCCTAAGACCAGTCAGCAAAGACAGGCTGCCAGTCACCCACAAGCAGGCAATGTACATCTTTCCTTCCCACCCTCGCCTCTTGTGAGGATTTGATAGCAGCAATAGCTCCTGGCCAACCCCATGCAGGAGGCAGCTTTTGTACAGACAGTATTTTCTGTTCAAACAGGCATTCCCAGCTGCTCCTGAGGAACAGAACATGAATATCATTGCTTTTCTGGCTGGAGCTATGTGATCTTAGCCAAGCTTCAATCTGACCAATAGGTCTTTCCTTAAAAAGCCAGGGAAGTAGCAAGCAATGTGTGGCTGTCCACAGGCAGGCACCTGGTGTGACAGTGCTGCCATACCAGGGGATGAAAGGGGCTCAGGGACGTTCCACAGAAAGACAGTATTGATCCAAACATGTGAACAGACTTTTCCTCTCAAACACATAAGACTGTATGGGCAGCAGCGATTTGGCGTTAAAATAAGAAACTTAAATGCAGATTAGAAAAATAAAAGAGAGACAATTGACACTATTATAATGTGTTAAATACTTCACCAAAATCCAGTTATTAAAATCTCCAAATGAACATTGTTAGGCTCACTGGCATGAAGGTGAATATTTTGAAGGCAGAATGGTAGGATATAGGAACATCAAGTGCCCCAAACTACAGAAATACTTCAAATCAAATACTACACGTCTATACATCTACCTATCCACACAACACTGGAGGGAGAGCAGGTAGCCAATTTTAACTTCTCTGCAGTCCTGGCTTGTTGTCCAAACAGGCATGCCAAAGGTTATGAGCTGCCACCTCAGTTACTTCTATCCCCCCTTTTCAAGACCTGATCCAAAACTCACTGAAAGACTCCAACTGACCCAAAGCTTTGGTTGACCCTTGTACCCTAATTTCTTCTATTACCAGGATAGAAAAAAGGAGATTTATTCTTAAAAAAAAGTTACCAGAAGAGAAAAAAACCAGCATAATAGAATTTCAAAGCACCAAACGTAACTAACAGGGTTTTCAAGAGAAAGACTAAGCAGAAAGTACACATAACATGTAACCCAAAAATGAGCTTAAAGCAAGTTACGCACCTGACCTTTTGAACTCAATCTTTCTCCTGTACTATTGCATATAGAAACACATGACTGATGGACTTGAAAGCTACATTTCAAATTTTGCAGATGAGATTAAATTAGAGAAAACATCCAAACCATTTCTTATACAATGGAGGTGTTAGATTGATTATAATTTTGGATTAACAGATGGTAATTGCAGATACACAAAGACTTTTAAGTCTTCAAGCAAAGAACCTGCAGAAGAAATAGCTATTATTTGGAAAGGCACCGGAGCAACCTACCTCATAAAATAGATAAAACTTACAGTCTAATATTGTTAAGGTTTTCAGCCAATGTACATATGAAATGAAAAATAGAGAATCAGATTGCTTAAGGAATAATGGAGAGATAAAAGGACCGACAGGTTTATTGTGTGAGGCACTGGTTAGATGTCAGAGAGGCTTCAATCACCGAAATGGAAAAATATTCTCACTATACCAATAGCAAGCAGAGAAAGAGTAATGTAATTAAGGGTGTACTCAGACATGCAGTGTCAAACCTCTGTTATCACTTAGAAGCACCAACACTAAATCAGGCTGTTCCACACAGGGTATTGAGATTAAGGTGTATGACACCCCACGTACAGCCAGCGCACAACTCACCGAGGAGTAGTAACTCAGGTGTTTGCACCCACATTGCAAATACAGGATTCATGTTCATAAAGACCACACATGGTATCATGTTAGCACAAAACACAGAGCAAAGTATACAAATACTGTGTAACTTTTGCTAATTTTTTTTAGACGGATTGCAAATGGGAATCCCCAGCATTTCAGCATTATGTGGCAAGTGAAAAGGATCCAAATGTAGTAGCTATAAAATCTCATGATTGGTCTAATGCTTCTGTGCTTGAAATAGGCTTTTATGTCCAAAGTTCTGTCAATCATATATAAATTGCTGACAAAACTATGAAAATCAAAACTAAGCGTTTAAAACTGTAGTTTTCTTGAGTGATCATAATATTGATAAACAGATGGGCTGGGTGATATGAATGCACAAGCCTCAACATATCAGGTGCAAGATTTCTGTTCTCGCCTACACGTCCATAACCATGGTTGACTCTCTCTCACCCATGTTCCTTACTTAAACTTATTTATTTGGGATTTTATGAAATCTTCACAAAAGCAGTGTATGTGCTGCGGAGAAGTGAAATGATCAAAGTATTTGCAACAGCTACTACCTTGTGTAGTCCTGGGACAATCAATATTGGTCATAGTATGAACCAGTGTTACTGTGACAGACCTACGCTGTGAAAGCTTAAAGAAAGACAACGTTGGATCAGTTCTCAGAGCCCACAAGAAACAGATGCCACTCACCAGGTATTTTTAATCTACAAAATAGTGTACTTTTGTTCACATACAGCAATGATTAAGAAGTATTAAACCTTGATCTGTCACAAAAATGCTATGTGATTTCCAAAACCCTCCCTAGCCCTGGCATTTGCAAGAGAGGAAATGTTCCTGCTCTTCAACATTTCCCACTTATACTGGGAATCCTCCTGACAAACTGGTAGCAGATTGGTGCAGGAGCACATACCAAGGGCTTGTGTAGAAGTAAGAGCAGCTTCTCTTCCACATGTGAACTTTGGGAGTTTGAATTCGAGTATGGTACTTATTTGTTCACATGTCGACAAACGTGGAACCTGCTGAGAGAAAGCTAACTGGAAAATAACAGCTTAAAATAAGATCCTAATCTTACGTACCTCAGGCAAACCCCTTGAACATGGGAGATGTGGGTTCAAACCCTTTTTAGTGTGAAGAAATCCCTTGCCTCCTAGCCAACACCACTTCCTAAGAAGAAAATTCAAGTGGACAGCATTTTCCGGGAGGCAACCTGTGGTAGCAGGTGAGACCCATGCAGACCTCACCTCCTGCTCTGTGCCTTGCCTGTCCCTGCAGTAAGAAACCGGGACTGATGGTGAGAAAATCTGCCTGAAAATCCTAAATGCCCATCTCTCCTGAAATCACTCCAATCTGCTAAAATATTTTAGCAGTATCTCAGTTGGAAGTGATTTCTTGTGTAGTTTTCTAAGCACCAAGATGACACACCTGTGTTAAAGACTAGGCTGTAGGCATTCATCGGGAACTTTCTGCTGATATAACCATGTCAAGACTGCCAGATCACCCTCACACCACAAATTTCTTCACACTAGCTAACAGAGGCATGTACACATGTGTACACACAGCACTGCTTTATTTCCAGGGTCCAGTAGCTGGAGCTCTGTGGGGCACTCACCAGAAGAGAGCTCTGGATCATCCCCGTATAGCTGGCACCACAGAAGCCTCCTGGGCAACACCTAATCCACCCAGTGCTGAGACCACCTGTCGTGACGATTGTCATGACATACCACTCAGGACTATGAAAAAAGCAATCAGAAGACCTCCTGCTTGAAATTAACTGTCTCAATTCACTTTAGGGCCTGAGAACACTTTGGAGATAGAGTTGAAAAAACAGAACTTATTTTTACAAAACCTGCAAATTTTTAGTCCTAGCAGATTTACCACCAAGGTCTTATGATAAAAAACAAAAAAACCCCACCCCCCAAAATCTTAGATTATTGAAACATGCTTGTTTTCAGTCTGTTTTCCTGCTGAGTTTCTGCTTAACTGTAAGCTCAATACAATTTTCCCCTCTAAAACAAACTCACAGTCTGGAGAATAGGGAACCTCCTCATCCTGCGTTATTGCTTAAACTAGACCTTCTGGAGACAGTTCTTTGCAAGAAAAAACGTGTTAACGGTGACAAATAAGACTAAGATCAATGTTTTATTAAGGACAGACTCCTGTTACAACCTGCACAGATTATATTAAATCATGCCTTTGTGTCTAAATTACAATTTTCATTTGAATAGTATTTTTGGATAAAGAAAGAGATTTGTTCTCAGTGTCTGGAAACCCTGTCGGGGTAACAAAAAAATAGCAGAAGCCCTCAAGAAAGTATGCATTCTTATATTAAAGCTATTATTCTGACCAGAGCTCACATATGCGGCACAATACATATACTTGTAGCTATCTTTATTTCCATTTAGATATATTCTGTAGCAAAAGCAGCTTTGTCCTTCTAGGCACTGCAGTAGCATTGAAGAACTTCTAAAACAGGAGCAGACAAAGGATTTAATTATTCTTACCTTGGCTACACATCCACACATTTCTCTCTTGAGAACACAAAAATTTTGCACATACAGTTGTTTGCAAGCTAATGCTTTAGATACATTTCTGAGTTAATTTGCTTGCACATTTACAGTAAATTTAGAGCCAAACCTAAGTCTGCATGTCTCTGAACAGAGCAGCACGTTTGAGACACCTGTATCTGAAATGATAGCAGATATTAGGTTATGTGTACTTATGCCGTATCAGAGGGCTAGTTGTTACGGGCGTCTGCTCAGTAGGAAGCCATTTAAGATAACATTGCACTGAAAAGCTGTGTAGATTTCAGTGTAAAACCAATAGATATTTACATTGTGACTTATTTATAAAATGCATCTAGATCCCATCCAAAATATTAAGCGTAGCTAACTGCTCATACAGTTGCTAATATGAAGCCTCTGGTCTCCTGCCACAGCTGCACGACTTGCCTGAATGGGACGGCTGAAGCAGCCCTGCCCACAGATCACCTCATGATTTATTTTGCGAGCTGGACAAAAAACTGGGCTCTGCAAAAAAATTTATCATCCTTGGGGACAGTACGCTTCACGTTATGTGTGGTACTGCTGCACAGGTACCAAAACAATGGAAAAGGCACAAATAAGGGAGACGAAAGGACCGGTGGGGTTTGGGGATCCCTGCTTTGAGGTGAAACTGGGGCGGTTGCATGGGGGTGTGTAGGACCACGACCCCTTCCTCAGCTGCAGCAGGACAGCATTGGAGCAGGCGACCAACCTGGAGCACCTCCTGGGCTGAACTCCTCCTTCCATCAGTGACACAAGACAACGTCAAAACACGCACAACATGCTAGGGAGCAAGGCTGCGGAGGGCCATTTTGGCTGTGTGTGGGTGATGCAGCCACACCGTCCTGCTAAACAGCCTAGTGCGTGCACACAACTTGATTGGAACTTGGAAGTGCTGAAACACCACTTTGGATTTTAGGACTACAGTTTTAAAAGCCTGGTTGAGAATTCTATCAAAATATGGAAATTACACGCATAAACTTAGTTTATCTGCAAAAGTGACACATGCTCTAAAAGCCTCCTATTGACATGTTTTCTGTGCTGAATTCTCTCTTGAATTTGGAAAAATTAGAGTTCCCAACTACAAGTTTCTGACTTTCATTCTGCTACACATACTGTATTTGTGCAGATTATCATAAAAGAAAAATAACATTTTCATAAACCAGAAAGACTGTATTAAGGTCATGCAATGGGTGTTTATAGTTATATTACTCTTTAGTCCCTGGTAAATAACATGGTATAACCACCACCAAAAATAATCACATAATGTGACATTATCACACTGCTACTAGTTACAGTGTAGAAAGTGAATAATAACATGGTTAAAATTTTCTCTGTGGAAGCTCTGAAGAGGGGCCAGAAGAAGGACAGAGGAGGAGGAGGAGGATGATGAAACACAGATCTGAAGCACATCCCATCTCGCTGTCTCCCTGCATGAAGATTAGTGGCCCACCATGCCCCAGTGGAATTACTTCACAGTTTTATGCTGCGCTAGCAGGAAGAGAGCAAAGAAAATTAGGAAAGAAAGTGACATTTCAATTTGTATAGTAGCAAATAATATACCTCAAAAAGTTCATGAATTCAGGCTATAATTCTGCCTTAGATTATGATCATGTAAATAAACAGTTCCTTCTCGTCTCTCGTGGATTTAAGATACCTCCAGTCAGACTCTCAGAGGAATGAGATGCTCGCTGTGGGCAGCAAGGGGGTGTTTCCAGCTCTGCTAGTTATATTCTTCATGAGCTGCTTCTCCTTCCTTCCACAGCACCCCCCGCCCCCATTTTCTCTCCTCCTTTGCACGTACACATACAAGACGACAAACTTTCTTCATCCCCCCTCCACAACACCGCATCATTTTGCTACTTATGTGGAAAGATGGAGCCAAGAGGCCAAAAGTTTAGCTTCATTCCATGGCAGAGATGGGGGGAAACGATAAATTTATGGCAAATCACGAAGCGTTATCCTGCAAACTGAAGAAGGTGCAAAGCAGAGCCATCTGGCAGTCTCTCCTTCCTCCCTCTGAATTGCTGTCACATTTCAAGATCAGCCTGTATTTTCCATCAAAAATCGGGAACCCATAGGCCACAGGCTGGGAAATATCTATAGAGTAGGTGGAATGGCGGGGGGTGGGGGGGTGGGCAGGAAGCTTGAATCTTTACTTGAAACTTTATTTTGTGTTGATTTACTTCCAATCTGCTGCTTCCACTTCTCCTAGGAGAGGGAGAGGAGCTGGCAGTCGGTGGGTAGGCAGTCAGTCGGTCCTTTGGCTACAACCATGAATCCTGGAGTAGTTAGGAGGCAGGATCAAACCTGGAAATTTCCTGAGGGTCCTTCATTTCTCCAAGGTCATGAAACCAATACAGTCAGTCTATTACAGAAGACCTCTCCTCTGTGGAAAATCACAGAATGGTTTGGGTTGGAAGGGACCTTAAAGATCACCTAGTTCCAGCCCCCCTGCCATGGGCAGGGACACCTTCTACTGGAGCCAGTTGATCCAAGCCCCATCCAGCCTGGCTTTAGATGCTGCCAGGGATGGGGCATCCACAGCTCCTCTGGGCAGCCTCTTCCAGTGTCTCACCATCCTCACAGTGAAGAATGCCTTGCTAATATCTAATCTAAATCTACCCTCCTGTAGTTTAAAACCATTAGCCCTTGTCCTATCGCTACAGGTCCTACTAAAAGCCTGTCCCCATCTTTCTTGTCAGCCCCTTTAGGCACTGGAAGCTGCTCTAAGGTCCCCCCGGAGCCTTCTCTTCTCCAGGCTGAACAACCCCAACTCCCTCAGCCTGTCTTCACGGGAGAGCTGCTCCAGCCCTCTGGTCA
>JAVJGI010000036.1:11871867-11894746 GCA_035590275.1 Ibycter americanus
AAATGTACCGGCAAAAAACCCTGTTGTAGGTTGGGGGGTTCCCCCCCCCCCCCCAAAAAAAAAAAAAAAAGGAGAATGTATCTATTTCATTGAAACGTTCCCTGAGAAGAGCCTGGGTGCCAGCATGAACCAGGCTCCTTTCCCGCCTGACTCCCAGCAGGAATTGGACCAGGAGGTGCTGGGACACCAGGATGGGGCTCTCCTGGCCCACAGCCCTCCCAGGCTAGTTTTCCATGTCCTCTATTTACTCAATAATTAACCATTTAGTGGCCCCAAGAGCCTGCGGGGGCAGCCCAGCGGTTCTGCACTCTTGGAGAAGCAGCAAATTAGAATGCTGTCTCCCCTCCTGCTCTAATTATAAACCATCGGGACTGGGTGCTTAACACTGGTGTGCTGGTACGTGGCTCAGTCCCAGTGTTCTCGGTTTGAATTGCTAACTCAGTGACATTATTGTAAGTCACCATGAGCTTTGGCTAAGTACAGAGGGGAACTTTGGACTACGGCAAGTTATTTAAGGATAGTAAATAATACAGATTTGTCATTTCTTCTGCAAAATGTGAGAAAGGCGATCTGCCAATCTCTCCCCTGCTTGCAGCGCTATCAATATCCCACTCTCATGACTAGACTTTGGCCAATACATCACAAACTGATGCTTGTGGTTGAAATTCATTAAAAGAGATATGTCTGGGTTGCTTCTTCTGCAGGAATGAGATTTTCTTCTGCAAACTGAGAGCTGATAAAAATTCCCTTTGTAAATATCAAGGTTGCTTGAATTTTTTTTTCCTTCTAATTTTCTTTCATGAGTGCACTGGGGAATTTTGGTGAGAGATGCCCAAGTTGTCCAGGATGTCCGGGTTACAGAACAGGAAACGGCAGAAATGTTTGGGTTTTTTCTTCCTGAAGCAGTCTGCTTTTTATGGGAAAGCTGAAAACATTCTAATTTTCTCCAGTTCTGAACTAAAAATATTAATTTCTGCAGTTTCTTAAGGCTTCTATGAGAAATCAAAATTTTTATTCCAAAAAAATAATAATTCTACCAAAGCAGGCCACTGTCTCCCAAAGGAATGAATAGCAGCCTGTTACTCACAGCTGCGTCTCTCAGCCCTGCTCAGCACATTCTGCAAACCAGAAAAAGAGAGAGATGTGAAGAGCTATTGATCACTGCTGCTTAAATGCACTAAAATTCTGAATTTAGCAAGAGCACAGGCCTGAAACTGGAAACTTCTATATGTTCCCAAGACAAGCGCATTATAAGCACGGTGTGTGGAGACTTGCTCAGGGTGCCCCAAGTGTAGTTATTTTCCCCAGAAACAAACCTGCCCGGGTCCTGCTGCAGGTTAAAATCAGAGCCATCCAAACAGGCTGTCTATTAATGTTCAGCTTGGAAGATTTTTATTATGTCCATAAAGAATTAGATTGTGGCCACTGCACTTGCACGCTGAATCAAATGGGAATGATATACAGCCAGAGCAAGCCTGAAAGAATGCCTTGCTAGTAACCTAGCCATACTCTTTTAATTCTCTCTAAATCTCTGTGCTCATGGAAGTCCCACAAGAGAAAATCTAAATAAATGAATCATAATTATAAATGCTGTTTATGTAATTGGTAAATGATACAGAGATAAGTGAGTGCTGCTTATTCCTACACAAACAGAAATTAAATATGGACACTGCACCGAAGATGCGCCCTCCAGCACTCCAAATTTAACAAGGTTCAAAGATTAAAATTGCAGCCCACTCCTATGATTTGCATTTCTGCCATACCAACCCTTCCCATCTAAGCACCCCCACATACCAAGGGTCCCAAACCAGAACTGTGGATCAGGTATTTTCAAGAAAATGCAAGCAGCACATTTTTCACATTTCAAGTGAAAAAGGAAAGGGCAAGATAATCCGTCAGCACACTGACCCCTTATTGGGATCATAGGCAGTCCCATTACTGCTATGACAACTAGCTCAGCTGCAAGCCAAATGCCTGGAAAAGGCCAGCCAAAAATCCATCAGTAAAAACTCATTTATCACTGCTAAAGGAAAAACCAGCGCTGCCATCCGAGGACGGCATCCGTGGAGCCGGCCAGCCCCCCTCCGCAAAGGCCAGGCTCCAGACCACGGCTCCGCACCACAGAGCGAGCCTTCGGGGCTCGTCAAGGAGCTGCTCCTGATTGGAAACAGCCATGTGTCTATTCAAAACAAAATCTATTAAAGCAGAAATAATAGCACAGAGCATAGTAATTTGCAAAGCTCAGAGGTTAGCGTGCTGTCGCTGAGTCACTCTGAGCCTCCTACACAGTGAGGACCCGCAGTGCATTGATTCTAAGATTTTACCAACTGAACTTCAGAAATTCGGAAGGCGGATTATTTGGTGGAGCAAGGAAGCCTATAAATAGTAGCAAGTGGGTTTTCTGAGCACATCCTAGCTTTTTTTTTTTTTTTTTTTCTTCCAACGGTGTACTCCAAGGAAACACAATGCATCTGTACCTTTCTTTAAAAACATCTTTTTTAGGGACTTCAGTGCTGGTGGAGGCACTCGACTGACAGAGATTCATTCTGCTGTTTACCCACTGAACAGGCGTAACGCAGGCAGCACAAACTTTGCTGAGCCTTCCCTACCAATGTGCCTTTGGCGCTTATTAAAAAATTTAACACCCTCAAATACATTGTATGCATTGTAAAGGGAAGCCGGCTAGAGCACCCTGTGCCTCAGCTGGCAGCAGCGACCCACTTTGCGGCAGCGCTGGTCCCACACAGACGGACACTGCACGGGCCTTCAGCGCCCCAGCGTTTTCACGTGAGCTCGCAGGCAGCGGGAGAGGCGCAGATGTGCCACTGCTCCGTATTGCTGGTGTGTTCGTGCGAACGCACCACCGAGCCCCACGGAGGGTTCTGGAGCGGCTCTTTGCATCAGACTAAGAGCACGGCAAGCCCCTCTCTCCCCACAGGCGAGGCTGGGGCAATATTCCTGTCCCCCGGAGGAGAGGCGATGGCATTTCTTCTCCACTTGCCCACACACCCAGCACCAAGGAGGCAGGGGAGAAGCGGTGGGATGTGCCCCCCCAGGGCTGGGGGAGCAGGTGCACGGCCGCATCCCTGCCCCTCGTCCCCTTCAGAACTGCAGTGCTGCCCAAACTGCTGCCCTCCTCCCTCGTTGCACTGCTAGGCAGCTTCCAGGCTGTATCCCGGGGCGGAGCAGGACAGAAGGGGCACAAAAGCCACACGAATTCAGAAGTCTTCATTTTCAGCAAGAACCCACATCTTGCCTCTTAAAACTGGTGCCAAGCAATTTGCCTGAGGGACCTCATACACAGCAAATTCTCACATCCACCGTTTCTTATTTCAGCAGAAGACTGGCAGTCATTACAAAAGCAAGACAGTGATGTAGGAGTCGGCAGACAGGAGCAGGAGATGGAAGTCTGCTGTTTAAATATCTTCTATACACTGTGTAAGCAGATACAAGCTCAGCTTTCTCAAATTGCTTTACTAACCACATTAACCTCCGGGACTCCCCTTTGTTTCCTGGGGTGAGTGAGCAATAACTCAGGGATACAACAGTAATGGCTGAGCTCACTTTCCAGTGAGTATCATACGAGACGACTGGTACAGCATGCCCTACATCTGAAGCCGTGGTTTTCAGAAATGATGTATTATTAGCGCTGCATCTGAAATAACCCAGTAATTGCTTAATGTTTTATATTTACATGGGCTGTACATTATGTTTGCTCTGAGAGAGGGAAGGAGAACTAAGCAGGAAAGGAGTTTGCAATAAACCTACAGTAAGCAATAAAGAGCTATAAATGGTAATCCGTCAATAGCATCAGCTTCACTAAGGGCTTGGTTCAGGAAGAGAGGAGCATCCTCAGCTCCCAACAGATCTAAACCAGCCCAAATTGGATGTAGTACCTAGCAGGATTGAGCCTTTCCTGAAGGATGAGCTATTAAATTTAAACATACATAAAACCTTATTTGAAAGATCATATTCATTATTAATAAGAGGAAAGATGATCTTTCAGATAAGGCACTGCTGCGCTGGGACTCTGCAGTGAGCTCCAGCTCTGCCACAGATTCCTTGCTTCATCTTGAGTGACTTCCTCAAGGTCCCTGTTCCTCACGTCTTTACCCTCGCAATGGGGATAATTCCTCTCCTTCCCTCCCCAGACTGGGCTGTGCTGTCTTTCTATAAGCATGTACAGTTCCCAAGTAAAAGCAGGCCCTCCAGTATAGCTGTAAAGTCAATAATGACTGGTAGTAGTAATTTTTGAGTATTTCTTCTACTTCCCATCTCAGTAATTGCTTCCCACAATACCATACATCACAGTAATATTCTCATCGAGGATGGGATTTATGTGGTGGAAGAAAGGGGCAAGGACCCATTTTAGTTCATTTGTGTAGTAAATGAGTAATTCTGCGGAGTTCACCATATTCCCTAAGGAACCAAGACTAAACCAGCTACTTGCTAGGTTGTCATTTTGATCACAAAGATGTTTGGTCTCTTCTGAGTTTGCTGGCTACATTTACACTTCTGTCACTGGGAAATGGAGAAGAACAGCCACACACACCAACTTGCGGTGCTCACCTGCTCACCTGCTTTTAAAAACAAGAACTTCTGCAGATTTTAACAGCAAAACTGTCTGCCCTAAGAAATAAAAACCAAACCCTAGTGAGTAAGGAAGCAAGTACATGTACATGTGAGTGCAGCACAGTGTGAACACAAACTCAAAGTGGCAGTGGGTAACCAACGTTTGCAATCTACTTGTTTTCCAGGTCTTCAGTCTTCAATTTATGTCACGTTGAATGCAAAATGAAACAGCTCTTAGCTGTATAGACTGAAGAACACCTCTGAAGTCAGCTATAATAGCTAAAAGCTATTAGGTTGGGAATTTTTAATGCATGTGCAATGTGGGAAAAACCCACCGGAGAGAGTACTCTGCATGAACCGGCAGCTGTGGTGGAGGGTGGAAAGGTAGGTAAGATGAGGAGCATTACCCAGCCTCCCACCAACTACACACTGCCATATGGTGTATGCATAAACTGGCAGGTATAAGGATATAGGGAAACAGGGAGCTATAAAAACTGTGAGGATATTATACAAGGATTACCATGTTATACATATTGCTACTGGGGGGTGGGGGGGGTGGGCGAGGGGAGAGAAAGAAAGAGAAAACCCAACCAAAGCTAATGCCCTTAATTTACATACAGTTGTGTCTCGCAAGTAAAATACAAGGCTCAGCCCTTCCCAGCTTCTTGATTCCAAGAGAAAAGCTGCTCGAGTGGTAAAAAGGTCGTGCAGGGGTAAGCAGCAACCAGAGCAGGAGAAGCCTTGATTAAAAGAGGAGTCTGGGGTAGGAGGGAGCAAAGGGAACTGATTATAAAACCCAGGCAGATCTTGTATTAACATGACAATTGCCTCCTCAAGGGCCTGCTGCCTGTACAAACTGGCTGGGCTCAGCCACCAGTGCCACCCATTGCTGGGACGAGAGGGGTCTGTAGCTCACAGCCTCCCCACGCCCACGGGGCCAGTGTGGGCAGCACCCAAAATACATGAGCAATGAGCACAGTGCCAGCGTGCAGTCAAGTAAGTAGCTCACGTCTGACTCCTTGGCACTGGCTCACCTACTCAGAGATTCTCTCAAGGTACAAACATCCATGCAAAATAAGTTACAAACCAAAATCACTTTGGTTCTGGTCTTTGCAGGGCATCTCCCACCGACACGCTCTCCCCTGCTCTCTGCGCCCCACATCCACTGGAGCTGGCTAGCAGGACGGCTGGCAGCCATCTCACACCACTCCACTGGTGTCCAAGGCTGCCCATGGGGACGAGCCACCAGTGACAGCAGCCCACCAGGCCACAGCCAGCCCATCCTTCATGCACTCAGGCAGTCTCTAGGCTGAAATCCAGCACGAGATACACAGAACTTTGGTAGTACAACATGGGAGTCACAGCCCTGACTTCCCTGACATCAGAGGCTGGGATAAAGGTGACAGCCTAACTGTGAAGCAGAGCTCTCCCTTCCTAGTGCCATCTCAGTGACATCTCTGCTCTACACCTTTTTAATAATTCACACATATGATGATGTCTACAGAATAGCCAGGGGAGGTGACAGGACTCCCATCTATGTGATCATGCAAAGGGCTTCCACATCAACAGTGCTGCACACCGCACAAGTTAAGAAACCCTGTAGGAGATGCCACCATACCTGGTTACTGAGAGCACTTTATCAAAATTATGGGAAGAAAGAACTAATTAGCAGCGAGTGGTAGGAGCAGATGAACTTTTTAAAAGGGAAGACCTTAGTTTTATGCCTATGGCACCTTAGTAACAAGCAGAAGGGAAAAGAAATATAGAAAGTACGTGAGACTGATGAGAAATTATTTGAAAATTCATAGAGCAGGACTGGGCATTTAGTTACAACCACTGAACAAGAGATGTGTTAGCTGCTCCATCCTCGGAGTCACTGCACAGAGAGAAGCCTCTTGGGCTCCAGCATGGCTTTGCTGGGGCAGGGATTTTCTGCAGGTTTGCAGACAAAAAAAGGGATGTTTCAAGGTGTAGCACCCCAGAGAAGGGTGACTGTACCTCTCCTTACCAAGTTGACAGTAGCTGCAAATACCATCCTATGCTCCGGGAATGAAAGAGAGATCATACTCACCTAACCAACTGACCAAAATCAATCTGAGCCCTAATAAAACGTATCCTGTTATGGACTAACCCAACCCGCAGTGAACACAAAGCAAAGACCTCACTGATGTCAGCGGGGAAATCGCTGAGTCCCAGGTGGCATCTGCCAGAGGCAAATGGAGGAATATTTGCTCAAAGCACCTATTAGCGAGACAGTCAACAGGAGCCTGCACACACAACTGAAGGGGAAGCAAAGAAGGGCCTTCGTGGTGAGACAGAAATGGTGATACTGAAAAGCTGCCTTCCCAGTGGGCTTCGGACCCGTTCCTGAGGCTTCCTGCCAGTGGTTTGTCCATGGACAACACTACAAAGACTGAAGAAGCTGCCTTAACAAAGAGAAAAAAACCCTCAAGCCAACCCCACACATAAAAGCTGTGCAACAAGACACTATTAAAATAGCTTGTGGGAAAATATTCCAGCTGGTCAGCCCAACCCATGGGTCTGAGTAGCTTGAAAAGTCTGAATATATTTAATTTATTATTATCACCATGGAAACACTCAACAAAACTGACCTTTTCAGTTTCAATAAAACTGGATTTTCCTGTAGGTCCCCTGTCAGCCACTGCAATAATAAGTGGAAGTGCTAAAACCTGGAGTTATTAAAAACCAAAAAAGAGTAAAATGGCACCCAGCCCTGCCGCTCCTGGGCTACATCCGACGGCGCTTGCTCTGCCAGGAGACGCGTACCCTCCTTCAAACATTTCAGAAAACCCAATTCCATCTGTGGCTTTGCTGATGCAATTCTGGAGCATCTGTTAACTTCCATGAAGTTAATCCTGACTTGCTGGGTCCCACTCAGAGCAGGATATGGCCATTCCATCTCTGCTGACACGCTGTAGCTACTTTCATCTAAGGCATGCCATTTACGGGGTACCTTTGGTACTCCTGACTGTTCTGGTGTATTTATCCCTCCCCATCAAGATCTCCCTTTACCTGCTCCTTCGCAGTGCACTAATGCACAGTCTGCAGGCACTGAGGAAGACACATCTTCGCTCTCCAAGATGCTGCTTCCCTCTGGCTGGCCAGGGCAATGATGGATAAGGGTGCAGGTGAGGGAATGGAGCAGGATGGGGGAGATGGAGAGGGGCATGGGCAGACATTCATAGAATTATTTCAAACCTCAAAGTTTCTTGTGTTTTTTACCAAGGAATTCTGTCATGCCTGTCCCTCAGACTATAACCAGTCTCAAGAGCAATAGCTGTAAAATACAGCTAGAAAAATATTGAAGATGTTTGTTTAGAAATGTGCTTTGTTAAGTATCTGTCATTTAGCAGCAGTTGAACACAGAAATTATTTCTCCCTTGTGTTTAACCTCCTTCAGTGGCTGGGCAGCCTGCCTTTGCTCACGAAGGTATCCTCAAGCCTGATGAAATTCAGGTGTTCACATCTAAGTCAATGCTCCTGGAACGAGGTGGTTTTGAAGTATTCTAATCTACATTTCACATGTCATGTTTTTAGTAAAATATAGATACGGGTAGACAAAACGTAAAACACATCAGCTTTTAATAACCCTCTCAGATCCCAGGCAACCCCTATTGCTAACAACAGCTACAACCACCATCCAGCATGTCACCCTCCTCCCCGCTCCACGTGCTGTATGAGCTCAAAAGGCTGTACTTTCTCTCCAGACTCAGATGAGTTGTTAACACGCCAGGTGTAGTTGATTCAGATATTTCCCATGTCAGACAGGGAACACCTGACTCCAAGCAGGAGCCACCGGACACGAGCCTGTGAGCAGGGCAGGGAGTTGCCATGTGGCCGCGGGTGGCACAGGGAGCCCTGGGGACATGGTCCCGCTCTGGCTGGCTCACGGGGTGCCGCACCACTGCTCGCCATGCCTCCCTTCCCCATCCATAGCACACGTGAGGCTGCATTAAATCAGGGCTGCATTTTGCTATGCTTTCAGTAAAATACTGCCTGGCTATGAATGCAGTATATTACAGGGACAAGATATGGCAATTACTGAATATTAGCGATGACATTTCCATTTGAAATGTGCTTCGGAGCAGGCTTCCATGCACGCTGCCTGGTTGCCTAGAAGAAAGATGCAGAACCAGAACAAAGCTTTTTTCTCAGCAGCTTTACTATCCCTTTGGACTTTCCAAAATGCAAGATCATGCAAGTATCTGTTCTCACATCATTTTCTTTCCTTTTGCTTTTATAACAGAAGTTTTGGCTCTCCCTGTTCCCACAGTGGGATTAATCCCCAGAGGCTCAGCCTCAGCTGAACCTTATTCATATTTGTTGGCTGGGGCAGCAACAGCAGAACGTGCTGCTCCTTAGCAAGGCCACAGCTTTCAATGGTGCCACCCTGCTCTCCCTTGTACAGAGGCATGAAAGGAGAAATACCCACCTTCGGCTCCCAGGTACCATGGACTAGACTCTGATGGAGCATTGCTTTGTCCAGATTCCTCTTGACTCTTCCCCCTGCCTCCTGATGTCCAGCCCTCTTCTGGTCAGGCACCCACAGCTCCTGGACAAAACCTGGCTGGAGCAGCCAGCCGGTGGAGACAAGGGCCCCAGCAGGCGCTTGCACACGGGGAACTGCTCTTTCAGCTCCTGCTCCACCTGAGTTGTGTTAAGCTCAGCCTCTGCCTCAGTGTGATATTTTTCCCCTGACAGCTTGAGCAAAAATAACTTTCATTATTCTGAGGACCATCAAAAGCAAAACCCAACAAAAATAAAAACCTTTTCCTATTTCCCACTGTCATTTTTGGAAGAGCTTTACAGCAAAATGGCTGAGGTAGTTGGCATGGGAATAGCTTTCAGCGACACTATTGCCTGAATGACGTTATCATGTCACTTACTGTGGTTACATACTGCACGTGCTGCAACATCTCCTAGAGCTGTGTGCAGGGCTCGGGTTATTGGGCAAGACACATCTCAGCACCATGGGATGGGACGGTCCATGCCCTGGAGAACTCACAGCCTAATGGCACCCTTGGGGCTGCTGGGATGTCTTCAGGGAGGTCTGGGTTCAGATTTAGAAGAGTTAATTCAAAGTTTTAAGTTCACCAGAATGAGTAGCTTTCCGTTCCCAGCCAAGAGCCCCATCTCTGCCAGCCATGTCTGCACTGGAGAGCCGGCAGTGCCTTCAGCAGGGAAGCTATCAGGCTGTGTCAATCCAGGGCAAATTACAGAGGTGAGGACTTTAATTATTGATTTCATACCCCCTAAACACAAAGGATGTTACCGAAACCCCACAGCAAAGCTGGCTGAAGAATGAAGGAAATAAAGGGAGCAAGTGAAAAGCTAGTCTTGAAATAGGGACAAAGATGAGCCCATCTGCGAGCTCTGAGTTAGAACATTTTATTTTAGACCTTTTATCTGTTGTTTTGTTCTATTCACTGGAGCTTTAGACCTTTGATCCTACCATTGCATTTGCTAAAGGCAGTACAGATGATTGCACCTGACACATTTCCTCTACCAGTGACATTCAGATGCCTCTTGGCCATACGACCCGCGCAGCTGCAGAGCAGGATGCTGGATGGGAAGTGCATTAGGAGATTGCTCATCTTCTCGGAAAGTCCACCTGGGACAGCTGTGTGTCACTAAACCTCGCGTCAGATGGAGAGACCAGGGCATTTTGCACAAATCAGCAATTTGGTTTAATTGTTGCAGTTCACAGCTTAGGCAGGCAACCCAAGGCATGAGGCTGGTGACTCACACTGACAAGAAACACAAGAAAACCACCCAGAGGTTTTTAAAACAGGCATGACACCCCAGGCAAAGTCCATGGCAGAGAGAGGGAAGATCCCAGCGCATCTACGTCCCAACTATGCCAGGCTGCGTGCACTGCACTCGGAGAAAGGTTTGTCAAACGGTGCCATCCTCTCCCCCCAGCAGAGATGTTAGCTCTGAACTACCTACCAGCAATCTGGCAAGTGAGTCAGAGCTCATTTTAAGCCAAGTGCTTGTGAGATGGGGAGGGGGGAGAGGGGAAAACTCTCCACAGTTTATTCTGCAGAAATGAAAGGTCTGCCATGGCTCTTCATTTTGGCCCTGCTCGGTAAACACAGCATCTTCAGAAATAGGTTTCTTCACATACGGGGCCAAACGCAGTGCTGCTGCCACCCCACTGTCCCTGCTGTACGCAGAAGTAGACTTGGCCCCCCTCCCCCTTAGGAAACGTGATGACTATTGCCCTCCCAAGACAACTTTATATGAGGCTGGACTCAAAGGGACTATGCAAAATCAAAGACTGCCTGGGGGAAATTAAGCAAGTCCCTTTTTGCACGTCATTAAAGCCCAAATTTTAAGGAAATAACCTTGTGCATTTCAGACAGTTTGTTTCACACTGCTAGTTCTTCAAATTACTTTAAATTACACATGCTCAAATAAAAAAGGATGGCAGTAAATAGGATGCCGTAACTAACCATTGCTCCTTAACAGGTAGCAGATGAGACACTAGCCATACCATACAATGGCATAAAATCTAAACAGATTTTCCTAATATTTCTCCTGCACTTTGATCCAAGAAAAAGAGGGCTTTTATTTGCAGCCTGGCATGGAGAGCTCTGAACACTGCTGGGTTTTTCCTTTGGGTTCCTTATTATTAATCTTATTTTCTAAGCACATTTCTCAAAAATCCGCCATGGACATGTCTAAGTTTTAGTATTTTTACTCCAGTTTTTCTCCATCCCAGTATTCCCATAGGAATTAAAGCAACTGAACACAGAATCCTCACCCTTGTTGATCTGTTTGGTTTCTCAAGAGACACAGCTCTTTGTGCAGGACAAAGACGACAACTCCAGACATTTGCTCTACACCACAACGCATCCTTCTCACTCTGTGTAGTCATTAGCTCTGCTCATCCGTTACCCACTCCCTGGGTAAGTCTACCACACCGCATGGCACCATGGATACTGGGCGGCGTAGGCAGGGCAGCCTGGTTCACCTGGGCTAAGAGGAGCCCTAGGCGAGGAAGTCCGAGTCCTCGATAATCGAATCACAGACACCTGCTGGTGAGAAGGCCCACACAAGGAGGCTCCTTGTTAGCATCACGGTGTATTATGTGTTAGTATCATGCTGTCTTGCCCATGCAGGGGCTGTGGGGAGGGTCTTCCCAAAACCCATTGCCACTGGGAGAACTGCTAACCGTGTTCCGGCGTTTTGGTGCCAGCTGCTGTCAGGAGCCTGAGCAGCCCCTGCTTGTGCAGACATGTGCCTTGAAACAGATTTCAAAAGTGCCCCTAAATAAATGCTAATAGCTGCTGGGTCTAACTATTTGCTGGCCCCGTGGCCACTGCTTTCCCGTGCCAGACACGTGGGGCTGCCTTCTGCTGCCTGCTCTGCTTTAGCTCGACTCCCTCATTAAGCATGCTGAGGAAAAGATGCTTTCTTTTATAAATTAGGCTATTAGCTCAGATTCACTTTCTCTTTTCACTTAATGAAAAGCAAGTTTCTACAGCATGTCAAATAAATAGCCCATAAGTACAAAATAGTCAAGTTCTTTTAACGTATTTCTTTGAAAATGGGGAGTTCTCATGGTAGATCCAGCCTCGCATTTGTATCTGTCACAACCCTCAGCAAAAGAACGACCAGCACGTTTGCACCCCAGTAGAAAGCAGCACCACCTCCCTTTTGTTACCAGCTGCACCTGCTTTCCAAAGCACTCTATTTTGTCCCTTCGTTTCAGGCTTTCCTTCTCACTCCTGCCGTTGCTCAGCCCATGAGGCAATGTTCTAGCACCATGTCTTGCTCTGGTTCCCGAAGAGTCTCACTTTTTGGAAGGATGAGCTTTCTCAGCATCCTCAAGCCACTTCATGTTTTCCCTTCCTTTTTCTAACATATGCCTTATCCCTTCGTTCTTGCTCACCACTCTTATACCCTTTACCATTTTTTCCCCATTTTTCTATGGATCCATTTTTCTCTTCTCCCTCTTCCCTTCAACTCTTTGCTTCTCTTTTTTCTTCCTGCCCCATCCCACTGAAGCTTTCTGGCTAGATGTATTACCTACTGCGGCGAGGGGAAGCCGTGCATCTGAATTCAAGTTGCACTATGCAACAAAAACAATACTATACATACCTACAGAAACAGCAATACGTAATCTTAGTGTTCTCTCCTCCCTGTGCTAAATTCCCAGATCCAGAAGCCTCCCGTTATCGAAACAATTTTAAATAAAGCTAAGGAGAGAATTAAATGAAAAATAAATTGGGCATTTATTGCCTGATTCCAGAGCACTCAGCTCCTCTCACTTCAATAGCTCTACCACACACCTTTCATCAGGCTCCGGCTCTGCAGAGGTGTCTCTATTCGCCTGCATGTTCCCCATTCTTCCAAAGATGATACGGACACCCTGTATTGCCAGATAAGCAATATGTCACTCTTCCTTGCCTAAGATTAAAATGAATATGTTAATTTACTTTCTATTACAGGCTGCGGCATGAATGAGAGAGGGAGCGGGAGCATGTTCAGCTCTTGGCTTTCTGCTCAGAGCCACGCGTCGCCCCACAGACAGACTCTGCCTTCCTGCACACACTTGGCCGACGGGTCCCTCGCTTTCATGGTAAACCTTAGATACTTCTGCATAAAGTGGGTGTCAGTAAATAGCTACTACTCTGAGATTACATGATTTTGTGCTTTTTACACCTCAAGCAAGTGAATCCTAACCTGCCTCCTACCCATATCCTTTTAGGACAGACCCTCCCTAGCAGAGCGCATCTGGATGACATGCATTCCCATCATAATCAATACAATGTCATCAGTGAAATAAAAGTGCTTTAATTGAAAGTCATGTCAGAAAAATCAAGAGTGATGCCAAGAGATCATTTTTTCCGCCCTAAAGACAATGAGAATAAAAATGTAGAAAGTATTTGTTCAGAGGATGGAGAACTAGCTAGAAGGAGATAATACTACAAGTTTATACATTCTGTATATTTTCTTTCCATTTTACAGAGAATCATTTCTAAACTGCCTGTCACCCATGTATGAATTATTACATCAGGCTTGGGAGGTTGTAGATACAGAGAGAGACTAAACGCACATGTACTGCACCCATACATGCTGACACATAACCCTTTCTTGCACTGCTAAGTGGATACAGAGGAAGTAACAAAGAAATGTGCCTCTCACATTTAAATTAAAAGTCAGTAAAGGAAAGTCTTCTTGCCAATGAAAAATAACAGAATATTTATATATGTGTTCATATACATACATACACATAGCTACAAACACACCTGCACACACACGGCAGGAGGGAAGGAAGGAGAATGAGACCCGGGAAAAACCATTAAGATCTTCCTGCTGCCTCCAAAACGCAGTAGTCCTGTTAAGAGGAAAAGATCCAATCCTTGCACACAAGCAAATCTCCCCAGATGTGGTCTAACATGTATCTCTTGCTTTCTACTTAGAGGTACTCTCTGACTACTGAATTACAGATTTAAAATACGCAGAATCGGTGCAGGAAACTGTGGGGAAAAGCAGAAATAGATTCCTTCTGAAGACTCAATTGAATTACTCTGAAAAGATTAATTAAAATTGAATTCTCTTTTGACACAAAATCTCCTGTTTGCTAGTTCTTGGTATGTCTATTACCTAGTTTCCATTAGGAGATATTATACTCTGTAATGGAATAAACTTCAAGGACCCTGTGGGATCAAACAAAAAGTTTACTGTATTCTGGCAGCAGCAGCAAGGTTACAACACAAGCTGACATGCTTAATGAAAAAGGGCTGACATATTATCATTGAGTTCCTATCAGTGATCTCTATCATTGCTTTTTAAGGTACAGAAGGGCAAATAATTGAGTGTTCTGTTGATTCGAAAACAGCTTGATTTGCAAAGTGACAACCTAGAGTCAGGTCTTCATTCAGTCTTTTCAAAAACCTCGGGAGCGGGGAGGGGAAGGAGGGGAGCTTCGTAACTAGAATAGGAATTATTAGAAAAGAAAAGCCATCGGCATCTCCAGCATACAGCTGTGGTTTTGCTGTCAGTATTTGGGGAAGCCACCCAGAGGATCACCTGTATTAGGGACCAGTGTGAATGAATTAGATACAAGAGTGAGAGCATTTACATTGCAATTGGTGCTTCAGGTCTGCCACGCCATAAAATATTGCTTTGTGCTTTACCATATCGCACTGGGAGACTAACGAGACATTTGACATACTAAGAAACCATCCAAAGTGAATGTGAGGGCAGAGTCTGGCCCTAGATGATATAAAGGAGAATTTCAATGCAGCATTGAATTAACAGAAGCACAAAGAGTTGCTGACCACTTTCACTGTACGAGGAAAATCGGCTTGAGAGCACCAGAGCAAACATTTGTGTCTCTTTTATTTCTGCATGTTCTCTTTTTCTGGAGAGACTTACAAAGACAAAATGAAATCCCCAGTGCCATAAGCCTTTGCCCCAGAAGCTGACACTCACGTCAAAAGGGTAAGTGTTTGTGTGCTGGTTGTTTGGGGCACCGTAACAGGGCCCACAAAACAGGTACTCACCACATTCCGAATCTGTGCTTCCAGCCACGCAGCCCGCAGCCTCGTCATGGAAAGTCAAAATGTAAACACAGGCTGCTGTTTTAGTGCAATCACACAAATGCAGCAGCTTGTGCTCTCTTTTCCTTTATTTCCAGAATGGACAGAATGCTTGAATCAAGCTAGAGATACTCTTTTTTTCTTTTTCCTCCTTTTTTCTTCTCCATAAGTGCCCAGTCAATTATATCTTGCTCACACAAGTAATTCTTACTCGTCTTATTGCTACAGTGACAGTTGACAGTGTTCAGACTAAAGGGTGCCAGAATCTGTCTTTCCCTAGATATTAAAAATACAAACAGAAATCAAAACCAAGCAAACTAATAAAGGATTATAAGAGCTGACAATGCTTTCTGAATTTAAAGCTTACATTGCTTGGTTCAAAATAAAACTGAAATCCTGATTCCACCCTGAGCTTTTGCCTCCCCTTTTCACACCGTGTAAAGGCATCCTTCCCTTTGTCATATGGATAGTTGTTCACAAAGGAGTTCACTGATACCACCTTGCTCATCTAGTCCAGATGGCCCAAAGTGATGAAAATCCAAAGGTATTCCAGGAAGTGACCTTGGAGTTGCTTTTGTGATTCAAAATTCAGGGAAGACTGGAAGCCTGATTCTGGAAGCGTCACTGCTTTAGCTCTACAGAAAGCCAGTGCACCTAGGCAGCAGCTGATTTTTAAAGGACAACAGCAGACTTTCCCCAGTTGACAAGACATCTGCTACAATATTCCACAATCCCCGATTTACAAAGGAAATAAGAGCTAGTTTGCATCACATGTGTCAATAGCCAGGATTTTTGCCGTCTTACCCTTCAGATTCTGTTACCTCTAATGAGACGAGATGACAATGCCTGTTCAGAAATGAAAACCGAGAGGGAAGAGACAAGGGAAAATCTACAGGCCAAAGATAGTTTACCTTTTTTTTTTTCTAAACTGATCTGCTAGCTTTCCTCGGAGAAGTTGGCCAAACTAAAAATCACACATCTGTGCTGCCCTCACTTTCTGCTTGTTAAGATAGATAGTACCACTGCCCAAGCCACGCCCGGCTCCGCGAAATAAAAATTAAATCAACAGGGTTTTGCAACACAAAAGCCACCCTCTCGCTTTTACTGAGTACTATTTGAAATAAAGATGGATCATAATGTGAGTCATTTATCTCTCCTCTCTGATGCATTCACACACACGCCTACCACTGCAGGGGGATTGAGAGAAGTGACCTGAATCTCAAGCACCCTTGGGTTTGCAAACAAAACCCAACCAATGAGGTTATGCAAAGCCAGTCCTAAATCTGCGGCCTCCCCTTTACCCCGTTTTTTTTCTCCTCTCCGTATTTCAGCCAGTGAAAGTACAGGAGAAACAAGGAAAAATATCATATAATGAAACCATGTATAACATAGCAGTTCCAGAGTAAGGCATTCCCGTTTCACAGGAGGGATATTTAAGCAAGCCGACTAGGTGAAATCCCAGTGGACTGAAATACATGTCCTTATTTTAATTGTTTATTGAAAACAGCATGACAGATGCAAAAGAACAGTAGAAGGAAGAACAAGAAACACCGGCTTCGTCTACAGGCTCAGCCCCTCTCTGCAAGAGCCATGTGCAAAATCAGTTCTTTACATTATATGTTGGGGAGGGGCGGGGGGGGAAATGTAGGATTGGTAGCAGTAACATGAGAGGGAAAAGACAGAAGAAGAAAAGGAAAAAAGACGTGGAAGAGAGATGTGGTCAAAAGTGGTTTTATTTCTGCAGTGTGTGTGTGTGTGGGATGGACGGCGCAGAGGCGTGCGTCCCGGGGTAAAGGAGCAGAAGGCAGGAGAGGGTGAAGGGGGAGGAGGTCCGTGGTAGGGGAGCAGGAGCCAGGCCTAACCTGAGGCCAGGAAAAGTGTTGTTTGTTACGCTTTGTAGTTATTTTGTTTTGGTTGGTCTTCAGAACAGTTCTTCCTCAGGAGCAGGCTCACATGCCTGCACTATGCTCCCTCTCTGCTGAGTCATACCAGCAACTTAGAAAGCGCATAAACTCCAGAAGAATGAATGCAAGTGTCAGGAGATCTGCCCCTGTTCCTGGCAGCCTAAAAAGGAACTTGTTTATGTCACCTATGAAAGAGCTATGACACATTTCTTCAGTGATGGAGTGATCCCACTAGGATCAGTTTTGCTGGCCAGCATTAAGCATATTTTTCTCCAATTCATCTTTCCAGGATGATTCATTCCACTCATCCACTTGGAAAAACATGCTCAGGGTCATCCCAAACGCTGCACAGCAAAGTCCATCTCTACACTGATAGATCAAGGTTCCATTTCTTGCCCAACCACGGACAATAAGGAGCTGCACACGAGGTGCATACAAATTCTGTCCCTGAGTTTTACTATCTCTGGAAATGGCAAAGCAAATCCACCCAGGAAAGCCAAGTCATTCCAAGAGAGCCCCAAGCCCCAAATGCCAGAACTGGATGGGACCTGAGTACATCTCTAGTGGAGATGCAAAGTTAGCACAGCACATTGCTTCACTCACAACAAATTACATCTTAGAGAGCAACATGACCTGGCAGAACCAAGCCCTCCAGGTTCATCCTTCAAAGGGCCAGGGGCAATCACTCCGTCTCAACCACCGCTCCTCTAGGATGAACAAAATAGGAGCAGTAAAATACTCCAAACACCTGCACCCTTACACGTTGTGTTGGGGAGTATCTCAGCATACATCTTTGTACGTCCTGCTGAAAGAATCCCTTCCAGCACCTACTCAGTGTAATGAGGACAAAAGCTACAGATCCCGGTTACTCCACATTATCAGTGGAGTTTCCAAAGAGTAGTTTTGAGGGCAATTTTTGGGTTCTGAGCCTGGTAGGTCTTGCTGTTCTCACTTAAGACTAAATCAAATGCTTCTCAGGCTTCCCTGTCTAAACCATACTGTTCCTTCTGGGCCTCCTGGCTATATTTTATGAAATAACTGATGTCCTCTGTCTCTAGGGGACAATTTGCTGCTGCTACCAAAGGATGAACCATATGATCTAATACATCTCTTCCAACCCTGTCTTTTGAGGTTTCTATAATTTTCCCACAGATTTTTATTTTTCTCCCAAAGAATGGTTTGTATACCCAACAATTTGTCCCATTGATAATCCTTGGTCTGATAAAAATACTGCTTCTCCATACAGACCTTGCCACTCCTACCTTCCAGACACTACCCATGCAGAAGCATTGCTCCAGGGGCAGGGTGCACGGAATCATTTCATACTTTCTTATTCTTTGTTAACTCCCAGAAAATTAACTTTTATTCTGCTTTCTTCTATCCCAAGCATTACCCACCATTGTGCTTTTCCATGACCCTAGCTGGCACTGCCCCGTTCCCCAGCCTGCCACGCTCACCCTCGCTGGCTGGCTGCAATGTAAGCAATTTGTAGAAAACAATCTTTAGAGGAAAGCCCTGCTTCCACAGTCAGGTATGGCTACTCTAAAGCAGCATCAGTAAAACAATATCAGATCCTGGGACTGGTCATAGAAGAAATTTAACTCGAGTCCAAGTGTCTACATGGTCCCAGGCAGCTGTCTGAACCATAGTTTTACCAGGCATCCTTTACGTACCTAGTTCAGATGGGCATCAAAACGAAAGGAGCTTGCAAATGAGCTTGCTTCCCCATGTAGTTTACATATGGGGCTCAATTCCAGGTGCATTAGCATCCCGTTATGAGCTGCTTTTTGATGGAAGGATCCAAAGGGAATGAAGGATTAGAGATCTGGGAGACAATCTGGCCTAGATTTGCTTTAGAATTTCCTATGAGGCTCTTAATTTGCTGCTTTGTTGCACTACTCTGGCTGTACCACTCCACGAGCTTTATTCACAGGGTCTGCCTTTGGGTCTCTGCGGTATTTCAGCAACGCTGGGGGGAAGGGGAGGGGAGGAAGGTGGAAGGGAAAAATGAACACTCTGGTTTCCCTGACCTGAGGTTTTGCTTGATCTCAGGAAATCTACCGGGTTGCAGATAAATGTATACACACACACATTCATTTTTTCCCCCCATAAACCTCAACTGCTTTTGCTGCTTCTATAGGAGGTTGATTTTGAAATATCCCTTCCAAAGCTGGGATGGATGTTTCCAGTGTTGGGGTTTATTAAGTTCCTATGGCAGCTATTTCCAAGGCTGCTTTGTCATATATTTCTTTGCAAGAGAGTTTAAGAATGGCAGAGAGGCTTTGCAGATAAGGATTTGAATTGCAACCTTTACACTAGAAGTGTAATAGGAACATTGGGGAATTAAATAAAATTATATTTTTCCTAGATGTCTGCTTAAAAAGGAAATTCAGGATTTTATGGATGCCCCAGAGACAAACTATTACATTACATTCCTCGCAGTTCTTATTTGAGGACTGTCTGTTTGAGCACCTCAAATAGCACAGAATCATTCATAAAGAATGGGCAAGAGAGACTGTGTCCCATCAATATTTCAAGCTTGGTTATCAAATCAAGAGAAATACATGAGTTCTGCTCCAGCTCAACGTTTGCAGGTTTGATACTATTGTTTGACAGTTTAGGGGGTTTTCCCTCTGCATTCTCTTTGTCTTTAATATTTTATATAATCTTCCAGTTTATGCTACTGTGATATTTATTAATTTATTTTTTTACTTGGCTGCACTAACCAGTTTTCTCTTTTCTCTTTCAGCAGGGAGAAATTCACACTCATTTGCTATTTGTGGGGTGATGACATAGTGTGAAGAAGCAGTAATGATGACTGACTGATAGAAGACACCATATGTTCTCTTCATTTTTCTCTGTGCTATTTTCTGAGAGATGAATAAAGACTGAATACAAGATGAATTTTCCTATAATATACAATTTAAAAATTTTTGACTTTTTTTTTTTTCCTCCAAATAATTGGCAGGACGAAGGAAATAATCTTTTTTCTAAAGGATTCAGATAACATTGCTATAAATATCAGGCTCCAGATCACTGAGATAAATAACTTCCAGTCCTTTCCACCAGAAATACTTTACATGTGTCTAAGCACCAAAACCAACTTTACAATTAATTTTGTCCTCCCCCAAATGTTTTCCAGCCTTCCATAGCAAACATTCTGAAAAGATGAGTTGCATTTGCTTATCACTAAACAAAGGTAAACAATTCCTTCCAATTTTAAAAGAAGTGAGATTATATAGAGGATTCTAAGTGACAATTTGTAATGTATATAGCCAGCAATCCTGACTGTAAGCACAGTACTGGTATCGCTAGATCACAACAACAATACTAGATTATAGGCTGGTATCTTTCTTTACACTCTGAGTGTATGAGTCTGTACAACTAATAATGCAAAAGATCCCTTTCAGTAAATACTGCATTTGCTTTAACATGTTTTAATCTCAAAATAATTAGAAATCTCATTTCATACAAATACGTGAATGAAAATTCTTTATTGTTAAAGCATACGCATTTACCAAGTATATTCTTTTCTTACATAATTTTTTTTTTCCCATTCTGTCCTCTTATTTCATTCTACCCTCTCAAAACCAAGGCTTTTTGATTGTTGCTCTTCCTCCTAACTTTGCAATAGTCACTATCTAGCACCAGACTACAGCCAGAGCCGTAACCATATCTGCTCATGTTATTAAGCAGTCGGGAGCAGAAACAAAGAAGTAAACAAAAGGGATTCACGTTGCCTTCTGTTCCATTGGAGACAGAGAGGGGAAAAAAGTAAAAATCAATCCTCCCAAAAATATCTTATTTTTCAAATTTCCAAGAATGTTTTGCAAGAAATGGAGACCAAATTGAAGAAAAAGGTAATTGTGAGTCCTGCAGGGAGTGAGACAGAGGACTCACTGTAACTGGACCTAATGCCAGGGCCCTTATCTGGGCTTTGTTTTCAAGGTCATTCATTGAAAGCATTTTTCATAACACAATCTGAATAAAGAACACAGAGCCACACTCTGCTCACCCTGCTCACGAAAGCAGCCACCATGATGTAGCAGGAAAGTTTCCTTATGCCGCACGAACAGAAGTTGGCCCTCAGAGGACAGTATTGTCCCCAGTCACCTGCCATAGCAACAGACATCAAGGAATGTTTTACATTTATAGTATGTAACTCAATGCACTTTCCCCAGTTAGACTTATTTATTTTTGCTGTTAAAGCCTATGCGCACTGCATCACAAAGAAAATGACAGAAGGCGCTCAAGTAAAGCAATGATTGCAGTTTTCATGTAAGGAATGTGTGTTATTCTTCTTTGGAAGTCCAAGTGGTATGAATGCATCTCCCCCTGGAAAGCTGTACCACGTGCACTTTTTTTTCCTGTCACAATAGAATTACATACAGTCTGATCTCAAAAACTCTCAATCAAATATTCCATTCATCAGCAAAGAACTGGCTTGCTTAAAGACCACGGGATTGGGTCCCTAATCAATGCTTTAATAAATAACACCTACTTAGTTGCAACAATTGATTGCTAGGGAGCAGACTAAGTATAATGTATTCCTGTTAATCTAGTCAAAGGATAAATGTCATAGTTTATTTATAAGACACACCTGGAACTATTCAGAGGGTTGTAGATACGATCCATCTTGGCACACATTTAATACTGTATGCGCACAATGTCTTATTAAGGATGGATGGAGGGTACGTCAACGTAACATGGCTGGCTCTGTCTGTCGGCAAGCCCCGCCGCCGCTCCCTCCGGGCTGCCAACGCTCAGCTCCACGATTCCCTGGCAGAACGGGCAGCTCCTGGGACCCACCACTCCCCAGGCTGAGGAGTGGGTGCAGAGCACAGCGTACCTCCTTGATGCACGGGCTCTGGGGGCACTATTTTGTCTAGCTCTGGTGTTTCTTGATTTCATCCAGTGGCCACTTCATTACACCCAGCAATAGCCAGGCATGCCACAGAGGCCATTCCTGGGGATCCTTGCCATAACCTGGTTTTGCTCTTACTAGACTGTTTATTCGGCTGCACAGTTCTGCGGGAAAGGCCTCTCGGTATTTTAGGGTGGGAAACAGCCAGCAAAGAGTGCAAGAGGCACCTTCTGTGCAGTTACTCCACGGTTCACACCCCAGGTCCCCGCTGTGCCCTGGCCACAGCACACCTGCTCTGATTTATTGTTTGAGAGCACCATCACTTCAGTTCTCCCCCAATGACTTCTACTGTTCCTCCCCTTGGGGTCTGTGCTCACAACCACCTTCTTTCGGGACTAAGTGCTGGCCACCGACCGATCTTCCCAGCTGGTCTCAAAATACATCTACTTTCCACACCGCTGTTAAATTGCAGACCGGAGGAGGACATGCCCGGCGGGATGCTGGCGTCCACACCGAGGGGATGACAGAACCTCCCTGCCCCGTTCCTCCCCAAAGACAGCCGGCAGCAGGGCCGCAGGGCTTCCCCCAGCGCCCTGCCTGGGACACCCCCCCCCGCCACTTCCCCCCCGGGGGCTCAGTGCCTCGGGCAGAGCCGCCCAGGCACCAGCTCACGGCGCCGCTTCCCAGCAGGAGCCGGGTGCGCGCCTGTGCGCACACACACGGAGCCACACGGCGACACACGGAGCCACACGGCGACACACAGACACACGCTCCTCTCGGCAGCCCCCGTTCCGCACGCCGGCGTTTGCCCTTCAGACAATGCATAATTCAGCAGCCTTGCAGGCGGCCGGGGGGGCGGCCGGCGCCGCCACAACGTAACGTGTCAAACTTGAGAAGCGAACGGCACCTCTGGAAAGGCGGCGGCACCGGCACCGGCACCGGCACCGGCACCGCCCGCGCTCTCC
>JAVJGI010000036.1:11895773-11940672 GCA_035590275.1 Ibycter americanus
GAACGGCGGCGAGCGGGGAGCGAAGGGCAGCTCCGTGCCGTGTGCCGCCGGGGGGCCGCCCCCCGGGCCGCGGGGAGCCCTGTGCCCCCACCCGCGCCCGGCTGCCTGGTGGCTTTTTGAAGCTTTCTGAGGGGTTCGGAAAGCCCCTCCTTACCTCGGCATTACAGCGTTGCTTTCTCTCTGTAGCCGACTTGCGTTGCGTGCGGGCAAACAGGTTTAAAAACACCCAGAGTTGCTCTTTTTTTTTTTTTTTTTTTTTTTTTTTTGCGTGGGACACTTAACCTGAAATGCTTGTCTTTTATTGCAAGATTTAAAAGTTGCAGCTCCTCAGAGAATAGGCTGTATCTACAGTACCAGCCAGGGAGGATGGATGGTAAACCCGAACAGTCTCCGAAGTGAAAATCAGGAATGCAATCGCTAAATCCATTTTGTTTATTAATGATGCTCATCATTTGATGAGAAAGCTATCACCAGTTTATCCCGAGAAGATTTCATTTTGTCAGGTGCCCGGCGTCTCATCAATTCCTTTCATGTCCCCGGGATTTTCTTTTTTCCAGGAGCAGGCCAGAGCAGCTCTCTGTGTTGGGGATAACCGTTAAGCTCTCCTTTTGAATTCATGAGCTTCCAAATTAAACTTTTGCTGACACCTGCTACCTAGCCTGGTTGAACAGAATGACAGTGTCACCCAGGCTGCTGGAGTTCTGCCACCAAGCCAAGTAAATAGCAAACAAAAATGGGTGTAAAGTGCCTGGGCTAGGTCACACGGCGATTTGGGGGAGCTCTGGGAAACTGCATCTACTGGAAATCTAATCAAAGTCTGCTCCTAATGGAGCAAACTTTCCAACAGTAATCACAGGCAGGAATTAAATCCATAGAGTAGACGGCAACGGAGATTAATAATCATCATCACCAATTAGCTGATGGAATCAAACAGAACAAAATGAGAGTAAACAGAAACCTGGCTCCCACTCCCCCTCAAATCTTGTCCCACCTTTATTTATCCGGTGTCAGGGATCTCTCCTGAGCGCTGGTTTCAAGTGCCAAAAAATTTAGCAGGTGTCATAACATAAGGTCAAGACTTAATTATTTATATGGAGACATCAATCATCGTGTGGGGATGATTTATTTATAAATCACTAGAGCTGTAAAACAAGACAGTGAATTCCGATTTCCTCCTGCTCGTTCCTGAAGGGGACCAGGAAGGTCCAATCTGCAGCCGAGTGACCTTTGGAGCCTGCAGAAGTTTCTGCCTGGCCCCACATGGAGGAGGGTTTTCTACACCTTTTAAATCATGTAACCAAAATGTCACCGGGGAAATCTCATGCATATTTGCTACAGCTCAGTAATGAACATTTACTGATTATGGATTATCTGGAGAATTTAGCTTTTTAAACATTATTCAAATTTTTATGTTTATGTAAGCTAATAAGACTGAGGAGATTCAGTAACTACTCTTTGCCTTATGGCATTTGAAAAGTATGTCCATTGGGCTTAGCTCAGCATCTTCCAGAATCACTTTTAAAATACTAAAATAGAATTTTTCTGCCTGAAAAAAAACCACCTTATCTGTACTCAGTATAATGCTCTTTGCTCACAATTAATGCCAAAAAATCAATTTGCTAACATGCTTTTTATGTTTCTGCTGATCACAAACAGGATGGCACAGTAAAAGCTTTTATTGCCATCTGATTAGTCCACAGTGGTGCTAAGTAAATAGCTTGGGCTAGTACGGCTGCAAGACTCCTGTGCTGAAAGCGGTGGATTCAGAGGAGCGTGGGGTGCTGAGCACCAGCCACAATCCGGCTCCAAGTCATTCAAATAAATTTTATCAATTGTATGAGCAGAAGCAGGATCATCCCTGAAAGCTGGACGAGTAATGAATGTACACTTGCGGTGTTCATGAACCTCCTCCTCTGGATTTCTGATGAAGGGTTAATTACAGCCAGAGATTCTCAGAGATTTGTCTGTTTATTTATCTGTCAATTGAAATGGTGCTGCTGATCTTATTTACATGATTGTGTTTCAGACAGGGAGGTGATTAACTTAGACTGAGTGAAACTGGTAAAAAAAAAAAAAAAAAGGCAGAGTACAGGAAGAGTGAGATGGAAAGTTATGGTGAAAATGAGTAGAGCTAGGGGGGAAGGTTTCCTTGGCTCTGCTATCATTATCTCGTAAAGCTCTGTGTAGCACAAACCCATAAGCTTTAACATTAAAAAGGATGAGTTGAAGCATGAGGAGTATCCAGGGCAGCTTGTGATCCTTCTGAACTTCATGGCAGGACTCCATTTTGGCAAGAGCAAGTCAATAAGCTATCCTGCACATCCATTATACTGTTCCCACTGATCTTAAAAGAAAACCATTTATCACTGTATTTCAGTGACAGAAATACTAAAATAATATTTCACTGGGTTTGTAAGAGGGTGTAAATTATGGGTAAAAGGATGGATGAGCTGGCAACATCTTCAAGAAACAATTAAGACATTAAGAGTGTGGGAAAATATTTTTAGACATTAACCAATCAGTGAGAAAATCAGAATTTAGGACCTGATTCGGTTACAAGATGTTCCTCAAGCACCCTCTGGATCTTGCCCAGAGCGTGTGAAAAATGAAAGATTAATAGTATTTCTTGTAGGCAAGACCAGTCAGCTGCTTGTGTATTTTTATGTTATACTGGGTACATTTATAGCATTTAGTAATGCCAGCACTGTTCAATATAAAGAGGAACAGATGAATGTATCATGAAAGAAGGCACTGGCAAGGCAGGTGGGAAATGATTTCCAAAATATTGTAGCAACCAGGCTGGGAGAGATGTAGTAAGATGGTAAACATAATATAATAGACCTAAGTGGCTTTATCCAAAGCCAGGGTTAAAGCCTCAGGCTGAGGGCCACCAATGCAAGATTGAGCCCTACGCACACTTTACATCGAGGAGGAAAGCCAGGACTCACTGCGTGCAAACCCCGGCAAAGATGCTTTCCACGCTGCTCCATCCCCATTGCATCAGAAGGCAAAAGTGATGACGAAATCCCAGTTGAGTGCAAAGAGGAGAAGGGAGGGGAATGAAATTGTCATGGCTCAACTGCAAGGAACAAATCGCAGATATCCCTAATCAGACAGATGATGCCTAACTAGGGCACAAAGCGAACCACGAAGGAAGGTGGCAGATTTCACAAATTAGTCATGGCAAAAATGGTGAATTTCACAGCTTTAAGTGAATTCATGTTATAGGATGAAACAGCACAAAGTGATTAAGAGCTCTAACTGATAGAAGTAATAAGCATGTGAGCCTTAGTCATCACGCAGCAGCCGACATTTCTCCCTGACTTCAGCTGAGCCACCAGAGCAACACCTTCAGCCGCCTCCTGTTTATGGTGCTGAGTGGGAGCTGGTGGGGACAACCACAACAAACAAGGTCCCACGGATGTTTCCGGGAGTTTTACGTCTCCGAGAGGTGCAACCACAGCAGTCCAACAGGAGCTGGAGCAGCCACTCTGCAGAGAGAAGTTCTGCAGGTGCAGTCTCTACTCCCAGTGCCACCACTGAAACCTGGAGCTGTGGCTGCAGCGGTGGAGCACATGGCGTGAGAAGAGCAACTCAGTGGGGATGGCAGGGCCCCCTCCTCACAGCATGACCACACGGGTGAAGAGCAGAGCAGGAGGACACCTGAAAAAGGTTGGAGCAAGGTGGGGACACTGTTGCGGCACACTCCCTGCCGTGCTGGGGACAACCTTCCAGGGCTGGCAATACCACTTTTGGAGCCATTAGGTGCTGGCACGTGTCGCCTCATGGTAACCACACCACAGCATGCATCCCGAATAGTCACTGAACATTAAGCAGCCCCTTCAATGGCTTTCTTCTGAAAGCCACACAATTTCCATTCTTTCTGGGGATAAAAACCAATGTCACAGCCTCTCTCACAGGTGCTGTTACATGACTTGCTGGCAAAACATTTCAATAGCTGTTACAGTGCGTTTTCAAGGAAAGCTGTGTTAATAGATATTGGAACCTTACCCTACCATTTGTACCCCTGGTTAGACAAAGATAAAAATTCTGGAGAAAAATGTCACCATTATATCTTAATTATTTTGTTTCAATGTATGCTCTTCTATCATAGTTACTGAAAATCCATAGAGCAAAATGGAAGCAAAGTGAGCTAATACCAACCAGGACGAGGCCGCCCGGCAGAATTCCTTCTCCAGCAGCATGAGCCTCCTTCAGACTCTTCCCCTTCATGGCAGACTGCTGGCCAGCCCCCGCCAGCCCCCCGGCAGCACGCCCCCGAGCAGCGTGGCTTTGCAGGCTGCCAGGAAGGTTAACAAACCCCGGCGCTGGCAGACGGAGCTGAAACTGCAGCGGAGTCATGAACCCTTCAGAGAGCAGAGCGTGCCAGCTTTCCTCTGTTTATTGAGGGTGTTCCAGCATAGCCAGGTCCACTAAGCGCAGCTGTATTAACATCACACAGGGACAGGGGAAGCTGTTGAAGCTGCCAGGACCGAAGCCATAGAGGAATGTAATGGGGCAGTGCCAGTTCCTTCAAATCCCACCTGGAAGTTATTAGCCATCCGCTGGAGGCGGCGGAGCACCTGCATCCCAGATTATCAACTGCGCATCATCTGCACAGAGCCCAGCTGAACCTCGGTTGGGCACTGCGTGGTCACAGCTCCGCTCCTCTGACCCAGAGCGAGCAGGAGAGGGTTTTAAATTGTACACCAAAGGAATACCCTAAGAGGAATTGATCGCTCTTGAATGAGGATGGGAAAACAAAGTTTGAAAAGAATTAACATTTCTAAAGCATTTCTGAAGGAATGCCCTTAGACTACTGGTAGGGAACTAGAAAGGACTTTAAAAAAGGGAGGGTGGGGGGAGAGGCTCTCTTCTCCTGAATTGATTTTAAAACTTGGCAGATTTAAGAAACCTTTCAGTAACATTTTGTGGATCGATGCTAATTTGATGCATCGGAGCTCAGTACTGTGCCAATTCACTGTCAAACTGATATTAACTAGGTATTTTTGGGGTATGTTTACAGCTCAAGGTCCATTAAATATGCAGACCTGACAATTATTGCACCTCCCTTAAAATACTTAATTTGAAATGTGTATCACAGCATCCATAAACTGTCTTTCACTCTTCATCAGAAAGAAGCCTCACTCACTCGGAGGTGCAAGTCCTTGCTCCGGGAGAAGGGGCTGGAGGTTGTGCCGGTGATGAAGACAGAAGGCAGGCAGAGGGGCTGACTTCTGTCTTCAGTGCTGCCAAAGAGCAGCACGACCATGACAAAACCTCCTAGGGCCTGATCTGCCAACCTCCATTCTTACAGTAACCAACCTCATGAAAGTCAGCTAGCGTCAGTAAATGACACTCGTTGAGAGAGCAGTAATTACCTATGTTGGGAAAGGTGGCGGGATCAGTTACATAAACTTTCTGAGTGGTTTTTGAACTTGAATGCTGCAATCTGACATCCACTTATAGCCAGGAGCTAAATGAAAGTTGCTTTGTTTTTTAACAGTTGCCACTTTGAGCCAAAGCCACAGAAGATCCTGGTTTTTAAATTTGGGTCCCTATTCAGTGTGACCCTCAAATGCAAAAACGACCCCCTTCTGAGCTGGGAGATTCAAAGCAGTAGTTTTGAAGCTGGTGACATGTATACTTAGATGAGTAACTTTAGGCACCTATGTTTGAATATTTGATTTAATATGCCTTCATTTTTGTACCCTGAAATGGGGATACTACTTAGCTCAAAGATCAATTAATTTTTCTGTTGCTTTTAAGTTCTTTAATGAAAGATGTTACATCAGTAATTATTTAATATACTTTAACTTTCCTGCATGAGCTGCTTGATCTGCTTAAAGCATATAAAGCACTATGAGCTGAATTAGTAAAATAAATTCAGAAATCTAACGGGTGCATCAGAAGTGAGACTAGTGCATAAGAAGGGATAAAAACTATGTTGCTCTTTCACTTGGCAAAAAAACAAAGACTGTTGCTTTGTGAACCTTTGGATATCTCATTTCTTAGGGATCACAAAATCTATTTGTGAAAAGATCTATGAAATAAAGGAACAAATTGTAAAAGTAGCATCCTGGTCGATAAAACATATGAATCTGCAGGCACACACACGGGAGGATGCCGTGAATCTCTTCTTTGTGTTGCAGTTCAGAAGAGCAGTTATTTTCTTCATTTTAGCAGATGCCAAAGGCTCAGAGAAAGCAGTACTTACAGAATGCAGCCTGCCCTTTCTTGCAGCAGAAATGTATTTGCCTGGTTTCTCAAGTAAAAGAAGAGATAAACCTGTCCTAATCTGCCCTGACTGAAACTTGTTCATCTGGAGGTTATCACAGCATTGGGGTGTAAGGCAGAGCATGACCAACTGTTATTTCATCCTTGCATCTTCCACTCCGGAACTTGGGCTATCCAACACAGATTTCCACATCCACCAGTTGGAGGGAAAGTTCCTTCCCTGCCATCTTTAAGATTTTAACAAATACTTCGATGGTTTTTTTCCAGCTTTCCCCAAAAGTATACTTTATCACACTCACATCCAAAAAAGCCAACTCTCCAGCTATGGGAGCCAATTTATTACTTTTCTGACTTTTCTTAACAACAGCTATTCAGATCACATTGCTAGTGTTTCTTGCTAACAGTCCCTTCCCTGGTCGCAAAGCCTTGTGACAGTGTTCTAAAGAATCAGTTATAAAATAGTAGCAAAATGGTTCACATCCACTTACTAGTTCTGGCTGTATGGTCCGTCTGACGAAGCTGCTGCCCAATAAACTATGGCTCTCTTCTGCCTCGCCAAAGCCCTCCCCAGACTCTCCAGCATCTCTTGACCACTTTCCATCACCTAGCTTAGTGCCAAGATGGAAGGATGGCAGCTGTCTCAGTGCTTAATGCCAGTATTCTTCCTTTGCAGACAAGGGGGAGGGGATTTGCTTTCAAGCTTCCCCTTTTCCCACCGAGACCGACAATAACATTATCCCACATCTTTAAATACAGGTCTCGGAGTTAATAGTGCAACAGCCAGAGGCAGAAGTTTTACGTATATGATACAAATAATTTACATGGATAATTTCTTTTTTGTATTTTTTCAACATTTAAAATCTAAAGTAACTTCGGCATCCTTAAAGTAATTAATTCATCCTTTTCTCATAAAAGCTATAATTTTTTAATGCTTTTGAATAGCACTGCCCATATTGTGTATGCTACAACTTCTGGAGGACTCAGCATATCCCCACAGTACTAGATACTGCATATGCACGTAACACACATAGGGGCCACTGCCCAAGGTGCCTATAGCTCACGTAAAGCTCTTCTAATTCTGCACCTTACACAGAAAGTCTACAGCACCGATGGCAGTCTGTACGCAGTATCTACAAGTAATAAATCGTCACACTTACCTGCGCTGTATTGTTCTAACTACATTGCTATTAACCTCCATTGCAGTATTTTTACTTCAAAATACTAGAATCAGCTTGTTGTTTCAACCTTTGGTTTACACTGGGAGAAACCTGAGCTTAGGTTAATGTCAAGAGTTTATCTGAGGTCTCTGCTGTAACATCAGCATGTTGCTAGCACAGAAATTCATCTGGTTTTCATAAATATTTGATAGGGCTCTATCATCATCCTCATCATCATTTTGGGCCGGTTGGAAGAGGATCCCCGCCACAATTGCAACCCATTTCTGAGTTATCATGGAAAGTCAGTTGGTGATATTTCAATCAGAGTGTTCTTATAACAAATTCCATTCAAATTCTGTCTGAAAGGGAGTTAAGGTTTCATCCTGCTGCTTAGAGAATGATATGCTAAATGCAGCTTCCCATGGGCTTGGCTGCAGTCCAGCGCTTTGTAATTTATAGTTCTCCTTCCCTATTCTGGCTGTGACCTTGGGACCTAACTCTGAAGTTCCCTCAGCTGCCGGCACTCTTTGTAAAAATGCCGTCCCGGAGCCCTCGGCACCTTCCCACCCAACACATGGCAGCAGCAGGGCAGCTCTCGGTACATCAAGGGCAGCAGATCACCAGCGCTCCAGCACACAGGCAGGTGGGGAGCAGGGAGCCAAGGGGAGTGCTCATTTTCTCACTTTTACTAATAGGAGCAAATCATGGAACATTGTTCTTAAATGACAGAAATTATTAGCTAACTTCAAAGCATGAAACGCATTTACAGAAGAGGTTTAAATTATATTAGCCAAAGGCATTTTCTGTAGAGACAGCCACAAAAAGCTCTAATTGGAGATCTCCAAACAGCTGTTGTCCCTATGTATTTATATTGGGAAAATAACTTGAAAGATCATGTTAACATGCAATTTAAAAAAAAAAAAAAAAAGTTTTAACATTATTACTGATCTTATTGATAGCGTACTGGGGGTGCCTGAGATGCTTTGCTGAGAAATGTGTGTGTCCATGGCAAGAGGAGCTGACAACCCAGATTCTAACATGCCATTTTTAACAGAAAAATTGTGTAATTGAGAGAAGTTATTGCCCCTTGAAGATTACATTCATTATAAATTGTAACACAGATATGTCTTCAGAATGACTGTAGTTCCCTTCAGTTAAAATAGCTATTCAGAAATACGATTGTTTGAGCTTATGTATGTAACTGCGGATCGTTTTAACGAAGTTATTGAAGGAAAGCAACTTTGAGGAAGGTGCAACAGACCCATGCAGCTCTCTTGTGCCTTTATTCTTTCCAGACTTTCCAAGGACGTACCTTCTGGAAATACCTGTTTGCATGTACCTATCTGGATTTCTTAGGATGGGGAATTCTTTTAAAATAAAGAAGGGTGGCTTTTAAAATCATGATTTTAAAAGCCTTTTGGATTTGTTATTTCACCAGTAATTGTCAGGGATTTTCAGTACAGCAAATGATACAGTTTTAGCTTTAAAACCAAAGAAAACCGAAACTTCACTGGTTTTGGTTTTCAAAGTATTACGTCTGATATTTTTAGTGATTGGCATTTACCATAAATGAACCTGCTCTGTAACCTGGTCATACCCCCAACTTTACATAGATCTCTTTTAAAACACTTCTTCTATTATCTGAGAATCATTACATTAAGTAGTTCTTTGTAAACAAGAAACCAACAAAACCAAGAAACTCCCTCTGCAAGATGCTTATCACTAAGATACCACTGGTAAAACATTCATCAACTTTCTGGATCAATTTAAAAAGTGGTGACCTTGAACCAGAAAACTTCAGCACAGATTCATTAGGCTTTTCTGTTTCACTAACACCACAACTAAAATTAAACTATTAAAATGGTACAAAATTGTTTCAGATACTACGTCACTACTCCAATGCTTCTTCTGGCCTAGCAGTAAAGACACAGCAGGCTCATATTTAATGTCTCCTATCTGCTTTTTTACAACGTGCTGCAGCCCCTTGTTTTCCCCCAGTCCCGCAAGCACTGGTGGCAGCCACCAAGCAGCCATGCAGTGATGTTCCATGTGTGCTTCATTGTAAAGAGGGGGGGTGTCATGCAAAAAGACGTCTCTTCTCTGGCAAGTTTGGGGCAATGCCCACAAGTGAGATTTGTGGAAAGGCCCTTAAATGGCCACAGTGCTGTGTGTACAGATATCTTTGCTGTGGTTCCCTGACGGGAAAGGGCAACAGGCAGTATTTATGAAAGGTTTCTATATAAGAGGTTTCTGTGCTATACACTGAGTATTTATTCTGGCAGTGGCTCTGTAATTGTGCTGTAAACCACCCTGGGTACTGGTTGCAGTGTACCCGGGAGTTTGACTAGATGCCAGCTGGCAGCGAGCTCTGTGATAATCGTGTATCATCTCGCAGCAGCAGCCCCGCGCCCATGGGTAGCAGCAGCCCTCCTGCTTCCTCCCACGCTCCTCCGAGTGACGGACCCCACCTCTAGGGCATCTTCTGGACTGTGAACTTGCTGTCATTTATTACTAGCACACCTTATGAAGTGTGCTACGCACACGTTGGAAACACCTTTCTCTCATGCGTTAGTGAATTATTATCAGCCTGTCTCAGACCTGGCTGACCCCATTCCCTTGCATTCTAGGGCAAAGAGAAGTAGCGGGGAGAGCTTGGTCAGTGGGGACCCACCACCAGAGCTGATAGGGTCCTACTCACTCGATTCCTCCAAGAAAAGCCTTCTCTTCAAACAGTCCCGCTCAGCCCTGGAAATCTCCTCACTCTTTCAATGGAGACCATCAGAGTTTGCTTGAAGTGCTCTGGGCAGAGGCAGGGGGTTCTTCCAACTTTTCAGTTTTGCAGAGAATTTTTTGTACGATTATTGGTGTTGTTCATGCAAACCTCCAGCTCTTCATCCTTAAGTGACTTTGATATTTCCTTCTATAATCCATCATTATCAGCAGCCCTCTTGGCTGGACTTGCCTTAGTTACAACCGCTCCTTCTTCCTGCTGTTCTTCTGACTCCTCTGGCAGTGGGATAGAAAGCCAGACTCAGTAAGAGGGGACAACACGGAATTCATCCGTGTTTGGATGGGAAGCAGGGGGTGCATGATGGATAAAGGAAATATGTAAGAGCGAGCAACAGAGGAAGCAGCTGGGCTAGTTCAAAGAAACAGCTCTGCCTTGTAGTTCATGTAGTGCTATATGACATTACCTGGAGCACAGCCTGTGAGACCACGAAGTACTCTTTCAATCTGATCTGGCTCTTGTGTGTGTCTGATTAAAGCCTCTCTCTCTTTCTTCCAGCGATATGCCATCTCACTGGTTGCATAAACCTGGCAGTTATGCTACACTGGGCACTTTCCCTGTTCAGCTATTAAACTGCCCTTTCACTTTCTTTTGTCAGGGCTTCTTTTCCCCCCCTTAATATCTCACCTAAACTTTTTCTTTCTTAGCTTCAGGCCATTGCTCCCTGGCCTACAATTTTCTGAGACTGTGAATAATTCCCTCCCTTCATTTCTATTGTTACCTTGAAGGTATTTATAGACTGTGATCTTGTTCCCCCTGAGCCATCTCTTTCACTGGACTCTATGAATTTAGCTTTCTCAGCCTCTTCACGCGTTATGTTCTCTAATCCAGGTATCATTGCCCTCCTTTGTTTTCATCTTCTTCTTTTGAAGGCTGGTTACCAGAAATACACAGCATCATGGTTTCACATGGCTGTTATTCATATTGATATACATGCACTTCCCCCACTCAGCTGTACTTTCTTACCCAGAGGGGCTATTTTTGTTTATATTGGTTTACTTTATGAAATTATCTCTCTCCTCTCCAAATTTAATTTTGCAAATGAAGATATACCACATAACTCTCCCTTTTGCTGCCAAGGTATCAACAGAAGACAAGCTAAAGAAGACAACTGACTGTAAAGACTCCTGAGGACAGTTTTTGTTTGCTGCAAAAACCTTGCCTGCGTTAGGAGTTGCCTTCTGCACAGGGCAGCTGCTCGCATGGGAGGAAGGACTGTCCTCAGGATGATGCCTGAACCCTGTGTAAGGACCTCTCTGTCTGCTACTTTGGAAAGTAAAATTGGGTATCTGCCCCCAGCCATGCAGTTTCTCCATTTAGCATGGTTTCGTCTGCTTTGAGTCAAATATTAATTCCTGTCCTATGGAAAATTCTAATTTTAGTTTCTTTTAAGATTTAAAAACCTCAATTTTAAAACTTGTAATGAAATACAAAATTCTTGGGAAGGAAATTCAGTTTTGGGAAAGTAGAAATGCTCCATCTAGACAGTTTTTATCTAACCTGGGTACTATGACCTCTCGGCTCAGCTCATCAGCTGCGTGCCCCACAGGCGCTGCAGGTCCCAGCCCACCCTGCCCCGAGCTGACCCCAGCAACCCCCCGGCTCAGCCCGGCGCTGGGCTCCACCATGCAGCACTGCCTCTTTTCTGCTTGCTGCTTTTTATAAAGTTTATAACAAATCTACAAATGACAAATGCAAAAAGCAAAAAGCCTCAGGAAAAGGCTGTATCACATCATGGAAAAGGAGACCATGCCTGGGAGTGAGACCTTTGTATGAGGGAAGAATTACAGCTCCTCCAGAGCAACAGGACGGTTGAGATGAAGGGAGAAGTTTGAACCTAAATTTGTAAAATTATGCCATATTAAGCAAAGTCAAAGTACTGGAAGATGGAAAAAACTTCCTACACTCTAGCATGTGTGGCTCTGTGGATGTGCCCAGGATTAGATTTCTGCACGTCTCCCACTCAGTCTGATGCCTGTGTAGAACTGGACACTAATGATGTCCCTTGTAAGGCAGAATAATCTATCAAACTAACCAGTACCTCTCCAGCTTCTTCCTTGTACTCCCCCATCACTCTGTACCCATCCCTTGCTTTTACTTAGTTCTTCATTGTTTGAAACAACTGTCTCTTCTTGGCCTGGGCCTTGTACTGGATTTGCAATTAGGATCTCAGTTCTGAAAAATTATGAGGGGAAAAAATACCTGTAATATTATTGTGTTTAAAATAACCAATTCTTAGTTCTACATTGGTTTATTGAAAAAACCCCAAACCTCCAATAACTAATAATAGCAATGCTATCATAAATGATATCAAAAATATCACTGCTGTCATAAAGGACATGACAAACTTTCTAAAAGATCTCCTATTTTCATACTGTATAAATATTTATTCTTAGCAATACCGCTGATCTTCCTAGCACTTCACCTCACTCTGTTCCAGCAGAGCCGTGACAGGCTTCATATGACAATACAAAGTGGACAACCAACATCTGCAGGTCTCATATCTGTGAGAATTAAACTCTGAATCATTTTTCTGTTCAGAGGTTAAACCGAAATTAGTGGGGGAAGGAACTGCTTCAGGTATGTCCAAAAGACGAGTGTTTCATTATTATCACTGAAACCGAAATCTTCAAAATAAAAATTATTTCCAATTCAAAGATTTTTTTTGCTTACAAGTATCAAAGTAAAGCATTTGGGGCTGGGTTTTTTTTAAGTTTAGAGTAATTTGTAAGATGTTTAGTCAGTTGCTACCAACATTTTTAAAAAAGAACACACAGTTCAATTTACAAACACTGTGTAAATGAGAGATCCCAGCAAGCTTTAGGAAGAATTACAAGAAGTTATAATCTCCTGCCTTTCAGAGAATCAGTGTTTTTAAAGGACACCAAAATGCACGCTGGAAGTAGGCTGCTGCTTCTGTCTTATAGTTCATTATTAAATGCAAAATGTTTGAAATATGCATTGTAAGATGACTTTATTTTAATTTTCCCAGCAGAGACATTGACAGCTCCTGGATGATACTGCACTGAACTGTCCTCTTTAATGACATTTTCTTTTTAATAATCATTGATCCACACAAATTTGTCAGTTCCTAAATAGGTGCTCATCACTCACATTGCTTGTGAGAGCTCTGTCAAGGACTGAGCACGGCACAGAGGATCTCCAGCTATGCAAGTCTGCCACGTAATCACATGATAGGTTGGATAAGATTTGGATTCTAATTTTTTGTGGCTGTTCTAAATACAACAGTGTACCAAAATACCATGTTTTTTGTCCCTGTGCGCTGACAGCATTCAGAAAGGGAAGTTAAAATCCTGTGATGAAACATAAGCAAAATAAACGAATTTGGAAAGCAGTATTTCCTGTCTGTCCCCAAGAACAAGAACCTTTCCTCTCTACCTCCACCCTGTTCGGGCCAAAATATCACCTTTTTCTTAATTTGTTGTTTAAAAGATTGGCCAGCCCAGCCCAGTTCTTCATGCAATAGGAACACAAAGGTCTTTGTCATCCTTCAGCGGATGACAGGGAAGGCTTAGCCTGGACAAGCGGAACCGAAGCACAGACTGGGACCCCAGCATGAGCCTTGGCCCCAGACCCGGGGAGCACACTGTGCTCTTTGCTTATGGAGCTCGTGAAAGGCAGGGGGTGAAGGAGGGTGGGGGGAGTCTGAGGAACACACGGTCCATGGTAAGACACTGATCCATTAATTGGTTTTGCTTTCCCTGATCTGTCACTGGACCTTGCTCTCAGCGTAGTCAGTCCTGTATCCCCTGCCAGACACCACAGTGACTGCCAAAACACACAAAATCAAATCAGGCAGTGACAGCACAATGTGCAAATGCTAAAGGCAAGAAAAGAGGGATCTGGGCTGTCCAGAGGTTCTGGTGAGGCAACAGATGTGAGGCAAAGAGGAAAAAAGCATGCAAGAGGAAGGTGTAAATTTGAGAGCAAGAGCTGAGACTTCAGTGCAGGTGTGGGAAGGAGCCAGGTGAGCTAAAAAGAGACCTGCCATCCATACCCTAAGGGATTCGTGAAGTGGAGAACAGGAGGCTGCCCAGCCATGACAGTGTCCTCTCAAGGAGACCAAGGAGGATGGGAACAGTTTGCAGCAATTCCCAGTGGCAGGGACAGGGTATTTGATGAGGCTCCCGCAGCCAGGACCTTGGATCAATCAAAGCATTGCAAAGCCTTGCTTTTCCTCTCACTGCCCTAGGTCTTGTCCTCAAGTCACCTCGAATGTTATGAAAGCAAACATCTGCTGGAAATTAAATTGTAACTTGTGGTACAAAGGCACACGTGAAGCCCTGAAAAACCATTGCTGACATCACAAAATCATGTCTTGGAGGGTCTGGTGCTAAGGGGCAACTGTAGCTTCCAGCTGTTGTACAGAGCCTTGTGGGGAATAATCCTGTTCAGGAAGAAAAGAGATCAACACTGTAGTGTGACTTCTTTCCTGAATCCTACAGGAAAAAGAGATCGGGAAGACAAGGACTCCCAGTCCTTTAGCAGCAAATACCCTTGAAAAGGCGAGGAGTCCTTTAGGATTCCCCTAGAGACCACTACTGAATTTATTCCTTTTCCAGTCATTCGCAACAATCTTCACAGATTACCACCCCCTTACAGCACTGTTCACAGACACATAATGCTGTGTCCTCTCCTGTTCCTTCCCTCAGCATCGCCCCTGAGCTGGTATCCCTGGGCAGGAGGAAGGTTTACAGTTCCTCCTCCCTTTTCATCCTGTAAGCTGTACCCCATCTCATTCTCTGCTACTACACAAACAATAAACCAGGCACCCGAGCATGGTTTATCTTAGTAATATTCCACTTCTCTGTCAGACTTCCAGTCAGGTGGTAATTTTGGGTGAGGTATTGTCTGCAAAGACAACAAATGCAAGAAACAATCTTTCTCGCAGCAAAGGATAAACTAGATGACCCAAGTGATTTTCTCTGTCACTACTATCTATGTTTCTATTATGGAGTAAACCACTGGACAAGGAGAAGGATTTAATGCTTTGACTATAGTGATGGATACTACCAAACAGCTCAGCTTAGCTCATCTCCTCACTGCCTTATGAGGGGCAATGTGTGTCCAGCGAAATAGCAGCATTTCTCTTCTGTGCACAGACGATCTGTAGAGCATAGATACCTGAAGGGTATCACAGATTGCAAAGATGCTTGGCTTGGATGGCTGAGGTATTGAATACCTGGATGAGCTTAAGAGGTAAATTTTGGCTTTCTTTCCTTAGCTTCAGTCTTTCTGAGATATATTTAAGTCTGGAGCAAATTCTTAGGACTTGTGTGCTGTCCATACAGCTCTAGAAATGCTGAAGTAGGCGGAGGGGAGTTCAGGGGAAATGCACGGGTGACAGCATTGCTCTTCCCTGGAAGCCTGAGGACTGCCTCGAGCCTGAAGCACGTTCATAGGCTGCCCATTACCCATCTCAGGACAGGAAGAAAGTTGAAGTCCTGATGCCAGCAGAAAACTCCTCCACCAAACAGGCTGTTATTAAGATCCCGTTCATTACACGGTAAAGGTCTTACAGGTCAGTCTATTTCACTTTTTAAATGCGAATACCATTGTCCAGCTCTTACCAACAGCAAGCTACCAGCCCTCAGCCTTGTATATTTGCTTTTCTAGGCAACTGAAGGAAAAAGAACCCTGAGTGGGTTTAACAAAGAGAACTGAAGATAATTATGTTTATAATTCATAAATATGAAGGTGACTTGTGGATGTTTGTACTACCCAGACTGAGAAATGTTAAAGGGAACCAGACATCTCAATCCTACAGCATTCTATTTTCTTCTGTGAAGTAAAACTCCACGGTACGAGAGGGTGAATAGTTTTCTTCTGCTGTTAGCCCCTCAGTTCTATGAAGACATTCTTGAATATTATTTCCCTGCCTCTTTGTTGTTGTTGTTTTGTTTACCAGACAGAAAAATGCTTCACTTAAAACTCCATTGTAGTCAGCGAGTGTCTCTAGCTGACACTGGATAACACTGTCATTATGATTTAGGGTTTCACTGATCGTGCTTTATTATTTTTGTATTTTGCAGAAGGTTTTAACTCTCATTTTGTGTGTTCATTGAATTGTTTAAAGTGAAGGGGCTCTCAGTCTCCATTGCCATAGTAAAAGGAAATAGAGGAGAGCTTGCTGTTATTACCATGCAAGCTAGACAGTCTGAACAGTGCCTTTTAGCCAGATGTAAATCCACAATTATAAATCACCATGGGAAGGGGAATGGCAATCACTGCGTTTTGATATATTGCCACAATACTTTTCATACAAATATACTGACCAGAATAGGGAATTTACGTGTATTTTCTGTGTCTTTATGCAGTAAACATAGCTCTTCAGAGCACCATTTGTCCTAGAAGTCAAAAAGAGTGTCTCTGAATAAGAACTACTCACAGAACAAACAAGAGATAGCGCCAGGCTTATGCACAGCAGAAGAATAAAAAAAAATATGCTGCATGGCATAACGGTGTAGGGCTGTATAATTTCTACAGATTGGGATGTACAGCATGTGTAGTTGCGTTCACGTAGTGCGTAAGTAGTTCCCCCTGCTTCAAAGAGAAGGGCTGTCCTGGGAGCTATGGGGCAATCAGAGTTTTAGTTCCTCCTTTTCCATAGACTTCTGTGGTATTTTCTGCAAGTCATTTCATTTCACTGCGCCTAAGTTTCTTCATCTGTAAAATAAATCCTTCAAATACAATTGGATCAGCTTCATACAGCAAATTACATCCGATGCTGAATCATGTCTTTTATCTCTCTATCTGCCTGCTTATTTTTATTGTGAGCTCCTCAGGGCAAAGACTATCTCTTGAAGTCTCATATATAATAAAAGTGTCTTTAGCACCGCAGATCCCATTCTCAGGGACTGGAAGCTTACTGTAATAAAAATAAACAAATGCGATCAGCCACTGGAATTAAAATAAAGCATCCAAACCAAAGAAAATCTATAGTTATGACCCTCTTTCATGAATATACTAGCCCCCAAAACAGATACACTGTTTAGGTGCGTCCCTGGACAGATGTAAAACACTGGCTGCACTTCAGGCTTCAGCCAATTGGAAGTGTTAAGAAAAGGAAGGTTTCTTGCCACAGCAGAGCCATTTAGGAATAAAATAATGAAGATCACAAGCTAGGAAATGGGGTACTCAATAGTTCAATGGTGTTAACAAGAGACTGGAAAGGAACATTAATATTCCTGAACCCATTTTCAATTGTAGGAACAGATTGGCTAGTCTAAACGTTCCTGGGATGGAGAAAAACCTAAGAAGGGATTTTTCTTGTGATACAGACTCATGGGGGGTGGGGTATATCTGGAAGAGAGAGCCAAGAACACAAACAGGTCTGCCTGTTCCTTGAGCTAGGGCTACCAGCCAGGTTTTGTGGCATGCCCATATAGCATGGAAAGACTCATTAGAAAAATGTTTTCTTAGAGGACAGAAGCTGAAATCTAGTTCTTACTGAAAATGTCATCTCCTGATACAAATACAGAATAGAGGTACAGCCTGAATGGAAGTGTGACAGGGATTTGGTCTGCTGAGCAGTTTCAGAGCATGTTTACCATACTTCACCTGGTCAAAAACCTGAAGAATGGCCAAGATGGAAATGTTTTCTTTGCCACTTAGATTTGATAGCTCTGAGCATTAATTACAAATAAATGCAGAGGAGCTAATAGGCTCATTAGGCTATAGAAACACTCTTGAAAACTGCGGGAGGAGATGCTGGATTGTTGAGGTTGGTCCTTTCAGTTTAAGCATGAGCTTTTTGCTCAGACAAAAGTTAGCATCTGCCACCAGAGTTTGGTTACAAGTCCTGAACCCAGGGTTGTACCTTAATGATAAGTTCATGATACATTGCTCGTTATTTTTCATACATATTAAACTCATTTCGCTCCCAGCAGAGGTCTCTGGGGTCAGCAAATGCATCGTGATGCTCATTCCCTTTAAATGCATTAGCACCTTATGTGAGAGTCATTTCTGCATTTTTGCTTCCTGTGCCTACATTTTAAAGGACATTATTTTCTTCCAGAGAAACATTTCAGTTCTTGCAATCAGTGCTTGTTTTTGTAAATTAAAGAATGAATTGTGCCAAATTGTTCTCCTCCTTTTCTCCCTTCCAGGGTTATTTGCAATGTAGCTTATGCTACTGTCTGTATATCTACTGTGTGCTTTACAAGAAAATGAAATCATTACACACAACACAAATTACTAGGCCTCTTTCATAATCACACACTCTTAATTGGCATGTAAGCACTAAGATCACTGTAATACATGCAGTAAAATGTCTCTGGCTCATTTTTTTCTCCCAGGTTTAAAGGTCAACAAGAATATTTTTCTTTAATTTGACAGGCACACAAGAAATAATGCAAGACTCATTTATGGTCAGGTAATGCACAAAGAAATCTATAAATCAAGCTAAGGGGAATATTAGATCATGCTCATATCTGAACCCATCTGGCTTAGTTCACAAAAATCAATATGAGGCAGAGAGCTCAGTATTACTCATGATTTATGCTCTCGCATCTAAGGGGAGAAACATTTGCAATTTTTAAGTCACTTCATCTGAAACAAAAGGATATGAAAAAGAAACTACAGTTGGCCATTACAACATATGCATTAGGTCACTAATCTGATGACAGATTATAGCTGATGGAGAAAGGGATGATTCTAGTGGGTTCGTTCCACTTAATGACTCAGCACCTTGTTTTAGTATTTTGATCTTCCTCCCCCCCAAGGTGTATTAGCACAGAGCTGTTAAGAATAAAATTAGCCAGATCTCCACGTGTTTGATTTTTGTAGATGAATTGCAATTGATAGTTCTCAGGCACAGTACTATTAGAAAATATAGCGTATCATAACATACAGCTTTTCTTCACTGTCTTTCTTCAAATACTACTTTCACCAATAAACCCCACACCTAAAAACATATCACGGCCAAATATTAATCCTACCCCACACCATATTACACACGTAAGCTTTTGATCCTTTTGTGAACATCCAGGATTTACATGAAAGCTTTCCACCTATATAGTACATGTCCCAACTAAATCAAATCTCCAGCTGGCCTTAAGTTCAGCCTCCCCAAGAGGCAGGATGAAAAGTGTCAGACTGTGTTGCAGTATGCTGCACGAATGCACAGAGGAGCGAGGGATTTCACAAAGCAATTAAGAGTATGAAAAACAGATATTGCAGTGATGGGTGCCATAAAAGTATCAGGGGAACTGGGGCAAGTAAAACATCCATTTCAGCTACAGTGATCTGGTTTACATACAGTGCTAATATCCTTCATACAAATACCAAATGCAGCTTAATTTAAATCTAGAAAGGCATTTAGACTGAAGGGAAAGCCTGACATATTTTTCTCTCAGCTAATGTGTACAAGTAGAATCAATAATTTTCCCAGTATATGTTGATAAATTATTACATCAGACATTATTGATCCAGCCAAAGAAGGAGGAGGTCAAAATAATGGAAATCGGATGGTTGTGATTAGAAATGCTTGGGATATTCATTTGGAAAAAGTTGATAACTAAAATGGTCTACAGGCTTTACAATTATTGATTTAATAAATAGAATAAGCCTTGCTGATCCAAAACAAGGTTACTTGTACAGGTATTTCAGGGGGTTGTGCTACTGAAAGCCAGTCTATATGTCTTCTGTATGTGTTTGAATTATATTTTAGTTCAGCATTCATTTTAAACATCTGTTCCTTTCAGCCACAATCTTCTACTGCATTTTGCTGCTGAGAACCCTTAGACTTCATTTTGGTAGTAGGCTTAGTACTCTTTCAAGTATTTATTTAAAAGGTTTTCATATGCTCGTGTCATTATTAATAATGAATATGCTCATTAATTTACACATGCTTTACAAACACTGGGTAGGATCCAAGAGCCTCCCATGTGAGAAGCGATGTGTTGGGGCTATGCTATTGATTCTTTCTCGGGTATATCCTTTTAGCAGAGGATAATACATCAGTGTTGCACCTTTCAGCCCAAGATTCCAAAACGTTTTCCAAACCAAAGAGGGCAGTGTGCCTGCTAGCAGAGATCGCATCATCCATCCCAGGAAGGCACAACCTTTGAGGCATTGTATGGCAATAGCCTGGCAACGCAGAGCACTCAGGAACTGCACAGGCAGGGAGCAGAGACTGCCATATCACTCACTACACACAACAGAGAGAAAAAAAAAAAAAAAGAGGCAGAATGTGATTTACCTAAGTGGGATACAGTCGGCATACAAAATCCACAGCTTTCTCTCCTCTTGCCTTCACACCACTGGAGTATCTTCTGTTCTGCGAGTCCCACTTGTCTCTTCGTTTCTTCCCTCACTAGCTTCACTATCCAGGCACTACTCCCCTACCCAGGGCTCAGTTTGCCTTTTGCGATCTCAGCCTTCTACTTCCACACTTTTGCTGTTAATGTGGTCTCCAGCTGCCTCTTCTCCATAATGCTCCTTCATCATACATCCAGCAGTCCCCTACTCACCCTTCCCATCCCCTCTGGGATACGCTGGCCCTTTTGTGGTGCCAGCCACCAGTGCCAGGCATGTCCCCTTCCTGCTCTCCCTGCTGCTGTCTCTGCCATACAGCCTCAGCAAGTAAACAAGAGGGACTAGCAGTGGAGGAGCTGCAACAAAAAAGCAGCTTCACACTGCTTCTTGCAAAGACTTTGAATGCTCTTGATAAGGCGATACCTACCAGCTGGAGCTTGTAAGGATGGAGTGGGCCAGAATCTGCTTCACCTGTTCTCTCACAGGCAGCATTTTTCCCAGTACCCATAGGAGCAGGCTGGAGCACTGCCTCTGGGAAGGGTAATTTAACTGAGCGTATAATGCAAATATTATTACCATAGCCCTGAATTACAAAAGAGAAGCAGGGCTCCACTACATCTCTGGGAAAGGGTGGGTGGTGTTCACGTCTCATCAGTTTCCAAAGTCCTTCTAAAATATGGTAACACAGGAAATGTGTATGTGCAGATACGGCTCATTGAAAGTCAAAAATTCTTATCCCATTTTCTTTCCACGCTTGGGATTTTTCCAAAGTTTCTCTCAAGCATGAGAAACCAAATATGCTTTCCTTAAGGTCTTTAGAAATTCCTTGCTCTGGTTCTGGTGTAATGAATACCAACTGACTGTTGAGTTGACAGTAGTTACAAAGCCTGGGCCACATGGGACAGCAGTATAGTGTGAAAAATGAAAACATCCATATGTACTTCTCATTTGCTGTGAGTAGAAGGTGATCCTGAAAATGAATTCTGTATTTCTTCCCCATCATTCTTCACCATGGCCAATGCCTAAAAAGCTGTGTTTTCCCTTGCCAGCAGCACATCTAGCAGTCACAGCAGCTGCATAGGAGTTATATTGCCAGGGTGACAAAAGTCATCTTCAAGACAGGTAGAAAATAATACCAGCTCCATAGCACATGACTGGATCTATCATACCTGCTCTGTGTTATTTAAAGGTACAACAGCAGAGCATAACATGGTATATTGGCTAACTCAGTATAGCAGCATCATAACCTCTATACCAGGCTATAGTTATGAATCTCCTTTGGACAGTACAATGCAACTGTTCCTTCCAGATAAGACCTACTATATTTGTTACCTGCTCTATAATAAGACACCTGGACCATCATTACCCCACACCAACTTTACAGGTTCTTTTGAGTATAGATTCTTCCATCCTAAAACTCACCAAAATGAGCAGCGTTAGAATGAGAAGGGCTGGGCTGGGGTGTAGCAGGACAGAAACACTGGCTCCCTGCTCCTGTATGTGCTGCAAGATGAAGCGGACTCTTCTGAGTTATAGCAGTGGGATATGGCAAAGCTTTCTGGTCCTTTCTAAACAGCCCAGACTTCACTGATGTGAGGCTGGGCTGTAAACTATAAGATAGAGGGTGCTCAAAGGGCCAGTGCTAAACATTTCCTTCACTTTCCAGGCACTAAATTCAGCTTTGGACATTTACATGCAATAGTGGTTTAGGATTAGACAAAGAAGTACTTCATGACTGGGATTACACCCAAATTCAGGGAAGTCATTTCAGATCTCTGAGGAGCAGTCATAGCCTAAAGCAGAAACACAGTTGTCCCGTGCATGGTGAGGTACCAAGCACTTACAAGGCAACAGAGAGCAATTTGGTGTCCCTCAACTGAAATGAGATATGATTTCCCCAGCGGTGAGTCCAGTATTTGTATTATATTCAGGTGATAGTGTTTATGTATCTCTGTTAAAATGGCATATTATTCCCAATGCTGGTATCTTTCTGGCCACAGAGGCTAAAGTATTATTTCTTGTTCATACTACTTTTTTCTAGCCGCCCCCCCCCCCAGCTCCTTGCTTCACTTCTTTAATGTTTTTTATTTAGAAACTTTGTGTTATGTAAATAGAAGCTGTGACCTTTGCCTTTCCAGGGGCTGGAGCTAAGTTAATGTAGAACAGTGCCAAGAGAGACTAGTAGCAAACAGGGTTAGAGAACATTTTTAAATGCCATTTTTTTGCTTGTAATTTATTCTTCCTACCTCTAGCATTCCTCTGCAGAGATATTTATAAAAATAGGTGTTCCATGCACTGTATATCACAGGTTTATTTAGGACTGTTGTTGAAGATTTACACTGCTCAAAAGAGCAGTCATAGCAGATAATTCCATTTGCAAGCTTCAACAAAATGTTCCAGGGAAAGTGCTGTTATCACCGTGGAGAATTCTAATGATGGCAGAGTTTACAGACAACTTAGTTGGCAAACAAGGCTGCAGCAACAGACACCTCAGCAGGTTCTTTTGCCAATGGTGGTTTTCTAATTGTTGCTGGTGCCTGTTAAACACACTTCACGTCTACCTCCCAGCCCGCTCCAGAAACTTCAGAACTGCATTTCTCCCGCAATGCTAACCTTGCTCCTCATGAAACACCTACCAGGAACTCATCTAAAAAAGTTGCTGAGCACCTCACAGGCCTGACTGGGGAACTTGATCACTATTTGTTCTGTTACAGAACTTCTTGTTATGTAAGGAACAGGTTTGGCTTTTAAGGAAAATTACTAAGAACAAAATGCAATGCAAGGTGACCATGGCCAAAGCTGAGTTAAGGTACTTCCTATTTTCTAGGAGATGACTCATTAATTCACATCTTGTTAATCACAGGATTCGCTATTGCACTAAATTAATACAGTGCTTCAGTGATCTGTTACCAGCTGTTGGAGGGGGTGAGGGAAAGAGGAGCTTGCAAGGTGGTAACTCCCTTCATCTTACAGTTGTCACTGAACGGAGACCCTCCCTGCACACATTCAGACCTGCAGGGACACTGCAGAGGCATGACCGTGATATCCTTGCTATATATTGCACATAATATATTATTATTATGTGCCATATTTGCACATAATACGTAATAACAATATAGTGCTATACATTGCACATATCCAGCTTATCCCTACAGGCAAACTGCTTCTCTGTGCCACAGCCTTGGCAACCCCTAAGAAGCTGCTCGCTTGCCCACCTCGCAGTCACCACTGGCCCATGCAGCAGGCTGTGCCACTGTTGCAAGAGAAAGACTAAATGTACCTGGCCTTCCCTTCACAACTGTTCAGTGGTGTCTGGAAAACGGAATTTCAGCTACTCTTTCTCATATTGTTCCTTTTCAGCAAATACATCAGGTTTTGGTGTTGCCAGTCTGACACCCCTTCATTAGCACTAGAAAAGCTCGTCAGTGTAATCCTGTGTGTATTGCACTGGAAACCTTGGAAGACGCCACACTACTCCCCAGTGATTTCTTCCCTTTCTTTCATTGCTTTTATGTTGTCAGCTAGAACAAAAGGAATTTCTGTTAATTATCTGTATATTTGCTGAAACGACTAACCTACATCCTAGCTAGTGTGAAACAGTTGCTTAACTGAAGTTCTTGGCAGATTTACACACCTTCTGGTTGTAAGTTTAAATAAATCTATTCCCGTTTTCAGATTTGCATAGTCAATTTCCTCTTACATAAAAAATAAACATTCTACCTTTTTCATTATTCTCCAGTAACTAAGGCAAAGGAGGAGGATTCAGTAGCTGGGATATTAACCTGAGCTATGGAAGGTCCAAACCCAGCCTCTTCTTGTCCACAGATTTCCCATTTCCCTAAGGCAAGTTCTTCAGGTTTCTCTGCCTCAGCGTCTCATCTGTAAAATGCGAGCAACAACGTTGTTTTCATGCGTATAGATTGTAAAAATCTCAGCTGTTACAGTGACAGGGACGGTGCAGGTGACTAAATAGATAAACTGTACGGCAAGAACAGAACATGGAGGGGTTTAATCTGATTTAGTGCTTTGAAAATGTATTTATCTCCACAAATACGACTTTCTTTCGGTGCCATTCTTTCTTGATGGACTGTTTCTCAGTTTCCTCAGTTCACTTCACTACTCAGCTCAAAGACATTATGCCAATGTAATGCAGCAGGCAGGACCAGAGGGCTAGCAGTATTAACTGCTTGAGTTGTACCGCCACCAAACAGCAAATCATGGCCCTGGAGCTTCATGAATCATTTTTTTGCACAGTAGCACATGACATAGCTGGAACTCAATTAATGTTTCCACTGATTTTGCATAGAGTTGTGACCTTGCATACAATATCCAAATAGATCACATGCAAAGTCACAGCCACCTCACTGACAGATACAAACTGAATGTCACCGGCTATGCACCCACCATGTTGTCCTCACCCTTGATGGCAATTAAATGTGATTTTTCTCCTCCCAGGCAAAAACTGAACATCTGCAAGATGTGGAGATTTTATCATGGGTGTGGAGGGAGAGGGTTGAGATGTCTCTCTTCTTGCAGATAATTGCTGAGTTTAATGAGGAAGTTTAGCAGAATTTTTAACCATTGCTTCTGTGCCTCATTTAATTATTTGCATATGGCATCATCAAGTTAAAAAGAATGTGCATATACAGCACTTCTTCCATTCATGTATTAGATGTTAATGAAAGGAAGCACGAGGATAAGTTTCTCGCTAATGATGATGGAAAATTAGTTTCGAAACCCAGAGGTATCTTGAAAGACACACCAATGATATACAAAGGTCCAAGGAGAGAAATTCAGCACAAAATATCACCTAGGCCCTTTTGGGCTGTTTCTCCAAGAGATCCTGTTCCCATTTAGTTTTGTAGTTATGGGGGAGACTGGCAAAGAGTAAATACAGAAGGGTCTTAGAGACTGCAATACTCACAGCAAGTAAGCGAGGCTGATAAACACAGTGCACTCTAGGCAATGAATGCCAGCATGGCATATACCGTAAAGGTTACATGCCTGGAGACCTACAGCCAAAGACAGATTCATGGCTTTTTTTTTAGGTCTCAAGATAGTGAAAAGTTGAGTGTCTGGAGAGGAGCAATGCTTTATGCATTAGTCATAACATTTTGAAGGGCAGCAAATCCACAGTCAAGAGCACAAGGTAGGAGGAAAACAGTTGCTAATTTTTTTCCTCTCTCATTCTGCAAGATGCTGTCTCCAGTAACTCTCAGGCATCTCAGCCAAGCAACAAGAAGCTATTCAGAAAGGATTGTGCACTACTTACACTGTGCTACCGTATGCTTCAGCATCTCATTTGCTATCTTGAGTATTTCTTCTCTGATAAGATTGTTTGAGTCTCATAGTGGTTTTCAGTGTGAAGGGAAGAGAGAGTGTTGAACATCAGGACTTACTGTTTTAGTCAGTAGTAAGCAGTCGGTCAAGGGTATAATACAAGCCACCTTTAACAGTAAGGGATCCGTTTGCCCAGCTTCACCCTTTCCTGCAGCTAAATAGGGAAGAGCTGTGGGAGTGAGGGTCAGATGATGCTGCCGACATGGCTGAACCATTTCACCACCTCAGACAGGTCTTCAGTTTGGGAGTTTGTTTATATTCCCGATTGATAAGACTCCTAATTTTTTTCTTAAGAATGCCCGAATCCCTCTCAGGTAAATAAGTATGACAGTAAGGCTGCTTTTTTGGATACTTTTCAGAACAGTTTAGAAATAGCCCATATACACTCAGCTTGAAAATTCCTCCACCACACAGCTGCTGCTCTCTGCCTACGGTTGCTGTTTGTCTGCATTGTCTCCCAAGTCCCCTGGGTTATCACTTTAATGTCTTTGACATTAAAACACTTTAACAGGAAGTTGCTCATTACAGATAGGCAGCTAGGAAAAAAAGGGTGAGGCAAGGAGCAGAGAAAGATAAATGGAGGCAGCAAAGAAGCTACCACTAATGATTCAAGTCGAAATAGCTTTTTTTATGTTTCAGTAGGTCTCTAAAACACAGATACATCACAACCATTAGCATAAGATGCACAGTTTACTTATGTCAATCTTGATGTTCTCAATTCATACTGTTTTACTGATCTCTCATAATATTTTGCACACAATTATGATATCGCAGTTGCAATATACTTATGTGGGAAAGAAGCTCTTTAGTGCTTTCTTCACATAGTGTGTGCTGGAAGTGTGTTTAAACTAGAGCTAATGGTTTCAAGAGGTCTCAGATCCTCCCAGTGTTGCAATGCAACATTTAATAATACAACCATGATACTACTGAAAAGGGATGCAAAATTCATCTGTAAAAACAAAGAATAAAAAATATTAACAGTTTTTAAAAAAAAGTGATGGAGCGGGCTGGCTGGAAGCTGGGAAAGTCTAGAATGAAGTCTAAAATGGTGCACTTAACCCCTCTGCGCTACCTGGGTATTTTGGGGATCTAACACTGCAGTACAGCAACTCTTAGGCACACACAGCAAGTTAGTGTATGGGCAAAGCTGTAATTTTGACCTTGGTGAATGTACACAAACTCCAGTCACTGTTAGCCCTGAAGAGGGCTGCAAAGCTGAGACATTGCTATCTGGAACCACAGGAGTTCCTCTAATGGCTTCTCTAGTTTGTTAAATTAAACTTTTACAGCAACAAGTAACACCCAGAGCAGCACAGCTATGGTTTGGTTCTAACCACGAGCTTATTGCTAGTGATCAGCCCACACACTGCTAATTGCAAGTGGGATAGAAATAATGTGCAGCCTGGTTTGACTTTAAGAAAATATATTTTCCTTAAATCCTACACTGTTTTCCCTCTATTGTGGTCACACAGCCATGAGCTATCAACTGATGAGGCAGAAGAACATCCAGGACCAAAAGGTAGATTTCAGGCTCCGGATATTTCTCTTGCTAGGATAAGTAGAGGCATTGGTCTGGAAGAAAAGGCACTAAAGAGTCAGAAGCTGCTTTCAGTGAGACTTCTGATACCAGCTTAGGGTGTCAGGAAACATGCCCTGGGAGACACCAAGAATGCTAAAATTCACTACCTAAAACCAGGATGATGAAAGGAATTCCTTGTGAAATCCAACACAGTAAAGCTAGGATGTATCATTATTAGCAGTGCATCCTTCCAGTGTAGCAGAGCCCCACCAGCTGAGCACTGGCATGCTCTCTCCTGTTTAACCAGACACGGGGTGGGGAATGCCCAGTAGCCGGTACACTGAGCGTGTTCTCAGGCAACGCAATTAGCTCTGTCGGCCATGGTTGTTGAGATCAGAAAGGCACAAAAGCTGTTGTGTATCCAAAATTAGTCTAGCTAAAGAGTATGTAGTGACTGGGCAGGAGCTGGATCAACCTATTGAAAAATTAACAGGAAGAGTATCCCTCCTTCTTCAAAACTGGACTTCTCTCTGCTGAGAGGGGTTATGGCTTGAATTTACCACATCAAACAGATACAGCTCCAGGTTTTTTCCTGGAGGCTGGAGTTCTTAAGACTATTTTGTATCAACATGCTATATATCATGCAACATGTACATATTATTATAGTAAAATTCACAGTATTAGTTTTGGCAATATAGGACACAATACTTAACTTTGTCAAGGAAAGCACCTCTTATATCACAAAATTATGACCAAAGAATACATTTTCTGAAAGGTAGCATTTTGTTAAAAAGCCATTTTGGCAAAGAAAATTGACTTGCTGTAATCAAAACCACAATGCTATTACAATATGAAGTAACAGAGAAGTGACTACTTTTATGGGCATCTGAGCATAAAATGGTGAAACAAGATTTGGTGTGAAATGAAGGAACACAAGGGCACTTGCTGTTACCTACCTACTTCTGTACCCATAGAAGGGAGAAACTACACTAGAGAGCACCTGTGTCAGGTAAAGAAAAACCATGCCTCGTTTCATTTTTCTGTTTTAATGATTTCAAGTGTTGAATATTCTTGAATGATGCTCTCCAAAATGATGAGGTTTAAAAATAGTAAATGTCATAAATGCTTTCTCGATTTTATTTCATAATCAAAATAATTACAGTGCTATTCAAGGTTAAGTGCCTTAATATTGTTAATCATTCATTACATGTGATTGAATTAAGGGCCAGCAACATTCAACCCAGTCCTGCAGACGCTCGCTAGCTGGCTACTACCCCTTTCTTAATATAAGTAGCACAACTCAGCCATCTCTAGGGCCTCTAGCAAAACATTAGCTTTTGTAACATGACTGGAAAGTCACCAATTTTGGGTTATTTTCAGTCTATGTAGGAGTAAGTTCCAGAAAAAGAGCTGGTTGGGGAATTCTCCAGCAGAAGGATTTTCAGTGAGAAAATGCCCTTTTCACAGAACCAAAGTTTTCTATGTGGAAAAAGCAAGTTCGGACAAATACATTCTTCCCTGGGAGAATCAAAATGAAGGCTCGCCTGGCTGCCGCCTGCTATGCACTCCTCAGTTTCACTTTCGGCAAAAAGTGAGTTTAACAGCTGCTTTCCAGGCAGGCTGCTGGAAGTGAGCAGTCCCCAGCTAGCTGCCCTCCTGGCACATGGATGCAAAGGGAGAGGAAAAGGGTGAAGTGGGGAGAATTAGAGCCCTCTGTGTGCCTAGAAGACCCTTGGCAGTTGTCAGGTTTCCTGCACAGCTGTCCAAGCGGTTAGCAGCTAAGCACAATGAAAACGCCACTTAAGGGCCCAATAAATTAAATTTTTCTGAAAATCCATTTCTGCAAAAATCTCACTTTGACATTTTGACCTGATTCAATACACCTCTTTTGCCCAGGGGAAAGGGTTTCTGTTTTCCAGACAATTCTGTCCACGTACCGCAGGGCTCTCGGGAGACCCCTTGCCACCCACCCGTCTGTGCCGTAATTAGGGCACTCCTCTGGAGTGGCCCTGCTGGCCACAGCCGGGGAAGGGCTGTCCCCGAGATGAGGCCTCTAGGGAGATGCTGGGGTAATCTGAGTAAGCAATTAACAAACAGGCCTTGAGATTATAGCTGAGATCACAAGAAAAGCTCCAAACCCTTTACCAACAGAGCTATGAAATGTTTGTTCCAGCCGCAGCATAGAAACATGGTTTTAATGGCACTTAAATAAATTGGCGTCTTAGAGCATTCTAGGACATGAATATATTCGTCTCTTTGCTTAGTCGCAGGAAATTGCAGTGATGGATTGACATCATTACATAATTGCACACGACGCACAACCAAAACAGAGGGCTCAGGCAACGAGCTGCATTCTAACTAAATTCTCAATATTTGTTAATAACAGAAGTTCAGCTAGCATGATATAAGAACTGCATGTATAGGATGAAATGTTAATTTACTATGCTTCAGTTGAGATTTTTAAGGTAGTCTTACTTTCCTTGAATGCACGGATTTATCATTATCAGCCTGAACACAACTAGCACTCTTCAAGGTTTCTTGCTGAAAAGAAATTGAGCGTGCAAATACTCTTTCATCATAATCACACTGGCTGTGCAGGGTAATTCATAAAAGAGCCAGAAATATATTGAAATTCAATCTTGTTTTAGTCCAAATCAATATTAATAATTGTTTGAATTTTTAAAGTGCAATTTACAATTGAAAAATGTACAGAGATCAACCCATAGTTGCTAACACATCAAATTTTCCTATTAAACTTAAAGGCATAGTAATTTTACTTAAAAATGTTTCTTATAAAGCAGAAGGCATTGATCTGTGAAAACAGCTATCTATTATTTATATGCACAACATTAGAATGGGTTTTAATTATAAATGAGCTAAAAGGTCAGTAACTATTTTATTTTTAAGGTCTTGATTTTAAATTTGTATAGCTTAATACAAATATTTACGCATGGTGGGCTTAGCAATTTCTTTCAATGGTGGGACGCCTCACAGTGGAAAGTGCACAGAGGGATTAGATGCACAACACAGTATCTACAGCCAAAACCCAGTTCTGTTGGCACCTTTTACAGAACCATTAAGTGCAAGTGACTACAGGAAACGAACAATAATCTCTCCGAGCTTCAATCAGGTCCTTTGCACGCAAATGCCTCAATTTCAGTAACAAATGCAAATATTCATGTTTGCGGTCACACCCCCCAAACCCTCAGACAGAACTTGATCGGTGTCAACCCACAGGAGAGGCGGTGCAGGCACAGGGATGCGATGGCACAGGCACAGGCACATGAGATGATGATGCCAGCCCCAAGAGCCAGCCCCTGGTGTCTGAATAACCCTCTGCAGTACAGGGCTAAACACACCAGGCAGGAAAAGATCGCTGGTTTATATTATCTTCGCTGTTCAGTTACCTGAGCATAACTCAGCAGTACCAACGTGCTGGGAAGCATCTCAGCAGTACAGCCACAGCACTGGTGCTGGGGAGAGGAATAGCAGAACACCCTTTTTCTTCCCCAGGAGGATTCCTCTGTGTCACAAATACTTTGACAATTGTTCCATCTCCAGGAGCAGGCATCATTATGCCTGTCCATATTACAGCAAGAAGAGGGAGGAAAGGACAGAAGTTTTGAGGCTGCACCTACTCTCCCCTCACTGAATGCAGAAGCTGAGAAGGGATGGAGTTACAAACTGAGTCTCACGTCAAATGAAGCGAGTCAATAGAGTATATCCCTTCCTATAGAGTATCAATGTAACAACAGGAACTTTCTCAGTGACATTTAATGATCTCCAATACTCAGAGCACACACGCACGCCTAGCAGCTATTTGCCTTATCTGTTCTTATTACAAATCTGACCAAAGGTGCTTAAAAGTAATTGAACAACAGCAAACCAAATAGTAATATTTTCCCACTGTACCAGCATTACAGAACAGATTTTAAAGACAGTTCATGCCTATTCAGGATTCTCATTACAGCTCAATATTGAAAATCACCCTCTGTTTAAAAGGCTGAGTAGTTGCTTTGAAATCTACATGTTTCCTCTCACTGCTCTGAAATTTGGAGCATCTGAAATTCTGGTGCATAGCAGCATACAGATAAGGAAGAACTGGAAGTGCCTCACATGTAGGCGCCTCCGTTCCTTATACAGTGACCATCATACTGGTGTCCCTGCTCCCCTATGAAAATGGGGACCTAGCGTCCTTTGCCAGACAGCCTTGCACCTCCTTTCTCACCCAGTCTTACAGTTACTGCAACCACCACCTAATGAAACAGACACATTTCTGAACACAGGCAATGTCTGTCTCCTCCGTGGCTCTGTTGGCAGCTATGCACTCCTGTCTTTCAAAGAATGACTCTGCTGAAGCTGCAGGTGGTGTTGTACCCCTTCCCCAAAGCTGACCTTGCCAAAATGCAAAACTTTCAGAAGCCAAGGAGTGCAAGGGTAGGGCCAACGTTCACCACCCTATGTAAGCAATGCCCTGGTATAATGCTGATAAACATACCCTCATGCTGCCTTTGAACAGGCACCACCTACCCCAAACGCTCAGCTTGCATCCCCAGGAAACTCCTGCCCATGTCACAGCTTTGCCTCTCTGCAACTCCACCAGCTTCCACATGTACTTCCCCTCACTCACCACTACACAGACCCATTTCACTCTTTAAGTGATGGCAAAGCCCCCAGATATTTCTCTTCCCTAATACACACCTAGGAGATCTCTCAGCTTGCAGATCTTCTTCCCCTTGGTCCCACATGGCATGTGAGCTGGAGAGGCTCAGTCCCTGCTTCAGGCCTGCCAGCCTACACAGGTGGTGGCATGTCACAGCGGTGCCTCTGCACAACCAGACAACTAATCCTTCAGCACTCTGTGCAGCTTCCTTTTATACACTGTAGTAACATGATAACTGAATTAAAAATAAAAATTCTATTTCCTTTTGTTTAGCAATTGCATTTCAAAATAAAATGCAAATATTTGTTTCAGTTTGCTTTGCAATATATCCTGGGGGAAAATTTTCATCCAGAAAGGAAATTTAAGAGGCATTTTAGAGAAGAAAAAAAATAGTTTTCTAACCAGATCTGCTTATAGAATATCTCCTTTCAATTAGTTGCTGTGTTTCAACTGCTGAAATCAAGAACAAGATGAGATAACTTAGCTCTGACATACAGGCATAGTCTAAGTAAAATAGAACTTTGACTAAGCAGATGGTGATCTTTCATTAGGGAGAAAGCATTTGTAAAATTTCAATAAGAAACAAATTAGTCACATGGCTAGAAGGATTAAGAGCCAGTATTAGGTGAAACAGTCAGATGTACACCATTACAAAAGTTGCTTCAGTCAATAAAGGAACCCTCTCCACTGCCACCGCCAAGTGTTCCAGTTCAAGGTTATGAGGGCTATTTTCTTCCTCCTCAAGTAACCATAGTAGCATCACAGTGAACTAGACACAGTGGGAGCCAGGAGTTTGTTTTCTTTCTGCTGTAGCAGAAATGTTGCTGCTTTGTTTCCTCAAGTGCAGAATTAAAACCACCCTCACTTGTGACAAAAATTTTTAATTCCTAGCTTACAGGGACCATTTCACAGTTTTCCTGGTTTTCTTGCTTGCTTATGACTCCCAGACAAAGAATCTCCACCTCAGATACTTTTATCTTTTAGGAAAAAGAAATAACATTGAGGAATTGTGAATCTCTGCACTGTATTACATGAACCGTGTTACGTACGGCACAAAGTTAAGCCATAATGTTGGAGGACAGGACCCCACACATACATAAAGCCACTCAAAATTGTTGTTATAAAAACTATTTAAAAATCTCATGATGTCAAGAGGTTTGGCATGTGAATAAAACTTTTACCCAATGGCTAGGAACATATTGTTTAAGTTTATATATATATATATACACACACACACATATAAAAAAATATATATAAAAGCAGCTTATAAAATCTTTAACTTCTGTCATCTTTTTTGCCTTACCACAACACATCTAAAACTGCACAGAAAAGAACTAAGTTATAAAAGAAAACTCCAGTGTACATTTGCTTCATAGTGACATAAAGGAGGAAATATGTCTGGAGTAATTACTTGTTTGGTACCTCTGGAAGTCCAGCTTATTCCCCATGTGTAGTATCTTCTGAAAGAGGTGTTTTTATTCAGAATAGCCAGGAAACTTGTGGAAGAGCCAAATGAAACACCTCCAGGACAACTGAAGAAGAGTTATTTCAGGGATGTGCAACCACCACTGTCATATGATGGTGCAATCACCTAAAAATCCCTTTGAAAATGTGATAGTTACTTTCAATAGAAAAGGCACTGAAAAAGTGGAGGGAGAGGGAAGCATTTCAAACAAGGCTGTAACTAGAACCAAGCAGGCACCTGAAAAACTAAGAACCTTTCTGCTGTATTTTACGAGAGAGTTCATTGCTTTCAGCACAGTTTTCTGTATGAAATATTGTAGGTGGGACAATATCCCTATAAATCTTGCTGCCAGGCAGAGCCTGGAAGGGCTAGGCAGCCTGTGTGTGAGATCTGCCGTGCAAATTTCGTGCCTTCTGCTATGGTGCAGAGGAGAGCTGGACAAGTTCATTATTGACATTCACCATTTACACTGTCACTGTACAGCTCCTGTGAGATGTTAATTTGAAACAAAGTAAAGAAAACTTTTTTCATTTCAAATGCAAACTGCTTTAGAGATTATATTTTAGTTTAGGAATAGTATTATAACCCCTCGAGGATCTTGGAGAGGTGTGTGTGTATTAACTTGCTAAGGACCTGCTGCAGTACTGAGGAGATTAGTAACACATGACTCCTGCTACAATTTGCACCCAGAAAGATAGGAAAGAAATCTTCTCAACTTTGAAAGGATTATTTTGGTTGTTTACTGAGTGCTGTCCCTTTTGGTCTTAAATTGTAGATGAAAGTGGAAACCAGAAGTGCCCGCTTGCTATTGCAACATGTGATGGAAATGAGAGGAGCAGCTTTAGAAGCTTTGCCAGGGGCTTTGGAATGGGAAAAGGGGTCATACGTTATCACCCTGACTTCAGCCACATAAAACAATATCATAGCTTTTTGCAGTTATGCCAGAATTCAGGTTTTGGCATGTTAAATGGGTTAATATACCTTCTAGCAGTGTAAAGATCCAAAGGACAAAACTGGTATATATAACAGAGTATAACTGGACCCACTGATACCTGACAAAACAAGTTTCCACCAGAATAAGAGAAAGCCTCTAAGCCCCCTTTTCCCCACTCTTTGTGGTATATGGATTCATGTATATGTGAACATAAGAGACTCCTGTAATTTTCAGAATTCTCTTCATGTCAAGAAATCCCCATCTTGCATAATTGAAGGAGATGCTAAAAGCCAAGACACATACTGACATCAGTGACTGGAGAACAGAGCTGTTAAAAGGCCGTAAGTTCTGCTTAATTTCCTGCTACACCGACAGTGTGCACTGGATGGATGCACTGGTGGTCAGCTCAGCATGTTCATTCAGGATCGCTGGGACACAGGAGAGACTAGTTAAGTTGCAGGGAGGAAGAGGTGCCAGCTCATCAGGTAGGTCAGTAGGTCCGATTCACCGAACCACCAATTCCTGCCTCTGCAAGCGGTTCTTAGGAAAACTGAGAGCTCAAAGCAGTGCTGCATAAAATCACACAAGGCAGGTATGCCTTCTCTTCTTGAATTCAAACTGCTAAACTGGTCTGTGCACCCAGCAGCACTGACAGGCGGCTCAGGGCATACGCACTGGAGCTACCTGGTGCAAGAGTTCAACATCCTTCAGACATCGGCCGGTATTGCAGAGGTGGGAAGGCTGAGACACCTCCCTCCGCTCAGGTACTTCACTTCTGATTTCCAAGGATTTGTCAAGAGTCACAGGAACCTTTAACTTCACTGGTGATTTCATCAAAGCAGGTTTAATCCTTTCCCCATATGAAGGAAAAATACGAATCCAGATCATTTCAGAAAGAATTTTGGGGAGATTTCAGGGGCAAGGCATTTTGAACAGATCCAACTTAAAATTTCTTATTTCACCCTTCTTCAAATGAAGAAATTTTTTTTTACACGAAATATCATAATTATATATGAAGTTGAAGGAAGCCAGACAAAATGTTTTGATATGAAATATCAGCTGGAAACAAATTGCCCTTTCCAAATCTCAGGGAAAATCAAAGTTTTTGTTTTATTGACACACAAGCAAGAATACACTGACAAAAAATCCAGCTCCCAAAGATGAATGTTTGGTGAATGGAAGCAACTACAGAATTAACAGTTTCCTACTTCTTTCTGTGCTAAAGAAGCTAGAGGATTTGGGGCATAATACTTGGGATTCATTTGCATTTCCTATTTCCAAGAAGTGCTGACAGCTACAGAATAATATGACTTTTAATATCTCCACCTCTACTAGAGTGCCTGCCTTTGTAAAACTGGTATAGAAAGATAGTTTTTGCTGGTGAATATGAATAATGTTTATAAATCCTTTCTTCTTCTGTAAATATCAGGACAAGCCTGATCTAGAAGTCAGGGGTAAAGCAGAGAGTGGACACTTGAGCGATGGGAAAACTTAGTGGCCTGTGTTTGAAGGCCTTTTGTCTCTTTAAGTGCTTTGAAGCAAGGAAATGCATGCTTGGCTCAGCTTCAGAGATGAGAAGCAGCCTGTTCAGACAACTCACAGGAACACAGCTGATGTATCTAGAAGTGATCTTTTCAGTAATAATAGCAAATCTCTTCCATATATTATTGTAGTAATGCTATTCCTTTTTTTTCCTATTCAGCTAATTGCCCACTGTCACTATCCCAGTCTCTAACTATATTACACAATCTAACTAAAATTATCTTAATAACACATACAGTAAGTGCTCCATTATGGCACTCTTTCAGAATGCACAAAACAAAACCCAGTAGAAGACAAAAACCCATCACAGGTCCCAGCTGCCAACAGCTCACAAAGTTTCCCCAGATCAGCTACAGGAGTGCTGAAATTTTTCATTTCTATCAGGTAGAGACTGACTCAAAAATATTTCTCATTTATAAACATCTCTCTCTGAACTGGCAATACTACCAATCAATGCATGCTGTTAACTGGGGACAGTTTATCAAAGATAAAAGACACCACTGAGGCTCTGCCCATGCAGTGCCATATTTCTCTGTACAGAGAGCCCAGCCAGTGCTGCACGGACCCCTACCTCCACAGAGAGCTCCACAGCACCATGCAGACATCCCAGTTTGCCTCCCAAGAATGGTATAACCACAGCAGCGGGAGCCCATGCCCAAGCTAATCTCTGCTGCTTAGTACTTGGTTATTCAACAGCACACAAAGTGCCTGGTGGAAATGGATCAATCTCTTGCTTTCAAAAGGCAAAGATACCTATATACTGCTGCCCTCCTTTGAATAAACAGTGGGCTTTGACTCCGCTCTAAACCCACAGCCTGCTATCAACTAAAGCTCGCACAGCATGAGAAATGAAGCTTACCATGTACATGTGAACTAAGCATTTACATTCATTCATAGGTGATTTGTAATTGTCCAATTTAGCAATCAGTGGATGTTTGCAAAGAACTTGGGTGTTTTGTTGACTCACTGATGTATATGGTAATGTAAACCTGACGCTGGCATTAGTTTGTGTTCCTTCGCTGGCATTAGTTTGTGTTCCTTCGTTCACTGGGAGCTGCATCAGCCTCTTGCAGGGAAGCCCCAGGAAGGGAGAGTATAAAGGTGCTCCACAGTGGGCAGGAGCCTTACAGGGTCTCTGGCCCGCCTTGGTCTTTCCTTTCCCCTGGCTCCATAGGAAAAGAGTCTCTTCTCTTCTCATCTTGGCACAATTCCTTTCATCTTCAGGCTAATTTAGCTGGGCTGGTCACCAGCTACCCAGGAGAGTGAAAACACACCAGCACCCAACTGCAGAGAGGGTCAGGTTGCTTGGGCTCTGCAGGGTCTCTGTGAGCAGCCAACGGAGAGAAACGAGAGGCTGTAGCTATTGTGTCCCCTGTCCCTCCTGTTCTCTGCGAGTGACCAAGCTCTCAAAAAGCAACTGTTGCTAGTGCTGTGAAAGCTGCATACCCTGACACTGTGTTTTCCTAAGGCAGCCAGTCTCAGATATGCTACCCACATAAAAAGAAGGCGATCTCAACTAAAGATCGACAGACCTTTTCCTGGGGCCATGTTACCCTACTGCTTTGCCCTGCAAGGTTGTCTTTTACTTTCCTTTGAAGCATCAATGTGGCTACTATTAGGGAAAGATCTAGTTCTACATGGACCAAAGGCAATGCCCTGAGTTTCTACCTAAGAATTACATCGTGCCCTTAGGTTGTTATCTTATCAATGCCATTGTTCACACAGACTTGTTAGCAGACAAGGGAGAGAATGTCATGTCCTCAAAACTCATGAATGAACAAACAGCCACGTGCTATCAGACACAACCCTGAGCGCAGCCTGGCTGACCCATCTCAGATGAGGAATCAGAGATGTTGGTAGAAAACTGTCTCTCTGTCTTTCTTGGACTGATCTATTATCATAATGTCAAATTGCTCACAGTAAAAATACTCAGTCATTAGGCTTCCAGGCAGTGATTGCAGACCTACAAAGCACTACTTTCAGTGCCACTCTTGTTAAAAGATTTAAATAAATCTTTCCCGTCATATTGGTTTGCAGTGTCTTTCAGTACTGCTTGGGAGCAGGGGGAATTAGTCCTGCTTCTGTGTTTGTAAATGAAAGATTTGGCGCCTGAAAATATTGCTATAATACTCTAATATTTTCCTTAAACATATTTGGATGGTTTTTACCTAAAACTGTATGCTTTTTTCCTTAAAGGGCTTGTTTTAATGATGCAACACCTATTCTCCTACCCGATGCTAATACTTCCTCACCTCACAATTCGTAGGGGTACTATGGTGATTAATGAATGTCTTTGAACTGGAAAGTGCTATCTGAGTGCTAATTACTATCTGCGTATGCCCATACTTCTGCTGCTTTCAAGGGCAGAGCATTCACATACCATGGTAATGGGAAAGCTTAGAAAAACATATTTTTATATGTTTTTTAGGAGTTTTATCCACCACAGAAATGTAAAAAGGAAGAATAAATTAAAATTTAGATGTTTCATTTCATTATTGCACGTTCTAGTGAACCGCTCTCCATCTGTTTAATAAGTTCAGGGCAGTTGAAAATGGAGTTTAGATTGGAAGCTGCTTGCAACCTTATCTTCTTGCACTCTCAGTAATACTAATAAGAATTATAAAAATATATTATTGCCCATTGCAGGAGCACAGTTACAAATCCAAAGTGTAAGTTGATGGCTATGGATTCATCCAAATTCTGCCTCCGAGCTGCTGGGGCTTGGCATGGATCAATCCAAAGCTCCCACATACAGCATCCCTCTCCTTCACACACCTGAGGAAGTAGTGCCTGAAGAAACTGTTAGCTGATGCTCCACTAAGATTTTCTGTAGGTATTTTATCTCAGCCATCTTTAAAATGACATGATTTGAGTGTAAACAATATTTTCAGATGTTTCCTTAATGAGGATACTTGGTTCATGTTTATCAGTCAGTGCTAACTACTTTCAGAGTTGCTCTGCTCCTGTAACTCAACGACCAGCCTGGGAGGGCTCAGGAAGCACATGCTCAGCATGTATAAAACAGCCATTCCCATTCACCAGCTTTGTTCTCCTAGGACACGTTAATTAAAGTCAACTGATTGAAAAAATAATTACAGGAGAATAGGGAGGGAAAAAGCCTAGACCCATAATTTAAAGATCTCTGAAGTTTGTGTTTTGTTGAGAGGTAATAATTCTGCTGAGAAGAAAGAGGTTCTCTTTCTTTCTCCTCCTCGGACTCCCTCTACATTCACTGCTTGCAAAGACGTGTAATGGCAACAGGCAATAAGCAGCAGTCTTTCTTTAGAGTTCTGCAGGTACACATGGCCTTTTCTTCTTTCAATACATGCTTTCATCTAGCTTTCATTACTGTTGCATCTTGAGGTGTCCCGAAGACACTGTAATGTCCACCTTAAAAGGTTATGTGATCCTGAACACAATTGTCCTATAGGATGTGGAATAATGTAAACATTGTAACTGTTAAAAACTGCTACTGTAGCATTTCTCACACTAATTAAAAACTAGCTAGGGATCTTCTTTCTTGATGCTGCCTCTACTTCAAACAAAAACATTGCAACAAATCAAACCCAGGGAAAACGGTTTAGCATTTTAAGCTAATAATAATTGTTTTAGAAAGGCATTATTTGCTCTAGAGCATAATTCATGCAAAAAATGACCTTAAAACTCAGCGTTAAGCTAATATAAAACCCTTGTTATTTGGGAGTGGATGTTTTTAAGCTGCTCGCTCTCAAATTATGATCACACGTTTCTTGCCAGCTCTCTATCCCACCAGCTGCCAGGGCATTCCCAGCAGAGAAGGGCAGCGCCGCCACCGCCAGCCTAGGGGCTGGGAGACCCTTCAACTCTCTGCTGCGTCACAGCTTTTCTGTGCAATCTTGGGCAAGACACTTGCCTCACACCTGTCCTGTAACACTGGGGCAGTAGCATCCTCCTCCCCATGGGCATGCAGAGAGCGTATATAGGTTACCAAAAGGAAGATGATTATATTAGGTAATCAAATGCAATTCTTAGACAGGTCTGACTGGACAGTTTTACAAAACGATGGTGTGATTTTGGTGTTATACCAGCCTTGCCACAGGTGGATTTGGTTCGAAGTACCCATTTCTTCAAACCACTGACTATGTAGTGCAAACAAAATCTGTAGTGAACCAGAGAGAGGGTGGTTCATATTCCCTAATTGTTTGCTTATAACAGCAGTGTTTTGAACTGTAACACAGTTGCTCTGAAGGCTAACAGTCCTTCCTTAATCTGACTCCCCTAGGGCTTTAGAGTTAGTATTTGACCTTTAAAAAATATATATAATAAATATATGTGCAAAAAGTCCATCCATACTACATATACATGCACACAACAGGCACAGATGGACTTGCACAAGGACCCATAAGGATTTGGCTTTGCTAGTGCTGAAAAACTTTGTGACATTATCTTTTAGTTTTACTTTTACATGGGTGAGAAAAGTTTAAGGTGAAAAAATAATAAAAATACACAGTTAATGTCTGCCACAATTTTAACAGAAAATAAACCTAACATTGGTTCCAGGGCGACTATTCATGGGCTTAAAGCGAAGTATTTGCCTTAGGGCTGTGCTCAGCAAGAGGTTTAGAATGACATACAGTGTGCCCATCTGGGACTAGGGCTGCTGCCCTTTCACTGGGACTGCATATAACGGCAAGTGTTAGAGTGAGCGGTGAGAATTCGCAGAAGTGACCCGAGAAACTTGCTGGGAGTTCCCTGGGAAGGAGAGGCAGCTGTGCCCATCATTCCTGCACAGATAGCCCACTTGCTGCCCATGTTCTCTTTTCTCATGTTTTCTGCAAGCCAGTAAAAGGAGGTCCAAGCAGTGTGACCAGGATTTGCCTTGGAAATCAATATACCTGCAGAGATTTTTCAATGGGCAGCATGGCGACCAGTGGTGCACAGTTTTAGTTTGACTCTTTATCAAGGGTGAAGCAGGCAGCTGCCAGTTGTTCATCCTCCTCCCCATGTTTGACATGCAAGGCACAGCTCTTGAGATCATTTCCCCCACATTATTTCACTTTATGGTTTTCATATTGTTTAACTGGTGAAAAATAAAGTGACACATGCTTCACTTGAAGCAAGCAAAGTATTAAGAAGGGTTTCTGTGCAAATTGCAGCTGTGGCATGACCATTTTTCCCAAACTGTGCTTTTTAATGATATTCTACGTTGTCTTTTTCAACATGTTAAAAACAGTGAAATATAATTAAAGACCAAGTGATGGGGCAGAAATTGACTGGATGCCTGCAATTAACTGTATCAAAGAAATACTAGAGAAATCAGTTATTTGGTCTAATCAAGGACTTAAACCTACTAATTTGCATTGAAAAAATAAATGCTCTGTATATTAAGTTTTAGGGGTTTGGTTTTTTACCTCTCGTAGACGTATTACGCCAGACTTCCAGATGAGAGAGTGAGACTATGAGTGAAGAGCATCCTGAAGATTGCGTGCAGTTCTCTTCCTGGGTCAGAACTGGATTGATCTGAGAACAATAATTATGAGGCTGACATGTATGTTCTCCTTCATCTTGCTGTTTGGAGCAGCTGGGCTCGTTGTCTTCATTCACCTGCAGGATCCAGAAGAAATAGTTCATCAGCAGACACCAGGTTAGCATTCCTATTTCTATTTGACTCACTTGCTCTTTCATGTTCAACATTTTGTACTTATACCCTTAACATGTTTTACATACTTCAAAACGTTGTCTCAACAAAGGCATGTGATTTTTTTAATGAAGGCTATTTTAAAATTAATTATCAATTTTTTGGGAAAAAAAAAAAAGGAAAGAAAAAAGGAAAAAAGACAGAAGGAAAGAAAGAGGAGTTTGCTTAAAAAACAATTCCAAGAACCAATTAACTGATTATGCAGGGATCTTTGCCAAGGTGCACAGGCTCCAGCTGCATGGAATTAGTTTTCTGCTAAAGTTGAGACCAACTTCTGCTAGCAGCTATACCACTATAAATATGAAAATGAGAAATCTCGCCAAAAGTTCAGTTTCTGCAAATACATGCCTCTGAATCTACCTTTGCCTGTATATTGTATTCAATGTGTCATGGAGATGCAAAATAAGAGATGCATAAATGAGTCATGCGAGAAACATAAAATACTTTGGGATGCATTCCTTTAACATCCTTAACTTCCATGAAACTTTTCATAACTTTCTTTCACACACATGCTGTCTTCCTGCGCTACTAACTCTAAACTGTGAAGAGCCACAAAGACCACATGAACGTGGCAGCTAGAAAACTGTGGGCTGTAATAGTGGTTTCTTTTTAAAGGGGGGGCACGCAAGAAGTATGAAAAAGCATGACATCTCTTGATTTACTTACACTTTTTCTTTGACTAAGGCTGTAATGAAGACTGGTTTACAGCCTGGACAAATGCCAGTGCAGTTACTCCAGCTCATAATAATGCCCCTGTGCGCCGAGGTGTGGTCACTATGTTTGCTCTTATACGCACTGAAATTTTCCTTTGACCAAATACATGCTTCATAAAAAGTCTATTTGACTGACATCTTCATTGTACAATGAACACAATTGTGTATACTTTGAAGTATTACTAACATTTTTAAAGAAGCTGAACCCTAACACAAAGAACTCTTAAAATAATTACATTAAGTGCTAATTTCTGTGTCCAGGTTTATTAAGTGCTTATTTCTGTGTCACTAAACAATCTGTATTTTATTATTTAGTCCAACTGCACACCAATTTTGAAAGCAGCCACTCAGCTGAAACTAGAGAAATAATGAATCATCAGTGTTGTGCAAAGCAGAGAATTAACCAGTCCCCTCAGTGCTTTTCCAATTTATTTTTGTATACTTGGATGCAAAAGAGCTTACAGATTGAAACTGGCAGTACTGGTCATATTCAGCTGAAATTGGCCAGTAGATTGGGGGTGAGGGGAAAGACATATGGACAGCAAATGCAGGCAGTACTCTAATGCATCTAAGAATGTGTACCTTTACACTGAAAAGTTAATTCTTTGCTCCTGAAAGAGACGGAATTTCTAGTGGTGTCTCAAAAACCAGGGCCATTTCTTCTCCATTTCTTCCTTATTGGTCCTTCTTCTTGACCTGTTGTACCTCTGTTCTCTCTGCCACAAACCTTTTGAACACCAGCTGCTGATTGTAGTGCACTGTGAAGTGATTTTTGAGACAGATGCAACTGTAGAAGGGGACGCCCAAGCACATTTAAATAGAAGTGAGTTTGAACCGAGCTCCTACCCCCAGCAGAAAAGCTCACTCTGTAACATAGTTGATTGCTGTGGGTAGGGTTCTGCATAGCTCAAACATGAACAATGCTGTTACTGCCAAAGCTGTGTAATCAATTGCTCGATTCTCACATCCAATTACTATTTATGTTAATAGGAACCAGACTGTACACTTGAGTAAAAGGTGCTCAATACAATTACTCTTATTTCTGTTTGGCTGATTTTTCATGTGTGTTAAGTGCTTTCAACTCCCAATGGACTCAGAAACTGCTCTCATCCACTGCTTCCGAAAATGATACCAGTTATCACTAAAACATATTAGGCAGCTTAAAGGACACAGGAAAAAATATCCATTTGTTTCATTAAAAAGAGAGGTAGGCATGTCTCATCTGTAGACAGTCTCCTGTGAAAATCTGTCAATCACAAGCGACATTTCTGGCATGCTGAGAAGAATCCTTCCCTTCGCCTGTTCAGTGCTTCTCCTTAAAAGGACCTGTTTCTAATGGAGAGCAGATAGTGCTGTAATTTGCTTGTCTGATTGCCCCCTCAATAGAATTGAACAAATGCATGTATCATTAAGCTACTTAGGACAACAGACTCTGCATGTCAAGGTTTTATTGGATTAGCCTTTGCTTTTGTATTTCTCGTGTAGTTACTATGTAGTCCAACATATTTGCCAGATGCTGGAATCTCATTGGGAAGGCTGGAGAAAAGTCAGTAATGTTTATTTTCCACTGAAAAGCAGAGCAGCGTAGGAGAATTTTGCATTGTCCAAAAGGCCATTTTTCATTGTTAGTATGTCCAGTCATCTTTAATTTAAGATAGTACAACTTATGAAACAAGATTAATAAAACTACTTTGGTACTTTAGTTTTATCTGTCTGTTCCGGAAATTGTTCTTGATTGTTTTAGTCCTAGCAAGCATGATGGTGAGACCTTGATGTACTACTTAAACCAGTATAAAATCCACAGTCATAAAACTTTAAGTAATGCTTACATTACTTTCACTGAGCAAAGTACTCCTGACAGTAGCTGTTTGTGTTGATTTGTTACTATTCATTTATTCTTTCCCTATGCTTCACATTGCTACCTAATTGTGATGCTGTACTGAGAAAGCAATATCAAAGTAATTTTCCACAACATTAGTTACAATTTTCTTCTGATCTTTCAAGTGAAAAAATCCCATCCTGTTGGCTTCTGTGAGCATATAAACCTTGATTACATTTATCTGTTGGAAACCAATGCTTACAAAGTATATGTGCCCGGGATAGAGGGTGTAGAGCCTTTTTTGCTGATTGACAAACACGCTGTCTGTGTAGTTTTATTTATATAATGCACATCACACTGAGCAGATATATTTAAGACAGACAGCTATTTAGGGTGGGCAAAACAGATTTCCCAAGCCAATATATTCAATACAGTAGATATTCCTGTGGTCATTAAAGAGACAATAACTTCACTTACGACAGTCGTTTTCTCAGCATCTATGAAGAGTGCTATTACTATGGAGAACGCAGGATAAAGCAGGGGTGTGGGTTGAGAAGTGGTATGAATGATAGTTATACACCATATAAAAACACAATGCTCTTCTAGTCATTCTCCCTGTATAATTAGATATACCTTTTATATATTTTTATATATATATATATACACACATAACCCTGCGCATGGGTCGGGGCAGTCCCAAGCACAAATACAGGCTGGGCAGAGAATGGGCTGAGAGCAGCCCTGAGGAGACAGGCTGGGGGGTGTTG
>JAVJGI010000036.1:11947454-12029574 GCA_035590275.1 Ibycter americanus
GAAATGCATAGCAATCCCAGAGAAAAATATACCAAAGATAGACTGAAAAATAACATTAGCCAAATAAAGCTGCACTCATCATGCCAAAATGCAAAGATTAATGTGAAGGGCAACACTTCAGATAAACCAGTCATCACTTAATCAAAATCTCAGTGAAAGATGATGAAGGATATTTTAAAATAAGTAGTTCAACTTCTAGGTGTCAAAATTTGAAAGATAAAATAAAAATAAGGAGCTTCATTATTTTGCCTGAATAATATTTACCGGCAGATGGGATAGTAGGAAATATGGGATGAACTCTGTGATCAGTTTGTCTCAGAACAATCACCTGCTTTGCAGACAGAAAGCCTCTGCATCACAATATCTGCATAACTTTCACAGCCTCGTGTCTTTTTCTAACACACTAGTTGGTAGCATCATGCAGCTCCACGAAGTCATAACACCCTGCTGCAGAAACCATACAAAATAAAAATCATAGCTTTTAACCAAATTTTGAGATACATTTCTAGTGAAATAATTCAATCCAGTAAGAACCGGCATATTTCATAGAGTAGGTAAGACTTAAGACCCAAGTTTCTCAAACGTCTGAGGAATATGGGCGAACGAATGGAATTATGGCAATAAAATGGTAAAATAAGACTGGAATAGGACTGCCTAGGAGATATATTGCAGAAGTGGGGGACACGGCCATCAGGTTATCCCGCTGGCTAAGCATAGTTATAAATTGGTGATTTCAGGTAAAGCCCATATGTCTACACCTCAGTTTTCCAACCATGCCATTTGGGGAAAATCCCCCCCTAAGACACTGAGATTTCTCAAATGGTGATGCGTAATACAAGAGTGTGATAACATCTTCCCAGAGCTTATTGTACTATAATACAATAAATAAAATATAATGCAATAAAATAAATTTACCCTGGTATTTACCAAGGTAAACACACGGAAGTAGACACAAAAATAAGTGGTTTTCATTTGAAGCAACAGTTAAGAATTGTGGAAAACAGCAGTCGAGGAAATGCTTTGAGGCATTCCATGTGTAGTAACTTCAGGCAAATATCCAGAACGAAATAAAGTAGGTAAGTAGGTACTAAAGCATTCTGTTTTTTTTAATAAGTTATCATAAAATTAAAGCAATATTTGCATCCAATGCTGATTCAAATTGAATCAGTAGAAAAGCACTCAGTAACTTCAGTAGAATTAATACATGGCCCATTTGATTAAATCCTATGGATAGTTACGGTCTTGATTATGTATAACATAGTAGTACTATTGATGCTTAAATTATACATTAAGTTTGAATTGTGAACTATTCAAAACTTCTCAATTTTAATAATCTCAAATTTTAGCGTAACAGGTAACAACTAGAATCTGTACCTATTCACTCCTATTCCTTTGTGTGGTTTAAGTTATGAATGCTTCTCTAGCAGGAGTCTCTTGTGCTTTTGTGTGTGTACAGGTGGTACCCAGTTGATTAAAGTGCATCATTTTGCCTACTATTATGCACACTAATCAATTACAAATACCAGATTAACAGAGAGGGTGCAGCCGAGATTGCACAGCATGTTTCAAATCCAGTGTTACATTAATGACATAGTTAAGGTTAATCACATTGTTTAAAATTATCATTGCATAAAGGATTCAGGAGAATCTTCAGACTGCAGTCAAAAGCAAAGGTTTAACAATGCCTGGCAGGCTTGCTTCTTTTGTAGTTACATTTTGTGATCTTCACTCTACTGACACCTCATTACCCAAACAGGCAGTGCTGCCAACTTTAAATTTCATCAAGCTCATGCTTATCGTGGTCTTTGATCTAATTGTTGTGTATGTGCGCAGGAGAGGGGAGAGCTCTTTTGTATTCAGCTTTCGGTTTTTCCTCTTATGTCCCATCTTGTGCCACAGTCAACTGACACACTCTTGCCTCTGCCTCCAAAGTAGCCCATCACACCCTTCTCATTTAATATTATACCCTCCTCCTACCATCTTTAATAACATAGCAATGTTATAAATTGTGTTTAGTCCAAACCAAAAAGAAAGCACTCTTCTTGCTTTTGCCTTCAAAAAGATGCAAGTCAAACCAATTACTAGGACAATGACTCATTTAGATACTGACTTTAAGTACAATTTTGTATGTGCCTTTTAAAAACTGAATGCCAGGATCCTGCCAGGAACCTGCCAGGAACTGAAGGGCATCATTCCCTAGGGTCCTGGAAGGCCAATCTGCCTTCACAAAAATAATTTCCTTATTCCTCGGCACATATCTGAACTGGTCAAGTCAGGATTTCAAATGAGTTTCTAGCTCAGCATGCATTGCTCACTTCAGAAGAGACCTGCTTTCAGGAAATATATAGGCAAAGGCATCTAATCACAGTTTAGCTGTCCATAGGGTCACAGGCACTACAAAAAACATTCCTAGTACAAAACAGTCTGCCTAGTTGTATGCTAAAATATATTGCTCTGTAAACTAAGAAAGCCCATATTGAGTTCATTCAAATCACGTTCCCTTCTTTCTTTTTCCTTTTTATAAGCTTCCTAACACTTTGATGTTGCATCATATTCAAAGGAAGCCTGATATTGTCTGAAGCAGGAGGAAAACACATAAACACAGCATGTGAACTGTTTTTGCTATTCCACCAATAAATGAGGAATATTTTACTGAGTGTTCTTTTCACCTGTGCTCCTACATATATCCTAGAATATTTCTTCCTATGTTTCCAATTGTTCACCACTCCAAATATTGAACTAATACTCTTTAACTATGGTTCTGTTGCTGGATACTGTGTTAAATTATGATCACATTAAAATCCTGCTGTGTTGCCTATTCTGACACACAAAACCAAATTTATTTTCTCAGAACTTCAAGCACCACAATGCATGCAAGCCATTTACACACACAAGAAATGCCTTGATTGAAGTGCTTTCTAGTTATTCTTAGAAAGAACTGTAAATAAAACTGGTGCATGCCTAATCGCTATGAAAAAAAATTCTTTCAAGAAGTGCCAGAAGGCAACATATAAAGTTTTTGTATGTGACCAAGAATCGACTTGGAAACAGGAAGTAAATACAAATCAAATTCATCTTAAAATTGTGTTTCACAGACTCATGCTTAAAAGATCTGGAATTCTACTACTGATGAAACCGGGTTCCAAAACTTCTTATCTGAAAAAATTCCTACAGTAGTTAGAATTAAAAGTTCTAATGAGAACAGAACATCACATAGTCAAGTACTTGCAACCTCCAAGTGGTCTCCAGGAAGTACGCATTTTAAGCCTTGGTGTGTTCTTGTGCCTGTACCTGGTGCATGGGCCCTCTGGAGCCACAGCATTGAATCCCAGCAAGGTTAACATATAGTTCAGATTTCACATCTTTTCAGCTATATATGGACGTCATGGAACTGACTTTTTAAACTTAGCCTACATTTGCTGAGAAGAAATTTGCAAGAAGGGGCACCAAATGCAAGTACAAAACCCAGCTGTACACCTAACGATTTAGAGGCTCGAGCAAATCTGTTAGCAAACATCTAAATCTCCTTCCCCCCGCTCCCCCCAATATATGGTACACAAGAACCAGATATTCAGCAACTGTTCATACAAAATCAGACCCTACAAACCCACTGGCATTTTTGGAAAGTTCAAAGCTAAATCCTGCTCCTTGGAAGCCAACAGGAGTCTTGTAATTGAGTTTAGTTTGTTGCGTTACTATTGGTCAAGTATTGCCTCCTCCCAGCACAGCTGAGACATACCTAGCAAGCTCTTTGGACTCTACAGGCTGAGGAGATGAAGTCTGCAGTTCCTTTTCAGATTTTGGGAGATGAAGGCGTGTTTCACAGTGTCGTTTCAGCACTTTTAAAAATGTAATTCAACATTTTGACTGCTAATATACATATATGAAATCCAATAATCTAGATGGCAAAAAAAATCTTCTTAATGTACAGGACCAAAATTGTTTTTTTAACTCCACTTGAAAACACAACCTTCTGTCATAGGTTTCATATTAATTAAAAATACGTAGATCTCTGTACTGACCGCAGTATGCTACATGGTCATTTTTTTTCAGTATGTAACTTCCTGATTTCCTTTGAGTCCATTTAGAAGTCTGCTACTCTAAGGGAAGGAAATGTATCACTTTGGTAATTATTCTGGTTACACTCAACCACAAAGCCTTAACCACAAGAAGGATAAAGATTATTTCCCAGGTGAAAAAGGGTTACATTTATTGCAAAAAAACCCCGCATGACAAAGTTACAAAATGCCTTTAGATTAATTGTGTGCAGGATTGCTGCTATAAATCAGGAATTCCACTACTGAACATACACCAGAATAACACTGATAAATGTTACATGTAACATCCATATATGATACCTTCCTTACTGAAATTAGTGTCATTCATTGCTGGTTTTCATGAGGACCAAGAGAAAAATTGGCTCCTGTGACTTAATTTGATTTTTAATGAACCTTCTTAAAAATCACAATCACAATTGGAAACGGGGCTTTTGTGCTTGCCTACACAGTTTGTATTTTAAACTGTGAGTTAGAGCAATGCAAACAGTGACGATACTAATCTGTTTTAACTAGCCATCTTTTCATTAAGGGACAAATTCACTTAAGGTTCAAAAAGAGGATTTAGCCGTATAGGACATTAAAAGACCACTGGGGATCTTTGTTCAGGATTTCTCTGTTTTATGATCTCTTTGTAGTAAATTACAGGAGAACTTGCCCATCCTCTCCAGACTGATGATAAAAATTACAGAAAGTGTTGGAAGACTATCAGCACTAAAACATTAACCTGTCAGCACTAACCTGAAGGCTCATTTGTTAAAATTCTGCCAACTTACATGTATACTTGAAGTTACTTCTTTTTTCTTTCATGGAGCCAAATCCTTCAGACATTAAGTCTTCCACAAGTAAAGCAAAGGCTTTTTAAAGGAAAATTCTTATCAAAATATTGTTAGTTGCATGGTTCAGTTTCTTAATATTGTTACTGCTTTGAAGATTTCCCCCGTGAGGCTGCCTGTGGCATTTAAGGAAATGATAGCGGGTATGCCATTCATTTCTCATCTCTAACCATGCTGGCAATAAGTGACACTGCTCGTTATTACCCCAAAGAGCTTGTTTGAAAGTGGCACAAAGCAGCACCACTGTACCCATCTAGGGCTAATGTCTGCAGCACTGCTGCCAGTTAAGTTACGCCAGTGACTTCTGTGGGTGATCGGGCCTATATACTGCTACAGACTGAGCACATGGAAAGGGAATTCTGTTATGTGAACTACTTCACCAGTGAAGCTTCTTCAAATGGCAGAGGAAATAGAACAAAGTTAATTGGGTAGAAGAGAAGCTACACTGAAATATGCATGGCACAGAGATGAAAAAGGACAGAGTGATACAAAAATTAAATAGTGAACAAAACAGGGGAGGCGCGCTGATAACGGGGTCAGGAACTGTGTGAAGAAGGGCATGAAGACCAGAGGGCAAAAAGCTGATTAGCTGTTAATATACAAGTAGATCTGAAATGATGAGGTAATTGTTTTAGGAAGCAAGAGAGACTTAAAACAGACATACAATAATGATACCGAGTACAGAAAACCCTTTGAAAAATTTTTTCTTTTTTTTCTTCTAAAAGAGAGCTTTATACAATAAAAAGGACTAAAAGGGGAATGAGGCTGTGATGGGAAAAAGAATTCAGAAATTGCAAAAGGCATCTGAGCAAAGGGAAAGCCACAGGAAAAGATCCAAACGTGCAATGCATTTAACATCAGCTGCCCAGCATATCTGCAATGTCACAGTATTGATGTTTGGTGTCCTGGAGCTTTCCCTTTAAACTGAAGGGGAAATCAATTGAACCTCAAATAGCAAAATTTTGGCTCTGCAGAACATGGCTTTAGGCACCACTTACAGGCAAAATTCTTGCAGAAAAGAAACATCAGACAGGTAATTTAAATCATGATCACACTGAAATGAGTAAGGAAGCACAGCTTCAGAGCAATCACCTTTTAAGTACTAGGATTCAACTTCCATTTTTCTTCAGCATACTCTCCTGTATTCACCTGTTCCTACCAAGACCCACCAACTCCCTAAGCCCAGCTGTGTCTTGTAGCTCTGCTCAAAAATACTCTTGAATAGAATTCATACAATCTGTTTCTAATGCTTTTGGGAATCACTGGAAGCGCAACAGAGACCTTAATGTTTCCAAAGGAAAGTTTTTTACATGTGGAGCTGTGAAAGGTAACATTAACCAGTACAAAATATGAACACAGTAGAAATGTGATTACCTGCTAAAATGCAAGAGTGTCACAGAATCACAGAAAAATTCAGGTTGTAGGGCACCTCTAGAGGTCTCGAGTGCAACCTCTTGCTCAAAGTAGAGCAGGCTGCAAGTTAAATGAGGTTGCCCTGGCCTACAGTACCTTCATTAGCAATTACCACAAAAATTAAGGATAAGCAGATATTTCTAGGAACCCATTTTCTTCCATTGTCTCTGTCAAATCAGAAACAATCGTCTCTGAATTCTGCAAAGCAGCCTCACACATCAGAGAAAAATCAGACTTCACTGTTAGCGGGACAAATGCATTCATTCTGAGCAGATACTTCATATGGATGAAGCAAGAGCCCTGATCTGGTCAATGGCATATGTCTCTTGGATGGAAAACAGTGTGGGCTGCAACAACAGTGAATGGAGGCTATTATAGCACTTCCTGCTATGAACTCATTCAAAGCTATGCACCAGTTCAAGAGAACTGAAAATTGCATTGTATTGACATTTCTGTTTGGAAGAAGAAAGTGAAGTGCTTCTGACCTCAACAGTTACATTTTGTAGAAACTGATTCTCTGCCAGATAATGGATTCATTTCTGTTGCATAAAGCAATGTCCTCGTAACTAACATGATTTCAGGGGAGGAACAGAGAGGAAGGAAAGGAAGCTTCAGCCCTAGTACCATCAAAATCCCAGTGATGTTAATAGGCTACTTAAACCACAACTAAGACTGACCTTGGTATCTGAATGTACTAGTGAACTGTACCGACACACAGCGAAGCAACATTTCATCCCAGCACCAGACTCCCAGAAACACAGAAATAGCACAGACCGCTGTTATCATAACTGAAGGAGGGAAGGAAGAAAGGAAGGAGCACAGTGGCTTTACTAAACACCCCAGCTCCCCATACTAAATAGTCACTGTGCTCCACTGAAGAAAACCAAACAATAAAGTGTAACTTCTGCAAAACAGTCACTAGTTCCTTGAGAAAAATGTTAAAAATAAGTCTTATTGAACACAGTAAAAGCTCTTTTGCCTCCAGTTTTACAAAGATTTCCATTAAATGATGCTGTCATGCAATTATTGTACTGTTAAATACCAGGCTACCACTGTGCTTTGTCTAAAGGCCACTAATGCATATACTGGCAAATAGGCACTGGATCATTGTCAATGTTGAGGAAGGCAAAGAGAAAACTACAGTCTTAGTCAAAACTGTATTAAACTTCTATTTATCATTGTCTTCATAAGCAGTAAAAGTCAGAAATGGAAGTACAGACTTCTACCTCATAGTCGGAATATTTGGCAGTCCGAAGCGGTATTTTATGAGTAAGTCTGAAGAACCAGGGTTCACGGGTTGCTAAGAGGAACCCGGAAATTTCTCTGAATTTGCTTCACATCAAGGGACTAGCACTGTTTAATAGAAAAGTACAAATTACAAACCCGTCTCAAACTTGCAATGACGTTTTTACACAGATTGGTCCCTTTGCCATCAGAGTTCATTGTTCTAGTCCCAGTCCTCTGACCTGTGTCTTTGTGCCTTAACCCAGGAGTTAACATGGCCTCTCTGCAATATCTATCGAGGCCAGTACAACTGAGCTGCCCAGTTGCCTTAGCCTGTGCTAAGAAGTAATTCCTCACCTCCACCACCTCAGACCAGCTCAATCTGGCTTCCACAGTAAACTCTGTGTTAGGAAAGAAGCTGACAGCTGTGCTCAGATATACCATAGTTGAACATGCAGGTTGTGACAACCTCACAAGGGGTTCCTCTCATCACTGAAAGACACTAATGCGAAATTGTGAAGGAAAAATGCACTGGGAGCCTGAGGAAAGAACAGCTAAAGCAAGGAGGTTTAGAGATGCGCATCCCTCGCAACCAAAGAGAGCAGAGTCAGTCTGTCACAGGCCCTGCTAATTCCTAATTGCAGTTGTTCATCAGGAAGTACATATCCCAGTGTCTGCCACGCACAGCTCATCCTGCAGGTACCATCATCCATCTTGCTGTCTGTGATGAGGCAGAGACCAACAAACAGCTACTCGAGAAGACTTGTGCACTGACAGGGAAGAGACTAAACAAGCTCTCTTCTTCCCAGGCCACTGTACTGTATTAGTTCTCTCAAATTTAAAATGTTTTTTATCAGATAAAGCAGTACGACAAGGAACTGTTGCTCACTCATCAATGCCTCTGAAAGAAGACATCACAAATGAGTACAATTCTGGCTGTCAGAACTGTCACTTTCCTACATGTTTTATTTAATGTAGATTTATTAATCCACATTAACAGTGAAGTGAAAACCTTTTGCTATCATGAGAAAAAGGAAAAAGATACTGGAAACCTATCAAGCTCTTACACAAAGGCTACTAAACATAGGACAATATTATGAAAACACTTATTTCACAATCCCTAAAAAGAATTAAGCCGTTTCTAATGTGAAACACATTAAACCCATTATTTAAAATTAAATGTGAAAGAAATATCTGCCTAAGACAAAATTTTATAAACAAAGACACTTAAAAATATTTGAACATGAATCCATGGCTCTCTTTACAGAAAGATTTGCATAATGGACCCATTCTTGTTTCCTGCACAGAGCCTGAGGAAGCTGGCTGTGGGCTGGGGTGTTCCCCCAGGCTGCGGAGCTGGACAGCAGAGTCCTCTGCTGATATTCAGCATCTGTCACCTCCCCTCCTTAGCTCCTGTGTTTCCATTTTACAGCTCTGCAAGAGGCTGACCAGCAGTGGAGCACAAAATGTCTGCCTGTATCTCACCTTTCCTTCAGAAACATCACAAATACGCACAAACCCTTTGGAGCAGCAAAGGTGTGACACTGGGCTTTTTAGCACCTGTGATTTGCAGACCTCCTGGGTGCACATTACTGAGTCCTGCTCCCACAATGACTGCGTCAAAACTGCACCAATCTGACTGTCTGCAGGGTGCAATTTGTCCTTATCAAGCTTCATTGTCAAAGCATCATTCTTGACTTAGATTTAAGGCTTGGACTACTTTAACTTGGGCAAAACGACCCTGATAAGTTACACTGTAACAGAAAAGCAAGAATTGCTTTGTTAGGCTCACAAACAATGACAAACACTAAATTTCACTCAACTCTATCATGATCCCTAAGAGTCACTGAAATCTTCCCAAACACATCACCATCTTCAATCACACCCGTGCAATGAGACACTCCAGCTTTTTTATAACTCTCCTGTTGACTGACAGAGGCTTCTCTTATGCTGAATTAATTCCTTGTGTTGTTGGAGCTACAGAACAAGCTTCTCATGGCAGCCAAATGTTGTGAGAACCTGACCCTCCTCATCTTCCTCACAAACACACACATTCAATTTGCTGAACTGTAGCAAATAATAATCTGGAAAATCATAGTGTTGCATGTACAAGGGTAACCTCACTGTTCCATATTTTAACTGAAAAGCAAATCCACTGGAAGTGAGGGTGTCTACTGTCCCGCACTTTAGGATTCCTTTCTAGTAGATCTAAACACACCACCACCTTGCTCTGAGAGCATCACGTGTCCCTCTGCACAGGCATCATTATCACGCAAAGCAGAAATACAAGGGAATCAAGCCCAGAAAGCTGCTGCTCAAACAGCCATTTGACATAAGACTTGGCAAATGCCAAGTGCTCTTTTTGGAGCAAACCAAGACCTTCAACTGTTGAGGAGACATGGAAGATGGAAAGCCTACTATGTGAGTTGTTGAAGCTTTAGTTTTGCTTTGCCCTTCTTTTCCTGATGTCAATGCAGTCTATGAACCTGTATTACTGAACAAGCAAGCAAAGGAAACTACCATAAGGTTTTCCAAAGTTAAGTCAAGAATCCTTTAGCAAAGACAGGAATAAAACACCAAGAGTGGATGAGCCTCCTGTCTCAACCTCACACTTGGAAGTCAAAGGCATGACATTCTTCTGAAACTCAGTCCTATGAACTCCCATCCATTGTACTTTTTGTGAGCAGCCTTTGTAGCTTGAAAGAAAATTGAAGCTTTGAGTCCTTTCCTCCAATAAAGTACAGAAAATAAAACATATTGCAAGTCTACATTTATTAACCTTCTTGAAATGACACACAAATCAAAATAATTCAGTTACAAGAACTCGGTTTACTTCTGTCTTCAGCAGTTGCAAGATGTAGCTATATTGTAGAATACATTCTTTAATTTATTTTTGGAGTTTAATTGTGATCTATCATTCCCCATTTGGATACTACTATGTTTTTGTAATATTAATAACATCATAATCTTCATTAGTATGCAAATCTATACCATCTGACAAGCTCCTGTTCTCTTCTATGAGCTCCTTTGTTGTTGCAGCCTCATGAATTTCATTATGTGACTAGATTATTATCAAACAGTGGGGGGTGGGGAATACAGAGAATGACGTGGAAATTATAATCTCTTGTTTTAATAATGAATCCAGTTTCATATTCCAGTTCATTCTTGCACCAGATGCTTCTGAGAGAAAAGGGAGCAGAAGGGAGGAAATTCTTACAGAACTGCTTCTGTACAGTAACCTTTCCAGCAGATGCCACTGGAGGGGTGGACTGGAGGGAGACGTTCCCCAGCCCTGTGTCTCATTTACATTTCAGATAACAGCTATAATGCTACCCATATGTTTCTGCAATTCATAGTTTTACGGACAGCAAAAGAAAACACATGCATTCCTGCCATTCAAAAACTGGTGGCAATTTGCTCTCCAATTAAACCGGTATCAAACAATCATCAGCCTTAGTACACAATCACAATAATTATTTAAAAACTATAATTATTCTTGGAGCAGTCTGTGGCCGTAAAATAAGTACAATTTGACAGAATAGCAAAAAGCTTATAGGAGTGCAAACATTCCTTCCTGTCTGAAAACACCAGAGCCCCATCTCCTCAGCAGGGCACCAACTCCTGAATTCAATGCTGCAGAGCAGCTGAGGCTTTGCCCCCCAGTTCCTCTTGCTGTCCCGTCATTGCCAGCTCCACCTTGGTGCCCTTTCTTGTCTCATCCAACATCTGTGTACTTTTAGGCTAAATTTAGGAAGTTTAGGGGAAAGATACAACAGGAATAGTGGTATTAAGCTGGGAAAGTCCGTTGCACCTCCCAGAGTTACCCTGTTACCCTTCCTGGCTGTCTGCAGACACAGGCAGACATTCTGGCAATGGCTCAAGCCCAGGACACCCACTGGCACACAGCAGCCACCTCTGGCAGTGGTGCAACTCCCCACGAATGTATGGGAGACACTGCAGCAGAGTAACTATGCTGCTATTATCACACCAGAAAGGTATCCACAATTTTCTTAGTAGCAGAAGGATTCACTCCTAAGTCTTACAGAACCCAGCAATTTCTGAAAACAAATGGGACTCACTAAATTGCTTTAAGATCCAATATTAAAAACAGATTTCTACCCTTCCTGTAAAATTTTGTAAATTTTACCTGAATTATTGCTTAGATGTTATTAATACCAAATTAATCTCTTCTACTAAAACCTACAATGTTCTCTGCAAAGGACCACACGTATAACATTCTTTTGAGGTTTAGTCAATTGCAGAAAATCTGATCACCATTAAGTATAGGATTATCTTCTCCTTTCCTATTAGCTATTATCACACATCAGTTAACTTGACCACATGAATTTAAGTAGCACAAACTGCTGTTATTTACTAATCAATATGTTAGAGGTCTCCCCTTCTAGTTTTAGTACTAGAACAAGAGTTCTCTCCAAAAACTCTGTGATTTGTATTATTATTCTAAGCTATTTATCACTCACAAAATTCACAGATTACTAAACTCAACAAGAATGCCCAATTTTAAAAGATACTTGGTATTATTTATCAAAAAAAGTGTGAATTAATACATTATGTGACCTGCAGTGTAAGATATCTTTGGCTTTTTTTGCTATTTAAAACATATATTCAAATGCTAATATAAAAAAAAGTTTATGTTTTAAAATGCAAACTAGCAATTCATAGTTACACATTAACCACACCATTTCGTTTTCCTATTTTCCTAGTGCAGGCTGTCAAAAGTCAGAACTTTCGTCATACTGAAGTCACACCAACATGCTCAGAGTTGTTCCCTTTGTTCTCCTCCTCATTAAGGAAAAACCTGTCATTAAGAGGATCTATTTAAAGCAAGCAGGGAAATGTTTTTGGACTTTGATTATGGCAATTAAAAAAACCCTGCTATTCAAAGATGGTGCTTTTTTATTATTTAAATAGCATTTCGCATTCTTCTAAGACATTTTACTAAGAAGATTGTTAAATTAGGTGATAAAAGGTTACTTTTGTCTTTGAAGCTGAAATATGTAACTTTTATTTCTTATCTGTCTGGAATTAGAAAAGCTTCAATATCATGTATGTTAAAGGATTCATTATCAGAATTCACCAGACTTCATAAACAAATGCTTCACTTCCTGCCTTTGTTTAATGCTAGCTAGACAATTTCTTCTTTTCGAAAATGAAAATTTCTTTCAACATCTGACAGAGCAGTGTCTTTTTATTTCCAAATTGCACAGAGTATGGTTGGGAAGTCGTGACCACCTTCTTTTCAAAGAATGAGAAATGGGACAGTTGTCAAGGATATATTTTAAGAGGAAGGCCTGGAATAGGGTAGGTAAAGAAAAACAGTGTGTTTTTTTTTTTCAAGACAGAACTGGACTAACATGCAACTGAAAGTGGCCAAGCAGGTCAGACCACAATGGAAGGAAGTACCATGACACAAAATCTTGATTCTCTTTACCTCCTATAGATTTGAATGCTGGCAAATTATTCATACCACACAGTCACAAAATTCTACTGGCAATATACACAGAGCTGAAAAATCCTATGATGAATTACATTTTCACATACCTTCAAAGCTTTGACAACTAATCCATCCTGCTGAAATTACATCACTTCAGATCTCTAAACAGACTTGCAAAGTACCGTCAGTTTTTAGATAACCCAACATTAATTTTTCCATCACTGACCTTCAAATCTGTATTTCCCACTAAAATCCAAATGATGTTGGTCTAATGATGTCAGGATGCTGCTTATTCACTCCTGGACAGATTAAGTAGGTGGAGTTATTTATAACACAGTTTTGATCAGAAGTAAAAGCACAAAATCCTTGCCCAACATATAATGAAAGATGACAAAGTAACAGCGTGAAGGATAAAAAACATACATGTACATCAAATACATGTACTTCTTATTTTTCCAAGTAAATGTGGAAACAGTTACACAAAATAAATTTACATGAGCTGTCTCATCACTGCTGAACTTCAGCTCCTGAATTTGTCACCCACAGTTTATGTAAAAGGCGGCAGCTGTCTACTGCAAAATAATAAAAATGTTATAAAAACATATATTGGATTTCCTTCACCGCCCTACAGCCATCATTGCAATACTTGCTGGTCTCCTGTCAGTGCCAAGGAAGTGATAGTTTCAAGAAAGAACATGTCTGTATTTGATGCTGCCCAAGAAAATACTTAGAGATCAAAGGTTCTGCTTCTGCCCTGCACCCAACAGGGTGCTTCTTGCATACTCTGACCTGGTCCCTGCCCCCCTCCCTGGAAAGGCTATGGACGGGAAGGGCAGGCAGCACTGCCAGCGGACACTGCCACCATCCCCCTGCTCGACACCATGGGCTCCAGCTACCTCAGGTCAGCACTACAAAAGAAATGCCCCAGCACAGACTGGGCTCGCTCCTGCATCCCCCAGGGATCATTAACAACAACAAGGCCCTGGCAAGGGGAAAGCTGCCACAATGATATGCTGCCTTTAATTTACAGGCATTTAGTACCCCCAGTAATACCCAGCATATGCAACTGCCAATGCCAATAGCATCACACCAGTCAATACTACCCAGCAGTATCTAGCTGACAATCATGCCTTTATCTAGCAGGCTTAATTTCAAAAATAACTTTATTAATTCTCCTCCCTTTGCCTTTTATCTTTCCAAGATGTTCCATTGTCTTCTTCCAGAACTAATTATTCCCAGTCAAATCCACTGATAAGCTAGTCCAGCACTAACATTTTTGCCCATGCTGTTTTAGCATCTAACAAGTCTGAGGATTCAGTCATGAAACCATACAAATCAAGATATATCAATGTAAAATATAAGTCTCCAAATCCAACTGCTGGCCTGTATTCTAACTGCGTTAACGGACTTTGAAGCTTAAGTGACCCATAGCACATTAAAATTTCCAACATTTCTGCAAGATTAACTACAGGGACAGGGGCCTAAGCATCAGAAAAGCAAGAACTAGCACACAGTCTGAAAAGATACTCAAAAGTTTAAATTTATATGATTTTCTGACATTTGTTTCAGAAGTCGTACTTTCAGCCTCCCAAGGCTCACCCAGTTATAGCTTTACTAATGAAAAAGAGAATAAGCTAAACTACTTTTTCAATGATAATGCATATTAATGAGAAACTGCAAAACACATCAGCCCATTCTACCTTTCAAACTTCATGCATTTAAAAAGTATAAACGGTTCGGCATTGCACTTCAGAGACACAGCGCTTTTTAACAAGCTCTCTTCTGCAACCTTGAATAAATAGGATTCTCTTCATTTCTTGTTGACTCCAAAACTGGAACATGTCAACTATTACGAATATTTTTCTAAATACTAGCAAAATATTTTTTCCTCTGTGCTTTAATTGAAGGACACCTACCCTTGTAATAGATATTTAATAGCAGGCAAATTTTTTTGAGATCTAATACACTAGGGTTGTCTTGCAGTGACTATATGTTAATAGACATTAAAGTGCTCTGGTAAATAGGAAAATTAGAAATGACTCAACATCAAAGAACTATGAAAAATTCCTTGAAAGGAATAACTTAGAGCAGAAATACTGTTTTACAGTTATCAAAACTAAAGAGTTTTTAAATTTAAAAAACAGAGCCTATCTTCAAGAACTGTCTCAACATACAAAACCCAAGACTCAGCAGTCACAACAACAAGCACTATGCATGGCAATTGCACAGGAAGCCCCACCTGTTTTTGACTTTTGACTACTTGAACTTTTATGCAGCCAGCATGCTTGTTAGTAGATGGTACTGACACAGCCCTACAAATTCAAAAACTTACAAAAGACAAGAAAACAGTAGAAAACTAGAGCCAATCAGGAGCTAACAGCTTAAATTAATTGCTGAATCTGCACTTCATTTTTATACGCTGAATTTGTCTGGGTATAGTCTTACCCGATAGGGGGTTAAATATAACCCCCGAACTAAGGTTCTTACCAGCTTCAATGGAAGACATCAATTGAAGTTCATATCGAAGTTGCTCCACCTAAAAATCTAACAAAAGTTAGAGCACGTATGCAGCAGCCAGCCCATAAACATGATCCCATGCAGTTATACAGTCTACTATGGGCAAAGAAAGGTAGTAAAAGATAAATCTTATACAAAGCTGTTTTGCACTGTGAATAGTAATTAGAAGCACTTGCACATCTGTTACAAGGTTAAGAAAAGTTTTTATCTGCTCTGAAATCTCTAGAATAGTCTCCACACTTATAGGTTATCATAGTAGTTTAGCTATGAAAAGTAATTCACAATTTAGTAATCATTAATATTACCATAACTCTGATGTAATTCAGACTTTGGCCTTTTAACAAAATGCAAAGATTTGAACACTGCAAGTCAGCAGTGACCGAACAGTAAATACTGACAGCTTGTGAGACCCTAACAGAGCTGCGGTCGTAAGATGTGTAATGAATTGAACAGCTGATGCTGATGTTTTCGTTTATTTTAATGTTAAGACACTGAGGTATATAGTTTGTATTTTAATTCTTAAAAAAGAAAGAAAGAAAGAAAAGATTAAAAACAAAATCACGTTGCCTCTATCAGTTTAATTAAGTGTGAATGCGGTGCCTACAGCACAATGTATTTACAACCAGCAGAAGCAGGGGAAGGAACTTAAATGATGTTTTATCAATTATTCAGCCACAATTACTGTCACTACTACACAGTCTGGCCATACAAACTTTTTCTAGCTCATCCCTCTTATTTCAATATGAATTATTCACTAAAGCATTGAACAAATAATACCTAGTGAAAAATTAAATGCTTTGCAAAATTGTTACTGTTTTGCCAGAAAAATTTCAGACAAAATCAGTACGCCTCAAAACGTCCTTCTCTGTCTTAAACAAAATATTCCAATTTTCCCCAATAAAAATAATTACTCATTTCAAAAGCCTGTAATGATGAATTGTACAAAAATTTATAAGGAAGAAAAAATTCTGAATTTATAACAATATCTTTCTTATACCAAAACAATATTAACATAATTTTGTAAAAATGACACAACTGCCTGAGAAGGAAGCCCTCTCTTCAGCTCTAATTATTTCAAACGTCCAGAAGCATCCGAATTTTGCACTTGAATTTTGTGACTTTGCAATCCTTGTTCTTGTAATTGTTCCTAAACCAGGGAAATACAGCATTTGTTTAAAAAAAGTTAAGGCGTACCAATAATCATACTTTATTTAGTAAAACCAACTGTTATTACTCAAATTATTAAAAAGAATACTATCTAATCCCTGAGAAAATCTTGTGTTAAATTGGATTAATTAAAACTAGTATTGTTACTTTTACAAAAGGCATTTTATCCCATTTTTACATCCTGCACATTTCAATTCATAATTAGAAAAGATGCAACGAACTTATCAAATGAAAATAATCTAATACTTAAACCTGAAAAAATGTTTACTTTTTCCTACTGATAAATGAACCCAACAAGAGTATAGGTAGTCAGTAATACGTGGCCTGTGACCAAACATCCACAGTTTTTTAATTCTCAAAACCAGAAGCATTTTAGTCTTATCATCTCTGCTTTCTGAAAGTGTATTGTGTAATTTTGACAGCTGCAGGATGTGTTATACTTCAAAGGAAGCAGGAAACCAGCTTGGGACGTCTTTTTTGATTCCACCCCATTGTGACCTCCCGCTATACAGATAGCTATCCATGAAACTGGACTGACACCATATTTGCAAGCTGACTGTTCCTATTTCACAGAATATTTCTGGAGATGTTACGGTAGAAGACAATGAAAAATATAAGCCTTAAACAGAATAGCTCAAGCTTTGGAAACACTGTCAAGCTTTATCATGTGTTAATTTCTCTTTTAGTTTGGGAACAAAAAGTAATACAGTGAATGTTTTCCAGCCTTTCGTTGTTTCCATTGTCTCCAAGTTTCCTCTTAGAGAGTAAGGTCTGTAGAGAATGGCTCCTCCACATTTTGATTGTGTCTTGCAGTCCTAGTACTCCAGAAATAATAACAATAACTGACAGCATTTAAAGGAATTGCTTACATCAAAACAAGTATAACAAAGTTCTATACAAAAGCTCACCTCTTCAAAACCCAGAAATAACAAAGCACATCTGGAACTATATCCAACAGGTCTTTAAAATGGCCACCCGAAGAACCACTACCAAGAACTATGGAAACGAAAGGACTCAGTATCAAACTTGAGAAAAATTGCCGGGAAATCCTTACATCTGCTCAAAGATGAACATCAGCATGTCTGAAAGACAGAACCAGCTGATTTTGGAGACTATATTCTTTCCAGTCAAACCAGGAAGAGTTTACTTTCGGAATTTAAATCTGAAATGCGGCTTGGGATTTTTGACTAAACATTCACACATTTCTAATAAAAAATACATATCTTTCAGCAGTATTTAAATGTATTTCAAGAAATCAACTCTTGAAATATTGTTTCAAGTATTTCTCCCGCTCAAAAGAGCACTCTGTTTAATAAGCAAGACATCAGTGAAAAATAAAACAAATTACATTTCAAATCCAAGGTGATGCATACTTTAAAGAGAAAAATCACTTCCTTAGACATGCTTATAGTAAGCTCAACGCCATTATCCAACAGCTCTCCTTTAAACATTAATCATACTACAGTGCTTGTTTGCTTTCAGATTTTTGTCTCATCTTGACTTTGTTCCCTTTTCTCTGTTACTTCCAGAAAATACAACACAGAGACTCATAACTAGATATCAGTAAAGTAATCCTACATTAAGAATAACTGGCTAATTACACTTATACAAAATCTTCAGGTACCTTTTCCTTCTGTTTAAGGATGATGTACATTATCCTTTTTTAAAACAATGGCCCGTTTTATCGAGAGAACGTGAAATTTGGAGAAAAACTTAGTTAACAGAAATCACCTTGAGATGCACCAAACACCAACTTAATCAACAATTCAAAGATATTGCTGCTTCTTACTTCATCACATGTAAGAGCAAATTAAAATTTTTTAATTGTATAATACTGACTTTAAATAAAATAGACTTTAGAAAGCTTTTATGTCCATTTATTTTCCTATGTTTCTCAGGAAGGTAGAATTTTTCTGAGTCATTACTACTTCAGGTACAGCGATCATGACCATCTGTAAAGCTAATAAATAATATATATCTGAAAAAAATATGTATCAGAAGATGTCCATTTTCCAAAGTGTGTTACGCTATTCCAAGTCTGTCAGGTGATAGCACTTTAGCAGCTTCCTCTTAGTCTGTTGCAACACTATGGATTTCTTATGATATTTGTGTGCCTCAGGAAAAATAATCTGGCAATTAGGGTTAGCTAATGAATACTTCAGAACTTTTCTTCCTATTGCAAAGCTTCATACATGTCCTCCAGGTTACCATCTCATCGATGTATTTTGTAAAATGATGTACCTTTAAAATTTCATTATTAATGATTGCTACCCACTTTCTGCAATGCACAGGGCTTCCTGCTGCCTCACAGCCTTCCTATTCTGATTCAGGAAAACTAGTTTTTAATATCTTTCTTCGTCCTCATCTCAATTTAATAGGCAGTGGGGAAAAAAAAAAAAGGCAGGAAAAAAGAGGAGAGGGGAAGAAGAAAAAATACTTTTTTTTTTGTCAAGCTGAACTCCCAAGATTCCCTTTACACAATATAAAAATCTGAAATGCATGTTACTCTCGCTATTTTTTTGTATCTGTAATTCATTTCATCAGACTTTCTTTCATGTATCCATAAAGTGATTCAAACAACTGAAATGGCCCAAGTAAATACAGAGTTGGTTTTCATTTTATGCCTGGAACAACTAGGCTTGCAGATATGAAGTTTCAGTTATTACATTTAACATAGGGAACTATAGCTTTTCAAACATATGAAGTTATATTAATCTCCAACAAATGTGACTCTGGCTCTCACTCAGGGTAAATCATTATGCAGCGCTACTCCCATAATAGCTTTAATTAAATCTGTTCTCTTTTTGGTCAGGTTGGAGTCCACAGAAGGGCACATTTGGCTGTCCGAGCCTTTTGGCTACCACAGTACTAATGGTCAAAGCCTCGCACAAGCCAGTGTCAGTTTCTAATATGCCTTGCTAAGGTCATTTCTACCCACAGTACAGTAGCAAGAGGCAAAAAGAAACATAATCAAGGGTAACACATGTATTCGTAGCTGGCCAAGTGAAAAGTGCGTTTTGTTGATGCACCACTGGAGAAATAGCAGCTCTGGATTGCTCTGCCAAGTGTGAAAAACTTTTGTCTTAAAACATGGCTAACAGAGCTACCACCAGTGGGTAGACAGTGAGTCTTCCACTGAGGGCTTATCTTTGTAGACTTTTCTATATACCCAGATACTCAAAATGGATCATTCTCTACTCATAAATGAGTCGTATTGCATGGGCTCAGATGCAGTTGTGGCTTGGATAGAAACAATAAAATTGGTGACAATGAACTGGATTTGGTTCAGCTCCATGACAGTCCTCCCAACTGGAATCCCGTTCAGGACTCAGTGTGGTAGGTATGGGTCAAACAGCTCAAAAAAACCATCTCTGGCCCAAAGATTTTCCACCTGAGGCTGAAAAAGAGCCAAACAGCAAAAGAATCATTATTGCCATTCGCAGGGAGGAATGACTTGCACAGCATCCCACAGGGGATCTGGAATAGAACTAAAACAAAGCTGATAAGCCCAGCTTACTCCATCGTCTACCCGCAAAAGATGGTGCAGACATGATGCTACTGTAGATTCTCTGAAATTATAAGGATTTTGACCCCACATGGAGTCATAGGTATTCAGTACCCATAAAAAATAAGAACTACATAAGAAGGACTAAGCAAGATAGAAAGAAAATGCATATGCTTTTTATGGAGGTTGCTGAAATAGATTTTCCTTTTTTAACTATGCTGTGGATCCCAGTAGGAAAGCTGATTTATCCTGTGAGCGCACAGCAGTTGCTCCCTGCTAGAACTGCTGTTTAAGTTTAATTGGAATACACAGTACTTTTGTTACATTTATATCACAGAGAACATTTAAGAAAAGCAGAAAGACCCTTTCAGTTCGACACACTTATTTCTGTTGTGATCCTGATCACTGAACCCAAGTGGAAATACGAGCCACGGAATGATTTCTTTGCTGCCTGTTTCAGTCAGTAACTCCAGAGGCAGAAGTGGCTGCTTGCAGAAGAGAAAAAAAACGGGCCAAGACTGGCTAATTCAGGGGACTGGAAATGGGAAACTGAGCCTTTCATCTGCAGGTCACTGCTCCAAATCCAGCACAGGGCTGTAGCAAGCAAGAAGTTATTACCGTCAAATGGAGGTTCAGTGGCCTAAAAGAAATCATTTAAATGGCTTCAGATTCATACAGGCACTCACAGCAGAGAAAGTATTGTTGCAATTAGCAGAGCTGCATAGTCATCAGTGATGTGGTAGCTTTTGGCATTTTTCTGCATTCCCAGAAACAAAATGGTGTCACTGAATACTGTAATGCTTATTTTGACCAAGAAAATTTATCATAAACTTGAAGACTTGGGGTTTTTTCCATTTTTATGATTATTTTAGTTTTATTTAGCCTTTTACGATAGTTTTCTTTGCCTTTCCCCTGCAGATTGGAACATGGAAGTCTTCTAAAACTGACTTTTCTTAAAAAGTAATTTACACTAATACTGCAAGGTGCAAAATTGCAGCATCTTCAAAGGCCAGGGAAGGAGAAAATTCTTCTGAGGAAAACCAACAATTTTCAGGGAAACAGAACTATAAAACAAGTGTATCTAAATAAAGCTAAAATTCCCAGTCAGAAGTGCAGCTGTGACGCCTAACCAGAGCCAAACCTCAGACATCTCACACTCCTCCCCCCACAATTCCACAGCAGCTCAGACTGCATCTGCCATCCTGGTGTCTCCAGCCATGGCAGTGTGTCCAGGTACAAAAATGAACAGCATGACGCATCCAAACCACAGCCTTCCACTGTTCATGTACATTGCATTTGGCTCAAACATTAAACACAAAGTATTTTTAACTAAAACCTTCCCATTTTCCAGAGAACTGGGGTGGGTGGGTGGGTGGGCGTAATCTATAAAATTTCAAGAGAAATTTTAGCAAATGCTACTACAGAGCAGCTTTAACATCAGTAGAGACCACCACTAGTGATTAGGTTTGTATCTACAATATACCTGAAAGAGACGTTCCACATACCTGCCTGCTCGTACTGAACAGTGATAACTGGGTGGCTCTTCAGGACCTATGTGACTTGCTGCAGCGTTCACATTGCCTGTCTCAGGCTTTGATGCTTTTGCTTTTCATAGACTGGCTTGGGTTAGAAGGGACCTTTAAAGCTCATCTAGTCTAACGCCCCTGCAATGAACAGGGGCATCTTCAACTAAGATCAGGTTGCTCAGAGCCCCATCCAACCTGACCTTGAATGTTTCCAGGGATGGGGCATCTACCACTTCTCTGGGTAACCTGTTCCAGTGTTTCACCACCCTCATCATAAAAAAATTCTTCCTTCTATCTGAAGGAAGTCTATCTAGTCTGAATCTACCCCCTTTAAGACCATTACCCCTTGTCCTACCGCGACAGGCCCTACTAAAAAGTCTGTCCCCATCTTTCTTATAAGCCTGCTCCCTTTAAGTATTGAAAAGCTGCTATAAGGTCTTCCTTCAGCCTTCTCTTCTCCAGGCTGAACAACCCCAACTCCCTCAGCCTTTCTCATAAGAGAGGTGTTCCATCCCTGTAGTCATTTGTGTGGCCCTCCTCTGGACCCAATCCAACAGGTCCACATCTTTCCTGCGCTGGGTACTCCAGGTGGGGTCTCATCAGAGCAAGCAGGCAGAATCACCTCCCATTTATTGAAACGGTAAACATCTTTGCTTATGGATACATAAATTGCTTCATGCATATAGATAATCCACAGAAGTCTAAAGCATCACTTATCCATCCTCTAAGCAGCACAACACTGCTTGACCCTCTGCTTTCATTCAGGGCACCATATGTCAAAAAACAGTTAAAAGTCTCCCTGACAATGTAACAAAAAATGTCCAAAAATAAGCGTGCTTTTCCTTCCCCTCGCCATTCTGAACAAATCATCACAGAAAGGATTACTTCCCTGTAGCTGTTTGGTAAGAATTTTGTCAACCCTTTCTACTTCATGATACCGCTTTCCCTGACTAACAGTAAGCCCAATGAAGTGACTCAACTGTGGCTTACACATGAGACAGCCGTCTTCTCCAGAATCCCCGTTCAGCATTAACATACCCTTCTTAACTGAGAAGCAACTAACCGCATTCTGCCACCAAAGCATTCATGAAAGCTAAAGCCAAGACTGGATTCAGGCAGAGACATTCCTCTTGTATTTTGCATTCCAGTTAATATTCCTGATTTTATCAATCACATTATGTAGGTGCAAATGTTACAGCAGAGGCCACATATTCATTCAGAGTTTAATAGTTAAAGAGATACTTGTGCCAAATAAATTTGTGCAGTTCCATTGTGAAAATTCTGCATTCAATAGGTCTCATCAAATCTTGTGGCCTGGTATGCCTAGATTGGTTTAATAACATGTTCAGTTGTAGAATAAAACACGCAAGGGCAACAGTTCAAGAGTCTTGATCAGTCCTTTTCTACTCTGCAGGTACATGTAATGTTTCTGCAGTTAGAAAGCTCACATACATCCATACATGCTCACTGGATTTCTTTACTGACAAAAAAAAAAATAAATGTTTCTGCGTATTTATGGTAACAGCTCTGCAAAGTACTCTGAGCTTTATGCAATTTAAAGCCTTACGAGTACCCAAATGCAAGATTTTTTTTTTTTTAAACAAAAATTGCTGTGAATAAATATTTACAAGATGCAAAGAGACTGTTGAACAGCTAGCAGTATATGACAATAAAAATGCAATATTCACTGTGAAACTTCACATGCTTCACACTACAAAGTGTTATACAACAACATGAAAGATATGTAACATAGGTAGCTAGAATTTAGTTTAGGGGTATGATAGATAACTGAGTCCTTAAGTCAATCCAGGAAGCATCCATTTAGGTGCATCCTGGAAAGCAAATAATGCCTTTCCTGTTTCACATAGATTACAAAAGAGCCAACCTCTAGTGAAGTATATGAATGGAAATCACAAGGTTTCTTTCTAGAAGATGTAGAATTATTAAAGCAAGCTGGGATTTTGTAAAGGTTAGGCTTTTGATCATCTTGCAATAAATGGCCCATTTAGTTGAACTTTTTGGTTTCTTTTCCATATATTAGTTAGGTGCACGATGTAGTTTGACCTGTAATTCGCAGCTCAGCAACGAGGCATACCTCATATAGCCAGTCTTCTTCACATTTAGGTATGTCAGTAGAACAATAGCCAGTTCTATTACATCAGCCAGTTTTAAGCACTATAGATAAAAATCTGGTCCCAATGAAGTAAGCATCATGGCTTCAGCAAAACAGATATTATACCCTATGTTATGGAATTATACTCCTGTAGTGAGCAAGAAACTAGAAGTATCTCAATGAAGAATAAAAGCAACTAATTGCTATCCTATGAAGTTTTAAGTGAATGCTATCCTTTCCCAAGCCCTCTTGTAGTTTTCCACAGCAAGGCTTATTTTTCTGTATCAGCTTTGTAGGATGACTGGAAAAAACTACAAGAAATCACTGACTTGAATACAGAAGAGAGACTGAGGACCCCAACTGAAGTAGCGATTTTTCTTTATTAAATTAACATCTGCACTGATTTACACAACTATCTAACATATCCCATGAGTTGTGCTTTTACCTTCCAGATGTGAGGGGCTACCACAGGGAAAGGATGGGAAAAGATCAACCTCAATAATAAGAACTGAAAAAAGCCACAGCAACCCATCATGAATCCCTTGAGTCCTAACAGTAGAGCTGAAAAGCATCTCGGCTTGATAACCCCTTGCCCTACAAGACAAAAGCACTGGGTTAGATGGTGTTTGACCATCCAGTCAAGGAAGCAGAGCCTAAACTCCCTCTGCTAACTTGAAGTCTCCTACAGACACCTGCTGTGCTGTGCAAAAAGAACAGCCTGACTACAAAAAGAAGCCGCAGAGCAGTAACTGAGAGGACCCACCATTGCCAGTGTCACCCCAGGGCAGGATTCAAATCTGCAGTGCAAATCAGCTGAGCCTGGAGAATGCTGCTTCCAGAAGTATATAGGCAGGGATCACAGGAGAGCGACAAACAGTGGTAGGCGGTGGTTTTTTGGTTTTTTTTTTTTTCAAAATGGAATTTAAATAACCTAGGAGACAAAGGAGATCTTCAGTAAGGCAACATATAGTTGAAGGGGAGCAACTGCTTTGTCATGTTTCTAGCAGTAACAACAAGGAAACAGTATAGGAAAAGCAGGGGAAAGTAATCTCTTGAGATAGTTATGGGTGGCCAATCCCATGCATGCATTTCAGCTCCCAAAATCGGATCCAGCTGAAAGTTCTCCACAGTCACCATGACTGTAACATGCCCTTAAGCTCCTCAGGCCTCAGCCAACCTCCTCAGAGAATTTCCACTTCTGCCACATTCTCCACATCTGTATGCCTATATACCCATATTCCTCATTCTTGTGCCAGAAGACACATCTCAGCCTTTCCTATCGCAAGGTCCCCCAGGCATTTACAGGCAGCTGACACTCATTGCCACTCCATCATCTATCAGGGAAACCATTTGAGCTTCTTGCTTGGAAAATTACTCCTCATTGGCTCAAGAAGAGTCCTGCCTCCTGCCACTGCAGGGCTTTCAGAAACCTGTACAGAGGCTGCAGTAATTCAGAATTCAATTGATAGACTTGGCAGGTTAAAAAAAAAAAAAAAAAAAAAAAAAAAAAAGGAGTGCAGTGATCCAGTCTCCAACATGTATCCTGCATTTGTCTATAACAATGGTACACCATAAGCTTTTGAAAAAAGATGACATTAAAGCCTTTCTCCTATGAGAAATTATGTTAAAGATGATGTTAAACACTTTCTCTGATTCTCATTCTGCTGAGCTTGGTACCTCCCAATTCCTTTAATCACAAGAAATCCAGCTACCTCATACACGGCCTTTTCTATTTCTCTCCCATTCTATCAAGTCTGTAGCGTCTGCATTTAGAACCCTTTGATTCTTGTTCCTCCATGTGCATCATCCACTAAATATTATTCTTCTGGATATCCGTGGTATCTACTGAATCAAGTAGTTTATATTAAGAGGAATACCCAGTATGTTTAATATAATAAACATTTTCTAGACCAATATATGGTGTACAACTGGCATACTTTCAGTACATTGGAAGGTAATGATTTTGCAGGCATTGTCTCTAGAGTAGGTTGCCCATTAGCTCACACAAATATATATATATTCGTCTATTAATTATGTTAGCATAACCAAATGATAACATGATCGCTATATTCCTCACTGATGCTGCCACAAACCATGCAGCTGATGTATGATGTTAGCCATGTGGCTAGAAAATTACTTAATACTCCTAAGTTTTGAAGGCTTAAGAGAAATGTGATTTAAAATCCTTAATCTTTTGTTAAAAATCAAACACTGAAAGGAACAGTATAAAGGGATGAGATGTTTATAAGGAATCAATGATACATGAAACTGCCTCTTTTTGCTCTCTGAGTGATCCTGCAAATGAGGGATATCAAACAGAAGTCAGAAAAGCAACACTTTGAAAACTACAAAAATAGAGCAGTTAGGAAAAACAAAACAATCATAAAAATGTCACTATCATATCTTTATTAAAACCCCACACCTAAATATCTAATCACAAGTGTAACTTGTCTCCCTAGATCTAGTTTGCTGTCTGGAGCTAAGCAAGCCATAACATTACTCAAGTTCTTTTCTTGTCAACAGGTAAAATACCTTGAAAGCAAGTGAGCTGTGCATATTGATTACAAATTCCTCAGGTGTTCTAGTATTTCCCACTTCGTACCCACCAGGCACACATTTCACACACGGCAAATGCATCAGAACAGTGTATCTACATCCAAAAATTTTTCATACATTTCATCCCCTGGGAAAAAAACCAACATTTTCTGAGGTATGGAAACCCAATTTTATAGGGCAAAAGGCAGTCCATGTAGGTGGTCTAACCTTGGTACTCCATGACTGCATGCAACAAGCAAAAAAAACTTGGCAGTCTGCTAGTCAGCCTAATTTCTGAAATAGTTAAGAATTTACCATGCATAAACTCTCTCATCATGTCAGAATAATCTTAAAATTTTCCCTCAGGTTGCTTCAGAGTACTTGTGAGAGAGAAAAATATTTGACACCATAGTTGCCTCAGCACTGTTGATCAGCTCTGTGGACTGCAAGGCAAAGTGTGAGCTGGGAGCACAACGTATGGCTACACAGCATGTAGGGCTTTACCAGATATTAAGGAGAGTTAGGATAGTATTGGCAGCCTTACTACCTCATTCTCTGTGAAATTATACTGGGTAAAGCTGAGAAAGAAGTGGGGGGAGGGGGGGCACCAAAAAAAAAAAAAAGAAAAAAAAAAAGAAAAGGAGGAAAGGGAGCAAGACCCTGCTTCAAGTGAATTCATTATTTCCATTTTCAGGTAAGCATCTTACTGCATTCTCCAGGGCACCAGAGAGCAAACAAACAATAGCTAATGCTGAATTTCTCATAAAAGCACAATCAATAATTGAGCTATAACTGTGGTATGGTTTGTACGCTGTTTGAGTTTCAAACTTCGTAATCGTTTTAGATTACCCATCAACCATTGTTCACCATTTACAAGTTTTCTTCTATTGTCAACACAGCAGGATCCCTTCCTCTTAAAAAAAAACAAGCTTTTCTAAAAAAATTTGGTCAGCCTTACATTAATGTATGCCTTAATTTTATCCTATAGTAACAGAAAGAAAAAGGATTGGCTATAGATCAGATGCAGTACAGTCAGGCACCCTGAATTTTCCCCTACTATATATGCTTAATATAAGAAACAGTAGATATACAGCAGCTGTACCTAGAGTCACTTGCTAATAATTAAGTATTTATGATTTCATCTCCTTGCCAGTTTTATACTGCGTACTGAAGGAGGCAAAGATCTATTGTTTGGAAAAATAAAATGTCTCTTTACGAGATCTGCATAGCCTTCTGAAATACTGTTTATTTACTTCTTCAGTTCTGTGTAATATGTATTTGGGACCATAACATATCATTTAAATGCTGTCTCTCAAGTGTAATACTCTTCTCCCTTTTAATTGTGGAAAACGTAGATTTTTGCACAGTATCAGAAAATGAAAGAAGGTCATGACATTCTAGTGGGCTTTTTTATGGTTTATGAAACCTTCATTAAACTTTTAGAAGACACGGCCTTCAGTGGCATGGGAAAAAGCAAAAACCTCAGAGTGCTTCTGGGGAACATCACCTGTAATTTATTCACTTTGAATGCTTTTTATGGCGCAGCTCAAGACAGATGCATGACATGATTCCAACATCCACAAACCTGAGGCATAAAGTAATTGAATCCATAACCAGAAGCTGGTAAATGGGTAGTCTTATGAGTTATTCTGTAAGTGTTACATGGAGAACAGCTTGCTTCACAATCATTATTTTGCTGTAGTGCAGAAATCACGTAATGAGGACTTCATGCTGTTAGGATCCTAACCCTTGATTGTTAGAACATTTCAGTCATATTAAAAAAATGACATATTGCAAGCAGATAGGGAGAAAAATAGTAATTGGAAGCTCAGCAGTGGGTTGAAGCCACAATTTATTTACCATTTCCCTCACATTAGATGAAACATTAACAGGATTATTAATAAGGATTCTGTATTGGGTTTGTCACATAGCAATAACATATCAAACTATTCTGCTGCCAAAAGCACGTTTAGTATACTTTTCTTAAGGCTACAGAGAAATCTTATCTATTCTAAGATTACTGAAAAAATGTTAATTTTTATAGTTGCTTGAATCAGGTTGTGACCTTTAAAGCAGAGAGACAAAAAACAATACATCCATCCAATGATATTGATTTCTCAGTTACACAAGGTGAATGCATTAAGGAAATTGAATTACAAATTAAAATTCAGCACTGATTTATTAAAAATAAGGTGCTGATGAAAACTGATTCTCTTTACAAGATGCTTTTCTAATTTCCATTGCAATCGCTATCACCACTGTAGTCATTAGATCCCAGAAAAGCTGGTTCTATTTTTGGTCACGCAGTTATAATTCAGAATTGTTTCAGGCTTTTTTTATGGTACTTTCCCATTTAATTTAGCTTGATTCTTTGGTTTATGACACTAAAAAAAACCCATCCTCCTTCACCAGTTGCTCAAATGCCCAGAGCAATTTCAGAAATGGGAACGGGGGAAGGGGATAGAAGGGTTGCCTTTGACCTCTCTGCAAATGCGAGCCTATTTGTTGTGGTAACATAACACCTCTTAACTCACTTACACATTGTTTGCCACTTGGACTTCAAAGAACATTCACTCTTTCAGGATAAAAAAACCCAATGAAAATATTAATCTTAAAAATATCTCAAGTGAAATCAGTCAAATTGATTCAGGCTTGTGCTGTGGCAGCTTCTCAAGATAGACACTGCATGGCCTTTATTTTAAAATTCCTGAGAGGAAGTCACTACAGAAAGTATTCATTTTAGTATTTCATAGATTACTGAAAGACAAGTTCATAAAATAACTTGTGCATATGACATAATTAAGTATAAAAAAATCTCCCATAATTTTTAGCTATTCCCAGTTCATTTACTCAAAGGAGAAATGTACTTAGGGACAGATTTTGATTTCCTAGTTTTATTTTTATATATATATGCACACACACAGATGCACATATATAAGTACACACATGCACCTCTTTTTTTAAATAATACACTTTAGGTCAGTCTCAGAACACTAACTTTTAAACATGAACCCAGCTGCTGCAGATAATGATTAGATGAAAAGTCAGAAAACAATAAACAGGAAGACTTCTGATCTCAGGTTAAGGATGAGAAGGAAGCAGATTGCTTTGAAATAATTATTTTACTGCAGAGCAGAAATGGCATAATGAGAAGTTCACACTGCCAGAAGCTGTAACCCTTGATTGCTGGAATACAGCTGTCACATTAAAAATGACACATTGCCAGTAGATTGGCATAGCTACAGTAATCATAGGCCTCACATCTGTGCTACACTTGCCCAATTAAGGAGATTCTTAGTGCAAGTTAAAGCCAAGGTTAACGAAATTATCTAGTATGCGTTATTGCAGCAGTGTTGTTCAAAGAAATAAATGGAAAAGTACATTAAAACTTATTATGATTGACAATAGGAAAAAACTGAAAAGCTGGAACACATTGCTCTAACAAACCATCTCTAAGAAACCCTTGCACAGAACAGGCAGTTTAACCAAATTGTTCAGTTATAGCTATAGATTTTAAAGATAAATGCTTACAACAAACCAAAGAAAACAGTTTTCATCGTGACACCGATTCGGGAAAACAAGCTTAAGCATATCTTCAAAGCAGATCACATTTCTACATAAAATTTTACATTTCTATAGGAAATCCTATTCCTGTGAACATGAGCCAGGCACTCTTCATTGTATCTCAGCTCTTTATTATACACCTCCAAACACAGCGAACATAAGTGATACTTGCAAGCCTAGAACTGCAAAGGGGATTGTACCTGCCAAGAGGAAAGACAACTGGCCTGAGACTGAGTTATGCTGGTTCAAGACAAAACAAAAGTAAGCTCCTTCATTGCTGGTATCATCTACTCAACAAATTACCACCTTACACAGAATCTTCTTTGCAAACTTCCACATTTCATGAAGAGGGGAATAACATACTGAAGTTTCACCAACCAGTATTTCCTTACTGTGAATATCTTCATTATCATGACTGTAACAATTTTAAATATTTGACACGCTTCTCTGTCTTGAGGGTGTAACAACCTTTAGCGCTCAAATAAATATCTTAAGAGTTAAAGCCCAGTCAGAATCCATTTGAAAAGTCCTTTCTCATCACTCTGAAGATTAGGAAGTCCAGCAAAAGGAAACTTCACTGAAGTGGTTTAACCCCAGCCAGCAACTAAGCACCACGCAGCTGCTCACTCCCTCGCTTACTCCTCCCATGTCAGGGTGGGAGAAAGAATCAGAAGAGTAGAAGTCAGAAATCTCACAGGTTGAGATAAAGACAGTTTAACAGGTAAAGCAAAAGGCACGCACTCAAGCAAAGCCAAACAAGGAATTCATTCACTACTTCCCCACCATCAGCAGGCAGGCGCTCAGACATCTCCAGGAAAGCAGGGCTCCGTCACACATTAACAGTTACTTGGCCAGACAAGGCTCCATCACTCCAAATGTTCCCCCCTGCCGCCTCCTTCCCCCAGCTTCATATGCTGAGCAGCATGATGCCATGTGGTGTGGAATACTCCCTGGGTCAGTTGGGGCCAGCCGTCCCAGCTGTGTCCCCTCCCGACTTCTCATGCACCCCCAGCCCACTCGCTGGTGGCAGGGGGGTGAGGAGCAGAAAAGGCCTGGGCTCTGTGCAAGCACTGCTCAGCAATAGCGAAGACATCTCTGAATTATCAGCACTGTTTTCAGCACAAATCCAAAACATAGCCCCTTACCAGCCACTGTGGAGAAAATTAACCTCTATCCCAGCCAAAACCAGCACATTCACTAATTAACAGCTGGTGACAGGAGAAGGGAAAGAGTTATTAGCAACCTTCTAACTAAGTTCAGCAGAGATTAGGTTAAAAGTAAACAGCAATAAGAACAGGGAGAATAGGAATGTTATAGGTCAAAGAGCAGTCCACATCATTGAGAGCCCGTGGTTTTGTTACTGGACAGAAACACAAGAAATCTAACTGGGTACTCCAGTAGGCAGTATGTTACTGCAGCTATGGGTTGCCTGTTTCTTTTTGTTTGTGGTTGGCTTTTGGTTTTAAGGTTTTTTGTTTTGTTTTTCTAACTTTGTATAAAATATTTGAAGTGGATGAGGAAGACATGGTAGCCTTCCCAGAGCCAGCGTTTTGGTTCTACCATGACCCCTGACTAGAGGCAGCATATGACTGTAGTGCACTGGCACAGACTTGAGCCTGCTAGACTTGATGTCTGGGGCGGGGGGAAAGAAACAGAGGAGAAAAAATATATAAAGAAAAAGAGGAATGCTGTGTCCTATACTGACAAGCTTGAGCAATGAAACATCATGAATCAGGCTCAAAAGTACCATTAATTTTAGCCTAATAAATTTGAGACCCAATGTAACAAACCCAAAAATCTGATTAATTTTACTTTGTTACATGTTTTCAGAGGGTATTTAGGTCCTGTTTTCCTGGCAACTCACTTCATTACTGACAGTGACAGTAGCATAGGAACAGACAGAGGAAAATCACCTCATAAAAGCGTGAATAGAAGTACTGCCCTTCCCAACAACCTGCAGTATTTTGGGCTCCCCTATTCTGTAACACATCAGATTATGACCTGGCCCTACACCATTATTAAACACCCCCGAGAAGCACTGATTAGCATGAAATCTTTTATAAGAAAGTTGCAAGAGCAGCAGCATCAGAAGTTCATTGACAAAAATCTTACAGACATCCTTCATCTGTAGCACTGCTTCCATGTTCTCCAACCCCCAAGCCAGGCTGCACTTAGCCCTGGCACCAATTTCCTCCCCTCCACCCCCAGCAAAAAGAAAGTACTAGGTTTCACAGAAGGAAGAAGAGAAATGTAACTGACCTTGCAGTTAGATAGGTGTCTTGCAAGAGGAACAAGAGGAGCTAATATTTCAAACATCAAATATCTTTTTGAGGCAAAAGATCATTTACTGAATGTCCTGCTGCAAGATGCAACTGGAGAATTTGAATAGGTCTCTGATTACAAACCTTGCAGTCCACAGGAGTTCACTGGATTCACTGAGCAGTAGGTTGGACCTGTGCACCTGGGGGAACATAGTTCAGAAACAGATGCCCTAGAATTGCCTGAAGAAACGTAGGGGTTTTTTGCCCTATGGCATTTGATTGCCCAGATTGAGCAGTTAATTGAGCAAACGGTAATAGATACAATTTTGGTAGGTACGACTAGATATAGAAGATAGCTTTTTCACTCAAAAATTTTTTGAATGGCAGCAGGCAACAGGAAGTTTATTAGTCTTCTGTTTGGAAAAAACTCACATTTACAATGAAGTCTTCAAATTATCTAGCCAAATATTTTTCTTTCTGTGTATATACTTATGTAGAGTGAGTTGGTACTATGTGCAAATCATTTCATGCAAATCATTATTTCATTGCTCTGTCTCACTACAATTTGGCAATAACTGAGATAACCACCAAATAAATTAAAGCACCAACCACACCTATCAGGATGAATTAAGAATTTCTCTAGTACTTGTTACAATGTGAGCATCCTAGCATTCAGTGAATAATAATAACAAAAAAACCAGCTGCAGCATAACTGGGTTTAAATACATTAATTTTCAACTAATTTGGGCTTGAACCATTAGCTGGTACCCAAAATAAAAATAAAAAAAATTAAGGAAATTAATCACAACTGTCAATCAAGTCATTATTATTTTAATGGATATGAAGCCATTTCTACCAGTACAGACTTAGCTCACCAAGCAGTCTCATATTTGCATGCTCCATTAAATACATACACTTACAATTTCCAATTGCAGGGAAAACTGAGATATTTTTACTATTTCCTTTTGTAAATAGCTCAACCTATAGCATCAAGTTGTGTTATGCATTGCCAAGTAAAAATAGTGTTATCAGTCTTTATTAGATATGCTGCTATGAGATGCCTGCAGCTATTTATGGGGCAGGCTGTCAATCATAAGAATTAGTTAAAAAAATTCTTTAAAATGTGACAAGGAGGATCAATGTTAAACTCCATGTAGGAGACATTGTCTTCTATAACCTCTGTTCCTATTACTTTATTTTTCCTATACTAAGAGTAGAGAAGGTTATCTGGGCAAGAAGGATTAACGAAGATAGAGAAAAAAACAAAGATGCATTTCCAATGTTTTGTTATTAGGCCTTACCAAAGAATTTAATAAGTTGAATTTTCCTATTAATGCAATTGAAAATTTAATGAGCTTCTTAATTTATGACTTCACTAGGCTTGAATTATAAAACAATAACACAAGCTGCACTCTAATTGCCTGAGTGCGTCTGAAGATGACAGCATGTTTAGGCTTTCACTTTAGCATCTAATCTAAATATATTAACAAGTAGCACAAAAATCATTGCAGTTGTTCAAAAAGACAGGACAGAATTAATTATTTCTCGTGACAAACAAAACCATGCTATTAAAGCATTATCCTTACTGTTACATTCCACATAGTGATGGAGAATCCAAGCTCTTTGCTTAATATTAATAAAGTTTTGTGGCACCCTTGAGAGCTTGTTAAGAAAGATTATTCCCACTAAACCAATAACGGGAAACAAGATTGAGCTGGCAGTATCATGAAAATATAGGGTCTGAGCCAGGTCTTAGAAGGTACTGAATGTACTCAGCTTTTTCAAATGTGCCAGGAGCTGTAGACATGGATTTCTTCAGAAGACTGAACCTGTTCTTTGCTCTGTTCTGGGCTACTGCAACCTTTTTCTTGAATGACTTTCCCATTCATTTCAAAGCTTATGGGGTTAACATAACCCCCAGGTTAACTTGGGGTTATACAGCTACCAAAAAGATCACTGTGCTGGTCCACCACAGGTCAGCAGAAGTGTTAACAGCTGGGAGTTCCCATAGTCTACACAGGCCAGTTTCATACAATGTCTTAAGCTCCACCTGTCCTATGCTACACAGCAAACAAGTGCGCAACCCAACGGCTGTGTTCAGCTTGCTCAGGCCAGAAAATCTTACCAGTACAGATCCTCACTACACCAGACTAGTCACAAAGCATATTTTCCATATGAAACTTGGGTTTTGAAATGTATCTCCCATTATGCCAAACAAAAGTTTTCCTATCAGATAAATATTATTTCTTTTTTTAAAAAAAACAGTTCTACACTGCTTCATGACAGTTGAATAGTAGTGTTAGCTACAAAGTTGTTACATTACATACAAGTTGACACGTTCTGTTAACTTAATTTCTTAAAATTTTCGGTACTGTTTTCTTCAAAACAGAAAATACACAAAGAAAATTAAAGCACCTCATACCGCGTTAGTAGATTGGGGGGGGTACGAACTGGTTGGTTTGGGATTTTTTTAAACATATTACGCATTAATACTTCTGACAGTCATAAAAATTTTATTTCAGGAAATACCATTATAAGAGAAACTGAATGTTCCCAAAATGAAAGCTTCCTAAATTAATCTGGTGTCTTCATTTCACTAAAAGTTACATTCTAACCTTGAGTCAAAATCCTGTTTTCACCTTGATCTTAACTAGAAAAAGCAGTACAGTACGTTTTTTTTTAATTTGTCCTTGGGAAGACAGGGTTATTGCTTAATTACATCTACCTTCACACTTTGACACCTGGAACAACGCTACTCATAAATCTGAGCTGTTATTGTACCTGTCCACCAGTCTTCCCATCAGGTGGTGCAAAAGTTGGGACAGATCCAAAAGTTTCAGAGTTCAAGTTCATTCCAGTCCAACACAAATCAGCTACTTTTGTGACACGTTAACTCTCACTTGTGGCAGGACAATAGTTCTCTCTTCAGTAGGACAATTAGTAGCTTTTTTGCCACAGAGGTCTTGAAACTTTAAAAAGGAACGTATTTCTGGACTTTCTGGTTGCTGTAACAAGGTGTGCATCACTTTTTCAATCATACTGGCTATCAGACAAATTATTGCAGGAATACAATAAACTTGTTGCAAGTGATCTCAATGGCATAAGGTAGCCTCCTACCTGAGGAAACAACCTACTTCACATGTTTATATGCATAATTGTTGGAACTAAGTGATCTGAAAGGCTGTGGATCTCTAACTGATCACCTAACATTACTTAATTTACTACCAAGACAAGCAAATAGTTTATATCAGTCAAGTTACTAATTTTTTTACTGTTTTTACTTTTAAGAGGGCAGCTTCTAGTTTTTGCAGACAGGCTCAGAGTTTGAGGAACAGGAGAAAAAGAAGGAAAAGTAGAATGCCATTTATGGGCATTAGTATTCAGTCTTCCCCAGCCTGTCCCTTTCCCCTCTTCCTCCCCCTAAAGAAAACACACAGGGGAAGAACATGAACAGAAGTAGTTGCAGGGTCTAACAGTGCCATTTGTCACTGCCAAGATTCATCAGTGATACAGGATTACAAGAGGGAACAAATGAAAGGTTAAGGATTTATCTGGAACATCTGAAATGGATATTAAACTGAGATTTATAGCAAAGTGCTTAATGAAAATTAATGTTTACTGTCTTAGCTATTCTAATACTGGAAATGGAAAGAAACTTGCTCCTTTCCCAGGAGCTACCATTGACCTCTTCCACTGGCTAGCAACACCTAACAGGTAAATATGTTTAACACTTTGAATTTTGACTTCACGGGGCAGAAACTTCAAGAAGTAGTACGTTCACAGTGGTGGAGCACTGTAAGTGCAGGGGTGAAGGCTTCTGGAGATGCCTGCGAGAAACAGATCTTAAACGCCTAAATGTGGTTCACCGCCTGCTGAGACTAAGACCCTATGAGCAATAAAGACTTTTATAAAAGCTAATAAAGGCAGCTTTATTGATTTTGTAGAGCCATCATCACCATTCTCCTTTCAATATCTATCTAATGACATGCTTCTTAGAAGAGTTATAGGCTTGAAAAGGTATAGAAGGTATATAAAAAACGTGTAGATGTGGCATTTAGGCAGACAGTTTAGTGGTGGACTTGACAGTGCTATGTTAACAGTTGGACTCAATGGTCTTAAAGGTTTTCTCTAACCTAACAGATTCTGCAATTCTTGTAAAGATCAATGGAAAAATAACAGACCATGAGCAGAAGTAATACAATCCTGACATCTTCATGCCCATGCTGTTATGCAGGTTCACCTTAATCTGATGAAAGATGGCGGTACTACTGTACAAGCTTACTTTTAGGAAGTGAGCCACATAAAACAGAAGTGTTTTTAGCTTTCACTACATTGCAAAAACAAAGGCTTTCATGTACATTACAAATAGCAGCTTTGGCTATAAAAAAAAAAAAAGAAGAAAATAATTAGATTCCCACGTTGTGCTTTTTGCAGTAAGTGTACCTTATCTATTTTTTCACCGAATTTAGACAATGAAAATCAACTAGAAATATTTTCTGATCTTATTATATTATGTTTAACAAGATTTGCATTCTTAGTGCTGTAACTTATGTCTAAAACACCACACAGACTTTTATTTAAAATAACTTACTTCAAATGAAAACAGCAGTATTCTTATAAAAATACAACATACGATGTGTTCATTACTATCTCTCTCAATTTCAATAAGAGTAATGCATAGAAGAAGGGAATTGGTACTCAATAGTTTTGAGCTAGAAGCAGTATTTTACGTGTCACGTGTATCTGGACATTTATTTGTGTTAAAGGAAACACTAAATACAGATAAATATAATCAAATCCCATTGAAACAAATGAGATTCTTCACTTGATTCTGGGTTTCTGTATTACTTTAGTATTCAGTAATTCTTTAATTCAATAACAAGTGAATTAGGGTTCCTCAGTCTCTATGTAGTTTTAAGGCAAGAGAAATCCCTATATGGATTTCTAATTATTTGCAAGTTTATTGCTTAAACAAAGCCACATGCAGATAAGGGAAGGCAGAAAAATGTTCAAAACATTAGAAATCCTAATAGACACTTCTTCTCTCAAGATGTTTGCGTATATTCGTTTTGGTTATTGTGATGCCTTTAGGGTGTTGAAAGAGAAGAAAGAGAACAAGGAGGTGGCACAGTTCTATGGGGAAAATTGGTGCACAGCAATAAAACAGACTAATTCCTTTTGGAGGACTCACAGAGGAGTATGGTTTAAGCAAAGATAACATTGCTAGTTTTAGATCTCTGTACCCTTAACATAACAGGGAAGCCTTTCTCTGCATTATTTTACTGACAAAGGTGAAATCACCCCTAAAAGTTACCAGAACAGGCTTATTTTAAACATTTAAACAGTTACACAGATTTTCAGAATATGACCAGAAAGTAGTATTTAAAAAACCCCAAACACTAAAACCTCTTGATTTAATAGCCACATATCTTACCCACATCTGAACTGGATTGAAACATTCTATAGAACCAAATAAAGTTAACAAGCTCCCACAGTAAAAATCACTCAAGTGGTTCATATATACACAAAAAACTTTTGTAAGGGATATTTCTATTCTCTGTATCGGTTAGTCCACTGTCACACTTTATGTGAGACAGGATGTGAGGCCAAGCAACTAGATAATGGTATTTGAAAACCTATCCCATCAAAGGAGCACGCAGGGTAAGAGCATTAGGAAAATGTCTGCATCAACAGTATGTCCATCAACATTAACATATAAACACAGATAGAACTTGGAAGAAATTCCAAGACAAAGAAGGTAGCATAGAATAGGACAAGGAAAACTTCTGGGCAGAAGTTTGAAAAACAAGAAGTCAGTCTTTGTTGAAAAGCACTGCTTGTGATCAGCAATATAATCCTTAATTAGAGGAGATCACCATTATAATGTTTGCAGAGCACCAACCACTTGTATTCTTGGTCAATCAGTTAATACATAATGCACTCCTCTTGAGGAAGGCACATTCTTCCTATTTTATAGCCGTGGAGGCTGAGGCAGAGAAGTTTAGTGATGAATCCAAGTCTACAGACCAAGTTAAACATGCCAAACTCATAATTTTATGTAACCTCGGCTTTAAAACCTACCACCTTGCAAACTGTTGAAAATTGAGCCCGTTTAAAACGTCATCAGCAACACACAAAATGAGTATTGCGTACATTAAGTAACTGTAGTGGTTTAATCCCAGCCAGCAACTAAGCACCACGCAGCCGCTCACTCCTCCCATGTCAGGGTGGGAGAAAGAATCAGAAGAGTAGAAGTCAGAAATCTCACAGGTTGAGATAAAGACAGTTTAACAGGTAAAGCAAAAGGCACGCACTCAAGCAAAGCCAAACAAGGAATTCATTCACTACTTCCCCACCATCAGCAGGCAGGCGCTCAGACATCTCCAGGAAAGCAGGGCTCCGTCACACATTAACAGTTACTTGGCCAGACAAGGCTCCATCACTCCAAATGTTCCCCCCTGCCGCCTCCTTCCCCCAGCTTCATATGCTGAGCAGCATGATGCCATGTGGTGTGGAATACTCCCTGGGTCAGTTGGGGCCAGCCGTCCCAGCTGTGTCCCCTCCCGACTTCTCATGCACCCCCAGCCCACTCGCTGGTGGCAGGGGGGTGAGGAGCAGAAAAGGCCTGGGCTCTGTGCAAGCACTGCTCAGCAATAGCGAAGACATCTCTGAATTATCAGCACTGTTTTCAGCACAAATCCAAAACATAGCCCCTTACCAGCCACTGTGGAGAAAATTACCTCTATCCCAGCCAAAACCAGCACAGCAACAAACTCTGAAAATGTCTGACCCATACTTAGCCGTTTACTAATAGCAGATTACTTAAGAATTTTTCTTCTATTAATTCACTCCAAGACAGTATCTACTTTCTTTTTAAGGAACACACCATTATGAAATACAAAATTAGTCAATGCAGAAAAGATCTCTTGAGGACACAGTGTTGCAAAAATATGTTCAGCCTTTATACTAGAGGTTCTGCATCTAAACTTTAAGGATATTATTGCTTCTCTGTAAAAATAAAGATTGCAATGAATCACTTAGTCTTTCAGTGAGTTCCCCAAGCTAATATGCCAGTATGGAGCCCAAATGGCTGGTAGCTTATTTCAGTATATCGGCAAGAAACAAGCTTGCTAAAGACCTCATTGCCTATCTTTCCCACAGTGTATTTCTGTTATTACGAAATGTAGTTTGAAAGCCTTGTCTGAAGAGTCTGACAGTCACCAAGGAAATAACTCACATTGCTTCTTCTAGGACTTGCTGTCAACAGCTCGGCAATTACCACCTTCCTTAATGGGGGGGAGGGGAAGGAAAGTTATATCAGCTGATAGTCTGGAGTCTCATTTGTTTACAAGCAAAACAGAGCTATGGATTCAAATTTAAGAGGTATTAAACTGCGATCAGATCAAGCCTCCTATAATTTTAATGATTTTACTAGTGTAAGATATACTCTTCTTTCATAAGATTATCAGCCCTGCACCACATACAAACCATACAAATGAAAATGCAGGTTTGTCAAACTCCTCTGCATAATGGGCATGGCAGATTCTACGAGGAATATACACTGAAGAACTGCCCTTTTGTGCAAACAAACCAAATGCACAAGCAGTTATGGGAAAGGACTCAAGGCCATGCTACTATGCATTTTCTCAAAATAAATAGAATCTTTATGTCCTGTAAAGCAGAAGGTCTAGAAAAGCTATCTGAAATTGCATGTGCTGTGCCTTTGCAAGTTTCAGTTCATTTCGGCTCCACCAAAGAAAGTTTAGAGCATCTGTGAAAACAGAATCTGAGATTGCATGAAAAGCATAGAACTAATTCCTGCCAGAAGGCCTTAGTTGCTTTAAGATGAAAAAGAAATTATAAAAGCAGTAAAAAAGAAAAAAAAAAAAAAAATCAGCACAAAAGGCAAAGCTAGATTTGCATCAGGAAACATAGATAAGACATTGAAATCCATTCTAAATGATGCTGCATAATTTTATTTCTGACTTAGTCCTTATGTGTTACCATTTCTGACATCTTCACTTTTTGGATAATTAAAGTTTCTCCTACAGGACATTGGGACAGTTTTAAAAATGCTGTCCCTTCTCATGCAAGGAGAAAAGGTTGGAAAACAGCGAGTGTGTGAAATACTGATGTTCTTTTCTATACATCTTCCTGTTGGTTTTCATTTTTTTTTTGAGGCACACTAACAGAGAGATGAAAAATGTGACCAAAACTTTGAGTATTTTTAAACACATATTTATTCTCCTACATTAAAGTTCTTGCAGAATCGTGGTAATTTTATCTAATATTTTTTCCTTTAACAAAATTTAACAGGAAGAAACTTGCTTTTTGCAAGCCCACTGTAGTTTTCCAAAATACATGGTTTCAGTGGAAAAGCACTAACTTCCCAATTCTTCTTAGGAACCAAGTACAGCAAGAAGACACAGTGTAAGTACAAAGATTAGGAGAATGGTTTACAATCACTTGCCACACACACAAAAAAAAAAAAAAAATCAAGAATGCATTACTATTCACTCACTGAGAAACTTATCCTGTACCCACTGAAGTAAATGCCAGATTTTTCATAGTTGAAAAGACAGTGCTATACAGTCATAAATAACTATTGCTTAAACAGGAGCTGTTATAATACTGTAACAAAGTTGGTTTTGGTTTTGCTTTTCTATTTTAAAACCCACACTTCCAATTCAGATTCTCAGAGTAGCAAATCTTCAGACAGTGGAGTTCACAGGTTTTAAATATTTCATTTCCGAACAATGAGTAATAAAGTTGTAGAGAACTAAGCCACTGGAGTAAAAATTGAAATTATTTTATTTTTCCCCCAATAGATTGACTGTAAGACATTGAGAAGACCATCAAATCAGATTCATAAATAGTAAAAGGTTGTTTCTGATGGACACTGTTCATTTTAAATGTAAGAATCACCGGCAGTTACAATGAAGTCACAACTCTGAATGTGTTTAACATAACATCAAAAGTGGAAATAAAGACTGAAAGGAATTGACTTGCCAAAGGTAAAAATATTTATTAATAAAAAACTGAGGTAACATACAGAAGATTGAGACTTAGAGGTTACCTAGCAGAGTTGCATATACTACTCCAAGATTTAAAAATAGGTCTTACCTAGTGTTCCCACACTAGAGTGAAATCCGTATGCATAGTCAACAAAAACTCAACAAGATATTCAGTAGCTCAGTAAAAAGTCTCCATCTGAAGTGAAGGAGTTGCATTTCAGATGAAACAAATAGCCAGCTAGTAAAGTTCTGTATGTACATAATTTTCTGCTACAATCCTGGGGTTTAATCAGCACTAGAGCAGAGGCATCAAAAAAGAGTTACAGTATCAAATTACACAGTGTAAGCCACACACCCAGTCAGTCATGTGTTTCATTGTCAGAAAATAGTTCCATATGCAAGACAGTTGTCTCAGAATACTGAATTAGAGTAGCAGATTACTTCAGAGATCCTTTAGCCAATGCATAATGGAGAGAATGAATTGTATATAATTGTATGCAACACACTGGAGTGAACCACGAATATATATTGAAATGATCTGAACAATGATCATCGTAGAAAAGCTTTCAATGCAAGTCAGACACATTCACACACTTTCATCAGCTAAGAGTTACATCCCTAGCTAACCATATTCAGCAAACAATTTGCTATTCACTGTATGCTATTCACTGACTTACAAAATCAGATTATTCAATTGTCATAGCAACGGTATCCCAAATTTGGGTTGTCAAGATAGATGCAAACAGTTCAGTCTCTCAGTTCATATGACCCCTTCTTGGGCTGGTGCACCATTCTACACTGGGATACTAGAAAAATTAGGAAGTAGTATTATGCATGAATGAAAAATGCAGATGTGGCCATAAAATGGCAGCGGCAGAGGGGTTCTTCAGGTACCACTGATGGTTCAGAGTGTCAGAGGCAGGCAAATATATTAAGAGTACTTCCAATTCTTGCAGCCCAGGCAGTGGCCTGCACAGCAAGTAGTAGCACCCATAGGAAACAGGGAAGAGTGACCAAATGGAGAATGCCTGCCTTTTCTCCCTGCCGTAGCAGATATGACTCCTTTAGAAGAGCAGTGGAGCTCATCCAGGTGTGGAGATGAAAAGAACAATCACCAGTCCCTACAGAAAGCTATTTTTCTCTTGCCCACATACCTGAGGGATACCACCACACCACTGCTGCAGCTTCTCTTTTACTTCTGTGACAGCTCCTGAGTTTCTAAGTTGTGCAGGGGAGAGGAAGGAAAATGCAGGGACCTGGCAGAGGCAGTTACTAAAGTTAACAGAAGAGCCATGTGGATAGGGGAAAGCCATTTACCTCAGCAGCAGCTCTCTGTGCATCCCATCCAAAGCATTTGCAGTCAACTATGGGTAGAAAAATAATGCTAGAATGGAAATGTAGAGTCATTCTGGGAAGTGTGTAGGGAGAGAGGCACCAAAGGCCTCTCTCCAATGCCAATACCAAGCTGTAAATGGATCAGACCCTGAGATACCCCGTTCCTAATGGTTAGAGTTGTGAGCAGTGGTTAATAGAGCAAATGTCCTCTAAATCTCACTCCTGCTGAACTGCCATATAATGCTCACATGATACAATGCTTCATCAAAGCTTAACCATATGTTCTATAAGCACCTGAACCTGCAAGACGCTCGCACATCATGTGAAGCATTAGTACCCTCAGCAATGCATGTCCATTTTAGCACAGTCTTGCACAAAATAGTTTAGACCTACTGCAACCTAGAGAACTACCAGTCCTTATGTGATACGCAAGTGCATTTATGTGGAGTTCTTCCCACTTCCATCCTGAATAGGTTTCTCTGTTCATTTCAAATCTCCCTGGGAGAAGTCGACACTTCTCAGTCTCTTTTCCTGTTTAGTACTCTTTTGTCAAGTTACTACGAATTTCTTCTCCTGTTGCCTAGGGTTAATGAGTCAGATTTCTCAGGCAGCAAGAAATATCACTCTACCTTAGCAAAGCTTCTTCATCCCTTCCACTGGAACAAAAGAACTTCTCTCTCACTTTAAAAAACCCTCCTGTCCTTAAGCACTGTCCCATCCACTAAGGTAAGGAGACATTTGACAACTTGTACAGACATGAAGTCCAGCTTTCCAGGTGTCTTACTACCAGTTTTCATGGACATTTACACAGCCAAGGAGAAAACACAAACACCAAACTGCCACTTTACTGATGGAGAAGTGCCTCCTCATATGCCTGGTGGTCTCCATGGACAATATGACTGCCTCTCTGACCTGCTGGCATTGTCTTGTCAGGCACAGGCACCACTCTCCCTGTATCTGACTGTTGAAGCAGTTTCATGTCATCTGCCACCATAGCCTTGAAGTGCTTTGACACATCAGCATGTTGGTTTTTTTATGAATTGGACTTGAGAACAACTCACTTAATTTGTGACTTGGCTTGGTTACCTTTCATTTAAGTTTCCTCAGACAACATTACAACATCTGGAGACTCCACAGTATTAAAACTAGAGACCTCTGGATGGATTAAGTCTGCTTCACTCCTCTCTGTTTTAAGTACATTATAGAGCTATCTTGGAGCATGTCTCCAATTTCTTGGAGAAAGCACTTGTGGTGGGTTGACCCTGGCTGGATGCCAGGTGCCCACCAGGCCACCCTATTACTCCCTTCCTCAGCAGAACAGGGCAGGAGAAAATAAGATGGGAAAAAAAACCTTGTGGGTCAAGGTAAAAGCAGTTTAATGAAGCAACAGCAAGTCATGCACACAGAAGTGAAGGAAAACAAAAGATGTTATTCTCTACCTCCCATCAGCAGGCAATGTTCAGCCACTTCCTGGGAAGCAGGGCTTCAGTATGCATAGCGGTTACTCCTGAAGACAAACATCGTAAACAATCAATGCCCCCTTCTTCCTTTCTTTTAGTTTTTATATATAAGCAGATGTTGTATGGTATGGAATACACCTTTGGTCACTCTGGGTCAGCTGTCCTGGCTATGCTGCCTCCCAAGATCTTGCCCATCCCCAGCCTACTGGCAGCAGGGGGAGGTTGGCGAGGCAGCCTTGATGCTGTGGGAGCACTGCTCAGCAGCAGCCAAAGCGCTGGTGTGCTATCACCACCTTTCTGGCTGCCAGTACAAGCGCAGCACTGTGAGGGCTGCTGGGGGGCTTGGCCAGACCCAATACATCACTGTTACTGTTTTCAAGGATGTAAAGGTGAGCAGCTGCCACACAACACACTTGCTGAAACACGCTACTAAAGACAAATCCCTCAATATAGTGTCCAAAGTAGAAAAATAGAATAGTAGCTTGGTGGAGGGTGATCACCACCTTTCTGCCTGGAAAAGGGAAAGTGCACTATTTTGGAACACTTGTTTCATGCAAGCCATGCAAAGTATGCCATGAGTACAGCAGAACTCCCAAACCAAATACCACTAAAGACTGTCTTCCCCTTACTTTTGATTGCAAGTCCATCCCTAAAAATATCTGTATCCCCACTGACTATACAGCAACTAGGAAGAACAAAGGTAAAGATTGTTACCAAGCTCAGTGTTCACTTGGAAAGACAGACAAAGGTCTGGATCCCTAAGTAAGGTAACACAGCATGATCTCTCCAGAGTACAGAGATCTTACTACTCCCAAGTCACTTTAGGATATATAACTTTCTTGCCACTTTCAACTTCATGGCTTTTTCTTGAATTACCAGTGATTATTCCATCATTTATCTTCCTGGCTAGCATCTTAGGTTCACTGTATTTAGTCAAGTAGTAGTACAGTTCTCCAGAAAACATTGTAAATTTAAAAATAAATAACAGCCCTTTTTTTAGCTTTACATGGATATTTTTTTCCTAGCTTTACACAAAAAAGTTAACTTGTGACTTCCAAAAGTTTCTGAACATCTTATAATGGCCTGCACTTACCCTTAAAAGTTTCAATCTTAACAGAAGTCAAGACTAGCACCTTGACTCTTCCTACCTGGGTTTCCAGCTCAGGACAAATCCTGGGTACCACACAGTGTCACATGGATAGTGGAAGCAGTTATCACTAGGTTTTCTGAGAATAATAATTTCCCCCTCATTCTTACTGATATGAAAGTCAATCCAAGATGCTATTCTTATGCAAGCAAATTGTTCTACCTATCATTCACTAAAATCTGGCTGGAGGAAGAGTGCAAGTTTGCTCCTTAACAAGAAACAGTCTTCCGCAAAGGACAAGAACAGGACCAGTGAGAAACAACTAACAGAAAATTACCACTGTCCTTCTGTTGCTCATTAGTCAGGAATAAAAGGCCTGGCAAAGAGCTCAGCTCCTCACACCAGCTTTCCCAGAACTGCTATCTCCTGCTTGTTTCTTAGAGGTCATGAATCAAAGTTTGTCCAGTTATCACCCTTTTTGCGCTATGCTTTTGTAGCTAAGTTGCAGGTGTTAACTTTTTTTCCCTAATACTACATATTGATCTCTTATACCAGGAAGACCTGTCAGTAATTAACTGTGAGAACTATCAGTTCCAGCTGATTGTAACATACTCATGTACAGCATTTGGATGCACATCTGTGGCATTTGATACATGGTCAATCTATCAAATCATTGAACTTTATCACTCAGAGGCATGTCTCCGTAGATCTACCTTTTAAGTTTTGCCTGCAGCCTTCTCTCTTTCCATTTGCGCTTCCTCTCCCAAAGAAATGCCACTACAGAGTGATATGAAAGCAGTCCAGAATTCCACCTGTATTACTTCGTCCTCTCTCCAACAGAAAGACCATTGAAGCTTTAGTGTCCCACTTACACAATTTCTTGAAACATTCTGGGGTTCTAGGTGAGCTATTCTGCCTAGCTATCTCATGCTCCACTACAGCCACAAGTTACATGAAGTGCTTGCTTGAGATTCATTCAGACTCTTCTGGTTACTTGAACAGTCTCCAGGCTACTAAATATAAATGCAGTGCTATATTTTAAACCTTAACTTTTACTTTTTAATAATCCTGAATAAAGTGTAATGTCCTTGTCAAAGTCATGCTATGAAGGCAATATGCAAATATTAAATATAAGAATGGAGAATAACTGAGGGTATTAGGTAGAAATTGCAAGTAACTGCTGACAGTGCCTGAAAGCTGATGATGCTAATTAACGATATTCCTAGGGATACATCCACAGAAGGAATGGGGAATGCAATAGCACAAGCTTGACTTTTCTGCTTTCCTCATAGAATTCTTATTGAATACAAATTAAGTCAGAAAATGGCACTCTAATTAACATGGCTAAATACCAAAGAGAAGACAAAGTAAACAAGTAGTGGTACCTTCCTCATAATAAATTCACAAACAGCTTCTTGTATTCATTCAATTCAGCTTGCAAGATAAAGGTACCATGCATTCCCCTTTCCTTTATTAGCTATCAAGGAAACAGACCAAGTGTAAGTTACATGATTATGTATGTAGTCAAGGAGATTGATTTGGTATATTTTAGAACATAAGAACACTACGAAAAACACTGTAGTATGTGATCTTTCTTTAAAGGCTCATATACCTGTTCTATTAGCATGTTGCAATTCAGAGAAGTATCAGCATTTGCAGATTCCAAGTAATATAAGAATCTTCTCTTCAAGCAACTTACAATCTCAACAATGGAGTAGAGGACAGATGAAAGAAACCTCATTACAAAGTCTGAATGTAAATTAATAACTTTCTGGACAAGACTAACACCACAGTTTCGAACAATACTCAGTGAACAAAGTCACTGCAGATACGCAGGTGGTGGGACTTACCAGGAAGTCACAGCAACACTTTAATTGGGTTTTGATTCAAAAGGAAATTATTCCCCTAAAACACTACTATTTCTGTTTCTACTTCTCTTGCTTTGACCCCGATGAATCACAGAATTTGCAAGGCAAACCACATAAACCCAATTATTTCTCACATGAAGTTGCATTTAAAATAATGTAAAAATAAAAGAAATTTTCAGGAGCTGGTATTTCTTACTAGCACACTTAACACAAAAATATGTACAGGAAAACAGATGTAAGGCAAGTTGTCCAAGAGGCACAAAGCCTTTATGGGGGGGGAAACAACAGCATGAGAATAGCCTGGGTATTTTGTCCAAGAAACATTGTGTAGACATGAACACTGTACTCAGGTGTCACCCACATTTAGAAATGGTGGGTACCAGCTCCATACTGTGATCTTTTACTCCAAGGATCTCTTACCTGAAAAAGCAGAGAAAGCAGTGTAGGAAGGATGGCCTAAGTTAAAATGTCAGGAGGGACATTATGCCAAGAGTATTGGATACAAGGGAGTTAATCAGGGAATCAAGAGGGAAGCAATGACAACACGGCAGCAGCCACAATTCAGCAAGTGCTGTGCTTCTGAATGATGACTTTGCAGTTTTGCTCGATTTAGATGTACAGTATTGGCTACCAGTACCACAAACGAACTGGGAACACCAAGTTCTTTGACAGTATTAAAGTCCTCAAGGGGCAAACATTACAAGTCACTTAATGTGTGTACTGATCTCTACTTCAGTTCCCCCATTTGTAATTTTTTTCTTGTTCAAACTGATGGATGAACCTAATGCTTTTAATTATTTCCAGGGTATGCCCTTCAGAACTGCATTGCTTTCCCCACATACAGTACTTCTGTCCAGAGACTCCCTTACTTCATTAAGATGGAAAGTCATTTCAGTCACAAAAAGCCAGAGTAATTGTGTTTTAATCAACTGAAGTGCACACAAGCTGCTACCATCATAAGTACCCCACAACACAAATGCAGCACAGTACTGCATTGCCTACAGGATGGAGAAACTGCAGATTTGCCTGGTTTAGAAATATGAAGCTAATGGTTTCACTAAGATTCAATGCCTACCTCTCTGAAACTGACTCTGATTGAAAGGCACAAGATCAATACGAAGTAATTCAGTTTGTGCACAATACTAGCACAGGAGAGGGGAAAAGGAGAGTGAATGGCTGTCTTTTTGGGAAACGTTCTACTTCACCACAACAACTGCTTAAGAATAAGCCGCAAGTCAGAGTTCAAAGTTCCTTTAATAGATTAAATTTAAACTATTAAGAACTGCATGCATGGCAATGGTAGGATTGAAACAAAAAAGCTAAAAATTCAGGAAGAATGAATGAGTTATCTGATTTACAAAAGAACTCACACATGAAAGGCAGCTCATAAAAAGATTTTTAAGACCCTAACCCTCGGCAGCTGGCAAACTTCTTATGCCTTCCCAAAATAGGGAAAAAAGCAGCTCTTTACTCAGAGCCATGCTTAACTACTTGGAGCTCCAAAGGGCTGCTTTGGAGACTGGGAAATAGCCACAGAACCATTCTATCCATCCCCCTCTATACAAACGAAACAACCATCAAAACTATCTGTTAAGTTTCCACCTCATTTAAATCAGCAAGATGGACTTAAGAATCCTTTTCTTTGCCACAGAGTAATGGGAGGTTGATGTTGCATACCAGAACCACGGAGGCATGAGAACATAAGAAGGTTTAACATTTGCAGAGCAAACAAACATCATTTTATTAAACTGCACTCAAAAGAGGATATACATATTTTTTTCTATAAATCTTGCTTTAAATGCAGTATATTTTTGTTAGAATAAAAATGCAATCCTGTCAGATGTTGTTGTTAATGAACATCCCTCTGAAGGGTATGAAATATCCAGCTAGATTTTCCCTATGAGAGTTTTGTGGTTTGGTTTTTTCAGCATCAACATTGCTGGCAAGACAACAGTAAAGCAACAGAATACAAGTAAGTTTCAAATTGAGAAGGATCAATTAAAATGGAGTTAATCAAATGCAAACATTCTTGTTTCTGGAAATATTACAAGCTTAGCTTTTGTTACACCCTCAGAAGTGCTGGATCACAGTGTCAGAGCAGAGCCTAGGAATTTTTTATACAGGGAAAGAAAGGTGAAGGGAAAGAAGTTACTGGAAAGAACAGAAGCATGAATATTAAGAGCAGGAAAAGTACAAAAGAAAAAGGCTGTAAGTGTTAGCCAAAAATAGAGATTGTAGAAAGCACTGAAGAGGAGCCAGTAATTGCATCTGGAGAAATACTAACATCGCACCATAGAAGTAAAAAAACCTACTCTCAAGTTAACAGTCCTTGTTCTCCATCATGGCTATAAAACTCAGGATTCCCCTGGAACACACACCACCTCCCAAGGGCAAAAATAAGTCACACTCACAGTGAGGTTCTTCAAGGAGTTGCAGCTTTATATTGCATGCAGCCCACGTGCCCTACAATGAAGCTTGCTGGAGGATCCTTCTCTCAGCAGCTCAGTCCCCAACTCTGCTGGGACAGCTTCATACAAGCTGGAAGTGTTTCCACAACCTACAGTCCACTGACACGTGGCGTGTTAAGGATACACACATACAACTGCCTAGATAGCATGCAAGTAAGAATCCCATACACCCAGAGACGTACAGCAGAATCTGGGCCTCAGAACCTTAGTCTTCAGTGGATAAACCACATCTCACTACTTGAGCGATCTGGTGAACTGAACATCATGATTAGAAGTCAGATACATGCTTTCTAATCTAGACATTACTAAAGACTCACTGTATGAGTCTGGATTTAATTTTTTCACACTAAAATTTGAGGGGTAACATGGAAGTTTCAGACAATATTTGAGTTTGTAATTCAACACTTGACAACCTAAAAACCAGGTCAGTTTGGCAAATGCCGCTATCAGCCTCTGCTTCTCACATGTGAAAAGCTGGAATAGTAACAAATAACTTGCTACACTTTGCCATGTAAAGCAAAAAAAACCCAAACCACTACATGGTACGTACTGTAGCAATGGAGATCAAAATAAAATATTTACAGTAACATCTAATTTTTTTCCAGAAAAGGTGCATTACAAATGAGTTCCCCAATAATTCACTCTTAAAATTCATACATAAATAAAATCATTCTTGTCATATATATAATTATTCTGCCACAAAAGTGAAAGGTGCTATGGAAACTGTGACTGCTTTCATTTCAAGAGTGACAGACAAGTTCTTTGGTCAAATTACAGGAGGCTCAAGGTTTGCCTGCATACAACCGCTCATTCACGGAGAACAGAGTAAAAATTGTTTGTGCTGTCTTTACCACTGCAACAATTAGCGTGAAACAGATGTGAAAATAGACATTCTGTGTCTCATAAACACATGACTTCACGAGTCTCTGTAAAACACAATGATGCGTGTCCTGTCACTGAGCATTTAGCTTTGACAAGGGCTCAGCAGTGTATCATTTAACCAAGAAATTCACTGTAAAAGTTTATTCATCTGTGAGAAATGACACTGCATACTTGCAGCTTCAATGGGGACTCAGAGAGGTCAGATGATACAGTCACTGTATAGGTTTGCTTCTTTCTTGAAGCACAGTTTAAGATGTGCTACAGTCTTGCTAAGGCTTCTTTGTTCTGCCTCATTAATTTCACCTGTATTAAAATGAGGTACTGTGTATGTAGCTTAGATGGGGACTTCTGAGGGGGTTTTCCCTAATAAAATCAGCTACATATTTTAGATACAAAAAGGATACATACATAGCATACAATTAAAGCATACAGACATAAAAAGCTTGATCTATTAATTAGGCCTCAATTTCAAAATAAAAGCACATTCTAAGAAGAGGTTTATATATTTAAAACATATTCCAAATATGTACACTACATATATATTTTTATATGTGTAAAAAAATTATTTACAACGGTAGCAATCTTAAAAATAATTAAATTTCTTTAATGAGTAATATAATTCAAATACATAAGCAATTAGACACCAGAGTAAGCTGATCAGAAACGGGCAGTTATTCATTTTAAATGGTGAAGAAAGAAAAAAAAAAAACAGAAAAAGATTATTGCCTCCTAGTACACTGGGGAAAATCGTTCTCAAACTAAAAATGTTTCATGCTAACCAGAATTCTGATTACTAGTCTATTATTCATTCTGCTATTAAGTACATGTTGTTGTCATTGAGTAAAGACCTAAGACTGGAGCGCATGCAAATAGGACACTTGACACAGATGTTCATGCCATGAGAGCAACAGCCCTTCCAGAGTATATTTCACAAATCAGTTAGGATGATGCAAACAAGTATACACTGTTCAGAGAAGCCCATTAAGGGGTGGAGTCACAGATGCAGACTTGAAGTTACCATTTTTATTTAAAAATATTTCAGCTGTAGTGTAGTCTCAGAACAGAGGAAAACACCAGAGGCAAACCAAATAGGTCTTGAAGCAGAGACAGAGGAGAAGGCAGAGGCAAAGCTAAATAGTATTACACAGGGAAGATTAAGGCCATTTTATTGTGTTACTAGTAGCACTTAAAAAAAAAAAAGAAAAGCTCACAATAGGTTTGAGTATATGGTGGGACTAGATGAAGCACAAGGCTCGTATTTCATGAAAGACAACAAAAGCAGACCTAAAACACAGGCCAAGCTCAGGTCTGGAAAAATCACGGTTGTACAAGGGGAAGAGAAAAGAACATGAAAACTGACATAAACAATGTACAATTGATAGAATGATTATGTCTCGCAGCTATTCTCTCTCTGTTTGAACACTAGTGAGATGTTGGTCATCATTGTGTCCGGCATCAAACATTTAATGATCACTAAGTTCACCTGGATGCAGCAGACACCAGTGGTTTATTTACGGGGGGAAAAATTACATTTTGGCAATAACATCTGAGAACTGGTAAGTAACATGGATAGTAAAGATGTAGCATGACATTATAATTAGATTTTGATTAGTATAGTAGATATGTGCAATACAACTTCCCCGAGTTAACTGCACTGAAGAGGGGTTTTTTTTCCATGTAGATTTAAATCTCAAGTGACAGACTGTATCATGAGAAAGACAGCTAAAAGAAGCCAACTTTAGAAGTCACAAATTCAGAAAACATTGAAGAGATTGGCAAGAGCTTCACCAAACATTTACATTAAACATGAATTGTTGTTCTGATTACATCTTAAAGCCAGTAAATTAAGAATAATTTTTAAGTAGTTACTCATCTCCTACTAGCATTTATTTTAATTTATTTTTAAAGCACAGCATATCAGTGCAAAGTATTAATCTCTGAAGTAAGTTACCTTTATGAAACACTACTACAAAAACATGATTAGTCATACTTAACCACAAGAAAGATAGGTTTCATACCTGCCTTTTGCAATTTTGTGGGGGTTTTTAATAATTATTACTCATGGCAGATACATACCAACTTGAGCAGGTTTACACAAAGAGTGTGTTTTTGCTACAAGCTATCACTGCTCCCATTGAAGTCAGGACAAGAGACCACAGCTAAAAAAAATTAACCCTAACTTTTACATTACAATTTGGACACAGCAAACGCCAATATCTGCATCTGGTTCTGTCCAAAATACTTGCTCAGTTTTCCAATAGGTGACCAAGTCCTCTCTCACCTATTTATGTTTTCAATTGTGGAAAGCTCAAAATGCTTTCACAGAAAGGCAGTGGATTTGTCAACATTACATGATATTATCTTTTGGGGAGGGTTGCACAGCCATTCTCCTATCTTACACTGGTAGGCATAACTAGTTCACAGTAGGAGAAATATTCAGATACGTAAATTCTCACCTATGCAGTTGATAGTATTGACAGCCAAAGTAAGTCTCCAAGATCTGTGACAGAGGATGACGCATGACTTTAACTACTCAATCCAGTTTAAAGACTGACCAAAAATAAAATACTTGAGAATAATAAATTGGTACTGAACAGGATAGTGACTACTGTCTGTAATAACATTATTACGAGAATTACTAAGTGCATTGCATTACATATACACAAGAAACCAAAAGATACCCATATAAAATGAGCAGAATTGACCAACTCACAATACCAGACTAAATTTCTTAACAGTGTTAACTTTTCAAAGCTGTACCTGACACACATGATTTCTGCCTGTAAGAAAAGAGAGAGTATAACAATATTCTGAATTTATCAGGAAAATAACATTCAATTTCAAGCTTTGCTACAAGAAAGTCTAAAGTGAAAGTTAAGCAACTACTCCAACTAGCTGTATTAATGATGCCTTAGAGCGGAGACCAACCAGCCAATGCAAATCTAGCTCAAGTGGCTTAGAGTTATGCCTTTAGGGTTAGCAAAAGAGAAGGTTATGTCTGCTGACAAACAAAACATTTTCATGGTTTAAACAGATCACCCATGCTCTAGTACCAATTCTTTCAAAGTGCTGGTGCTCAGTTTTTGCTGTTCTTTTTGGACAGCAGTTTTCATACCTTCATCGCTCTGTAACATATTACACAGCAGTAGAATAAATGTGGTTCTTTAACTGATCACACCAAGAACTGGACAACAGCTCAGTTAACATCTCCTAAAGCCTGGTGCAACAAAATCAGTTTTAATCCTCCAGAACTCACACAAGGATGCTATAGATTAGCTCTGTTTCTCTTTAGAATACACCTTCTGAGTTTATTTTGCAGCTAAACATTTTTGAGAAGCTGCTAGGAAAAGGCTTAGGAGTCCTTACATGAGGTTTCTGGAACTTACTTCTGATGAAGTAAAAATAATATGCCCTTTGCTTTTAATAGGCACAGAATCACAATATCCCCATCCAACTTAACTCAAGTTTATTGCTTACAAATTGCTGCAGTGGAATTAAAGCTCAAACATGAGCCAAAAGAGTAATGAGCACTGCTAGATGAGCTCTAACAGCATAGAAATAACCATAGCAATTTTACCTAGATGTGACTATAAACACCAGTTTGTAGATCTGATTTAAAAAAACCACAGAAACAAAACATGATTGATCTTGTAAGTTGGACTTGCTAGTTTAACTGCAATAAAGTACAATGCGAACTATGCACGCACAGTACTTCTGAGAGCTTTCACAGTACCATGAAAATTAATCTGATGGGACTGAGCTATCCCAGCAACGCTTCCACTTATAATGCTTTGCAATACCTTTATCTGTAATTGTCCTTGTCAAAAAGGCTGTGGATTTGTAATGCAATGCAGACTTATTAAACTGCAGTCTTCAGGCAACTGGAGTTCTCAAGCAACAGTGACAGAGATGACAGATAGCAGTTTTGTAAGTTGAAAAGCCCCAAACTAATTTCATCATTAAAAAGTGTTTTCCATTATACATTCCTCTATTATTAACTTATTCTCAGCACAGGTTAGTAACAGTAATGAGATCCTACACATGTGCCAAAGCTGCCTTCTAGGATTTTCACATCTTTATTATTATGTTTTCAAGCAGAAATCACTGTAGAAGCCAGAAGTTCTGACAAAACACGATTCTGTGCTGTCTCTCTATAACTCTGCAAACTGTACCGCACTTACATGCAACTCCACTGTGTGTTGCTGTCATTTTACAGCAGTACTCAATGCAAGCTATTACTATGACTAAGTACCATACTATCCAAAGTTGCAGGGGGGAGGAACAACACAGCTTTCGGTAAGTACACCAAGAACAGCCTTTTTTGAGAGCTCTAACCTGGGATCACTAATTCCAGCTGCTTCTTATTCTGCTATTGGTCTTTTGGCCAAGGTTAAGCAATAACTTTTCTCCATCACAGTTTCCCCATCTGTAAAAGGGAGGTAGAGACATTCATGCCATTTTACAACTGTTATGACATCTATAAATAAAAAGAAGCCTTTCAAGGATATTTTTACTATGAAATATACATGAATTATGATTCATCATTGGTCTACTTATCATTGCATTAACATAACTTGTTCCTCTTTTCTTTTTAGTTACTCAGAGGACATACTGTTACCAGTCCAGCAAAAATTAATCCAATGTTTTTATTTTTACTAAATAATGACTTTAATTTCTTTCTTTGTTTAGGGATAAAATATAACATGGGATTCCAGCAATCAAAAAAAGTAAGTCTCAGCAGTACATAAAGAAAACTGTACCAAATCCTGAGTATGCAGTATGGATGGAGATAGCTCAGATAAGGCCACTAGACTGGAAATGAAGCACTGAAAAGGAAAGATGCATCAAAGCTTTGCCATGAAGTGCAAATTTTCCTTTTAAAATATGAATTTGATAAGCTATGCACTTTAGTTTTATGAGTTTTTTCCTAGACTGGATATTGCTAAAAGATACTGTAAACTTTGCATATATTAATATTCTGTATGCAATCATACCGACCAAACAAATGTCTTCAGCGGTACTTAAAAATACGCTAAAGAAAAATACTGGTGAAATTCCTCCATCTAGTGGCTGTTAGCACACTCACAATAGCAGTGCTTCCATAGTTAAAGGACAAGCGCAAGATACACAAAATAACAACTGCGCAGTTGCCAGCTGTTACCCAAATGCCATTGCCTGGTGAAATCAGTGCGATGTAATTGACATCACTCCATCTCTGCAGCTCCAGCTTGACTTTTTGGATGAAGAGTTACACTGACAGAAGACATTGAAATCATGGCATTTGAGTTTCCCAAAAACTATAGGTTCATTATCATCGTTATCATTAAAAGTGTGAATATCTAGGAAGTCTGAATTTTATAACCTTGAAATGTCATCCACATCATGAGTTTAGTTACTCTTATTTGATTGAATTTCAGCCCCTCTGTGAAGGGTAATATAGATAAATACTTCTAGTATTTTACATAGACAAAAACTTTAATGCACCTTTGACTATTGGAAACAACCTCTGAAGGTAAGAGCAGAGTACAACAATCACTCCCAGAAACTGAATACATACCGTCTTGTACGACAAATAATCAGTTGGTTTCCCAGTCTGCACATCACATACCACCTCTACTACCAGAATAGTGAGCAAAACATTTTAGAAGCCTAAGTTCTGCAACAACTTGCATAGTACTCTAAAAATCCTATTTAATACTGATCTGTTCCGACTTTTGTATAATAGTTAACAATTTAAGCAAGTCACCTACAAAATAATACAATTTGATTAGTTTTTCTTCTTTTATCACCAATGCTTTTCGTAATGACTACTGAGTCTCTTTAAGACTTTTAAGTCTCTCACCCTTAAAAGATGGATGTGGCAAGATATAATCTCCATAACAGTACAAGTTACATATAGCATCGCTTTTTCAGCCAACAGAGACTTGTAAAATCACCATTACAATTAAGATTTAATCTGCCACCTTGAAAGAACATGACCCTACTAATCCCCATACTGTACACCTTAAAATTCATCCAGTATCTTATTTTTGAAGCCAGTTTTAAATACTAGTAGGAAGCAAAGACTGAAAAATCAGAAATTCGCAATTGGTAAAACCTCTAAACAAACATTAAGTATTTTGGGTAAGCAATAAACACGCTGCATCTACATCTGCTTCCTCTGTTGAAATACTCCCTTGTGGTTCATATGGCACTTGGCTCCCACGTGAGTTCCCAAAACAGGGATGACCTGTAGTTAAACAGTGCTCAAAACCTAATTTTAGTCTGAAGGGCACAGACATGAGGACAGGGATTTAATTCAGCTGCTTTGAGAAGCAGGAAGTAATGGAGCACATCTGGGCTGTGTGCCAAAAGAAGTATTAACCAGTGAGATCTATCTAATGAAAAAAATCAGGTCCCAGACACCCCTTATCCATAGACCTGCTTTGCTTTCTCTGTTTTCACTTGCCTAACCCCAGCCTCAGCTTCACTCCCACCCCTTACTGCTTTCCATCAAGTCCCAGTTACTTTGGTCACAGGCTCACCTCACTCAAGCCTCCCTTTGGGGTCTCTATTCACACAGCCCTCACCAAACCCACTGCTCTGCAAAGCCTCCATGTTCTCACTGCAGTCCTTTCTGCTTCTCTCTTTCCACTCTCGCTCCCTCTGCATCTTCACTCCACTTTGCAAACACTATAAACTTCGCTTCCCTGTCAGCCTTCACTCTCCACACAACTGCCCTCTCTGCAAAGATAAAGGGGGGCGGGGCGGGGAGCGGGTAGGCAGACTGATTCATGTGACAACAAGCAGTCTGAAATAATTGAAGTCCTCAAAATACTCAGAGACCTTTTGTGGAAATTTCAAAGACAACATATCTGAGACAGTTATCTATTAATGTCTGGGTACAAGCACCACCTAAAATACAGTTAAATCCAAATCTGAACAGGAATTTAGCAGTTCAGGCTCATCTCAGCCTTCGAATTTCATGTAAGCACAGAACAAGATGACAAGAGAAAAGTTCACATCACAGCATAGGCACAGTCCTGAGTACTTTGAGCAATGCATTTTGCTGTACAATTCTGCTGAACTCAGAGTGTATGAAAGATCCCCACTAAGTTGTACAAGCTGTTAAGATTGACAAACACTCTCTCATTTACTAACACTTTCAATCTATTTTTCCCCCATCAGGACTGTGTTTCCAGCAATAACCAGGATAGAAGATTAAGAAAAAATACTGCAGACAGAGTAGCAACAGTAAAGCAGAGCGATTCATTACACCTATCCGAAACCGTGCCCACTAAGCTTCAAAGCACAGACAAAAAGCAAAGCAGCATAACGTTCGCAATGAAAGATCAACAGAAAGGTGAAGAAATTAATTCTTTCGGGCTCCATAAACGAAGGAGGAGATTTATAATTAAAAAGAGCCCAATCCTGATTTCCATGAACAGCTCCATTCTCAACCTGCCCACACTTAAATCTGAGGATAGAAGCAACAAGTGGAAAAGTCTCTATCAGATCCAAAGAGAAAGAAAGAGGATTATGAGGGAAACGTGTTCTAAATACAAGAGTAATAATAGAAGAATAATCACTCCTTATCATGTTTCTAGAATATTTGTAGAAGATAAATACAGAGTTTTATACTGTGAAGTACCAAAAGCTGGCTGCTCTAACTGGAAACGGGTGCTTATGGTTCTTAACGGGCTGGCTTCCTCCACAAAAGATATACAGCACAACACAGTGCACTATGGAAACTATTTAAAAAGACTGGATGGGTTTGATCACAAAGGAATTTACCACAGGCTCAACACTTACACAAAGATGCTTTTTATTCGTGAACCTTTTGAAAAGCTGGTATCTGCATTTCGGGACAAGTTTGAACATCCAAACAATTACTACCACCCGGTTTTTGGAAAAGCCATCATTTCCAGATACCGTGTCAATGCCACCAAAGAAGCATTAAGGACAGGCTCTGGAGTCAAATTTAAAGAGTTCATTCAGTATCTCCTGGACGTACATAGGCCAGTGGGTATGGATATCCACTGGGATCACGTCAATAGGCTTTGCAGCCCATGTTTAATAGACTACGACTTTGTTGGGAAATTTGAAAGTATGGAAGAAGATGCAAACTTTTTCTTGCACTTAATTGGTGCACCACAAAATTTAACTTTCCCCAAGTTTAAAGATAGACACTCCAATGAAGAAAGAACTACCACTAAAATTACACAACAGTATTTTGCACAGCTTTCTCCTTCTCAACGACAACGAAGCTATGACTTTTACTATATGGATTACTTGATGTTTAACTACTCAAAACCTTTTGAAGATTTATATTGATTTGAGAGCTGTGACATTTCCACAGTCATATCAGTTGACTTGCCTAACAAATCCAGGTGGCTTCTGTTTCTATATACTCATCTGTTAGTAAACAATTGGTTGAAGAGCAGGAAAAACCCCAAAACCGAACATAAATGGCTAGTGATGTTTACACCTTCACCTTAATTGCCTCCTTTTTCAAATCATATTTTTTCTATAATTTCTCCATATGAAATGTATGTACATACATGTATAATATGTCAGGGCTCCCAAATAAATCACATAATTTTCCATGCTGGCGTGGCCTGTGTTTGCACTGAGAGAACAGTTTGAAACTGGGGACGTTCTACAGTGGAGCCAGTATTTCAAGCTCATTACTACTTAGAAAATAAATCTGAAAGTGACAGAATAGCAAGAGAAAAAGAATACACTGAGTAATATTTACAGTTCATTGAAATCTGCAATGCATAAAGCCATACACTAAACAGGCACTATATATTTGGTCATAGATGGCTATGCCCTGATAGTCTTTAGTTAGGGAGAAAAAGTCTATCACACACTGTTCAAAACCACACTGATGAAAACAACTAATACTTAGTGACCATGTGAGTGCAGTATTAAACCAGATGTTGCAATTCAGAGTGAGGATGTGTTCTCCCCCCTCAATATTTCCCTTATGGCACATTCATCTGAAAAAAGATAAAATGCAGGCGAACATTTGCATCTTTATAAATGTTATTAAGATTCTTTTAATCCTTTGCATTAACATAAATTTCTGGTTTAATCTTTGTAGTCACCAGGAATATAAAAATCTTTCCTTCATAATAACAAGGAAGAATAAATGCAACTTCCTGCCCAACAGGATAGTTCTTTTCCTTGCTGCAAACAATTTGCACTTGTTTATTTCAGTAACAATTACATCTGACCTAACACACAAACAACATTCCAGGTGTTTTACTTCAGTTGTTCATTTTCTATACTTAAGGTTTTCTTTCATCTCTAGCAGAAATCTCTTGTGAGAATCCAATACTCAACCTTCCACTGGTTTTGTAAATCTTCACACTAATTCCGTATACAGTATCCTTGTTCACATGCCATTTAACCACTTGAAATAATGACATTTCAGTTGGCCATACTGGAACAAGTTTGAAACTCTACCACACTACCAAATATGAACTCCCCAGTATTTCCAGAGTTTGTATTTCACAACCAAGAATTCCACCACAACTGAGACTGTACAAACACCTAAGAAGAAACACTTGTTTCAAACAGTTTCACATTTACAGGTTCAGATCCTCATACAGATAGTTTCATGCATTACAAGTACTGGCACCACAGTTTCCCCAGGAACATCCAATATCTTTCTTGGTATTTTTTTTAAATTTTAATAGGGAGAAAATTGGTTTACAGTACCTTGTATCGAAAGCTTTACTGACAAGTACTTCACACATCACGTCTGACATCAGACTTTCGTATTCTGTTCAGAGAAAAATTGTTTGCATTAGAAATTTGGCACAATTTGGTTTACTGGTTTACAGCTTATCTTCATAGTGATTGAAGTAAGTTTTTAAAGTTTTTAAAATGCAGATACTGAATTCTAGTGGTCCCATTCTACTTGCCCTTCCGGCTTCATTTGAGCTACTTACTGAGAAAGTCCACTCTTTGGATGATCAAACAGGTTTTGGGTTTTTTTGAGAGAGATAGATATCCACAGAGTCGGAGCAATACATATACAAGGACTGTATGTACTATACAGTACATGAATTTAATCCTCAGTTTAGTTTCTTTGTGCTCTTTCTCCCATTTGGGCAACACCACTGCTGACAGTAGAAGCCAAGAGCACACCTATCACAAATCCATGTATAATTACCTACTTACATACACGCATATGAAGTACACAGAAGAAAATCTGTGTAAATAACATTATACATACTAAGGTATCTGTTAACAGAAATATTTTAATATAAGAACTCACAAATTCATGGCAGGGAAATGTAAGCCCACAAAGATTAATTGTAGAATGATTACAAGGAATATCAACATATGCATTGTTTTTTAAATAACGCTTGGTTTCTTTGTACAATAATACAAATTAATTAGGCCAACTCAAATGCAAATACCACATTATCTGGAATTACCATATCAAAACTGAAAAGGAGTTTCTTATTTGTTGTTGTTTTGCTTAATTATGATTGCTTTATTATTAACACATACTGCTTTAAATCACCAAGTTGACAGACATTATTCTTCTACCCCAAGAAAAAAAAAAAACGGGGGCAGGCGGGCTAATCACACAGGTAGCTGGGCATAGTCCAGCCAACCATTTGGAAGAGAAACATAACTGTACAAATCTCAGTCTAATCTTTTAATTTTAATTTCAGTGATACCAGAACAGCGTCTGCATGCAGCAGTAGTTTGTTTGCAGAGCACAACATGAGTGACAATGTAGAGCACAGCCTGTTTGAGCTGATACTGCTTCAAGGAATCACTTTCAGGTTGGCACTGCTATTTGTGGTGACTTCAAAGCCTCAGCACACACCTGCACACTCTCGAACTATGACTTGGGAAGTGTCCCAAGCTTCATGTGGCAAGACACACCTAACTAATTTTCATCCCAAAAAACCAGCTATTGTTTAAGAAGGACCAGCAATTTTCTTAGCTTTCCTCAATGGAACCTAGCAGACAAGCCTGTAAACAAACATCTCTAATGTTTCCTTGCAATGACTTCCAGCATGATACTGCTGTAAAAATGCACTGGAGTCAAGTACAAGAGAGAGCGAGGTTTTTACGTTAGCTATACCAGCAACAACTGATACTTACTACTGGTAAGTCAGTTTTGCCAAAATTTCTCAGAACTATCCATTCAAATAGAGTTGTCCAGAATCAAATATGCAATTAGACTCACAGTGGATTCAAGTTTTAAGAATAGCAAAACCTGTTCCACACTTCAATTTAATCCTGAAATATGTGAAATCATTATACATAACTTATCACTTGAGCAGTAAGGGCAAGACAGTATAGAACACACTGACACAGAATAGGAAGACAGACATGATTAAGCCTTGCTCACTGCCACCAAGCTATTTAGTTAATGTATTATGAAGCAATCGATACAGCTGTGACTTACGCTAGAGAACAAGAATAATGTTTGCTTTATGACTGGTCCAATAGAAACATTCATCCTTGTAAAAGTATTTTCTGGTCTGGTTTAATGAAGAACTCCAAATATTTAGTTTAAAAATAATACTTCGAGAAGTCCTATGACTACACACGTCTCAGTGGACAATTAACTTGCATGTAGCAAGGAGCATACGTAGATAACACCTCCTACGTAGGCCAATCTTTTAAGCATCATTTACCAGGCAGTTCATGCCACAGTGATTTTTACCCAGTTGCTCTTTCAGATTCTGCCAGCCATTTCCATTTTTGCCACCAACTTCTTTTTTTTAACTGAAGACACACATTTAACAGAACTGCAGCAAAGGTCAAGTTTTTCATTATGTACCTACCTTGTATGAGACTTGAATTCTTCTCTTTCAGCTATGACACTAGTGCTGGCCTCATGTTTCACATCCAGCTTTATAGGACTCTCCATCAGTGATCTTTTCTAGCAGTATCATCATTTTTTCCTGGAGCTTAGAATTATGCTGTCAGGTTATGAAAAATTGAAAAGACTTTCACAATCCAACTTTTCCACAGTTATTTTCCCAATCTGGGATTCCTGTCCAGATTTATTTTCACTTAATAGAAGAAATTTCCTCTCAACATATCCAAACATAAGTAATGTCACCAGCCACAAAAGGTGTTAAGATTATATTCAAGCAGAGGGAGCAGCAGCATGGGAGGCAATGGCCTAAGGCGACTGCACTAAGAGCTTGTCCCAATCCATTAAATACTAGTGGAGGTGGCTTCTTTCCCAAGAAATGAAAGCTCCAGGCTACAGTTCACCTTCAAATTCATAGATACAGACTAATGTACATTATGATCACAATAAAGAGTTATTTTATCTTTAAGTGTGCATCCAGTCAGTATAACCCTTTCTGGGTACCATGATGTAGCCACAGAGAAGTCGCATGAAGGTGATGCCACCCTACATACAGAAACATACACTGAAGACCACAGGGCACAGTTTTAGCTGTCTGTTTCTACAAAATGTCAAATAGTTGACCTGTTTCTACAGTATTCATTCACAATATTCCTACACCTAGTAGTAGTCAGGTATGCTAATGCTTAGTGCAGGTAACTGGGAGCTTGGCCTACTATTTATCCACTGACTGGTTTGGGTTTGATTCCCCTAGAATTGCTCTACTTATCTTTCCTCATCTCTGGTGTGGAAAAAAAATTCAAGAATTATATAATCTTTAGTGCTTTTCATTTACTGATCTCAAATTCATTTAATTCACCTCTAGCAATATATAACAAAGGGGTTTAGCCTGATTTCCCCCCCCCCACTAGTATCTCCCTTTTTATCAGATTTTTTTTTTTTTTTAAATATCACCAAAAAAAGCCATAGTCACTACAGCACAGGTAATCCAACCAATAAAACAGATAATGTAATAGAGCAGAAGGCTACGATATTCATATAGTCTCACATTATGTTTCTCCACTGAAATCCATATAGACATGAATCCTGCTCAAGTGACACACTGTGTACTCATCAAGGTAATACTGTCTTTATAAATCAGGCATACGGTGACCATTTCAAGCAGTGTGGAAGATATGGCAGACATAGTATGAGATGGGTTACGAATCCGACAATTTATCCATGTTTATCTGTGCAAAAAAAGGAGTTTATTTTTTATTATCTAAAATAAATCTGAGAACTTCATTTCATTAGATCATCCCACCAAAATTGACCGTCAGATTTATATTAAGTCTACAAAGCACACAGCAGCTGGTAATGATCAAAACCATTTTACCTTGGAGTTCTTTCATAGGGAGTGTCAAAATTAACCATTCAGAACAAAGAGCTAAGCCTGCCATATCTGACCAAAATATACAGCTTATAGACTCTCAAGAATGAACATGAGCAGAAGTAAAATCAATTTGAGAAAAATGCAGAAGATAAAGGGATGAGATATATATATATCCTGAAACTCTAGATATCTGTTTCTGATTAAAGGAAAAAGAGAGGCAAATAAATATGAGAACAATGAAATTCCAGTAAATTGTATTAGAAGACAACCACTACATATTTTCATTTCATCTCTGTACCACTGGCTCTAAAATAGCATCATGACACCCACCTCAGCATTTTGCCCAACCCTAACTGGAACACCAGACCTAGCTGCTCCAGAGTAACTATGACATGAGCACAAAAGCAGCTTGCTAAAGCTGTACCTGAGCAAGGCAATGGTGAAGACAATAAGAAACAAAGTATTTTGATCAGTGCTAGAACCAGAGCAAGTTGAGTCCACTTGTAACAGTCAAGCTAAAGAGGCAGCAGACAGCCCTGACTGCGCAGGACAGGACAGCCCAGCAGAGTCTATTTAAAAAAAAACAAAACACAACATTCTCATCTTTGATTAGCAAGACGCCAAAGACAAATCTGACTCATGCCAGAGCTGCTACATACTTGAAAGTGGTAACTTTGATGAAACAGATTTCCAAATAAATCTGTTTTATTGTATCTGGGCATTCAGATTAAAGAGCTTTGTCTTGACTTAATCCAATTCAGTGACAAATGAGTTTAGTTGAATCCCTGCCCTCTCTCACAGAAGTTGCATTTTCAGTTACTTTCTGTATGGTTGCATCGCCCAGTGAGGTCCCAGACAGTATAGGCCATTTATCAGCTTTTTCTTCTTTCACAAGGAGCTACTTCTCCCCCACTATTCATCATTCTAAACCATGAGAAATAAGTAATACCCAGAATTACAATAAACACTAGTTTCAAACACATTTTCCCGTTCCCTAGCTTCAACTCAGAAATCAGTTTCCTTGTAGATATACCTACAAGCAAGCACTCTGGAGTAACACCTTCCAAAATCTTGAGCTTCCCAAACCAACTGACTTTGAAGGCATTGACTGTTCTGTTTCTGCAGTAAAAAGGAAGTATTGATGTGGCTTGCTATTTAAGGAGAATTGCCCACTTGCTGACTTTTTAGTGACCTGTGGGTGTTCAAATCCCCAAACCACCTTACTCCTCTTGTCTTTGATTCAGACTTTATGTTGTAGCCTTGCTAATTATCTGCAACCAGAATGGTTTCAAACCAGATGTGTTTATTTCTCATGTATCAAAATCTCCTATCCCTCCTGAAACATCTATAAAGAAATAGGACTGGGGAGGAACTACAACAGCCCTGCCCAACCACTGGTCTGATTTTAAATGGTCTGAATCTTCTCAGCACTTTTTTAAATGCATCTGCATTTAGACGAACGCCTACCTTCCAGGTCTAGCATGTGGCATAAACATCATACGATGTGAAACAAACAGGTCTGCCAGCTTTGAAAGTCTAAGCTCATAACATGGATTCACGTTCTTCCTGAGCGCGATTAAAACCCGCAGATACTTGGATTACTGAGGCCGAGTGTCCATAGGAGAAATGCTAATGCAAATTCAAGTACATACATCTACACTTCAGTTCTGCCTTCACTGACTGTTAGACTGGTAATTAAGGCATATATTTGGTTCCAGAGATACAGAAAAAACCCTGAAATCCCAAAGGAAGCCATCGAATCGGAGCCCAAGGTTATTAATCATACTGCCTCTAATTGTATATAAAGTATCTTTACTCCCTCAAAAATGGTTTTTTAAAATATTATGGGATTTAAATGTGTCACAATATTCTGGATATCTTGATTAGATCTCCTTTAATATACTGCCTCCGAATAATTCGTAATTTATTTAACACCACTATAAATCTCAGAGAAACGACTAACTCTTACTAATCATTAAGATTAAGCAGAATTTTTAGCCTGACTAGACCAGCAACAAAATTTGATAAGGGAAATTTTTTTTCTTAAACAGTGCTTTTTACTGTCTTCTCGTAATTAAAGTTTCAGCCAAGGTCCCATTAGGCAGATAGTGATCCCCTCTGTGAATCAGACAGACCCTCAAGTCTTCACGTTTTCAGAGTTAAGTCTCACTGGTAACTAGCATCTGGGAAGGTTTTGACTAAATCAAGTGAGAACTCGCTAAGATTAAAAGCCTAAAGAATTTTGCTCCTCATTGACATTTAAAAGATTTTCTACATCATTCCCTTGAGCCAGCAAGATCCCATGCCCTCACGAAACACCACATGGGTTACTTCACAGACTTGACTGAAAGGGAAGGTAGGCTACAGTGGTTATAGGTGCCAATTTCAAGTCAAGTAGCCAAAGTACATTGACGCTCACTATAGATGCCCTCCCTCATTCAGTGGTTCCTCAAGATTAGGGCATAAAAATCAGTACAGTGAAAGTCAGGGAAGGCACAGAACCCGTGCAGAGCAGAAAGCCAGCTACAGGGGCAAAAGGAAAGGAAGGACTATGCAGAAACCCTGGACAGAGGAAAAACTGTCTTGGGAGAAGTACTACAGCATCTGTCCAGGAGAGAACACACTACCTACACACTTGGGCAGCTGGGCCAGGACTGGTTCTGCAGTGGAACTGCTTTATATGCATTTCTCTCACCTACAGAAGCTGTAACAGGGGCATTCTTGCTGCTTTTGTGGCTTCTGTGCCCCTTACATCTTTGCAGCCCTTCCACAAGTGTCCCTACTTTGGTAAAAGCCACCACATCCCTCCTACCTCTGGCAAGAGTACTTCCAAATTTTTCCAAACTATCATCATACATGTTCTCCGTGGGGCTTCATCTATTTGTCACCTTCTGATCCTGTCATTCAGTTTCTCTTCCATGTTACCCCTACAGTTCCTGTAAGAATCTCTCCCTTAGTCTTGCCCTCTCCCCTCGATCAACATGCCAGACTGCCAGATCCAATTCACACTTTCAGAGTCTCTCCTTCATAGTAATGACATTTTGTAACTGACTGGACTACTCATCTATTAGATCACCCAAGTCATATTCCTCCATTCTCTATTTCATTCAGTTTCTCCCCCTTACAGCTTACCTGTAGTTATCAAGCATAGATATTTGCGTATCTATAAATAAGCACACATTTGCCATCTTCCAAGTTATGCTTACACATCCTGAGGAAGCTCAACTTAAACTCCTTCTTCCAATACTTGTTTCTCTCCACAAATCCAGAAGACTAGCCCACAAACGAAAGCATGGACAAGCAGGGAAGATCTACTGAAAAGCTAAATGGATAATCAAAGCCTCAAATGCACAACATAGATAAGGTCAGTCTTGTCTAATACAATTAAAGACCTTAATGGGTAAAGACAGTTGTACAGTCCATCCAGAGGTATAGGTAGTCAGTGCCAGACAGAGGCTATTTCGTTAAACAAGAAAGGGGTCCTCAGATGCAGGCAATGAAAGTCCTGCTATTACTTTACATATGCATAATAACTCAGTGCATGGCTGCCTTTTTTTTTTATGCTTGTATTTAAATGTGTTTAGTACAAGTATTAACTTTGATCAAAGACAGCTCTCAAGCAAGCATCAGAATAAAAAGGACACTGTAGCTTTTACCATATCGTAACAGTGTGAGATGTTATACCTACCATAAAACAGAAACAACAGTGTATACAGCATTTGATCAGCTGCAGAGTTCACCAATACCAGTTTTGTGTGTTAGGTTTTTTTCCTGCTCAAAAAGAACTGAAAAAACTAACAGCATTTTAGCACAGCCAGTCAAGACAAAGAGAAAGTAAATCAAAGCACCAGATGGAAAAGAGGTAGAAACCCACACATATCAGCTCTGCATTCAAAGTTACCTTCCTGCTTAGCGAATAGTTTAGTTGTAGAATGGTTTGGGTTGGAAAGGACCTTAAATAGATCATCTAGTTTCAATCCCCTGCCATGGGCAGGGACACCTTCCACTAAACTAGGATGCTCAAAGCCCCATCCAGCCTGGCCTTGGCCGCTGCCAGGGATGGGGCATCCACAACTTTTCCAGGCAACCTGTGCCAGTGTCTCACCACACTCACAGTAAAGAATTTCTTCCTTATATGTACTCCAAATCAACCCTCTTTCAGTTTAAAGCCATTCCCTTCTGAAGCATTTAATATAGCTTGGTGCCAAAGGCAAGATTTCCTACTCAAGAGAAGAACAATTCTGTTGGGAAGTTTTATGTAGCTTGTCCCGGTGTACCTCCCTCTTGTATCCTACTGCCTGCCTGTATCTTTAAAGAATAAGAACATTTCATTACATAGGCGATCTGGTGTCAGAAAGGTATAAACTATTCATATAAAACCCTGCTGCAGTTTTAATATCTACAGACTCCCATGTTTCAGTTTTGGGGAAAATAAGGTATCTTGGCGGAAAAAGAAAGATGTTAAGATCTAATTAAATCCCTTAACCAAAAGTATTTAAGCTATGACATTTCATGCTGCAGGTACTTAATAGACCCATTATCTAAGAAAAGCAGGGTTTTTTTAAAATACAGTCTGTACTTTCAGAAAGAAGTAAATGAAAGAAGATGCTACTTTCATTTAAAAGTACAATGCTAAGCACAAACAGCTTAAGCAACTCTCAATCACAGAATGCTGAACTGCTTCAAAGATCATGTTACTACAGCCAGGATCATCTGAAGTACAACAGATAATGTAATAAATAGGTAACCAATTCAATTAGTTCTTCGAAGATAGACATTGTCACAATGAAGTCTATCAGAGATCAAAAGTCTCAAACCTATCTAGAGGCACCAAGGCAAAAGCCATCCCAGCAAGAAACTATTTGTTTCTCTGTGGCCAGAATATCACTCTAAAGAAGTGTCACTGTCCTCTGCCATGCCGCCCCCTCCCCCAGGTTTCTATACACCACACAGCATTTCACACAGAATGTCAGTGACAATGTCAAAGAAGTTTTGCAAGTGGCCACAGATGGTGCAAGGCCACTTGAACAATGAATTTATTGTAAATAAGAAAATGGTCACACAAATCAGGTATCCGAGCTACTGCTCAAAATTGAACTGTCATTAATCCTTTGCAAGACACTATAATGGATGCATGGGAAGTCTGCTAGAGCTTTTCATAACTTGAGAATCAACACTTCATATGAGATAGGTGAGAAGTACTGGCAGTTAACCGCAACGGCAACACAGTACACTCCGGTAAAGAGAGCTGACTGCTAGGTGACTTCGTTTTACCACTGATGTTTTCAAGTACCACATCAATCCAGTTAACAACAGTGAGAATGAACAAACTAAATCTTCATATTTCTCCATAGGAGGTACCTACTCAGTCCTCCAGGATGCATCTCTCAAAATGCATTACCATCTTCCTACTGCAACCTTTTACTCTTCTGTCATTCAACCTTATGAAACAAAAGGCCCATCTGAAATAAGAATAGAAAAATGCACCTGAAAAATGAAGGTATTTTATTTATTCACACAGAACTTACCACACTGTAATACAGCTACTACCTTAGCATGCTGTCCTGTCATTTCCACTTATTTCTTGCTATACTCTCCAGTGTCTCTGCCTTTACCTAGTTGTGATACTAACAACTATTTGTTTCCCTTCAGCAATAAATTGTTTAAATGTCTGGCTTGGAGTAGGTGGCCTTTTCCTTTGAAAACTGGAAACACTAGCTTGTATCTCAAGCAATAGTAATAGCAAGTTTAAAAAGAAAGAGGAAAAAACACCCTTACTCTTCATAAGCTTTCCCAGTGGTTTTGAAAGATCTGGTGTCTGCCCAAGAGGGAAAAATTGTCCCAATAATAGAGGCTGTGCTGCTAGAATATGTCATTTCTAAAACTGTTGATCATTAGCGAAACACCATAGATCAGGATCTTTTTAACCAGCAGCACTAGAATAACTTGAGAGGGTGACTAAAGCCAGTGAACAGTTTTCCCCATAATTACTGAAAAATGAAACTAATTTCTTTTCACCCTGGATGGCTTTTACCTCTTGCCAGCAGCATTAATGTAGAATATGGATGTTAATAATGAGGACAGTAGGAACAGGAAGTGTTTTAAGATTTAAAGGCTGACTTTTTAATGCTGTTCACGTGTAGTGTGGCATGACATTCATACAACTCCTTTTTACCAATTCAAAATGTGTACTTCTCTACACAGAACTCGGCCCATTTCCATTCTCTCAGATTAAGTATTTTAGAGGAAATTTTAGGAATGCAACTTACTTTATTTTTGGTAAGTAAAAGACCTGACAAAATGAACATAACTAGACCCATAGGATGTTTTATGCACTCAACATCCTACCTAATAAATAAGAAGATTGACTGACAAATTATTCAGTAGAAATGGACATAGTAAATCTTTCCTACTTTTCTCTAAGCACTGCTTACAGTTCTTGTGCTACTCTCATTTAAAATTGCAATAGCTCCCATTCCAACTGTAAGAAATCTAGCTGGGGTACAACCAACAAAACTGAGGCAGAACAAAGCACTAGCACAGAATTAGTGACAAATTTCAGAGCATTCTTGGGCTTCTTCCATTGAATCCAGACACCTCCATGTTCAAAGGTACTTGTAACCTGCAGTAACTACATGGAAGTTATCAGGGCTACCTGTCCCTGGTCACAGCTCTTCCCTGCAGTACACATGCTTTCAGACCTGCATAAAGACTGGCAGTTTCACTGTGTCTTTACTATTTTGAAATTGAACTAGTCTGAATCACAGCAAGCCTTTCCCCCTCCTAAGTTTTCTTGTAAAAACAAACAAACAACGAAAAACAACCACCTGAAGGACCCAATTTTTCAACATTCCTTATTTCTCCTCAATTATTCAAGTCAGATTTGAGCAAAACCTACAATTTCATAGTTCTCGAGGGGGGGGGTGTACTATTCCACAGGCAAACTAAGATTAATGACCAGCCAGGCAGTCTTCTCCACTTGACCCCCAATTATTACCTTTGCTCCAGCTCCATGAATGTTCAGGAAAACCTACACACTAACTGAATGAAGAATTTAATCTTTTGTGTCTTTTAATCAAACTAATGTTGTTGAAGAGCTGTAAAATTCACACTTCTGACTATTGTAAAAAATAAAAAAAAAAAATATTCTTTCTTAAAGATGACAGTCTTGCCACTATCTGCTGCCCTTACCTCACACATTGACCTGTAGACTTTAGTCTTGAGACATTTTATAATCTAGGAATATTTTCACGCACTGTTTAAGTATCGTCCTATCTAGAATAAAAAAAAGTATGAGCTTCACTTCATGACATTGGAGGATAGAAAAGAAAAAAAAGAAAAAAGCACCAAACACATCCTTGGGGAATATAAACATGTTGTAAAACACCAGCAGCGAATTCCTAAATATCTAGTACGTAGCAAGGCAAACAGAGCAAGGTTTCTGGAAGTCAGCTATGAGCCTCACCTTTCCCATGGACTTTTACTCACTTAAAACAACAAAAAACCCCACCCAAACCTACAAATGTCTATTCTGTATCTTCTTCCATGAATAGCACAAATCGATGGCAAAAACATCTTCTCTACCTACTCACTACAAAACCAAAGATTCCAAACCAGAATTCACAATCAGCTTAAATAATCGGTCTAATGACCAGGTTGGCAACATGGAGACAGAAGCTTGAAGGAACAAAATGAGTGGCTGCAAGGTTATCATGGGGGAAGATGTTGTTTATGAGCTAGGAGCTGTTGAAAAATCTCCTCTGAGAGTTTCAAGAAACTTGCAGTGAAGAACCACAGATATCCAGCACCAATTGAAAAAGTTATAAATAATTTTGTACCAATGCACTTTCCATGTACCAGCTGCCAGAGACTGCAACATCCCTTAAGAGACCAGATAAATTTACAAAGATCACTCCTATAGAAGACGAGGCTACAAACAATTACGCTCACATTTTTAACATACTGCAGCAAGACAAAAGACAAGGACTGTAGAGTGAAGACCTACACTGTGAAGTTGTCACCTTTAAGATTTATACAAACGTTAAGTTGTGAAGGTTACAAATAAAGCAAAAAGAATGACTTGCTGCTTTCAAACAGATAAGCAAGCAGAGGCTTACTTGGGTAAAAACAATTGGTTTCTGCTTCATAATGATTCATGGCTGTAAACACACATACAGAGCCATGTGCACAGCCCTGACAATGCCTGTGGCACTCTGCTCCAAAACACATTTGCTTTTTGTCTATTGCTCCTTGTAAAAGACACAGAGCCTTTCTTTGCCATTTTCAGCAGTGGGGTTTACTGTATACGTGTATTAAGGTTTTCAGTTAACAAAAGATATCACAGCTACAAACGAGTAATTTTTATCTTCAGGAGGCTCCTGGTGCAGCAGGGACTGAATTCTGTACAATTAAACACTTAAAAAGAGCTCAAGACTGTGGAAGCATTCCTGATCTTTGCATATATGCCAGTAAAGAGGAAGCCTGGGGACACTGTTCAGCAGTGGTCTTCTGCATCCACAGATTCTAAAATGAACAAGGGATGAAACAAGCATAAACTCGGGGAGGGGGGGGGAAGGGGGCAGCAGCAGCTTAAGTATTTCACTTGTATGCCACACTTTTTTTATCCTTCTCTGGCTTTGCCCTCTAAGTGAGGTAGCTAGCTAACCTCACCATAACCTCTCAAGAACACAGGCTTGAATCCTGCTCTGTTCCATCTTGCTCACTTTTCACCTGTTTACACTGTATTGAAAAGTCCAGGCTTGCACGTGCAGGAGTCAAACTTCATTTAGCTATTTTTCTCCAACAGCTGCAAACCACTAAAGGTAGTAATATTCTATTCGGGCTGTTGTCCACAGATACTGACAAGATGTCTGCTGCTTTCATTTTGCTGTACCTCACATTTTATTGTTTGAGCAAGCCCACAACATCAAGCCACAGCACAGCCACTTGGTATTCTCCAGCAATGAACCAGTCCTACTGCAAGCCAGTAAGAACAGGGAGAACCTTCTCTTTGCATGGCATAATACAAATAAGAATTTGTGACTTCAACCTCAGGACAGAGATGACATGAAAACATGGACAACTCCAGAGCTACAGGTGGGGTAATTCAAACACTAGTCTTCTCCCAGGTCTAGGCCAGATGTAGGAACAGAGCAGAGGGTGGTAGGTGAGGGGAGACAGCACAAAAGTGCTCTCCAGAGAGCTGCCACACTTAAATGACTGCCAGGAATTCTCAAAAGACACGGCAGAGACCAAGCAACCCTTCTGGAGAAGTCCTTTAATAAGTACACTAAATTACCATAACTTCCAAGTAATTGCAAGCACTGTGTATTTTCTGAACTCACATATACAACTAGTTCATAATTGAGCAAAGCCAAGCAAGTCCCACAGCCCATCAGCAGTGGGTCAGTTTCTTGGGTAGATGGGGCTTAAGGGCAGGTACCACGGCACAGCTGGAGCTCTGCGAGGGGCTGCAGGAGACATTTATTTCTCCTGACACTGTAACTTACTGTGTCAGTCACAATGTTATCTGGGTCACCACTACAAGTTTATGCGGCATCAACAGCAATAGCAGCACTGCTGGCAGGCTTCCCTCCAGTACCTACATAGCATAGTATCACCATCCAGTCCTGATCACTGGAAAATTCAGATCTGAACATCTAATCCAGGCAAAACTTCAGTCCAGGTTCCAGAAGAGAGAGCAGAGTTATCAGTGAACAGTAGCCTAACTAAACTGCGTTCTGGTTGTCAGAGATCCAGCACAGGAATTGTGCTGCAGCTGCCAGTCCATCTTTGACAATAAACTTCTTACATTTAGTTGTTTCTTCTCCACTCCCTTAATTTGCTTTATAAACCAGTTGTGAAGCAGCAGAACAGGCAGGCATTTTAACCTTCCCCCTCCTGCAGCCCCACACAGGTTGCGTGGGTGCTGCTGCCTATAAATCCGCAGTAGAGCCACAAGGCCTGGAGAGCCAGAGGGATGTGGCGCTCCTGTGCCGTTTCCATGGCACTGCCGAGGCCTCCGGGCTGAAGCCCTGCTGTCTGCTTTCTCCCGCCCAGCTTGCAGAGAGAGAATAAACGTGCTTTCTCAGGGCTACATGGTTATTGCTTGTTTTTCCTTCAGCACCCTCTCAACAGATCATTTCCATTGTGTTTGCCTTTGCTGCGCATTTCTACTGTCATTAATTAGACTAGCGCTTTATGGAACCAACAATATTTAGGGCTTACCCAATTAAGCAGGCGCACAGCAGAAGGTGGACCCTGTCTCTCAAGAAGCCAGGCTAGCAGGCTGCATACACCACCATGACGCGAGAAAAAGCTTGCCTGTCAGGTTTTTTCCAACATTTTTTTCTCGCATAGGAAAACACAGGAATTAGATGCACACAGAATACAAAAACTAAACCATTTTAAAATTAGGCTTCAGATTTTTGGATTTTCATTTCTTTCAATTTATTAATTAATATTTTGGGTGTTGCTTCAATCAAAAAAGCCAAAATACAGGAAAAAAACCCACAAAAACTGTATGACTTAGAGAAAAGTCCCAGAGTTGCTAACCAGGTGATTACAAATGAGCCTGTGAAAACCAGCAACAGACATCAAAAATTCACCTGCTGACCTTCACTCTCCCCACTTCCCCCAAGGAGGAAAAAATTGTAACAAGCAAAAAACATTCTTTCAAGTACAAAATGCCCAACACTTGGGAAAGGAAATAAACAGGCATTTGCAAAAGTGACCTCCTGCCCTGCTCTCTAGGATGACGTTAAAACAGGAATAAAGGCTCAGTATCCAAATCTAGTTGTGATTAACACAGGATTCAGAACCAGAGAGAAGGAATTTAGTTACAAGGAAAATTGGCTGCTCTATCACTTGAACCTTTCTTCTTTTCAAAATTTTACCTCGGAGTGGGGGGAGGGCAGACAACACGGGACAGGACAAAACTTTGTGTCATTCCCTTTTCTTTCCTATGACAAGCTATCATTTCTAGATATGGGAACCATATCACCATGTTGCCGGAGAGAATAAGCAGGGCATGAGTCCTCCTTTCCTTTGATATGAATAAAGATTAAAGTAATAAAGAACTAAGAAGATGAGAGTGAAAGAAAAGCAGAATTTTTCAAATAAGCAGAGCCGATGTTACTTTAGTATGACATTCCATGAAGCAACAGTGGCATCCAGTGGTATATTTCCATACACAAGTTTCATATCCTACTTTCACTAACTTTCGGCTTCCATCAGAATTTTTTTTTTTTTTGCAACTGGTTTTCAAGGAACCCTTCCGCCCCTTCCCCCAGTGTACACTACCAGAACCGCTACCATACACCCAGTCATCAATACCAGTCATGGAGGCCAAAATGCACAAATGCAAGCTATCTGCTTTCTCAAAGGCTGTATATCATATCTGCACAGTCAAATACTTAAAATTGTTACCAAGGAGCTGCAGTGTTCACACAAACACATTTTTAAATTATTCTCATTTTTCTCCTGGTGTCCACAAGAGTGCAGCAAATATTATCTGTTCTGTTCCCCTCCTCAGTCCCCCTCCCCATTTTGTTTCTCTCCAAGGCAATATGTTCATTTTTTTCTCCCTTAGTGACATTAAGATTATTTTCACTTTATGATATCTAAGTAGACACCCTGGGCAAAAATGAAGAGCTTATAATTACAAGAGTATACTACAGAAAAAAGTCAATTCAGTTAATTTATTAAGATATTTTCAGATTGAGTTCACATTTGCAGTTAAGAAAGCACCTTGTACTAGCACAAGCTCAGTACCACCACTAGTTATAATTTAGTAAGAAGCAGAACTGTCTCCTCACCAACACAGAGCCGAGAACCAGAACTTGTCAGTTCTGCTCTCAGGTCAATCGAAACTTCTGGTTTGGATTTTTTTTTTAGGTTAGGCCTAGAGAACTTTTAAAATAATCAGGCCTCAACTTCACTAAAAATTATCATCTCACTTAGATTTCCAAAACAATTAAACTAGAGTATCTGCCCCTCTTTAATAGGACCCTTTCTCTACCTCCACACACCACAACAATCTTCAGAAAGCTATTGACTGATATAACTAGGTTCTCTGAAGGAAAGCACAGGCTTGTTTCCCTTCAGCCTGATAAAATGTAAAACCAAGCATCTCATGAAGAAACTGGATCGTGGCCTACATCCAGTCTTTGTACTATAACACAGTAACTGGGAGTTAACTGATTTTAATTGATGCGGTTTCGCAAGCATGAGTGCCTATGCAATCTATCTCAGCAAACACAGACAGAAAAGGGCAATTACTGCCACACTGATGAGGGGGTAGATTGGGAAGTGTTCACCACTGAACTAAACTGCACTACAGCGTACCAGCAAACTCCTTACCATAGGCCTCTGTCTACTCAAACCCACCTAGATTAGCAAAAAATCTGACTAATGGAAGCTGCGTTTCAGTTCTGCTAGCACAGCAGAACAATTCACTCTTCGGAGTAAACAACGTATTTTATTCATCATGGTACTGAAACATCACAGTTATTACCTATCACCCATTTGTGACTCTTAACAATCAAGTGAACTGAGGTACAGGTTACTCATGCTGATGTTAAATGCTTGGTGTGGCTAACCAAGAAGCCAGCCACCTCAGAGGGGTCTACCCCATTTCAGTGTTGCTCCATTCTAGCTGGGGCTGAATGACTGAAATGCTAGATTTGTGGGTTTAGGTATTTACTAACTAGTTTCCCTGCTTGAACTGGCCAATTCCCAAAAAAGCATTCTTTCTGAGCAAGCAGGCAAGAACTTGCAGATGGAGTCTGCCCCCAAAGCAAGGAAGTCACTGCCAATAGTGATGCAGAACTATTTTATAATATATTGTTCTAGCAAGTGATACGCTAACATTAAAAAAATAAAAGAAAAACACATAAAGAACAAGAGAAGCTTTTGCCTTTTGATGAAGTGGAAAATCCCACAATTGGGGTGGGCAGTTACACACAGGAGATGAGCCTGAACTACAAAGCAGAATTGTTATTGAATTTGTAATATGGTTAGGATAAAGCAATCTTTCAGTAGCAAAGTCGTAACCAGAAAGATCTCAGAGTGACATGGGATGATCAATATCATATGGAATGAAACCTCAGAAGAATCAGACATTAAGTCAGAGCTGAAAGATTAAGATTTATTTTCTTATTTTCTTTCGCCTGTGCTTCTCAGCTAAGCCTAGGAGCTTCCTGAACATCCTTAATACAAAGATTTTTCCAATTAATTGCAGACTTTTTCCACAAAATACTGTAACACTTTGGAAATAAATATAATAAAGCAAGACCTCAGCAGCACTTGTTCTAGCGGCTGAAGGACAAGTTCTAACTCTAGCAACCCGACATCAAGGAAGAGGTATCTCCACTTCCCCCCCTCGCCTTCTTCTACAGAGTTCTTCCCCTTTTTCTCCTCCCTCATGCATGCAATATTGCAGTATTCCCGCACTCTGCAGAGGAGCGCGCTCACAGTATTATCCAACCTGCTGTAAAGGAACAGAAACCAAACAGGCTCTAATGCTGGGGTCCTGCAATCACTTCTCCAAGTCAGTATCAGACCAGTATCTCCCAGACCAGCAAGCAGGGCTATGCAGCAGCAGATGGTGCTGCTAGTTTGGAACTTGTACCTGGAAGTAGTACTACAGAAGACTCAATAAAGAACTCAAGCTCCAAAAAAGTGCTAGGATGTGTCACCTAAGACGAATTTTTCCAAAAAATTCCTTGGATCTTCAAAGGTAGTTAAGCCTATAGCTTATTAATTTCTTTTTAGTGTAGATTAAGAGTTTGGGGAAGCTACTTAACAACATAAGCTTTTTTTGGTATCTTAGAGAGATCGCTATTTATTAAGAATATAATCAGCTTGCCACGTTTACTGGTTTGGGCAGTATGAACTATGAAATCACAAGATAAGTCACTCATCCTGGTTTAATCTCCAGCAGTGGCATACATGTTTTCCAACATCACATAATGCATTTTCATGTCAAATAAGACCGTTTATCGTTAACAGATCTCTTGATCCTGATACCATCTTTCCACCAGATGTCACACTTCCCCTTTATTTCTTGCCTACCCCTTTACCTGATAACTTCAAACTCTCTTAATATAACCCTGTACACACAGATATACTTGTTCCTTTACTGACCACTTCCATAGTCTATCCTTAATTAAATATTAGTCCCCCTATTTGGTTTGCACTAACACCACTGCAGTTAAACATAAAAACATGCATTACTTGCGTAGCTAAGTTCCAGGCCTTACTTCTATAGCAGCACTTACACTGTCATCACCAGAAAAAAAATGCATTGCTCTGTTACAGTCTAAAACATGCACATTTGTATGCATCAACAGGTTATTGAGGATGATGAAAGTCCCTTTCTTGATGCCTTGTTTTTAAACAGGGCTATTTCTTAGTGGCTTTATTTTTCAGGCCTGCCAATACTTATTGTAAAGGGAAAAAAAAAAAATCCAGTCACATTGGCCAAATGCACAAAGCAGGAACATTATTTTCAAACCCAAATGCCTGAATCCCAGCATTAAATAAATGTTTTATGAATTAACACATGAAAAAAGAGTTATCTGATATGAGTGATATTTTAAGCATAAGAGCAAAGTATGGTCCAATTCTGCTATCTTTTGACATGACCTCTGGTTTGGTTTACTTTACTATGTTCAAGCTGCTGTGTCAGGAGTAACCCACTAGCACTACCTATCTTTAGAGTCTGCAGCCAGCCTTCCTCTATTTTGATAAATGCTATGCTAATACATTATTCTACAAAAATAATCCATGGAAAGCTATAATTTTGAACACAGCATTGCCTCAGCTTCAGTGTACCATCATACTAGATTGCAATGGTTTAGTTTATAGATTTATACAATTCCTTTCCTGTCCTTTGACAATGACCTATTTTTAGACACACATCACACTGAGTGGGTATGTCACTTGATAGAATACCATCCTGAAGATTCAAGTCTGTCATAAATAAATATGTAAGACAAACTGGTACATACAAGTTGCCTCTGAGACCTGCTTTCAAGTCCATTCCAGAATGCAGTGAATGAAAATCATTTCAAATGAATGTCTGCTGGTCTCTGCCATGTTTCTTCTCTAAGAATTGCACATCACAATGCAGCTGAGCATTTCCAAACAGACAGCTTAAGAAGGTACAGAGGAAGGAAGAAAGGAAACCTTCTGCTACCCAGGTGACAACCCTTTCCCGCCTCTTCCCCTCCCTGCCTCTCAAAGGGGAAAGTATCTATTGGGATTAAGCTGATGCTTCTATTAATTCTGCAGAAAGAAGAAATTACCACCTAATTAAAAAAAAAAAACAACACCCAAACAACAGAATGAAAATCAGTATCAATAGCAAGACAACCTGCAAGAAGTACTATTCTGAGGAGACAGAAGTTGGGTTTTAGGGGTTTTTTTGTTGGGTTTTTTTAACTCCACCTAGCAAACATTGCCTAGCAACAATGGGAGAACCCTCCTAACGAAATGAATCATGCAGGTATTGGCTGTTTATTCCCATGAAGGGCTGCGTTTCCACCCTGTCAAATGACATCAAGGCCATGTTGCCAGAGGCATTGGGAGTTTTGACCTCTAAAAGGCAATTTTCTCACTGTCTGCTCAGAAATGTAACATTTTTCATATTGAAGGCTGTTATATCATATCTTGTAGGTTTCAAATCTATAAATAACATACTAAAAATCTACAACACAATAAAGCCCCAGCTATTACCTTTTGCTATTAACACTGTAAGCATTAAATATCACAAAGTTAGCGCTCTATTCGCATAACTATTGGGCACCACAAAAAAAAAAAACAAACCAAAAACCACACATTAAACTGCATGACCAAGTTTACCATAGATTAATAGAGGCCAGAACTTGGTTCCCACTTCTGAATTTGAGAAAGAAAATATGCACTAGATCACCAGATACCTATGTAAGATTGGCCTTGGTCTTCCTTGTCTAAGTAATTCCTCCCTTGATTTCATAATGGAGCTATTACAGGGAAGAGCTTGAAGTGACAGGATGGACATAGGTTCATAACAGCATGTGAACAAAAAAGCTAAGAACTGTTCTTTGCATAGAATGCAGCGAGTGTGCTATAATTCTCACCAATAAATGAGCATGTACAGTTCTGTTCCCCCCCCAACCATTAATTCTTATTAAAAGCTTCCCATATTTTAATTGCAGTAGCTCTGCACTGAGCAGAGCTGCCAGTGAGCTTTGGTCTCAAAATTGTTGCTTCCCCAGTTGTCCCACAAAGGATGAAATACCCCTATATGCAACTTGTGACAACTCAGTTTATCCAATAAACATAGTTAGCCACAGTCCTGTACACACTCTTGAACCAAGACGATGTTTTTAAAGTAAGGAGATAAGAAGTCCTAAAACACTACAAGCACTGTTCTGCTAACTGCCCAGTTAAATACCCTCAGGGTTCTTTTTGTTTACTTCCTTTTGCCCATGTTAAAAAGTGTCACCAAATCTGTAAGAGAATCAGCATCTAAGTCATGCAGAGGCAAGCTGTTGTCTCTGAAAACATCAGCATTTTCACAAAATTATTCTATCCTGATACTGTCAGCCTTTTTCACAAAATTATTCTACGCAGCATACAGAGACTGAGGATCTAAATATCAAGACAAGTACTTCTGATGTTTTCCTCAGACTGAGATTTTTTTTAAGTTACACAAGTAGATGGCCAAGAAATTCAGTTCTTAAGACTACAAATCAACTTCCACAATCAGAGAAAAAAATCTTCGTAAGAACCCTTTGTGAAATGAGATAGAAGCACTCTTAGTGGTCCGTTGTTGTTTTTTTTTTAACAATCAGTAACTGTTCTCAAAATAATAGAAAGTAACCTTGCATGATTAAGTAACTGTTTATCTCAAAAATGCTCAATAAAGATCATGCTTTGCTTCCAAACATGAACCGTATATTGGCAAGCTTCCCCACATATCTGTACTTTAGAACAGATACTTTTTGCTATGTTCTTCAGCAAAGATAACTAATATTCTTTTTAATTTATAGAAGAAATGTACAAAACCTCAAGATAAAGTACTGTTTAGAACAATTTTTTTTTTCATAAAAGCAAAATACTAAAGTGCTCATCTTATTTCAGGAGTTTACTCCAGCATTTTCTTAGAACTGGCTCTACTTCCTACACTGTTCTACTACATTCTATCCTAGGAATGCCTCTTCATCAAACAGAATTTTAGTTACTACCCTGTTAATTTGTATAGACCACAAAGAAACAGTAACATAATTTCAGGATTCAAACACTTGAATTAAACACCTATTTCTGGGATGCCAAGTGCCAGCAGTGTTGACACAGTATTCCTTGAACGGAAAAAAGGAAAAAGAAAAAAAAAAACAACAGTTGAGAAAAAGCTTGCAATGCAGTGTGAAACTCTAGAGCTTACAGGTATCTAGATGACTAGATTTATTCAGTCACTATGTACTGAATCCAACTCCTAAATTATTTCCTTTCAATTTAGCTTATTCAGAGAGACCTTCTCCCTTATTATCAGTCTCAAAAAGGAATTAACTCCAAAATAAACATACACACATGCTTGTATATAGAAATCAGGCCTTTTTAAGCAAGTTATTTGCTTGAACCGCACTACTGCAAATAAGTCAGGCACATCCTCACTACAAATATGTATTTAAGTGCCCTACTGATACCAATTTTATATAAAGTATATATCCATATAGCTAAAAAAAACCCACATATTAGACACTTCCGTATGCCCTTGAAATTACACACACACACACACACCCCAAAAAAAAAGAAACTTACTATAAAATGAAAACATAATTTAGTTCATAGCATTTCTCCTGAGGACTCCTGACAGAACTTTATCCCAGCATGTAGGCATATGCAAAACCTTAAGCCTGCTACAAACTTTTGCCCTACAACCGAGTGCGGTTACAAGAGCGACATAACCCACACCCTGAGAGCGAGACTTGCAGCACAGATCAGCACTGTTAAATCTTTGCACACATCTAGGGAGGTGCTCTTCTACCGAGATGGCTAAAAGCAGGTATCAGTTCTACCGTCCCCACTACAACTACTTCAGCTGACAGAAGGAGAAGAGCAAGCATTCAGTATCCAATGAGGAATGACTGAAATGAGCAGAGAAAGAGCTCTACAGGAGGTCAGCCAAACTACGGCTGTAACTGCATCACCATGGTATATTTCTTCTGTGGTACAGCCACAACAGCAGAGTTAAGCACAACACTGCACCTAGGCAGATTTATAAGTAATTTTTAATTAACTGAACCCTAAAATATACCTTTGTTGCTACAATACTCCTGAGAGCCCCGTAACACAGATTAGGCTACCACACAGGCATTAATTAGAAACAACAACACTTCCTACCTCTCAGAGGACCACCCTCGCAAGCAGCTCCCCAGACACCTCAGGCCGCTCACGCCCGCGGGTCGCTGGGAGTCAGGGCTGGCGCCGGTGCCCCCGCCCGCGGCCCTCCACCTGCTCACACACAGTTTTGACCTCAAACAGCGCGGCACACCCAGCGGACCCATCACACCTGCCCTGCACAGCTGATCCCGCCCCGCCGGCCAGCCTCGGGGAGCGCCCCCGCACAGCCCACCCGGCTCC
>JAVJGI010000036.1:12041471-12217972 GCA_035590275.1 Ibycter americanus
TGGCCCGGGCTGCGGCCGCGACCTGCCCTCCCTCCGGCTCCCCGGGGGAGCGGGCTGCTTCATGGCAGGTCCTTAAACCTGCCGTTTTCATTTCACGTCTTAAATGCGCATGAAGGAATTGAACTGCACGAGTTAATAACAGCATTAGTTTCAATTAATTTTTATCCTGGGCACAATAAACTTTAGAAACAAAGCGCTTTTACATCCTTAATTAGTCTTGCTTCCCATCTGTAGTCTTTTAAGTGCCTGCTCCTTGATTTAACTTTGTCCCTCCTTCAGAGCCGCCTCCTTTTTCATTCTTCTCCCTTTTTTCTCGTTACCCCTTCCAGACTGCTGCCTGTTTCTTTCCTGCAACCTTTCACCTCCCTTGTCCCTATCTGTCTGCTCTGCTCTGTGCAGTTTATTTCTACTGTATTTTCCCAACATCAACAGCAGTATTGGTTACCATGGCCCCAAGCTATGTGCAGAGGTGGGAAAGCTTCATCCGCCCAAAAGTTCTTACACTTTTGAAGTCTTTCTTTTAGTAGGATCTGAAATGTATCATCTAGAGTGTGTATTAAATGAACAGTATTCCTGAAGGCTTTAGAGCAAGAAAGGCAACACCCTGGAAAATTCTGCAGTCTTTCAGCATTCTCTGCCCTAGGGTTATAGCCCTGGGCACGGAGCTGAATGGAGCTCTTACAACTGCCTTCTGTTTACCTTTTATGGTTAAAATAACAGCTTAGCAAAGAAGCAACTTCATGGAGAAACGATTCAGTGAAATCATCTCAAGCTGTAGCAGCATAGCTAGTTTAATCACCCCTAGAGAGCTGAACAACTGTGAGCACAATGGGACACAAAATCATTTTGTGTGTAAATGAGCATGGCATTGTGATTATTTCACTTTGCATGGGCAAATAGTTTTTACAAGCAGTACTTATGCAGTTAGCTTAGAAAGGCAGAAAAAGATAAGCTGGCTCTGAAAGATCTTGGTGTGTAATGTTTGAAAAACTAAATATTCACATAATTTGGGAATCAGGCTCTATTGATTTTGCCTTCAGCAGGTTCCTGTGTTACTTATTAGAGCAGGGTTATTGCCTGTGCCACTAGTTGGGATGCTGTATCCTGTTGTAGGCAACTAAAGAGCAAGGATTATTTTACATGGTTTAATAAATGAAGTTTGTTAGTGTTTCTGTGATATTTACCCTTAAGGTTTTAATTTTCACATCAGTATTAGAAAATATGTGCATAAAGACTTTCACCGGATAAATAAATTTAGGATTTTTGCTTTGTGCATAAAATAACTACATTACTCAGTGTGATGAATTTTAGCTGCATTTTACATCAACAAGAAGAAGGAGTCATTAGAAATAGGGTTACGGTACCTTAAGAAATAGGGGCTATTTATTTTTTTTGGAGCAATAGGAATGTTTTCAGTGCCCTTTATGTAGTGCTTAGCAATTACGCCCCTTGACAATTTGCTCATACGAAGATGATTGAATTCCACAACTTCAATAAAAACGTAGGATTCATTTTTTTAATACGAATCCTCTCCGACCGGGGGAAAAGCCTGTGTTTTAATTCCCCTTCTCTTCCCCTCCCCCAAAAAGCCAGTGGCACCCTCAATAAGTATGAAAAGCCATAAAAGTTTGAGAACTATTTTAGCTTTCCAGTGATTTTCTATAATTAAGTGTTTTTTCAACACATGCTCTAGCTGAGAGATGCCAAAAGCAGAGGATTGTTCAAAAGGTCCCTCCAGTGAATAGTATAAATTAAATATCTACTGTGTGAGTATGGCCTCACTGAGAATCTCAGACTCTTTACAGATCAAGGAATTTACTGGTATACCAACATTAAACAAAATCCTAAGATAGCAGCAGTGTTTAAATATGCACAAATAGATTCAGATCACTTGATCTTTAGCTATCTGTGCATATTTTAAAATTGAAGCCTGTATTTCAGGACAAATGGTTAAATGTAAGACGCGTTTACAGAGGACTGGAAGTCCTTTGATTTCATTTGGAAATTGTAACAAGGGGTGCAGATGAGCCCTAATTAGGCACTTGTTTTGTGAAACTGCCTGAGATTTATTTCTAAGGCAGCTCTGTACCATGCGAGGTCTGTACCTTTATCATTAGTGATAATAGTTGGGGTCTGAACAAAGACAGGGTTGACATTCAGCCTGGATCTTCTGACCCTTTCATTTAAGTGAAGGAGTAGAGAGTGAACATGAGTTTACAGTGCTCTTTGGTAAGAAAAAACCCCCCTTTGTCTGTGTTGCCAGACAGATGAGGCACCCACAGAGTAGTAAACATGACGCTAAAATACTGTAGGTACTTAGTATGTAAGTTGTTTTTAAAAGTTAGTTCTTTTATTTATTATATGACATATTTAGTGAAGATTGCCCACAACAGGCTCTTGTGGGAAACAAGAAAGCAGCGTCTTCAGTCATGAAAGGATTCAATCACTTTCCTTGAAGGTGGTGCTGTAGTAAAAATGTTAATGCCCAATTTCGCATCGGCTGACACAGAAGTCCTAGGACAGAGTTGGTATTTGCTTCGTGTTCAGTGCAGATGTCCGTCCAGCCTCCGAAGAGAAAAGGATGTGGATTCATAATGGGGTGATGTATTTCTGTGCTGTAGATGCAGGAAATTCTTAGGAGCTATCTAAGATGAAATACAGTAAATGGAGATGTGATGACTTTGTGAAGCTGTCCAGATGTATTAAGCTTTTTCAATCCCTTCCTATATAGCTCAGAAATTTTTTTTACAAAGAATGTTGCTAATTGTATGTTCATCGAGTGGAGTAGCCAGGCATCTTGTGCAAAATACTGCTGAGAAAAAGGCGAGACCAGCTTTAGATTTCTAAGAAACATTGTCAAAGTAATGTGGGAGAAATGGGAATTCACTTTGCAATGCTGCATGTAAAGTGCTTGTCAGATGTAAGGAAGAGCCTGGGTGCTTGGTAGCATGCTTGCAGAACAAAATACCAAGAAAATTAGATTATATTCAGAAATGTCTTCAACTATAATGTTTTGCATATGTTGCTTTACCCATAAGGGGGAGAATGGATGGACATTTTTTTAAACTTTATAAAAGGGGTTTTTTTCCATTTGACATGTATGCCGTCTATACCGATTTAACTGAAATCAGCTTTGAGACACACGTTTCATGCAGAATAAGCTGTGCTTTTCTTACAGAAGAGAATTGAGGAATTTTCTTTTGCTGTGGTTGTCGTGTTCATTTTTTAAGACATTTCAGTATTTTTTGCTTTGGATGTCAGCTGAGGATTTTTGGACTCAATTCAGAAATTTCACTAATTTTCAAATATTTTATTAGGTGGATTGTTGAATTTGTGATTTCGTGTGCCAGATTGTGTGGTACTTTCTAACGTGTCTTGTCATGGGTCAGTTTATATATCACACTGTTTTCACTGCTTCCAGGTATTAATTGCTTTCCGTTTGAAAGTTTATTAGTTCTTTATGTCTAATATTAAGGCTTAACTGAAAATTATCCATTTATTTCACAATTATTGAAAATAAACCAGAAAATTGATCTTAGTTTGATGTGAAATTTACTAGATGTATAAACTAAATGCCTTAGGTACTGAGGAAGTCACTAATTTAGAGGTGTCTCGTTACTGAGACAAACTTGCAAAAACCCCTGAATCCCAATTCACAAATTGGTTATTCGTTTGTCAGGGGATATTTCACATCTAACACATAAGCCCGCGACCTTTAATTAGAATTTTGCAGTTTGTTTTATGCCCCTTGAGGCTGACACCTTGAAAAATTTTTTTCTTGATTTCTTATTGCTAATAAGCATCTTTCTCTTCCCCTCTGGTACTTTAAAGAAAATGATGCAAATACACTTAATTACAGTGGTGGCAATAATTTGTTAGCTGAATATGTGATCAGGCAGATGCAAAAATGATCTGATTAGATCTGTGATCACACTGGAAAGAAAGGTAACACACTGCTACATTTAAGAGAAACTGTTCTTTTTTGCCTTCCCTTTGCAGGAGGGAAGAAGCATGTCCCGTCTGTCTCTAACACGGTCCCCAGTTTCTCCTCTGGCTGCTCAAGGAATTCCTCTCCCAGCTCAACTCACCAAGTCAAACGCTCCCGTGCACATCGATGTAGGAGGACACATGTACACCAGCAGCCTGGCTACCTTGACAAAGTACCCAGACTCCAGGTAAGACCTTGGTGTTTTCAGGCTCGCTGCCCAAATTTCTGTTCGTTGCATGGAAAGAGGCATGTACTTGTGAGGAATATTTCAATGCAAAATACAATTTATTATATATTCACCACTTATGAATAATTCAGTTTCCGATTTATACAGAAACTTCACTGGGGTTCTACAGAAAGAAAAAAAAAGCCTGTAAAATTTATGTATTATTTAGAGAGTCTATTCATTTTCTCTCCCAACGTCTTCTGCACTCTGCCGATACGTTTGAAGCACCTGTTGGTGTGCTTTCCTAGATTATTTCCAACTGTACCAGGCAACTTATTTCTTTCAGATTTAGAGGGAGGAAAAAGATGGAAAAAGATCGGGGTTTTTTTTTTTCCTTCCTTAGAAAGCAGAGTGGCTCTCTTACACTGGGACTAATGGATGCTTCTGTTGGCCAGTCAAAATCCTAACCTCAGTGGTAGCTGTGTGCCTCAGTGTCAATGGTCATTCCCTTTGGGCAGTGGCCAGCTGACCGGCTCTGCCCGCTTGCAGCTGCAGGCTGGATTGAACCTTTGCATGCTTAAAGCTAGCTGATTTGTGCTGCACAGGTTGGTGACATGTCTGGCAAAATTTATTTAGATCTGGCCAGTATTATCTGAGACTAGACTCCAGGTACGCCACATTATGAATAGATGTGCCATGAGAGTATATTTGTGTATGTGACAGAGTCTTTATTATTTGCCCAGCGGGACTGGATACTGGGCACCGTGAGGGATGGGGGATCCTGGGCAGCATCAGACCTGTGACAGTAGCGTGGACAGGACCACTGTGTTAAGGGTTAAAGCACATTCATTGGAGCACTACATTAAGACATACCTGATTTTGATTTACAGTTACGATCACTAAACCAATTCCAAGTTTTTGTCATTCAGACTGCTTGTTTTTCAGAAAGGTAAGTGCCTCGTGTGTGACCAGGAGAAGGTGTAGACGTGCAGCGTCAGGGTGCCCAGCAGACAGGTTAAAGGAGGCACTATGGACTCAAAAGAAAACCAGAGCCCAGGTCAGCAGGTTTCATTGCCAGAAGTTTTGCTGCCTAGAAGGCCAGTATTTCCCTAAGGGCTTAGATTTTTTATTTTTTGGGGTATGACAATCAGCGTAAAGCTTAGTTTCATTTGAAGATTTTTCCTTTACAAGAACTAGGGATTTTTGCACAGATTTGGCAGGTTCCCAAGCGATAAATGACATTTATGGAGACACCTTGAAATGCCTCTGATGTCATGAAGCATATGGCTGTGATTTCATTCGAAGGAAAGGGAGCTGCTGAAATTCTCTATGGAAAAGAAACAGTTCTTAAAATACCTGTATTTTATGGTCAGGCCAAAACAATATGATTTTTCTGGACAGTGTCTGTTTAATGATGTCTGTGTGGTACTGCTTCAGTCATAGAGAAGAAATCTGTTCAGTGGGGAGAGATTTATAACAGAAGCAGACAAATGCTTTATAGTATAAAAAAATACAGAGAAGATTCAGCAGTTGTAATAGAGTGGCACATCTGTTTCCACATTTTAAAATATCACTGCTGAACTATTTTAAAAATGTGCCCTGTATCAGACTTACTTAATAAAAGCTTCAGTTATGGAAGCTTTGGGAGAATATACATAAATTCACAAATTTTATTTAAAGAAAATAGAATACGATTTAAAGCTTTTTTTTCTGTTTGATAAACCAAGTGTATTTCTTCAGATTTTGTACTTTGTCTAAACTGTAAGTACAAAACTGTGACTGACCAGAGCTCACGTGCTGCCTCATGTTTTGCTGTGTACTCTCCTCCGTTTGTAGTGCTGTGTTATCTCCTAAGGCTTCAATGCTTTGTTACCTGCTCAAACTTCAATTCTCACTGGAGTAAGAGCTTACAGGATGAGACCTTTTTATAGCAAAAGATAACCCTTCACCAGTGTCCCAACTAGGACGTATTGCTGTGTACATTATGAAGCTGGATGAAGGGTACACCTTCATTTATAATTTTTTTCAATTTTTTTTTTTTTTTTAATTTGTTTTTCTGCAGTGCTGTGTAGTAGACTTGGTTGGTTACCCCCCATTGAATCTGGCCTGCTCTCATTCCTGGTTAAGGGAAAGTACTTGCAGTTATTTCAGTGGGGATGGTTGGAGCTCCTGGTGTTGCTTTGCTGCCCTGGTGTGTATATTCTGTAAGGCACAGGCTGTCTTCACAGTGGTCTGGCTGGGAGAGGAATCCCAGGTCTGGGTCTGTCAGGTGCAGGAAGGAGATAGCTTTTCTGAGCAAGACGTCTGGAAATAATGCCAGAGCACTGTTAGCTTACGCTCAGAAAAAACATGTATGGCCACATACAGAGGCATGGCCATACTTACCTGCACACAGAGCTTTCTTTTTTGGACAGTGTATTAAACTCTTGATCTGAGCGTCAGTTTAAAAACTTCAAGTCTAAGAAATCAAACAAATCTGTAGATTGTTTTTTGGCAAAAGATGTAAGCATATCCTGAAACGCTTTGCTGAATCTTAGCTTCAGTCACATAAAATAGCTTGCGCTCACTAAAACTGAAAGCTGTGGGAACAAACTTCCTCTTTATTTCTGTTACAATCTCTGTTTCTTCCTCTGTGCTCCAAAATCCTAACTAGGCTTTTAGTTTGTAGTATATACTGTACATGTGTGTTTAAGGACACATACAGACTGTGAACATGTATAAATACAATCAAGGTATGCTTACACAGAGACATCACATGCTGATGGAAAACAGGAAAAAAAAATAAAATCAGCAAATCATGTTCATACTTCCATAGTATTTTGAGGAGGCCCAATCCTGTTAGGCCCTGAACAAACTCAGTTCACATTGACTTCAATGGGAGGGAAGAGCTCCCAGCAGCTTGCCAGATCAGGCCCAGCAGGAGCAAGTATAGGTATGACCAGTTCCTGCCTATACCTGCTCTCCCGTCACCCCTCTGGTATGATATAAATTACACCTGACAGCAGGCAGCGTGATACATTTCTTATTGTAATTTGTTAGGATTGACTGTGCTCAGCCCACTTAGCTGGCTCTGCTTGGCTCTTCCCAAGTTACGTAGTGGGCTCCAATTAGGGAAGGGAAAGGACCTGATTCTGGAAGTCTGTGTCATATGAGCAACTAGCTGGTGATGTGAAGTTGGAGGCCAAATATTGCATTTCAGTGATCCCAGAGTTGTTTCAGAGCAACTTTGACGAAGTCTTTGATGTTGTTTATGTTAGTGCTGCTGGGGAAAGAGCATTTGTCCATTGATTAAATTAGCGTAAGTAAAGGATGCCAGATTAGCCATTAGAAGGGATAGATAGATGCCCCCTTTCCAGTAAATTTTTATGGGCTGCATAAATTCTCTCAGCTAAAAAGGAGAAAACTTGAGCAGCACACAACTGGTGTGACAAAGAAGGTCAAACAGCCACTGTCAAAGATTGTTTCTAAACTACTTACATTCACCTTACGTACTACTCTTACACACCTTTCCAGTTGGCTTTTTGAATGAAACACCATACTAAAGAAATACTAAGAAAACACCAAACTATAAGAAATTGTGGTCACCAACAGCATAGTGATGGTGGTCACTGAAATTATCTCAGAAATAATATTATTAATCCCTCTTCCTATAGCCACTTAAGGCTGCTTTCTGTGCATACCCAAAATCGTCATTAAAGGTAACAAGCTTTGGAGGTACAAGGAGGCTGATGTTGTCTTACCTGGATCTGAGGCTGGATTTCAGGAGTGTATTTTCAGCAAGTTCTCCCACCAAAACTCCCAACTCTGGTAGTTGTGAGTTACAGGTAGAAAGAAGGAAAACCTGTTGAATTCAATGTCATGACCCTTACCACAAACATCTTATTTCTGAAGTAACTGGCTAAGCAGACAAATTATTCACCTTTGAGAGCATTTCCGCTAGAAATTCCATTCATGTTTTCACCCAGAGGACCTCTGAAGCAGCCCCTTCACACATTGACACTTGAATATGGATTTATGTGACAGACTGTAAAGGCTGCAAAACCTTTAGCACATCTATACAGTGAGTTGCAAATTGTATTTATCCAAGGGAGTGAGACAATTCTTCATTTAAAAAACAAACCCACACCAGAAGTCGAAGCTCCTGACCTGCAGTCAGGAATACCCAAAGACATTGCCAGATCCTCCAGTCTTACTCCCACTGAACTCGGTGGCAGATGGCTCATTGACTTCAAGTGGAAAAGAAGTAGAAGTTCCAAATCCCTGTGTACCACAGCAAGCCCCAGCTACTCAATTTCACTGGAAATTTTGATACCACTTTGAATTCCTGTTAGAAAGCAGAACAAGTTTTCATCAGAAGCCTGTCCTTGCAGCCCTGAATAATGTTTTTAACTCAGGGAATTGCTGTGAGCTCTTTGTGAGTTGTTCTGCTGTAAAAGGTAAATATATTTACCTTACATTCTTGGTTAATTAGTATTTGTTGAAAAACCCTCTATTGAAGATAAGTATGCTGTTTTGTTCAAATTATATTTATAAAAGCTCATGCTTTCTGTGGTGTTAGTCATGTGACAGAAGCGAGCAGGAATAATTTTAATTGACGTGGCGCTGTCTAGGTGGGAGTAGTGTGGGTGCACAGACCCCAGGAGCCTCCCCCTGACAGTTTGTAGCCCACCATGTTTGGGACCTCTCTGCTCCCAGCCTTTCCTCTTCAGGAAAACAGAGCTTTTTGGCCCCATGGCCCAAGGCATGTCGAGCCAGTGCTAACATAGTGCACATCCCGATCTCAGCTGGTGGGGAACCTGGGCTTTACCGCCCTCTTCTCTGGAGGCTATATCCTCCAAAGAAAACCAGCACAGGCTTTATTAACTGTTTCAGAAACTCAGAAACTCATGACTGTTAGCTGTTACAAGACATAGTAGAGTTTTCCAGGCATATCCTTGCCTCTCTTTCCTTTGAACTCATGGACTTTTTTGGTCATTTACAAAGGGGTTCCCTAAAGCACATGTCTTCTCCTCTGACTGTGTCTTGTCAAAACAAACAGTCTTTTATAGATGCACCCTCAGACAAGTTCTCCTACCAGCTGTGACCTCCTGATTCTAGCTACTCTGTAGGTATCTGTGGTTTTTAATTCCCTTACCTTTTTCTCCAGCACCTCCACCTCTCTGGTTGCTGGAGCTCAGCACTGACACCTGAGATCTTCTGCTTCTCCCCTCCTTTCTGCAGCTGCAGCGGGCTGGGCTGAGTTCAGGGGAATGCTCTTCTCCAAGTTTTAGGACCCCTGTGTTGACCCTGACAACATGATTTCTGACCCTGTATAGCCAGATACAGTGGTTTTGTAAACTCAAATACACCTGCTACTGAAACCTACAAGATGGTTTTTCCACATCACCCGTTACATGAAGGGCTCTGTACTGTGTCTGCACTTCTTGGGGGGGGAGCAGGGAAATTCTTAATTTGTATATGTTTAGGCTATATAATTCTCCATAACTGAGAACATCTCACATTTTTTGCTCATATAGCATCAATCCAGTGTCACTCTTAACTAACTTGCTAATTTCCAATCAGATCTGTGTATTATTGATGTTACTGCCTGAAAACAATGTCCATTTAGCAAATTTTGTCACTTACCCCACGCTGGCAGTTAGGGTGTAAATCAGTCCTTAAACAAGGCCTGTACTCAGGACAGGTTAAGTGGAGTGAAGACCAGATTTGTTCATAACCAGAGACTGTTGGTGGCTATGAAAGCAGAGCACATTTGAGGGCAGGATCCCGGTCTGGAGCAGAAGCAGTGTCAGCTCTCCTGGGCCAGCACAGCCTCCTGCCAGCCCTGTGCCACAGAAGTCCTGCACCACTGTGGCATTGGTAGCATCCATCCTGACATAGGTGTCTCCCAAACCTCTCTGTGCCACTGTTATTCCACGCTACTTACCCACCCAGCATCTGTATAGTGTCTTGTCCCTCTTAATCCCTCTCTCATCCCTGCACACCCACTAAATTACTCTGTTTTAAGCACAGTGAAGGACATAGGCAAGCATGCTGCCATGGTGCATTTCGCCCTTCGTAAGGTTCTACTCTTCCCACCAAGGTCAGTTGTGGAGCAGTCTGTTTGCAGGGTGACACCAGGCTTTGACACTCATGGGCTACAAACTGTTGTCTGTTACCCAAAAGGTAGAGCTTCTGAGTCAGAGCCAGCAGCCCACGTTCAGGCAAAGTGCTACAAAATGCACCTGCACATGAGCTGCAGCAGAAAGCTCAATTTTAATAGGTACTGTGAACTTAAACCATACACAGACTTTAAAGAAAAACACCTGAAGAGGCAGGAGCAAGTGTTTTCCCTGCACATTACAAATACTTAGAGATGCAGGTTATGGGCACAAGCACCGTGCACATGTAGTGACAGGGCACACCAGTGTGGCAGCTCTGCAGAGAGGGGTGAGCCTGCTAGGGCTCCCCTGGGCTCTGCCGTTGTTTAAGGCAATGAGGTGTATGCTGCAGATGAGAACAAGTAAAGGAGCTGAAAATCAGAAGTTTGGTTATATGCAGTGCCTTTTCTGAACTAACATAAGGATTTTCATGGAGGTTAAAATAATTTCTGGATTTCATTTCATGCACCTGCAATTTAGAGATAAATCTTTTGAATTTTTCTTACTTGGTTGTTGACTGGGCAAACCTGTCTTTGGTTTCCAAGGGAATTTGGACCAGAAGAACACTTAGGACAAAAAAACCCTGAAAAAGGGCTTTTTCCCTTCCCAGCCCCTGTCGCCCCACCATCTGCCTGCGGATGTTGCACTTGCCAGAGTGGGAACTGGAGCAAGTGAAGGAACTCTTACTGCCGGGCTGCTGAATCAGATAGTGTAAAATGAACCAGTCTTTCCCCATCTGCAAAGCCAAGTATTGCTGTTTTGTATGGGCTGCTGCATGACGGAGGTCACACAAGTCCATACAGCGCTTTGATAAGCTCTGGGAAAGGTGTGAAAGGTTCATTCCTATGGGCAGACGTGTGTTGCTGCTTGGATGGATCCGGCACAGCTCCCAGGCAGTGCACAGGGAGAGGTGAGGAACTTGCAGGCTGGCCAGAGCCGCTACGGCAGGAGGTCCACCAGTCCCTGCTCCGCAAGCAGCAGAGCACGACCTGTGCCAGGGGCACATGGCTTGGCCTCTATGGAAAATAAAAATAATCTGTAACAGGGATGTAATTACAACTAACAAAATGAAGATGTTAGATACCCTGTCTTGAGCTTTCACTAGTGGCAAAAAGTCCTGGATTTGGGGTCTGGCAGAGCCCACAGAAGCACACCGCAATAGCAGTTCCCCCACATTACCCAGGGCTGCTGTTGCTCAGCTGGAGATTTGGTGGTAAAGTAGAATAGTCCCTGTAACCCTAACCCTTCACTCCAGTGATTTGGGGAAAACAGGAGGGAGGGAATTTATATTGAAACCGATTCTTCAGACCTGTCTGTGTCCACCTCTCCAGGTTCTCCTACTAACCGGCATGTAGGGAGCCACGACAGAGCTGAGCTGTCTGCTGTGATAAAGGTGTTTACTCCTTAGTGGGCTTCATAACTGCTGCCTTGCCCAGCACAGCTGCTGCCCAGGGACTGCCTGCAGGCTCTGGAGAGGAAAATAGAGTTTACCCTTTGGGAGCACAAATCTTACTGTAATTGGGTGCTGAGATTAGGCCCTGTCGATAAATGAATTATTTGTGTGGTTACTTGGAATACTTGATGAAATGTACAAGAAAATACTGCCTAGCCTAGTCTCTGATGAACACTTTTTCAGAAAGTGTTTCTCTGTACACATTTACAGCCCGGGTTGTGTGGAGTACTAGACACAAATTAGTATCATGGTATCTAGGAAGGGGCAGACCAAACTAGTCATGGAGAGGAGAAGATAGCAAATCAACACTCATCTGAGTTACAGAAATGAAATTACGGCTGTGGTGCTGTGCCTGGCACAGGCTGTTGAAAAAAACCCAAATTTGAGAAAATTGCACATTCCTATGCAGGTACTAGCTTACTCAGCTCAGCTAGTTGAAAGGAAGAACAGACATCTCCATGCAGCTTGCACAGCCTGCCCATGGTCAGGAGGGATGTCACTCAGGGCCTCTCAGAAGAGTCTAGAAAATGAACCTTGAACAGTGTCTCCAGTACCTTCAGCACAAAACACAGCTGGCCTCATCTCATTTTCTGCTCTTCGCTTTCTTCTTCTGCAATGATAACACAACTGTAGTTGGGTTGCACGTAGCACATCAGCAATTCCCACCCTTCCTGCTTACAACAGGCTGAAAACTAGTCTGGTTTATTAGAACTCACAAAGAGAAGCCAGCAGACAAGGAAACAAAAATTCAGCTTTTCAAGGGTTTTTTTAGTTTAGTGTCCTGTAACAGTTTCTGAGGTTAGTTGGTCAAGTACTTCTGACATTTCTTTCATTGCTACTTTTGCTTACCACTCACCTGACAGGGCCAGCAGCACACTTCAACTTTTCTTTCAGCAGTCATTTTCAGGGCAGTAACATGAAAAGCATGAGCAGCATATTTTGCAAAACCACTCCCACAGCACACTGCAGACACAGCCTGTCTCCTCCTTTTACGTGCTGCTGGTGGAGGCTGTTCCTGCCGAGGAGCGTGGTGTAAAGTACTGCACCTGCGCTCGGGTCCACAGGTGTAGCAGCTTCACACTGAAAGCAAAGGGGCATCTCCTTCACTGATTGCATCTTCCTGTGCTGTGTGTCCAGCTCTCTCATCACATGGACAGCAGTTATGTAAAGATGTGGATTCGGTAGCTTTGTACTGGAAATCACGTCCTGAGGTCACAGCTCACCATACCGGTGGAGCAGATGAGGTGTTACCGCTTCATATTTGGTCTTTGAATACACGTGACTGGTCTTTTGATTTATAAAGACCCTGCAATGGCAAGCAGACCTGATCTGCTTAGGGGGATATTTCATGAACTACTTAGGAAGTTTATAAAACAGACTCCCTAGATCATGAAGCAAGGGGGTATCTGTTTTGTAAGGAACATGTTATGAAATGAATTTGTCTCTAGGCCTAACTTAATTATTTTAATGATCCCACTGGTGGTTGTCGTAGGTGTCTTTCTGTGTATATATTGTGACCTACATGCTTGTGATCACTTACGAAATCTAAGATTTAAAAATACATTGGACCTTACTAATTCCTTGCCTACTTTCACTGAAATAAGTGGAGGTGGTTTGGGTATTGGTACGTTGGGCCAAATCTCTCTTCCAATGAAGTCAATGAGAGTTTTACCGTAAGCTTAGATGGGAACAAAATAAGCCTTATTCTTTTAGAAAACTGGCCTAATAATAAACCAGGCCAGAATAATCCCTAGTGTAACCCTGTTGACCTCTGTGGAGTTACACCAGGGATGTATACTGATGTGATGTGTGGAGAGGAGGTAAGAGAACCTGAACGTTGTAGTAAGATGCTTCTGCTAGGTAACCATGGTGCTCTTGTCCCAGAAACATGTGAAGGTGTAAAACCAATAGGCGAGTGAAGACAAAGCACCGTGCACTGATGGGTGTGTGCACATACCTTTCCTGGTCAGATGGCCTTCCCAAAGAGACAACTCCGCTGGTTTTGAAGGAGTTACCCAAAATTTGTACCTGAAATCAGAATTAATCTATTAATGGGTTAAGAAAATCTTTAAGAACAAAGTGCATATTTAAATAGAAGAGATATTCTGGCATGCAAACACAGGATTCATATGTGAAAGTGTAAAAGGAGGCTAGATCTCTCGAGCACAGAGTAACAAGATGGTGTGGAGGGTGCCAGGCTGTAGCTGACACGGGTTGTGCCCCATGCTGCTGCTAGCCACATTGACTTTGCCAGGTTTCTGTGTTAGAGGAAATGTAATAAATTGGTGGGTATGCCTAGTCCTTGCAGCACATCAGCTTGTTCCCTTGTGCTGTACTGACATTAAATGCATGATCTGGTGACTGAAACAGGTAAGTACTGTCAATCACTCTCATCCCTGGTATAACTCCATTGATACAGTTATACCAGGCTGGTGGCTCTCCTAACCAAATTTGATAGCTGGGAGAAGCTACAGAGCTAGAATTAAACACCAGAGTTATAAACTCATATCTCCATGTTCTGTCCACCAAAACACCTACTCCTTCACCTCATCTGCTGTGATTAGCATGTACTTCAATCTTTTGATGCTTAAAAAAGAAATGATGCCTGTAAACATTTTAGAGAGGGTTGTTTTTTGGTTTTACCTGTTTTGCTCTCACTTGAAACTGCCAGGCAGGATGGCTCTTAGCTGCACATGTGTGCATGATTGCATTCCTTATTGATGCAGTCACCCTGACGACTGCCTGCCTGTCAGAGCTGGGCACCAGGACGGATAGGCTGAGCAGAGGTATTCCGGTGTTCACCTGTACTGTGTTGATTTCACTACTGCAATATGGTATCCTATGGTCAAAGGCTAAAATTGCTGCTTTTTTATCTGCTGAGGACCACAAAAAGCAAAACCTGAAAGGAGTCCTGCACGTGGATGCTGGGAAGCTATTATGCAGCGTTTGCACCGTTGCTCTTGGTCAGACTCAGAAGGGATCAGTTGGCAAGCATTGGAAACTGAGATTTGCACCGTAAAGCTGAAACACTGAAGGAATCCCAGTCCAAAAGGCAGGCTCCCGTTACGCCTCTCTCCTAATGGAGTGCAGATGCTACCAGTGCTGCAGGTAATCCGTTTAGATCTGGTAGATGCTTTTGCAGCAGCAAGTCTCTCTCTCTCTCTCGAGAAAGTGGACAGCGAAAGTCAGGGACTCTTTTTAACCTCTTTGGTGTCATACTGTGTTATGCCAACAAGTTGTACCAGTGTGATTTACACCAAAGGCTGCAGCTTTGGCATTTGGGGAATGTGGTGTGCCTTCTGGGAGACCGCTGCCTAAATTCTGCTGTTGCAAAATTTACATACTATTTCACGGACAAATTTGGCTAGTGGAACTTCACGGGGACCAGTAGACAACAGAGAAACCTGGTCCTCTGCTTGTGCTGGGGTTGTCTGGGAGGGAACGAGGGCTGAATTTGGGCCAGTGTACTTAACACTGCTGCTGAATGAAGAAAAACATTCAGTGACTGCTTTTTAATGTTACAGAGGGGGGAGAAAAAAAATCACACATGGATTTGTAACCAGTTCCAAACATACTTCCTCTTCTGTTCACATCCAGTTGTATTCTGTTTGCATATGCGAGGGTTAAAGCAGGGGCCTGCTTCTGCTTTCAATTAAATCACAGGATGTTTTGGCCTTGACTTCACTGGGACCAGAATCAAACCCATGACCATAGCATTGTATTTAAGAATGAATCTCTCGCAGTCACATAAAAAAGCCAGGTTCAGCTTTCAGTATCTCATCAAATCCAACAGTTTTAACAGTTTTCTTACTATTTTAAAACTTTTGCCAAGCTTAATTCAGTAGGGCAAGTGTCCTCTGTGCAGCAGGTATATTGCTGCCTCCTTCCAGAGTGCGGGTTCTCTCTCCGTAGCCCCTAGGCAGGGGCTCCCCCTTTTTGTGGGAACGTGGCTGTGGAGCCAGGCTCTTCTCAGTGGACATGTCGGCGGGTCACTTCCTCTCTGTCCCTGCTCGCCGGCTCTAGTAACACAAAACCTGCTGGAAATTCCTCTTTGCTTCTGCCTTTCATCTGCCGACGGCTCGGGCTCACCAGCAAAAACTGTTACACAAGTCTTCCTACTTGGTCTGGATATACGGGCTTTGGTAGTTGTTTTCTCTTCAAAATAGTTTTTTAGCAAATCGTTCTTGACGTGTGCAGTTTAAGTGAACAGCCAGGAAAAATATGTTGGGTGCAGCTTAATCAAATGTAAGAATAGGAGCATCATTCATTCATCATTTTGAGTGCCATAACAAAAATGGGGGTAGAGAGAACTGGATGCAACTTCCCAATCACATACGTGCTTGCAGAGAATGCTAACCCGTTGCAGTCTGCCCCTAACTCCCTGCAGTGTCTTCATGCCAGAGTGAGTGGTGATGTGAGCGGTACTGGAGGTGTACAGTAGTATAATTGCAGCAGTGTTACATTCTGGGACTGGGCAAAATTGGTGTCGTTCACTCACAGGAGGACAGAAGGATGGGTTGCAGGAAGAACGCAAGATAAGCTATTTTTTCCCATATTGTCATTCTCAGCAACAGAGCGCTTTACCAGTTTAACGGATCAGCATACCAACCAAATGCCCAAGCAGTGTGGGCAGTTTCTTTTAAGCAGAAAGCTAATTTATCACTACCCAGAGAGGCTGGTATCATTCCTCTTCACAGCAGTGGAGAGCGTCCCAGTGCAGTGGTGGCTGGTGTGGGCACCGAGGGTCGCCCGATGTTCCTGCTCATCCCAGACAGTGCAGTGCTGCACAGTCCCCGGCAGCCTGTCTCTGGGAACATTTTCCTGTGGATCTGGAAATAAATAAAAGAATCGTAGGAAAAAGCTGCTCAGCTTTTGTATGTCTGGGATCAAGGTAGAGGGCTGTGGCTCCAGCAGATTAAATATTCTAGCTATTTACATGAGCAGCAGGTACCAAAGTGAATGTGTTAGCTGTCACCGTTTACCCTTTATAAAAGGTTGTGCAGCGCTTGAGTATCCATCCCTCTTTCTCCTGCTGTGTACTGAAATGTGCTGGTTTCACAGCACCCACACATGCAAAGGATGCGGAGGGCCAGGCTCGCACCGTGAAAGGTGAACGAGTTACATTTGAAATTTTCCCTGCCTTCACCGAGTCCCAGTGGGAGTTTCGCTCTTGACTTCAATGAGCGAGAATTTAGCCCATTTATATTAAAATATAACTAGTATCTGCATGTTTTCCAGCCTCCCAGCATGCCCAGCTGTACGAGGGTGATGGTCGTGGAAGTAATGTCCAGATCTAGTCAGATTTGAGAATCTTAGTAAAAATACTGAGTTAGCTTCCACTTGAAGTTAGAGCAAGTAGATGAGCAGCAAGAGAGCTGGCATTTGGTACAACCCTGTTCTCATCAGGGCCTTCATAGCACCATGATTTAGGGCGAAGGGATGCTTAAAGGAATAGCAAGAAAAGGCTTGTATAGGCAGGAATGTTTTGTTTGAATTGTGCATCTTCTCATGTATTAACAGCTTAATTCTGTTGAGTGCCCGCAACTCCCACAGAGTTTGAACTGAAAAGCAGTTCTTGCAGGATTGGGACCTTTGGGAAACTAGGGAACACTTTGGGAAACTAAGATGCTAGTTTAGGAGTTTGTTTTAAATTAAAGAATTTTTGTTCCTGCATTGATTTTCATGGCTGAAATTTAGTGTAAATTCTCTGCTGAGAAAACATGAAAGGCCAGGATCCCTCGCAGCGCTCAAATCAGAGCAGCAGCAACAATAGCGTAATAAAACCAGGCTAGTTTTGCAATATAAATTTGTATTAATATTTTTAATCTTCACCAGCTACTTAGACAAAAGTTCAGCTAAAACGAAGCAAAAGACACAAGAAGAGCAAAAGTAACCTGAACTTTATACTGGAGAAAATGATAGTACTGCATCTTCAGCTAACAGATGCTTCTTTAACTTCAAATCTAAGTCCACAATGTAAAATAGAGGAATTCCCAAATCGATAGGTATTCCCTACAACATACGAATTTCTGTGCAGTTACTTGGACTTGGGCATATTTCTCTGAAAGGATAGAATTTAGCTCCTACTGTTAACAAGTTCGGTGTTTTGAGGGTTCATATTATATTGTAATATGATTTGGTTACTTTTATTAAAAATAGGCAAGTCAGCCAGGCTCTGCCCTTCTCACTCTCCCCAAGTAGTTGCTGCTTGTTAGGAGCAGGGGTGGCAGAACTGGCCTATCTTGATCTACAGTAACTGCAGCCTCTCCGCCTGCGCTGGGCTGCCATGCATCTGCACACCCGCTGTGGTCAAGGCTTCTCTTCTGGTCCTGGTTGCTCCAGAGCAGCTCAGCCAGACCAAATGAATGCAGACGGTATGGTTAAGCATCAAAAAATAATGGGAGGCTGTTTGTCACTGTCTCTGTTACAAAGGATGAACAAGCCATGTCAGTGGCATGTAGGGAACTTTTAATGGAGAAATGCAAATTGTACCTGTATTTGAAAGTTACATTTTTTTGTTGTTAAGCACAGCAAATGCATTTCGTGACTGACAACTTAAATAAACGTGGTGGGGTGCTGATGCGTGTAGTGAACGAGTGCCGTTCTGCCTGTGTCTACTTACCCTGCCTATAAATGTGGTTATACGCCAAATGCAATGAAAGGATTCGTAATACAGCAATTAGCATACTAGAAACTGTTTAGTGAAGTCTTTTTATAGCTGTTAAAATAACACACTCAAATATACAAACGCTACTTTAATAAGGCAAAATAAAATCATTATCCGGGCGGAGGGCTGGATCCTGCCACCATTACGTATGGCTAGGCAGCGCTTTGCTCCTGAGCTGTTGGCTCCCCGCGAGATGGGCAGCAGAAGCAGGTCCCCAGTGAACAAACACGCTGCTGATAAATTTGGGATGAGTGACCAGTGCTCATGGGCCTAATCCCAGTATCCCAATGAAGTGAAGAGCTTAGGGTTAATACCCTTGTAAACCTGGTGTGAATGAAAAGCCTGGAAAGGAAAGCTCATGGGAGCCTCAATTCCCTTAGTCGCTGGTCTGCTCATTGCAATTGTTTGACCACTCCTCCTCTCCTCCCTCAAGACCTGATGGGATGCTTGGCCGTATGGATGCAGGACCAGGGTGGCTTTTGACTACCAAGAGAATTTTTTAATGCAGGAAAAGACACTGGCTTCACTACCTGGGATTAGTATTTCCAATTTCTTGTCTTAACTGCTAACTTACTGTTAAATGCTGTCTCTACAAATTAAGCGTCATGTATAAAAATCTAAAAATACATATATATTTCCGTGAAATCATATATCAAAGTCACGTGCCACATTGTCTTAAGTGTGGAGATAGGCTGTTAACAACAGGTGGAAGAGAAGGAGCTGTAAGATCTCTTATCCTTACTGTGAATGCTTTGTGATATTTCGAAAATAATAGGTAATTTCCACTTCAGTGGATTTTATTACCTGTTGCTTCAGTGGACTTTTAATTGATAGCAACAGAGAACTGAAAACATAATTGTCCATGCCTTTGTTGTAACTACAAAATCCATTACATACCTAATTTTGCTTTTTAGTGACGGGTAAAAAGAAAAAAAAATCCTTCCAGAACTTCTTAAGAATGATTCTGCGTGGTAGCTGATAATGTTCTTTATGGATTATTGACTTTTAAAAATACATGTTGTTACTATATAGACTAGCTCTGATCTATTGAAAAAATAGATATTCTAGCCTGAACACCAAAATATGAAGTATTAAATCTAGGTAATAGATCCTGCAGTTCATTCAGGTGCTTAATAGTTAATGAGCGTAATATCCTTCGAAAGCACTGCAAAGTGAGCACATGGCTCAAAAACCTCCTATGGCATTCCAGGATCAGCATTGGAAGGCAGGAACAGGAGGTTACAGGAACTGGAGATGGATAAACCTGTTACCTTGTGAGTTACCTCCTCCGTCCCTCTGCTGAGATCAGACTGTACTACTTGATGCTCTTTCCTTGTTAAAAATCGAGAGACGGGCTTTGGGGTCACAGGCTTTAGTGTCTCCATTTGGTTCTCACAGGTCAGTTTTGTACTTTAATATCTGTGGTCACTCACTTGTGCCATCAGGATTGAAGGGTCTGGAGCTGGGCGATGCCCGTATGGGGCCAGGCAGTGCCTGTAGGATGCTGGTGGCTGAGGCTGCCCTGCTGAAATGTAGGATGCTCACCCTGGTCTTGTAGGAATGGTGGGGGAAGGAGTCAGTGGTCGGGGTGGCTCGAGCACGCACGGAGCAGTGACCTGCCTGACACCGCGGGCTTGATGCCTGCACTCCATTTGGGACTGGAAGCTGGGACCTGATCTGGGCTTACTTATGCCAGAACCCCCCTTTGGGGCACCTTTCTGTGTATGCAGGCACATGAACCGGTCCCAAAGCACGCATGGCTGCTTGGATTTCAGTTTGCAGAGCAACGATTTATACCCTCAGTTTAAGGCACAGACTCTCCCCCACCCTCACTTCTTCCCATCACTGTACAAATAAAAGATTTAAAAGATGCTTAAAACAAAATTCTCCCCAGCTGAAACACCCTCCAAGCCCAGCACATGCCTGAAGCAGTCTGAGGTGGTCAAGATGTTATCTTTGATTAAAATGGAAACTGTGGCAGAGCCGTGAGGGCGAAGCCTGCGCCGAGTTCCTGCAGGGTACCACAGCCAGGTCGCGTGTGCGCAGACCTGCGCTGCAGACGGTGCCTCTCCCTAGCACTGTTTTCCCATAATTGGAGAAGGGCCTAAAATCACTGGTCAGGTAGCAGGGTGTGAAGGTATGGTATAACTATACAATAGAGCTTTGTTTATGGACTTTCACGCTAATTATAGCTGAAGTTTTAAATTGAGGCAGATCAGAAAACCTGCTGCAGCCAGATGCAACCTTTAGCCACGTTACTCACTGTGCAGGGCATGAGGGAGCATGTGTCCTGGCAGAGACAGCATTTTAACATCTCTTCGTCTTACCTACCATGGGGCCAGAAGGCAGAAGACACCCATTTGCTGCTCAGCTGGGTTACCCCTGTCCTCTTCTGGCCAGCCCTGCCTGTGTTTCGGGTGGGTTGGGTGTTTTGACGTACGTCCCTGGGGAAAGCAGCTGCAGGTACTTTCTCCATTACAGTTTGCTTTGCTTGTGCACAAACCCTCTCAGTTTTACAGTAAAAATAATGGAAATACAAGAAACACTAAAGGTCTGGCAGCACTGTCCACTGCCCACCCGGGCTGTGCTGCTGCGGCTGGGGTACAGCAGTGCCAGCAGAGCGCTGGCTCCTGGCACGCCGGCGCTGGGTAGGGCACAGCCACTCCTGCCGCTGCCCATTGTTCTTTCCCAGCAGTTACTGTCTTGTGATGGGACAAGTGACAGACTCCTAAGGGACATAGCCACGCAGGCAGCAGTGCCAGACACAGTATAAGGTGCTCCAGTCTCTCAAGCACCTCTGCTCCAATTCGCAGCATTTTTTCTCTTGAAGCAGATAACAGTATCTATCCTACACACACTGAGCAAATATTTAAGAGATAAGCAGCACTGTTTGTGCTCAGCAGCAACGAGTGGACTCTGCTCGTACACCTGGGACGCTTTGCTCACGTGTCCCGCGGGGCAGTTTCAGGTCATGCTCGGTGTCCTGGCTCTAAGCAGCCCTCTTCCTCCTCTCTGTGGCTTTTCCCACAACCGCCACCTCCTCTAGCTCCGCAGCAAGGCCCAACAGCCAAGCACAACCGACGGCTGCCGTGTAAATCGCAGGGAGAGCTGCAGAGCTCGTGTCGGCTCCCCTGTGCGTTTGTGCCGAGCGGGGCAGGGGTGTGTGCGGAGGAGCAGCCACCACAGCGCAGGGCACCGAGCGGAGCACACACTGTTTGCAGGATGCACAGACAGCAGCATCTCTCTTCTTCCCCTCTCCTCCCATAAAATTAGGAAAGAGACGCATTTTAATGACAGTTTGCTGAAATGTGCACTCCCTGCTGATTTGACATTGGGCAGAAAAAGTGTCTACAGAATCAATTTTTAATAAATGTAAACAACTAAATTATGAATGACATAAATATCACTGAATGGTTAAATATTAATCACGTAATTACTTAAATTAATACTTTTAGTGCAATGTTGTGATAGAGAGTTTTACTTACGTGGTGTCGCTGCGCTGGCTGGGCAGGCGTGCGGGGGGGATGGGACGGCAGTGGTACCCCCGCTGCTGGGGCTTGGGGGTGGTGGGCTCTGCTGCTGCTCGCTACAGCCCCGGTTGCTGCTTGTCCCACTGATCCCACCAATACTGGGTGCTCCTCTTAAAGCCTCTGGAACCAGATTTATTAACAACTTCTGTTTTCTGTTCAAAAAAAGATCTGTCAAGAAAATGGCTAAACTGGCCCCAAAACAGAAAGCAGCACCCCCCTCCCCACAAAAAACCACTCTGCTGTCCCAAAGCACCGCTAAACCACCCCAACAGCGGTATGTGATGTGCAGAGCCATGGCTGTGCTCAGTGATGATCTCGGGAAGACTGAGGGTGCTCCCGAGGGAGCTGGGGGCGCAAAGAGCCCTGGCTGCTTCTAAGATGGAGTTGGGTGAGTTTATGAAAGAGACGGTGTGCCATGAGCTCTGCTGTGGGGGCTGGAGCCGCTGCCCTGCGGGCCCTCTCTGTGCTCACATCTCGACAAATGCTGCAGGGAGCTTGCCTGGAAGAAAATCAGTGGCCAGCGTTACGGGGGGTGTGGGTAGCAGCAGCCGGCTGTAGGTACTTGGATGCGGCTTCCTCCCCTGCCCAAGAAACTAAGAAAAGAATTTACTGGCGCTCTTGTCCTTGTGGGTTGGCTGGCTGCGTTGTTTGTTTTTAATCTAATAAAAGGAGATCTTAATATCATAGTAAAATCAGTACAAAGCTAGAAACTCGCCCCTTGGCGTTTTGGCAAAACATTATTGAAAATGTAAAAGCCTTTAGCAGAAACAACAGAAGCACAAAGAAATTGTAGAAATAGGATCAACAGGTTGTGTTCTGGATGTTGGGAGGAGCAGGGAAGAGCATCCAGCCGGGGCTCAAGGTGCCAGCCAGACCCGCTAAGCCGGGGGCCAGACACCAGCCCCGTTGTGGCTCTGCTCCGCAGGGATGTGATGCGGCGGTGGCCGGGAGCAGGGGCCCTGAGAGGGTCAGGGTGGGCAGCGCTGCGGAGGTATGGCCAGGCAGCAGGGAAGAGCACATCGCTACAAGGGCAGGAGGAACCGGAGGAGGAACAGACATCTGGGAAGAGCCGTGCACTGGGAAGATGGTGTGAGCACAGGGGGACCTGGCCAGGGAGACGGAGGCAATGGAAAGGCAAGCTTGCCATCCTTAGGCTTGCAACTACTTGGGTTGATGATGGCTCGCTCTGCTCCCTGTCTGGAAATTAAATCTTGGACAGAAGTTTTAAGAGTGTTCTTGAATTAGGGAGTGATGAATCTCTTGCAAAAGCTGGGAATGCTGAAGAAGGGTTGATGGCACAGACTCACTCATTGCTGCAGGATCCAAGTGCAGTCCTCTTTGCCTCATCCCTGTTTTCCTGTGCCTCCCACCTCTTCACAAGCATCACTGGAAGTACCATTCCCGCATGCCATAAACAAGTGCCTCCTGAAAACACCATTACCCAATTTGTCCACCAGTACAGTACTGGGCACCATGACCACTTACAAACCCAGCCATTTTCAGCATGACTGCTGCCCAGTCTGAGAGCTGCAGCCATTCCCCACGACTTTTAACTTGCATCACATAGCAGGGTGTTGGAGGGAGCAGCTTACTGAGGCCGCCAGCCAGACTAGGACATAATTTCTGATTGAACATCAACAAGTTTCCACAGTGCAAAACCATTCCTATCCCCTGGCACTTGCTAACTTGCCGGCTCTCTGACAGCCTGTGCACATTTTGCTTCCATGCTTCTGTGTGAGGCATTTCGTTCTGGCCACCCAAGACCCATCCGCTGAACACGCTGGGTCCCGGTGAGGCTTGTGGAGCTGCCCCCGGTCACTCTGCTCTTTTCCATGGCTTCACACATGATGAGTAACCCTGTCAGGCAAACTTTCCTTTTGGAGCTGCCATTTGAGTTCACTTGGTGCTCTCACAGCGCTGCATTTTCTGATGGACTTTGTACAGGTACAGTTTATACTGGCAAGAAGGAAGGAGCAGGAGCGCTTTCTGCATGCAGCATTACAACATGCTGCAGTGAAGTTGGTTCTTGGAATATAGCAGCCCCCTAAAACGTCAAATAAATCCTTGGAACTATTCATCACTCTGTTTTTGGGGTGGCAGTTAAGTCTTTCAACACTCTGCAAGTTTCTTTCCCCAGCAGTAATTTTGCTGGTGAAGAAATACAGCTCAGGGCACTCCACAAAGGCCTAAAAATTCATGTTTTGTTTTCATTACCAAAAAAATGCTTCACTACATTGAAGAGCGGCCCATTAAAATTTTGTACCCTGTCTTCCCTGCACCCTGTCGTTGTTGGCAAACCTTCCCCCATACGCGTGGCAGAGCCGAACAGCAGCCGTCGCCTTGCTTTTGCAGACTTCACAGGGAAAGGGCAGCAAAGGGGAGGAGGTTTAAGACACAGCCCAGTTTGTTTAGGTGTAAGATCTCAAAACCTTCAATAGCCACGCAAATTTACTCAATAAATGTACCATACTGAGCCTTAAGCTGCTCTATCAGTGTTTCCTCCGCTTTCAGTCTAACCTAGCACGGCACACTGGCTCATGTGCATGTCTGAGGAAATAAATTAACTGTCTGGTTCCTGGAATAAAATTTAACACTGTACAAAGCAATATATTTAACTGTCTCAGGCAAATGGCCCTAAAATAACAATGAAAAAGAAAATAATGAATTACTGGAGGCTTACCGAACCTTGGGATTATATAAATTAAATGTTGCAGCATGAACTGGATGGTGTTCTCTGATACCGTTGGAAAAGCTAGAGGATGAAGAATAACAGTGAACATGTTACACTTAGGGTTTAGGGGAGCATTTGGTTATTCTCGTATCTCAGACTAGCTGAATGCTGACACGGACACGAGAGCAGGCAGTAAAACCTGGAGCTTGCTTAAGAGGGCAGAAAGATTTTTAGCTGAATTCAGTGGGGACTTGCTAAGTCCAGTTTTATTTAATATCTCCACAGTTAATTTAGAAATAAATGGCATGTTAATTAAATTTGCAACTAAATTAGCAAGTTAGAAGATCAGACCGAGGTGCAGCTGTGGAGAGCAAATCTCACCGTGTTGCACGAACCCACAAGGCAAAGCAAGCAGCGCGGGGTGCAGCCGGCGGCACCGGCACCGCGGGCGGCTGTGGGGCAGCAAACCTGCCCCTTCCCATCGCCGGGATGGGCGCCTGCCTTCCCTGGCCAGGCTGTGGTTTCTTGCATCCGCTGCCCTCGCTGCCGGACCAGAAGGCTTGGGGTGCGGTGGGGATGCTGGAAGGAGGGAGGTGGTGAGGCCGTGGCATTCGCCAGCAGTGCCATGTTGCCCTTGGCAGGGTTTGGTGAGCTTGTTATCCACGGCAGGGGAAAGCCCTGTCCTGGTCTCAGCGAGGGACACACAGGGGACTGAACGGCCGAGTCGAAGGGACGGCTGGACAGTGAAATCCAGCAGGCTGTGGGATAGTCTCTCTGGGAAATGGAGGAGTCCTCACTGGCAGGGTTATTTAAGACTCTACTTTGAAACACGAGACACTCTGCAGTTGGGAACAATGCTGCACTGTCAGAGAGATGGACTCAATTACTTAATAGGTCGTTGCTGTCTGTCTCCTGCGATTTTCCTTTCAAGAACATACATTCAGCTGGGTTATTTCTCATGAGAAGACAAAGCGTTCTGAGAGAAGCCAGGCGTTTGGAGGGGAAAGGCGGGAGGAACAGCAGCCAGGCAGATGCCCGGTTTGCTTTCTGCAGAGCGTGCTCCTCAGGACGTGGAGACAGCTGGAGTGATGTAGCTGATGCAGTATTTTGGTCCTGTAACCAGCTGCTCCCCCAGTCTCGCAGGTCCTGCTTCCTTTCCTTTGCTCACAAAAGATTCGCCACGTTGCTTTCTCCTGCCAAGCTCTGATCCCCAGGACTGCTGGTGGTGGGACTGTGGTCCCACTGGCAGCGCTGCAGATGCTGCACGGGCCATTGGTTGCTGGTTTGCCAAAGCATGCAGCGTTGGGTGGACGCTTACCCAGCACTGAGGGGTCCGTACGGCTCATCTCGGTGTATGGGCAGCCTCTCCTCTAGCACGGAAAGGCTTTGGTGGCATTTGATCAAAATGACAGCCCAGCTGGAGGAAAAGCTTGTGGCCGGGATCCCGTCTCTGAGGAACCATTCGGCTCGCCGTGAGCAGGAGATGGCGGGCAGGGGTGCGTAACTGAGCCGGTGATGCACCGTCTCACCAGAATTACCCTGCCAGCCGGGGGTGGGCGTTGCACGGGCACTTTCTTGGTGGGCTCGTGGGCCTGATTCGCAGCCCTGGTTTGGGGCAGCGCGAGCTTAGTGCCAGGGCAGCCGCAGGGCTCTCGCTGCTGGTGTGTGCGCCTGTGCCCGCGCCTGCACGCGTGCTCCGCCTGGGCGGGCGTGTGGTGCACGCACACGTCGGGGGCATCCATCCTTGTGCACTTGTTTGTCACCAAATTAAGATACCGTGTTACCTTATGCACATTGAATTGATGCAGCTAAATTGGCTGGATGTTCTTAAGCCCTGAGGGTGTAATGAGATTTTGTCTCTCTTGCCCATTTCTTTTTCTTTTCTTTTTTCAGAATAAGTCGTCTGTTTAATGGCACAGAGCCTATTGTCTTGGACAGTTTAAAACAACATTATTTCATTGATCGAGATGGTGAAATTTTCAGATATATATTAAGCTTCCTAAGGACATCTAAGCTACTGCTCCCAGATGACTTTAAGGTAAGGAAAGCTATAGTTTGGAATCTATTTTTTCCTCCCATTCTGTCATTTGTTTTGGTGCAGGTTGTTTTGTGTACTTGACCTAAACACACTTAACTAAATGTTGCTGTTTATTGTTAGGATTTTTAGTACTTGTGTATTACACCAGGGATGCTATTATTTAATAAATGGACCAATTGTTGTCATGGATACCATAAAAAGTTAAACGATGAAGCTTATGGCTAAATCAGTTTTTCTAAACTAATTGTATTTTCTCACATTTTTAGCTTATTTATCAGGGTATAACAACAATTAAGAAGCAACATCAGCAACTAGCACTTACCAGGGTTTAATGCTCAGAATCTGGAAGAAATATTTTAAATTTGATACTTAGAGGACTTAAATTGTATAAATCTTTTTCTTGTTGGTATAAAAAAAGAAACACCCTTAAAGAAGCCCATGAGGATTTGTGTTAGATATAACCGATGCAGATACTTTGATTTCAGGAAGCAATCTTTACACAACTTATGAATGTCAAAATATTCTTGGGAGATGCAGTTTACTGAGGGCTTTTTAAGGAGCAATACATGTTTTCTGTGAAATAATGGTGCTGGTTGTGGCTTTGCAAGTCCGGATTGTTTAAACGTTCTCCTCCTAGCCTTGTTTATTTGACTTTGCACTTACAAAACTTGCAACATTGTCATCCTTATGTATGAAAATTAGAAGACAAAAGTGTCCAAACTGTAGATGACAAGTTTCAACAAAAGCACTAACTCCAGGATGAAATGATGAATACATTAGGATGGCGACGGGGATCTGCTCAGTTAAGAGGATGTGGAGCGTTGCTGGAGAGGAAGGTTCCCGTGCTGTGCAGTGAGATTTTGCTTTGCATGTTGGACTAGGTAGGCAAGGCAGTTTGGCCAGTCATGACTGCGTCAGTCCAGATGTGTGGCTGCTGTGGTGGCTTCAGCTTTGGAGTACAGCTGATCCGCGTGCTGCAAACCGCTCCTCAGCCGCTCTTGCCTAAGTGACAAGTATAATCGTATTTGACCCCAGCATGGTCAGACACGGTGTGCGATGGGAGCGCACATCCAGTCCCAGGCAGGGAGGCTTGCTGGCGTTCATGGGCAGTGCTGGAGCGCCCAGCCAGAAGGGCTGTCCTGAGCACTGGCCTTGCTGGGGAGCGGCAGCCCTGCGGTTGGGGTGCTGCCAGGCAGGGTGAGAGCCAGAGCACCCAGGGGGGGATGTGAGAAAAGCTCTTTGTAGAGCATGAGAGAAAACACACAGGTTGGAGCGAGGCTGAAGACCAGCCCAGCCCTGTGGATTGTAAGATGGATCAAGTCAAAGGGGGTGGATGGAGAAGCCGGTGAAATGCCGTAGAGATGCTTTAGCAGCGGTGTTTGGGGCAATGTGGTGGGACAAGAAGGCGTGAGAAGAGAGCATAGAAGAGATGTAGTTCGAGCTGATCATGGCCCCAGCTGGCATCCAGATTTCAGAGGTGCTGTGAAACAAAACCAGCAGGATTTGGTAAGAGCCTGGAGGTGAGAGTGCCGGCAGATGCCAAGGACTTGTCTGCACAGCGAGCCGCTGGCAGGGCTGGGAGAGACTCGGGAGAGCCGGCGCTGTGCCCGGGCTCAGTCCGTTGTTCCAGACCATCTCTTTGCATAGGGTTAACTGTATTTTATTTAGTTCCTCCCTGGGAGAGCTTTAGAGCAAACCCCAGGCTAATGAGAGCTCAAGAACAAAGCAAAGTATTGCTAGGTAGGGAGTAACTAAATAAAAATGCATAGAAGAATGCGCTGCAAAGCTATATTAAAACTGCATTGTAAACGGATTTGACTTCACAGAAATCGTGTAATTTTACCAGCGTGATTAAAGTGACAGAAGACAATAATCAAAGGCAGCAAATGGAATCACTTGGTGTTTCTAAATGCAAAACTCTATTTAAGGTATAAAACCTGACAGGTTTTCCAGTGAGACTTGCATTAAATGTTCTTTATGTCAAACAAAGCATTATCAAGTGTTTTGAATATTTATTAGTTTTTACCCCTTAATTTAATCAAGCAGTTTATTAGCCTCAAGGTTTAGCCAAGTTGCTTTTCAACTTGAATTGCTGCTCAGATGGTTATTTTGGAAAGTTTGGAATGTTAGTACCACACCAGCATTATTGTGTTTGCTATTTAAGTGTTGTTTTCAGACTAAGTTAACACTGAAATGCAGAGAAAGTGGGGTATGTGTTCCTAGGCTAGTGGTTCTTTATTATCAAGTCTGACTGGTGTGTTTACAGTGAATATTAATTACATTTCCAACTACTAATAAGCCAGAACTTGAAAGTGTTTAGTATCTGACAGGTCTCCCTGCTGAAAGCAACACTGTAATAGTTCATATAATTTTCCTGGGTTTAGGGGATTTTAAGCCACATGAAGTATGCCGAGAAATTACCGTGCGTTCTTTGGCTCGGTTCTCCTTTGCAGCCAGCCCGTGCTGAGCGAGGCGATGGCGAGCAGCCTGGAGCTGCTTACAGCTCCCTCTTCCTACACTTCCACAACACCTTGAGCATCAAACGTCCTTGAGCAGAGTGTGGAGCCAGCATGCCCCAGTCTGCCCACTGCTGGGTCAGGGGTGGCTGGCACGGGAGCTGCCCCTCCTCTGCAGCCCAAATATCCTCTGCCTTGATCTCCTCCCGCCATCAGAGGTGCTTCCCCAGGATATTTATGAGCAGCATCTGTCCCCTTCACTACCAATACATAATTTCATGCAAAACCAGGACCCATGGTACCTATTTATGTGAGACTCACTCCCTGCTTAGAGATCGTCAAACAAAAATAGACATAGGCAACCTGTATCTTCTTGCTCCATCTTAAGGAGGGGAGGAGCACAGATGCACAGGATATTTGAGTTTCATGTGGATTATAGAGCACTGGAACCACAAGGCCAACACACTAATTCATTAGTATCGTTTTAAAATTAGTTCCTTGCATCTAATTTTAAGTGCTCTCAAACTGACCTTCGCAAATGGCGCAGTTGTCATCGCAGAAGTGAGCAACTTTCTCTCGTAGCCAGGAGTCAGATCTTCACAGCACTAAAATACAAAAGAAACGTTGAGTCAGGATGACAGTTTGTTGTTTCATGTAACGAAGAATAACAAGTGAAAAATGGGTGGGAAGAGCCATTTCAGCCTGTTCAGGAGTCAACATCAGGTAGAAAAAATAAAGGGCCTCTTTAGTACTGAGAGAACAGCATCAGGTTCACGGGAGACATGGTTTTACAGTTTCTGTTGGCTGTCTCTGCCTGTACTTAGCAGATCTTTACGGACCCACTGGCACTGACGTTGAAGCAGCAGCACAACTGGCTCTGCAGTCACACTTCACATCTCCTGCTCAGGAAGATGTCACCCCTGTCAGAGGTGACTGCAGAATTTAGCCAATGTGAAATCCACCAGAAAAAAAGCTTTTCTACTGAGTCACGAGCAGAAAATTACTTTGTGAAAGGCAAAAAGCTGCATCTTTGAAAGTTCTGTTTACCTTTGCTGTGAGATCTAAATGTTGTCCCAAAGTTGTGGATGGAGTGCTGTGTGCACTCCAGCATGCTGTGTGCATCCCACCTGGCTACCTGCTCCCTTTTCCAGGTGACCTGACAGAACTTCCCCACTAGTTCCTACAACAGCCACAAGAAGCTGAAGGCTCATGGTAGCTCATGAAGGCATTTTGTGGCGCTTTACAGCAAAATCAGAGGCTGGACCGTTCAGCTGCCCTTTAGCATAGCAAGGAGCACCCTGCTCGTGAGCAAGGACCTTGGCTGGTGGGAATCACCTTCGGAGTAAAGCAGTTTTCCTTGGCTAAACACAAGCAGCTCCATTAGCTCCCATACACAGTGCTTGACTCTGGGCTGTGCTGCCGCAAGGTACACTGCTGTTAAGAGGCTGGGAAGGTAGGGAGATAATCCTTAGAGAAATGAGAGATGCTTCATTAGTCCTGCAGCACAAGGAACTCCTGGATACTGTACAAAATCTGCTGTGGGATTCTGCCTGCCACTCGGCAACACAGAGCAATGCCAGGGCTGGACCCTCCGTGAGAGAGAGGGTGCTGCAGCATCTGTATGCGTTTATCAGCATACCCCTGGGACAGAAGCTGTACCCGGCTGCTCTGGGGCTGTTTCTCCAGAACTGTGTGCACTTTGCCACTGTGCTAGGCAGTTAGCACCCTGCAGCTACTCCTGTGCCCGTTTCAGTGAAACGTGCCTCTTCTGGATAGGTCTAGAAAGATTCGTGTCTGCATCTGCCTCTGGTAGCTTACAAAAACGAGCAGCATGGAAATGTTTTCTTGCAGCTCCTGTGGCACATCCCTGGCGAGGTCCCTTGTGAATTGAATTCTTCTGCTTCATATTTCATGTTAAACTTTTGCGAATCACCAGGGTAGGATTGTACATCTACAGTGCAAGGGTGGAAATTCCTGTGTCAGTATTACCTGGGCATCTTTTGTAGACAATCCAGAGCTGGGCATTGCTTCCAGTCTGGTCACAGGTGCGCAGGACTCCGAACAGTGTGTAAAACCTGACTTGAGAAGATGATGTACTTAACGGTGTGTGGATTCCGTTACCCTGTGCAAGCACAGCCGTTAGGGAACTGGGCCCCCAGACTGTGAACTGTTCGTTCGTTCTTCCTGGTTTTGCAAAATCCTCTTCCCTCCATAAATACATTGTCACATTCCTTAGCGGCGCCCAAGTGACTCAGTGGGAAGGAGTCCCTTCCCGGCACTGTCACTATTTGACAGCAGTGAATTTCGTCTTACCTAGCAGAAGAAAATTTTTTATCTCCTCTACTTGCTACAGTGCCACACATTTGCTTTATTGCCCCTGCCTGATAATAAGTGCCCAGACTCCCCCATGCCACACATGCACGTTGCCCCTTCGCACCAGCACACCTCAGATTCCCAGCTCCTGTTACAAACCCCTTCTTCCAGGTGCAGAACCCTTTCCAGCATATTTGTGCTCAACCCAAGTGTGGAATGGCCATGGAGATGAGAGCCGCCTTTTAGAAACCTACCTGAACACCTTGGCTTAACCCAGGCAGTTGTGGCCAGGTGCACACCTCATCCCACCGAGCACACGATGCCCCAGCACAGCCCCATTTCCACACAGCCAGCTGAAGCGTGGCTGTATCGTTCTGGGAACAGTAGCGGCAGAGCTGTTTCATTTGAAAACTAGTTGTCTTATCATGAAATTGTATCAGAATATAAAATTGATCTTGTTTATTTTAGGACAAATGATGGCTGGCAGGAGTCACTCAAGAGCTGGATTTGATGCCGTGGGCTCATGGCTGGCTGTGGGGAGGTAGAGGCAGCGCGACCCTGGTTTTGTTTGCTGTATGGCATTACTGCTTTGGTCTGGGGGTGTTGGACCATTGAACTCCTGTGATTCAGGATACTGGCAGCCTAGTCCAAAGCGCAGTGAAGTCAGTCGAAAAGGCTCTCATGAATGTAACAGGCTTAGCTTCCAGCCTCAGGAGCACTGTACGCCTTTCTACTTGCAGAAGTGAAGGACTGGTTTTTATATCACTGTACCATCTCTTCTAGGTTTTACTGTTGAGTTTTCTTAGCACATATTCACTTGATTAACCTGACAAATAATATCTTATAGTAACAATGAACACAGATATTCTAAAACTAATTTTTCAGGACCTACTGAAAACAGCGAGAGACTTTCCATTGCCTTCAGGAAGCACTGGATGCTCCTGTTCACTGCTCTACAGCATCACGTTTTTCCTTAGCATTGCATGTTTTCCTTTGCTCAAAAGAGAGATACATGATAGGGGCCTGCACTCACCTCTGTAACAAGCGCAGTTAGATGACGGACTGTGTTGCTCCGGTGTCCCACACGAAGATTTCAGAAAGTTTGGGGCAGGGGTGTTTTTTTTAATTTAAGCCATTAATCCCTGTAGGTATAAACCGATCCCATGCTCAGTAACCAGGGAGCTTCACTGGTGAGCAGAGAAAAGCGGTAATGGTTCAGCAGAGAGTGCTGATTTTGGGGAGGGGGGGAAATACCTTCCATTGGGAAGAGGCTTCGGGGCTGATGCTGTCTTACCCAAGACCAGGTGATGCAGCCAGTCTCCACACCTCTTTGTCTGGCCTGTTCCCAACTCCAGTTGTTTGCAGCATGCTTTCTGTATGATTTCTTCTTTAATCTTCCTGTTGTTTTTCATCTTCCAGCTACTTCCCAGGAGTGTGTCATTTCTTCCGGCTTGCTCTTATCCCTTTTTCCTCTCTGCGCCTTCTCCAGTCCTTTTTTCTCCCTTAGTGGTGTGTGTGTGTTGTCCCAGCTTTAACAGACATCAAAGAGATGTAAAAGATTGGATGTCCCTTTTGTAATGTGATAACCTTGCCGGTGTCACCGTGAATATTCATACATCTCCAGGCTGCAGGCAGCCCTGGGGTGAAGGAGCACCTCTCCATTGCCGGGGTGGGTCTGTGGTGCCAAATTCGAACAGAGCTAACTGCTTTGGTTCAACAGTATCCTGCAGCAGCAGATTTTGCAGGTTAATTCCAAGCCTCTGTGAAGAGTTGCACCTTTTTGTGCTGCACATTCATTGGCCTTTGATTTCCCCTCCTCCCCGAGTCCTGGAGCAGCAGCAGCGCCATTGTTTTTCATGTAATTTTGGCGCCCATTTCTCGGTTACTTTTTGTCATGCCCTTCTTTCCAGTCCAAATCATTCCAAGTCATTTCACTCTTCTGATTTTTCACTTCATTGCATTGCAATGGTGGAGAACGGGCTTTTATGTCCAGGTGCTGACCTGCAGCATACTCCTCAAAACGCATTCACCGTGCCTGCGGTGCAGCATTTCCATCTGTAAGCAGGTGCAGGAGCCAGGAAAGCAAACGGCAGGTCTTTGCAGAGAGGAGCTGGTGCTGTGCTCTTGTTGCTCCTCTTCCCTTCAGGGGGCTGAAGGAGCCGGTGGAAGCAAACTGCCCACCGGGTCCTTCCCCCTCTCTTTCTTTGGCTTGGTCTGGTGGGCGCTGCTGCTTCCTTGGGTCGGGGGGCTGCTGACACCCTTTGCCTCGACATACTCTCATGCGTTTAAGCTGAGGTGGGAAGATCTGCTGGAAATCTGATGAAAAGTTGTTAAGGAGGATGTGCAGAAGACATCTCAGTCAATAAACTGGGAATTGCATCAAACTGGGAATTTGAATTGCCCAAAGCCCAAGCGAGCTGGTGGACAAATGGCTGGGAAGAGCTGTTTCTTTTAAGTTGTTGGAATGCATTGCTGAGCTCCCAGCCAGCAGGATGGTCACTACCTCTGTATAATTTACCAGGCTCCAAAGTATGCTTTAAATACGTGAATAATCATGAAATGCAGGGAGCAGCTGAGCTGAATTTCAGACTCAGCAAAGACAGATGGAAAGTGAAGCTGAACCGACATCTCTTGTCTCGTAACATGTGTGCGAGAGGTGACAGCAAAGTCCGAGATACTCTGTTGTAAGATCAGAAGTGAGTATCTGAGGCCAAGAGTGAAGATTAGGGCTCAGGACATCTTCTCCTACATCAGCAGGCTTTGCTTATTGCAACCAGTGATTTTGATTTCTTAATCCAAAAGTAAAGCCTTCTGGCATTGACCTTGTGGGATCATAAATGAAAGAATAATTCAGTGCAATGGGAACTTCACGGTCAGCTCAAATAGATTCAACACTAACACGGTGTGGTTTTCTGTGTAGGTGTAAGACGAAGACAAAGTATGTGGATACCTGTTGCCTTTGCACTCTTGCTGACAATACATAAGCCTAAGTAGGTCAAACAGGAAAAATACTCATTTTTTAAAAAGAACTATAAGCATTTCTAGTTTCTCTCTCTCCCTCTCTTCTTTTTTTTCCCCAGGACTTTAATCTTTTATATGAAGAAGCAAAGTATTACCAGCTGCAGCCAATGATTAAGGAACTTGAGCGATGGAAACAAGAGAAAGAACAAAGGAAACATTTCCAGCCTTGTGACTGCTTGGTCGTAAGAGTGACTCCAGATCTGGGGGAAAGAATTGCATTGAGCGGGGAGAAAGCTTTAATAGAAGAGATCTTCCCGGAGACTGGGGACGTCATGTGCAACTCCGTAAACGCAGGCTGGAACCAGGACCCTACCCATGTTATTAGGTTTCCCTTGAATGGATACTGCCGGTTGAATTCAGTGCAGGTAATGTCCTTTCGGTGCTGGCTCATCTGTTTGCTGGGGTGTTTTTTTTATTATTTCTTGTTCAATTATATGCAAATTATTTGCTTCTGCCCAATTACCTTCAGTGCTTATACTGCAAGGAGACATTTTCTGCCTGGTGAGATCACAGTCTTTCAGGTTTTCCTAAGTCTAAGCAGAAAACTAGATTTAGATTTTGTGTATGTTAGTGCCATGCTGGTCTCATAATGGTGTTATACTGATAAATGCTAATTTTTTCATCAATGTATAGCCTGCAGCAGTTTTTTTTTCCTCCAAAGTGCCCCCAGGAAGAAAGAGAGAGTTCCAAAAACTACAAAAAAAAATCTCCACACCATTTTATAGAAAATGCAACAATGTGTAAATGCATAATTTATGTCTCACTCATAATTAAATGATGGTGCCTGCGGGATGGACTTAAAAAAATTGATCTCTGCACTTTTTTTTTTTTTCAAAAGGATGTTCTATAAAAATTGCCCAGAGTATTTTAAACAAAATGTATTTCATTTTATACTCAGAGTTTTGACATTAGGTTTAAAATTAAACATATGAAACAAAAGAAGATAACTGGACAGATAGGTGGATGGTAGTGGAAATAAATACGTGGCTTGTGTTTAGGCAGCAGCCTTATGGGCAAGAAATGCCATTTCACAAGGGATCACCGCCACTGCGGCCAAAGTTTTGGTGTTATAGCTGTCCTTGGGCTGCGGAGAAGGAACGCTGTTGATGATGCTGTTAACTTGTGCCTTAATTAACAAGGGCAAAACAGAGCTCTTGGTTTTTGCATGTATGCCTTTAAATCACGCTGCAGATACTTGTATTATGGAACGTGAAATCAACCTATAGGGGAATATTTCCAGAATTACCGTCCCCTGCAGATGGGCTGTGGCTGCAGACGTTAACTGGGCTGTGGAAAATGCTGTAGTGGTCTTGGTAAACCTCCTTGCGGGCAAATACCCGCAGAAGAACTGGCCCATGGGAGAGGCTGGCCAGACAGGTTGGGGAGGGAGGCGTAATAGCAGGGGAGGGCAGCAGCCTAGAGCCCTTGCTCACCTGTGGTGTTACTGTGCAGCAAGCTGAGGCGCCCTCCATCTCCCAGGCTGCCAGCTGACAACATTTTTGGGAGACCTGCAGTTACCAGAATATGTGAAGGTGGATGGAGCTGATTTAACAGCCTGCATTTGACACTGATGTCCCCCTGCCTGGGCAGCGTTCCCTGGTGCACTGTGCACTAATAGACGCTTTTGTCTGAAACCATTCTAAATCTAGCTATTTTTGGTAATTTTTGGTTCAAGACTCCCAAGTGTTTGCTTTGGTTGAACTTTAACAGTCCGATGCCTGTGGTTAATTTTGCACAGTCCTTAGCAATGTCACGTTTGGCAAGGTTTAGAGTGGGCTGCCCCAAAAATAGAAGGCTGGAGGTGGGTCGGAGGCCATCACTGGAATTCATCACTGTGCTGGGTGGAGAAGGGAGCAGCTGCAGTTTAGCTAAGGTGAGTGGACAGGGAAGCGTGTTCATGTCTCAGCCACGCTGTTCGTGTGATAGGTGCATGCAAGAAATTAGAAAAACTAAAACAATCGAGGGTCACTTCGAGGGGCTCAGCACTGCAGGCCGCCAGGCCAAGTGCTGGATGCCCACATGGCTTAGCTCTTGGCTCTGTTTTATCCGGGGTGGCATACTGGCAGGAAATGTGTGCTTGTAGTAAAAGCTGAATGCTAATTATTGTTATTATTTGAATGTGTTTTGAATTCACTCAAAATTCAGACAGAATCAAAGAGTCTCTTCACATGTTCATGTTGTGAAAAAAAATTTCTGTCAAAGAGTCTGCAGCGTAAATAATATTATTAAATTACATCATTTTACTAAATTGCATCATTTTACTATATAATTAATAGAAAGTGTTTTCAAACACTTTCTGGAAAATGATGCTTTGCTGAGACCAAAGGCTGATGAAATCAGCAGCTAATTATCATTGGCTCTGATGGACTCTGGTCAGTGCTTAGATGCTGCCCTTCCCCTTCCCAGGATTTTTTGGCAAAACAATATTAAGTCGGAATTTGGAAGCACAGTGAAGCAAATGCACAGATTTAAGGGAGATGGGTTAGGAGGGGAGGTGGTTGGAAGAGCAGAATCGTTTCCAAGGAATCTCAGAGAGTGACGCAGTAAGCCTGCCTGCGGTTTGCTGAGGTGCATCACTTTTGTCTCCCTCTGCCCTGCTGAATGTATTTGGTAGCACAATTGCAGTATTTATAAATCCTTTGGATCTTTGGAAGATATTTTCATTAAATGTTTTGTCTCAAGAACTGTGCATGTAAAACAAAGAATGTCCACACTGAGTTGGTAGTGGTAGCCAAAAAAATACAGTAACTCTGAATGTAATGCCCATTTGTAATTACATGTAGGCATAGAGTTTTCTTAAAACTGACACCGTTTTTTGAATTCTTTGCAACAGGTTCTGGTTGAGATACATGAGCTTACCTTAGAGAAAATTCTGTGATGCTTGTATATGTTGAACATTGAGTCTTCATAATTAAAAATGTATTTGTTAGTATTCTGCAAAATTTAAATGAAATGCAGTAAGTGAAAGTATCATGTTTCCATTTGGAAAACCTTCCAACAAAATCAGATGTGCTTGGAATACTGGAAGACAGGGTATATTAAATCCTAGCACAAATCCTCTGTTTAATATTGTGTGTCAGTCTCCCTGTATGTAGGAGAATCACAGCTGATACTCACTTACTTCTTGGCATATTCTCTTTGGAGATTTACAGGAAAGTAGCTCTGATTTGATTCAGAGATGCTCGCTGGTTTCCCTCCGTCTGTATCTTACCTTCAGAAAAAGTATTGTGCATAGAGCCGAATTCACTAAATGGCATTTAAATCTGTCCATGTTCCACATGCTGTTAAGTCTTGTGCACACACTGGCGCATACAAACAGTGCTCAGCGCACGTGGAAGCAGCCTTTAGGAGCCTTTCTCCATAGACCTGAGCTCAACCTCATCCAAGTTACACTTAAAACTACAGTATTTAAACCTTCTCTGCATTGTTTATAGGACTTGGCCTGTTTTGTTTCTTGCTGAGAAAATTGATGATACCAAGGTTTTTAACACTAGATTATAGCCTGCAGTCTAGTCCTTCAAGCGCGTAGGTAGCAAAAACTGATGGCTTTGTTCTGCGCGCGGTGCTCTAAGGTGTAACGTCTACCTGGACTGTCTGGCTGCAGAGAGCTGGCTCGGTACAGAGCATGCAGCCTTCCATAGCTTTGGACTGAGGCAAGCCAAGGGCACCCCTCTGCTTGTTTTGTCTTACAAGCAAATTGATTGTAAAAATTTTTTAGCAAGGATTTTGAAGTCACGTCTCTCTCTGAAATCTTACCTGTCAATCCGCTGTTTCGCTGTCCAGTTAAATGGAAGAAGCCTCCTTTCCTGTGGCTGGGTGGCCTCTCGTCTTTGTCTTGCCGGGTCTAGGAACCGGGATACATAATACAGTCAGAATACACTCCGGCCTGTGAAACAGCAGTCTGACGACATCTTATTCCTCCTTCCCTCCCAAACTCCTGCCTTCCTCTTTGAGCAGGCACAAGTGTTAGGGTCTGCACCTCATTTCTGTCCTACAGGCTGCATACAGCCCAGACAAATACGAGTTGTAACCTTTCTCTCTCTCTCTCTCTCTCTCTCTCAAATGTATTTTGATAACCACTCTTCCGCCCCTTCTTTTAATCTCTCCAGGTTCATTTTTCCTCCAAACACTGGAGTGCTTTTTCGGTCTTTCAGTTCTTTCTTACAGTATATAAAAATCAGGGCAAAAGTCAAGTGAGATTTGGCAGATGAGACTTTCTGAGAACGTAAGTCCCTGTGTCCCAAGGCCAGGCAGAGCTCCTCAGGCAAGCGGATTCCCAGCAGATTCAGCACGGCTTAGGCAAAGCTGTGCTAGAGCAGCTCCGCTCCTTCGCCCGTCCTTAGCAGCCAGGGTAGCAAGTACGAGGTTTTAGTTACCACTAAAAACCCCAAGCCACGGCTTAAAATGCAGATGGGTAGCACAGGTGACCTCAAAGGGGGGTTCCCACGGATTAAAACCAGCACATGCTGCTGCCGCCGCGGTTTGCATTGCACTGCGACACCACCTTGGATACAGCTGTCCTTCTGAGATCAGCTACTCTTAATAAAGGCTCCTAGCTGGTGCTTCTGGAGAAGGCAAAGCCAACAGTCAGGCGCAAGGAATGGTGCACTAAGAAACAGTCAGGCGCAAGGAATGGTGCACTAAGAAATGCACTGTGGCCTCACGTGCATCTGTGTGCGAGGGCAGCGGGCTGGAGTGCAGATCTGTAACGCGGTGAGCTTGGGTCTCGAAGCATCAGACTTCCAAGCACTGCTGCAGCAGGTGGAACTGCTGAAGTGCTCGCAGGGCTAGTAAAACCGAGAAAAACATACAATTCTATAACATAAACCCTTGAAAGTGTACGAGTTGACTCCGTCCGAAGGTTGGTGTATTACTTAGAAACTTCTCTAGGCTGAGTGAACAAGTTTTTAGATAGGTTAGTCCCTGTCGTTGCGGGTGGCAGGCAGCTGTCCCAGGGGGATGCTGGTGTCACCAAGTTCAGCAGGGTTAGTCACTCATCAGGCGCACTGCCCAGCGCGGTGGGCCCGTGTGCTGTAGTGATGGATGCAGCACCTTGGCGAGACTTACAGAGCAGTGCAGGCTGCTCCCCTTGATGGCATTTATCAGTAGAGAAAACACAGGAACCATTTTTCCAGGCTGCTGCCCTGGACTCGGGAGAGCAGCCAGCGGGAGGGAGGCAGCATGGCATCTCCTCCGGTGGATCGTGCATTGCAGATCTGCCGAAGGTGGATCTGGCATCCGCTCTCACCCAACGCTGAGAAAAGTCTGCGTGCATCCTGCTCTGCTGGGAAACCGTATATCAACACGCTCACGCATGTGAAAACACGGCCCCGATCATATTGCCAAGATCAGTATATCCTAGGGTAATGTGCTGTGTGACAGTCTCAGAAATTAAAGTTGCCTCTGGGTTCCTTAAATTCATGCATCTAAATTGCACCAACTTTTCTTTAGAAGGAGAAAGAGAAAATACATATTTGGGCAATACAAATTAACCTCTTTCTGGGCCAGAACATTTCCCTATTGTCCACGTCTTGGCTCCACATCCCGTCCCTGCCGTGCTTTGCTAAAAGCAGCGTTCCCTTCCAGCAAGGGAAAATCACAGCTGCGATTTCCGTGAAGATCTGGTGGAAGTGTCACTCAGGCTCCCAATACATTTTCATCTGCCAAGGAAGAGCTGTGAAATGTTTTCAGCCACTTTCTGTAAGACTCTTCATATTACTGATGAATAATGGGCACTTTTTATTACGACTTAAACCCTATGTAGCTTTCTATAAGCAGTAAGAGATAGCATCAATATCACCACAGTCCAGTATTTTACTATATAATGTACTAAGCTGCTCTGCAGAGTGCTTATTTGTTTGATTAATTTTTGTTTTCTACAGAGGTTTGCTGAGAGCGAGACTTTAATCACAGTGTAGTCATTTAAGAATAAGTTATAGAATTATAGCTGAATAATATTCATTCAACAAGGACTCGAAAGACTAAATCCATCATTTAGATCCGGTGCCTCTGAATGCTTGTATCACTAAAATTTGCTAAATATTAAATCTGATTTTTTTCCCCCACATTGCAGGTGCTCGAAAGATTATTTCAGAAGGGATTTAACGTGGCGGCTTCATGCGGTGGTGGGGTGGATTCCTCTCAGTTCAGTGAATACGTGCTGTGTCGCGAAGACAGACGACCACAACCTACCCCAACAATCAGAATAAAACAGGAGCCCCTGGACTAGACCCTTCCCGTACTCCTTTGTAACCGTAGAAGCGTTTAATAGTCCCTTATGTGAAACACTAAGGATTTGCAAAACAGTATTAGCAAACAGATTTTGACTTTATGTTGCCAATTAGTGGTATTCTGAAACTACCTGTCACATAGCCAGCCATGAAATGCATTTGAAAAACCAGTTGTCTGTTTTTCACGATGAAATTCCTGAGCATGCTCAGCGTACCAGGCCTGCTGGGAGTGTACTTTGGGCTGAACAGCTGTGGTGGTGAAAAAGGCAAAGCTTCACAACCCCCTGACCCGAGACTGGACTTCTGCAGAAAGACCAGTTAAAGCAATCTGAATAGATGAGCAGGAGAAACGGTTCTGACAGCCTTTCCAACGATACCCCGATGCTGTGACGCGTGGAAGTGGGCACCTGGGCGAGGAAGATGGTACACTAAAAACTGCACTGAGTATCTTCCCTGACTGCCACACCTCCTTCATATCAGACGTGCTTTACACCTCCATACATTACGTTACACTTCTGTGATTGTACTCACTCATGCTAGCAAATGGCTTATTTTTATACAACATTTCCAACTGAAATATCTCTCTCTGGACAGAATCCAGAACCAGAAAAAGACCAATTTATAGTCAACTGGTGCTCAGTACTAAAAAAAACACCCCACAGACGAAACAAAAAAGCGACGAAGGATTTGGCAAGGCCAGTTACGGCAATATTTGCAAAAGTAGGGATCTGGAAGCACAAAATGAAATGCCATCCACCATCACACGAGGGTCACATACCTGACGTGGAGCTGTAGTTCTCTTAAAGCCAGTCTTGTTTTGACTCACAAACTGTTACGTTTTGCATCAGCCAAGAAGCGTGGTTCTGCCAAGCAAGCTCTGTCACCCCTTGTTACTCACTTACTAACCATGTTATAAGCCCACATTTAGGAGGAAACATTAAGAATTTTGGACAAGCCTACTCTTTATGGGTCCGGAATTTTTGCAAAAAGATGTTAAAGCCCTCTACTGCCATTGTCCGATGAAAGCAGGCCACCTTTTGTTTAGATTGTTTTTCCTCTATTATTTTAAACTATTATTACAATACCGATTCTGTAGCTGCCCTCCACCTGTGTAGGTTTCTCGGTAACCAAGCCCGCTGTCTGCAGGAGGTTACTGCTCCCTCCACGAATCGGTATCGACTCTTGACTTGCAGGGCTTCCTAACTCAGGAGACAGCACCGTGTTTGCAGGTGCAAGGTTATAAATAGCATTCTGCTAAATCCTGTTTATTGCTGTTTAGCATGATTGGGTCCTCAATAACTAATTCATGTGTTAAATCACAATTCAGTTTCTCCCACGTTAATTTATAGAATACTGTTGTAGATGCTGAATTTTAAACTCTTTTTAGATGCATAAATACGGCCATATGGAACAAGGGACAGAGTACTAAGTGGTCAACGATTCTTTAATGCCAAACGATTACAATCGGGCAAAATAAAAAAAAATCGTGTTTAAGACTAATATTTTCAAAAGCGATGAGCTGTACTGACTATCCAAGGTACAACCTAGACAGGGGTCTGATTTTTGGAAAAGGGCTGGATACCTGTCCGTGGAAAATCTGACCTCTGCAGGTGTTCTCATCTTGGTTACCCAACTCGGAGATCTCTTCTGGAAATCTTAGCTGATACGTGTTGGCCTGCTAACTTAGCAGAACAGTTGAGCAAATCTGTCTACTTTAAAAGAGTTGTAAAGTTATTTTATTTTGTGGTTTTATACTTGTACAACATTCTAAAGTTGCTAGGCATTGCCATATTTGAATATATGGCACAACATTCACCTTTGTATGTAAGATATCTGTAGAATTGTATATTATACATTTAATATTGTAAAGAACTTAACGTATAATTGTCATGTATTTGTGTATGCACATTTCTTATACAGTACTTCATGCCATAAACATTTCTGTAAAGTAAATGATCAAAAATAAGCAAGTAGGGTGGAACACTCACTGTATCTCCCATGTTGTTTGAAAGAGGTGAGAATTTTTGATTGCGTCTCCTCTGGCCTTTTGCTCCATTCAGCTTGATGTAGCCATGTCTTACAAAAAGAGAAAAAAAAAAGTGGTTTATTTATTACTTTCAGACATTGAGTTTACTTTCATTTCAAAGTATCCTTAAATAATCTGTTCAGCATGTTTTTATCCTACGTCCACTTCTGTCCTGCCCTCCTGCACAGGGAGAGCCAGCACCAGCGGCGGCTGAGCGCTTGCCTGTCGGCGCACCCTCTCCGTTCGTTACCTCTCAGCCAGGGGAGAAAGGCGAACACCTCACGTTTACATTTAAGCACAGGGGCCCAGTTCTGCCACTGGTACTCAGGTCTGCCGGGGCTGTCTGCAGGCGGGACCTGGCGCCGAGTCCCCGCCGAGTGCTGAGCACATCCAGCTCCCGCCGAAGGCGCAGGCAGGCGGCTCTCGCCACCTTGGAAGCAGGATGATGCTTTTAGATAGACGTAGAACATTGGAAGTATTTGTGGTCGGTTGGTTTGTTTTCCTTCAGTTTGGTGTTTACCATATTTTTTTTATAGCTCAATAAAGCAGCTCCAGTACTTAGGGCAGCTTGCTACAGTGGCATCGTAAAGGGTTCCAGGCTGCGCCAGCCAAGTTAAATGTGAACTTGAGATGGAAAGTTTGAGCCATGACATCACAACATTGACTGCAAAATAGCACTAAGGCAAGGAAGACATGTGGAAACAATCACTTTGTTAGAAGAAATATGCCTTTAAAAAAAAAAAAAGTTAAGCTAGGACATGTTCTTTTAGTTAGTAACTTCAGGTCACTTATTTGAAGTTTATTACAGTTTCATTTATATCTTTTTTACTTATTTCCCTATATTTTTAGGCAGCAATATCAGCAAAAACCGATTTGAATTTTTACTTCTGGCCTTAAACCATAGCAACATAACTTAATTAAGAACATTGCTCAGCATCGCTAAAACAGGTTTCAAACTACCATAGAAACTCCAGTAAAGCTGTGGTGCGCAGCCAGCAAATGTTTTTGTTACAAAGGCCAAAAAGCAAAAGCAGCCCAGTTTTTCACCTAATTTGATTGAACAAAATTGTTCCGATTCTCTGTTGCTGAGCACTGAAACTGTGGCTTGAAGAACACGAGTCTTCACTAGCACTTTGTGTACAACCCCGTTACACCACTGTGCTCCCAAGTCTCGGAAAGAAAGCGAAAGAGAATGTTATGTTGTGCTTACTGGACTAATCGCTTTTGAGAAAGCAACTGTTGAGTGCATTCATTCACTGTATTAATAGCATCGAGGTTTGTTGACAATTTTATTAGATGTTTGACAAGGGATAAGAATCAGCACAACAAAACATTGAAGTATTTGGTTTTAATATTTCTTTGTGGGTATTCTGTTAATATTCTAATGCAAAATGTTCTGAACAGTGCTTAAGAACTACAAGACAATGTGAAATTCATGTTTGATAAATTAATACTGTATGTCACTCGATGTGTTACTTTAGTAAATTGTTTTATTTCTTTACAAAATAAGTACAAATAAGGGAGTATGTTTTCACACAAATTGGGGGTATTTACGAGTATGTACAGAAATCATCAAAATAACGTAATTCTAATAAACACAAGGCCTTTATAAACAATATGTACAAATTATCAATACATTTAAAACATAATTTTACACTTCCTGGCCTTAAATACCTTATGAATAATCTTTTGGCTAAATAGCAGCAGTATAAATTTTCTTCTGCTTTTCATAAACCTTAAAAAATAATTAAAACTTTTGTTTTTAAAACTATTGGACAAATAGTTCTATTTGTGCTTTCGCTATGGTTTCCCCATCAAAAAAAAAAAATATTGCCTCAAAAAAGTGGCAAGCATAACATAGTAAAAATTGAAAAGATAAATAAGCAAATGTCTCCCTTCCATGGTTACTGATAATACTGTTACGTCTGAAGTACAACTTGTGCCCACCAGCCTGCTCAATATTCCTATCCCATACCCATTTAAAAGACTCACACTAAACTTCACTCGGCTTTAGTGCGGGCCCCTTAAATTCCAATTCAGCAAAGCATTTAAAAAGCATTCATCCCACCTTTAAGTACTTAAAACTACTCATTATGCTTAAAGTCACGCGCTTATTCATGAGCCTCTCTGGACTGGAGTCCTCGGGTCCAATCGTCCAAGGCAAAGGCATCGCCAGTCCCACGTGGCGCTGCCCTGCCAGCCCCACGGCACCGGGCTGCCGGGGCTCGCCCCTGCTCTTGGCATTCTCCAAGAGCGGAACTGGCCCCAAAAAACTTAATAGTGACTTTAAAAATCCATATAGAATACTCTAAAATCTTTACTGAACAATACTCTCTTTTAAAACCACCATTAAACCATACTCTTTGCAATAAATAAATTAACATATTTTTTAGAAAATAAAACGCAACTTTGAATCATGTTACTAACCAGTTGCTACAAATGTGCAAAAGGTTGAAGAGATTTAGAAAACAACTGGAAGCTAGTCAAGGTAACTAAGCTGGGACCCAAACACACAGATTTCATACACTTAGGATTTGGTTCAGCAATTGGCTCAGGAAATGAGCTGTGCAGTAAAAGCAAAAATCCTAAATATATAAAATTTGTGAGAGTGTGCAGTGGCTATTCTCTTCGCTGTGCAAAAAATTGCAATTATAACTAATCTAAAATAACAACAGGTATCGCCATGGCTAGTCAGTGGAAAGAGTGCTAGTAAAACTTAAGAAGAAAACAAAACCAGCACCGTACGTGAACATACAGGTTGACATCACGGTTAGGTCCCAATCCTGTGAACCTGTCCCAATCCTCCTTGCTGTGAGATGGTTTAGGTGAGCCATTGCAGCAGTCTTTCCATTTGCTGTCACTTCAACGACAGCTACTTCAGCCTTATCTAAAATGGCCAAGTGGAGCAAGACTTTGATGTTGGTTGTATCTGTGGATTTAACATTTGAAAACCTTTTGCACATTTTTTTGTGATTTTTATAGGTGTTTTTTTACATAAAGGGGATTTATTGCATGTGACAATTTTACGAAACAAAATTACTGGAACATTGACTTCTGAAAAAAATAGAAGGCACATTAAAATGACAGCTTTTCAATGCAAGTTGAGCTTCTGTATGGAGAAATCAGTACAATTCTTGGCTTTATTTAAGCAAAGCTCGATAGAGCAGGAGAGAATGGCTCATTTCTCTTTCCTGTTCCATGTAGAAGATGAAGTCCCTGAGGTTTACGCGAGTTATTTTCTGTCGTGCATACTGCCTGGATGAAGGGGTCCCCAAGCCAGCCTGACTGCCACCAGACATACCAAGACCCTGCAAAGAAAACACAGCAAAGTCAAAAGTCCTGCAACAGTAAAGCGTTTCCTCGTACTCTCAGGTTTACAAGTACTAACTGCTGGATTACTTTAAGCATCTTAAATGGATTATTATGAGCCTAATTCTGAAAGTATTACATGAGATTTTTTTCTATTCTTCTGAGTCTCACCAAGTTAACCTGAGTAAAGGAACTCAAGTGAAAACACACGTGAGGCTAGACCTTGTTCATTTACAACTCGGTACAAATATGTCTGACTAGTTCTGCTACAGTCATGTTAACCGTTGACCTATTTGACCAGTTTAATTTCAGGAGCCTTTTAAGGACAAAACTATGCAGCAGATAAAGCCATCTTTAGTGTATCAAACATGCGCACCGTCCTACTCCACAACCTGGATCTAAGACTAGAGAAGGGTGAGTGGTGTATCGGGATGTTGCTATTACAATAACCTCCGCAGCTGCAAGTCCCACGGGGACCCGATTCTCTCCTCTGGAACCGCTGAAGAGAAAGGCTGTAGTGTGGGGAGATACTGAACAATCTTGTTCAAGCACACAACCAATGCTCAGCTGAGAGACGGAAAAATTAAATAGAAAAATCACAAAGACTCGGACCACGCGATGATAAAGTCTTTAAATGGATTCAATGGTACTAAATTACTACATACCTCATCCTGGCTTTCTATATAGACAGAAAATTCACAACCCAGGCCTGAGAACACTGTGATCTGAATATTTAGAAATTGAAAGGATGTAATTACAGGGTCTCTGCAGTCTTGTTGAGTTTAAAACTGAAACCTGACACACACGCGCATTTAACCCTTTTTTCATCCTTAGGAGACCATTGTTTTGATTAATTCCATTTGCTTTCTGGCAAAATAAAATGTTCTAACTTAGAAAAATAGGTTCTAATCTCTAAAAAGATTTAAATTACCTTTCAAACCTCTAAGACATCTGGCAAAGCTGTCAATACTTTTAAAATCCCAAATTCACTTACTGTTGCTCTTAATAACCTACCTCTCTTTCCCCAGGAAATTCATATTCTAGGATCTTGATTCTAGCCATTAAAAATACAGTTAAGTGTAATTTTACTACTGAAAGTCTGTAGGAGAAACATACATGGCTTATTGCAAGTTAGACATGGCAGTCTTCTCTGTTACTTTTCTCCCTCTGTACCAGCAGTCAGAGTCCTTGCAGAACTATACCATTCAAGTTACTTCTCCTATACCTGATCATTAAATTACATTAGTGGGGCAAATCCTATTCTCTTGTAACCGCAAACACGAAAGGCCTAATGTAGTGAAATGAATGTGGTTAAGCTTGCAGGCAAGAGAGGGAGAAGCCCACAACCTTTGAGCCACATGAGCAATTGATCTGAGGGATTCTGTTCTCCAGTATGGAGTAGTTTTTGTTAATAGATTAATTGATTCACCACCTAACCTCACTGCTCATAGGAAAAGCATGTGCTGCAGCTGCAAGGGTTGCTCATCCATGCTGAAGCCAGACACATCCCCAGTGCACAATCCATTTATTTAGCAGTGCTCTGAATTCAGCCTTTACACAAAAATGCTTTGCACTCCTAAAACCAGCAGCAGCATTTAAACTCGTACTCTTCATCTTTCACAGGTCTGGAACGACAACCTACCTTAACCTGCCTCTCGCCTGCATTCTGACCATGCACCCACTTTGCCAGGGCTGCTGCCACTGTTTCCAGCTCTCCAAGAAACTACTGTATATATATTTATTTTAAATCAAGCCGACTCAAAAATACTTTTCTTTCTTCTCTGTTCCCCATACATCTCTCCCCCCTGCCCCAAGTAATACTTATTTCAGATTCATCCTGACTACAGCTCCTGAACAATGACAAATACACTTGTACGAAATGCAGCCACCTTAAACTCATTTAAAAAATACTGTCCATAGCATACCGGACTAGAACCATCCTGCACTCACTTACCAAATATTAACAGAAAAGCTACTTATGTTTTTAAATATCTCTTCATACAAAACCATTTCTTGAATCAGTTGAGGTACATTTACAGGAAATAACTGCTTTCTGTTTGGACAAAGTAGCTGGAATTAAGATGTGGTAAGTCATATTCATTGCATTTATCACTTGAGATACCGAACTTTTATGTAGGAAGAGCATTATGCACCTTCCTAACTGCACTTGTAAGCCCATCAGTTACCTGAAAATTCTGTAATTGTTTTACAAGGTGGAAAAAATCATAAGAATTATTTTAGAAAGTGCGGAAGTACATCTGTAAACCGACAGAACAGTAATTTATCTCATGCCAATATGATCTCTAAATTGAAGACCAATTTTTTTGGTGCTGCATTGTACTCAAAATTATTCTGCAGATGCTACATAAAAAATACAGACTAAGTGCCATAATTTTTTAATTATATACATGAGGCAAGCATAGTTAAAATTAACCACCAAAAATAGTGGAATTGAAGTAATGCAGATTTTTCCCAAGAAAAATCACATTTTTGATCAGCATGACAGACTTTACATTAACCCAAACAAGCCCGGTGTTGTCTGTATCTATGGCAACTAATAAGAGTTACAAAGATAAAAGCTCTAATAAAAAAATACATGGTTGTAAATTGTTTACATCCTTTATTTCCTGGCCTGCCACAATGAAGCTATTACCAGATCACACCCACTCAGATACGCATCAGTTCTAGTTTTTGTATCAGTGAACTTCTATTTATAATTTCAGGTGTTCCAGACCAGAAAAAAACATTTAATTTATATATGAACCCTTTCTGCCTCTTCATTTTGAGATTGCTTACATACATGAGTTATAGTGACTTCTTATCCCTTCCATCCCATCCTCTCCTTTTCCCCACTGCCTCTCCTCCCTTGCTGCTTCAGTCCTACTTTCTTGTAACACACCCAGGTGACTGGTGACTGCCTTGAACTTGGCAGCTGCAAATCCAACAGGACAGCAAGGATGACAGCAGACAGCATTATTTTGTGCTCCACCTGCTCCTTGGGGGGCTACAGAGGGACAGGCGACAACGGGGCTTACCCGAGACACCCCCCTCCCCCAGCTACTGCTCCCAGCTGGGACGGAAGAGAAAAATCAATCCACAGAAAATCAAATGCAGGAATTTGCAAAACCGCCATGGTGCTGTGCTCTCTGTTAACCTGTAATCCAAGACCCACTGAAACAGTCAGAGTCCGTTTACTTTAATGGGCTTTAATGCGCTTCAGATACGCACAGCTGAGGTATATATAGCTTACAGTATTTTAAATAAGTATTGGACTGTCAAGCTTAATTCAACTGTTGAAAGCTACCTAGTTTGAAATTAGGGCTGAAGAAGAAGAATCAGAGTAATTGTTGGTTCCACGTGCACATGTTGAAGCGCTTCTGAATTCACGCCAGATGTGACACAAGATTTGAGCCACCCATCTCAGCCTGTTTGCTATTTCCATGATGGCCCTCTATGAAAAAACTCACGCTGTTGGAAAAGCAGAATAAAAATGGTCCCAAATAAAATATTGACCAAAGACCTGGCAGATCACTAGGTAAATATACCACAATCTGCCAAAGAAATACACTCACACTGATAGGGTAGAAATTAAAACAAATAGTCCTGTGCACAGAGAAGCCAATGAAGCCTCATTTCTGATGGATGTCTCACATTTCTCTGGTACTACTTACCACAATAAACCCGGCTCCTCTACGGAGATTCCTCACCTCTTACCTCCTCCAGAAGTACTCTCAGTCCGCTGTACCACCCTCCACCTGTCACAACCTCCCCCCACCTCCCAAACCTGCACCTTTTTCAAAACAGTCTCAGAACCACTCCATGGTCAGCTCTTCTCCCACCCTCACTTACCAGCCAGGCAAGCGATGTCCCACGGGGTGGGTGACCCACCAGGCTGCATGTGCTCATCAGCCACCCAGCAAGACACGCGGCCCCCAAGCCAAACCTGGGCTTGCCGAGCTCATCCTGCAGCCTTCTCCTTGCTGGTGAGACCAACATCTCTCCCTTTCCTATACCTAAGCCAACAGTTCACGTGGAAGTTGTAGGGACTTAAAAATCTTGAGCACTTTCCTACCTCTGTATACCCCCTTCTGCTGCCCCCCCTTCCCCCCCCTCCCCGGTTTGATCAGTATGTCCCGAAAAGTTTAAAGGCTACTGGAAAAGAGGGCTGAGACAGACACACCTCTTCTGACATTTTCATGGACAAACTTCCTTACTGCTCAGAAAGTAAAAATGTCTTTGTGCATTAAATTACAATAATTACAGCAGCAGGTGTATGAAAATTAAACCAAGTAACTCTCAAAAGTGTACTGTTCCTTGCTTGAGACAGAAGTGCTTTCATGTAAGGAAGCACACGTAAAACAAAATCTACACTTATTTTTATGATCGTGATTTCTACTGTTGAACAATTACATCAATTTTTTCACAAACCCATATACCTTCAGCTTTGAATTATAGAACCACGGAAACACAGTATGATATTCTTGTCAGGAAACACAAAGATAAGGGCAAATATAAGACTGCATTTAATATTTTATCCATCCTTCCTTCACCAGAAAACAATTCAGTCCTGACATCTCTCCTTTGAACATAGTCTTGATCTGCGGCTATTGCTTCTCTGTGACCCAGAGAGACAAGGCAATAATGATAAAAGATCTTCTGGTTTTCTTCCCAGGCTACATGGCACATCCTCGTGGCAGACTTGCACTTCAAGCCAAAGTCTGAAAGTGGGAATCATACAGTAACAATTCAAAGCCAAGCTATCTGTGGAGTAAAAAAATACCAGGAATTTCATCTCTCCAACCTCTGTGCACTGAAGAGGAGTGGGAAGACGAGGTATATATTAGTCTGCTCTTATGAATAGGAGGTCCTGGATCATAAGAACTATTCAGGAGATACTCTGCAGCAATGATGTTTACTTGCATAAAGTAGATCTTCGGCTGAGAGGCACTTTGTACATGAAAAACAGGTATAGTATTATGTATGATTAGCTGTCCCACATAATTTAGGGTTTAATTCAGCACCTACTGAGGCTAATACTAATGATTTCACTGATTTAAATAAGAGCCAAAACATCCTTCAATCAGTATTCCCCCAAAGTACAGAAAAGTAAGTAATAACTGTTTGTCAACACCTCAAAGATTAACAGTACTATATGAAATATAATTATATCCACAAAAAGATTGTGCATCTTCGTATGCACAATACGGTGGCTTTACAAGTGTCTTTAGAAAGATTCATCACCAAAAGCTATCATTTAGGCCTTCAGACCAGCAACATTTATGGGGAGGATTAGATACCATTATTTCTTTGGAAGCTAGTTATCTTCATTTGCAAACATTTTTATCCTGTACTATTTTAGCGCAACTGTTCCTACAGACTCCGTTTTGGCACGCGTTGGCTTGCTACACCCTCTTGGATGCAAATGCATCTCATTTCCCCTGGGCACATAAACACACACCTCGCCCTGCAGACAAACATCAGAAAAACTGATTTGCACAAGTATTTACAAGTACTTCAAATACCAACACAATTGCAACATTTCAAAGACAGCATGCAGTAATTTTTATATTAAGAAATAATAAGAGGAAAGTAAATCATACTAAGACATGGATACAGTGAAAATTTTTTCTTTAGATGGGATCACTTTAGTTTATAATTATGTGATGTTATTTCAACCCAAAGAAACGGGCTGCCATTACAAGAAGAATGCTTTATATGTACCTGCTCTTTGCCTTTACAATGTTAAGGTAAGTTACATATGCAAGCACTATTATAACTGAAAACCTGCTTTGTAAAACAGTATCACACCAAAAACTTCCAGTTGAGAGAACCTGGCATCTATTGTCAGCCAGACCACCTATTCCTCTGTTCCTTCCTCTAAGAGAGTGTTCCCCCCATAAACTGAATGAGAGCAGGGCAAAAAGCAGGCTACGTGGCATTTCAGTGAGAAACGATTTGGGAAGAAGTCTGCCCCAATGGAAATAAATAATGCAAACAAAGTGTAAGGCAGCTACGGGCTATGACATTTACCTGTTCAAGGGAGATGGGTGTGCAATTGCTCAGTCCTCAACCGGTCATTTTCAGGAAGAAACCAGACTGCAACTAATTTTAACTTTGTAATCAATTGATCCGTGCAGGTCTCTCAATAATCATTGCATTAATGTGGAACAAAAAACTCAAGTTTTCTCCCGTACAGAGAGACAGCTCTGCATTCTGTGAAGACTTTTAACCTCTTTAAGATCTTTCTGTATCCCTCACTCTTCACTTGGTATGTGATAAAAACGGATGCCTTGTATCCTCTGCTCTCTTGCAACACACTCACGATTTGCTCAGTGGTGCAGGCTCCAGGTCTTCCCATTTACTTTGTTCGCGGACCTGCTCTTCACTGCAACTATAGATCTTGCCAACATCTTTATCCACAAACATCTCATACCTATCACAATTCACTGCCTTACTTGGACTTAAAAGCAATGACAATTTTACCTGATTAAGAACTCTAAGTTTGGGCTGCATTCTTGGCATGGTAATTATAAGTGGAATATTCTATTTATCCTGTTTCCATCATACGCATATATTTTCATTTTGCTTGGAATGTTTCTCCTCCCATGCTTTCCAAATGTTTAATCAAGTGCTGATCCCTTTGAAATACTAATCCTGCCAAATTTTTTTATTGTTATTTTTCAGGCATTGTGGTGCTTTTCCCTTCTCATCTTTCAATATTAGCATGGCGGGTGTGTGTGTGCTTTTTTTTTTTTTTTTTTTTAAAGGACTTGCCCATCTTACTCCAGCCCAGTCATGCTGCACATCCGTATATTGTTTCTCATTGGGAGCAAAGAAATGTCAAATCAACTTTGGGAGAAGCCCTACAGCCCAACTTGCAGTATTCACATTTTCCTTGAATCGTATTTGATTCCCATCTGAATTTTCTCTTGTGGTAATCCTTGATATTAGTTCAAAACTACCTCAGTTTTACATACTGGGTGGTCCTTTCTTTTCTAACTCGTATGACTTTGACTTTCATTTAACCAGAAACTTAAAATAATTAAAATATTCTTGACATTCATCAATCTCTAGACACATATAACTGTAAAATTTAATTGTTTAAATATCTAATTAAAATATACATAATTGCTGTGCAGGAAAGGTTGCTTTTTTGGTCTATCTCTTACTGAAGACATGCTGAGCAGAACAACTGTAGGGGAGGACAGGGTAACTGGGGGACTAGATTCATTCATAGCTGCTTTTGATGAAGAAAAAAATCAGCACTAAGAAGTGCAACGTGACACTTCACGTGCTAGATATGTCTCACCTATTTAGGGTGAGACACAGATATCATACAGCTGTTTCATATATTGCCAGTCCTGTGGGAGGGGGGGAGGGGGGGAGACAGAGTGAAAAGTATCTACATCTTAAACACAAAATCACTTTCTCAAGTCTTGAGAGCATGAATTGCCCTCATTCATCTCAACTGACTTTCCGTTCTTAAGCTTAATTATGATGTATAACACCCAGACTTTAAAATAATTACGTTTGCAACTGCTGGCCATCTCGCGCACTCCCAGCAATTGTGCAAGTGCCAATCAAGTGACTTTATGCACCACTTGCCAAACAAAGGGCAAAAATAGCCACAGATCTACCAGCTCTTGGCACGCTTTATTCCCGTGCAAAATTTGCTCGTAGATTAGTTACTGTCTATGAACAGCGGTATACACCTTTCCCTATAATTACCAGAGGCTCCTCTGTGGATTGAGGGTAGTATATGGCCCTAATTCGTACACCCAGCTCATTAAATAAAACACAACAAAACAGGCAATGCGGTTATCTCTGGATGGAGTGGCAATAAAATTAAGCCCTAAATGCTAATACCTTCAGCTTGCAGGATAAACACATTGTCAGAACACAGTCCCATGTACAGCAAATAAGACGTTAACATCTGTAAATAAAACGTGGAAGATGGTAACACTCCTCTTTCCATTACTGCAAATATCATGGAATATAATTAAGGCCTGGCGCATTTCAGACATCAGGGAGAGATGACAGAGTTCAGCAGGGAGAAGTCACTGAATCATTTAGCCACTCATTTCTTGATTTCTTAACATTTCTGTTTCTTACATTTAAGTATCACTCTTAATTCTTCTTAAGTTAGTGGTTTTGTTTGTTCAGAAAATATCTGAAAAACTTAAATCAGATTGGCACAAACAACTTCTGGAAGAATGGCTCTGAAAAGGAAACAAGGTGGGCTTTCTTTCCTGCAGTCATCAGTAAGCTTATAGAAGCTCCCGTTCAGTATATTCTTTCATTTCCCCTTCTACATTACGCAGGCAGACCCTTGCACATCATGGTCACCATGCGCTGTTTATCTTCCTCAAGTCCTTTTTTTCAGATGTGAAAGCTCTACTCTTAGTTATCTTTAACTTCTCATCTTTACTATCCTGGTCAGTTTGGATATGACTTAAGACTACCTCAAGAAAAGAAGAATGAACAAGTAAATATCACAACTATCACCACCTTTCCTTAATTAGCAAAACCCACAATATATATATTTATTAATTATTTAAAATAAATTAAAAACCAGATAGCCAAAATAAAATGCTCCGTTATGAACAACTCTAATTAAAACCCATATTAAAATATATAATAGGGAATAAGTTTAAGACACACAAAATCACCTAATACCATAAATCATCTGATGCATATTGAACAGCTATTACTAACAGGTCCCGACAGTTGACAACGATCAATGTATCAACGGACAAGTTTCTCATATCTAATTACTCCCAAAATAAAATAAGCGTGAACATTATATAAAAAAAGAAGGTTGCAACTACAGAGGACAAACCTGTCTCAAAGTACTAGCCAAAAACAGCGGCTCATGATGGGATTTTTTTTGGCAAAGTTAAACAAAAGGCAGTGGGGCGTAATATATTCGCTGTCTTCGGAAGGGAGCTGGCACAACCCATCATCAGCAACGTGAGAACTCGAACAGATGACGGAAGAGGGCAACCGAGCAGACATACGCCAACGTACACATGCACACACACGGAAAAGGATTACTCAATTAATTAGAGAGGCAAGTGAAAAAACAACACGGAATTCAGAATGCGCTCAATAGTATGGAATGATGCTACTGGCCTATTTTTACCATTGGCAATAAGAGAGGAGGAACAGCTAGCTCTAGTAGGAGCAAGTGCATTATGATACAACACAACATGAGCATTATAAAATGCGAGATGAATCTCAAGCCCAGAGGCTCTTTAGCACCACTCCAAATCACAACTCCCTGCCTTCATTTTTCTTCTTCGCTACCATTCCACTTCTTCTCCCAGTACTTCTGACTTTATTAACCCTTTTTTCTCTTTCTTGTCTTTTACCTTCCTATTTTCATGGTGTCACATCAGATTCTTTAAAAAGTGTCTGAGTAATAACAGCCGAGATTATGGATCAGGAGTCAGGTTTTCTGAAGTACTCTAACCCAGTGAAGCTCCAGTTGCTTCCAATGAGAAATTTATCACTTCACTGGCACCTTAATAAGACAGTGTGCTCTTCTGAAAATCTGGCCCCTGATTAAAAGTTACAAAAATCATAAATCAAACCGTAACCTGTTTTTAATGGTCTGAATTCAAGTGCTGTGAATTTGTTTTTTCTTTAAATATTTTCCCCAGAAATTCAAGTATAACGAGCCTGAAACAGACTTCCTGAAATACAAGCTTCATTTTAGCTTTCTGGGAATTGGAAAAGATACAGTTGCATGCTATGCCTAATTTTTTGTATCCCTTTCTGCAATAGTGAGCTCTGTTGTGCAGCTTAACTAATTATGGCTTTGTCATTAACCTGGCCTGAAATTATGAAATCAGTTTTTCAAGAGCTTTTTTGCTCTTTCTAAAAACCTGCATTAGGATCACTGATATTTCCACACAGTACGTATAATGCGCTACCTGGACGTGTGCGGCAGTAACATATGGTACAGTAGGTTATAACTATTTTACCATCTGTTCCATCTGAACTCTAACCTTGATCATCCATATCAGCTTTTCCCGCTAACTGCCACAGTTCTTAGATCTTGGCTTCCACTTACCCTTTTAAAATCAAATTGCAGCAAAATGCACAGCCAGATTACATGCTGCTCTTCAGAAGCCTTCCCTGCTCCCCAGGTGACTTAATTTGGTCAGGGTCTTACACAAAATAATTCTTTCAAAACTACAAGGTTTTGGTTTGGTTTGGTTTTTTCCAATCAATAAGACAAATCAGTAACCAGAACATTCTGTATTCTAAAAAATATTGCTCAAGATGATCCTGCCATATTCTTTACATACTCATTTATAAAGTACTTTGTTTCTATTACACGCTTATTTAGAAAAGTGCATCACCTTCAGCGGGAACTACAGTGGACTTAACACTTTACAAGAGCAAACTTCAGGTTTTTAGCAATGCTCCCCACAGTGCCTGACTCAGTCTCTGTCTAACCAACTCACACTACAAAGCACGCTGGGTCTAATCTGTTTTTTGCATAAACAGCAACATTACTATGGACACATTACCATCTTGCTACTCTGCATACCCATAAAAACTAAACAGTTAGCATCATATTGAAAAAATAAAATGTTAATTCTATGGCAATAAATATCAATTCTACCCAAAGTTTGGAAAACTGGACAGATACTGTAAATCAAGAGACAACATTTGAAACTTTTATTATTATTGGGGTTTTTTGTTTGTTTGGGTTGGATTTTTTAGTGTGGGTGGGGTTTTTTGTTTTTTGTTTTTTTTTTTAAAGACTTGCATCCCATGCCATCAAGTTCTATTTCATATAGAAGTTGGAGTTTGAAAGTCTAAGCTTTAATTCCAGGGATTGCCAGTACAGCTCATCTGGTGGACTGCTTTCAAATTTAAAGTCTGCCTTGTTTACAAAAACTCACATAGCTACACAGTAATTAAAATCCATGAAAGACCATGGCTTTGGTATAATTTATACATACCCATACAAAACTACTACATACACACAGACATATGGAAAACATAAATATATATTTAATAAATACTAATGATAGCCACAAGAACATACGCACCTCTAGTTTTTATTATATGTAAATAAAACATTAGCACTTGACAGTACAAGTTCTTATGGATGATGAAGAAAGAATCAAATATGGTTATCACCAATTACTGTTTTACAATATCTAGATTTAACTCAAAATATTAAATCATAACAGCTCAGTAAACTTCTCTGACTCATTATCAACTGAACCAGACTGTAATGCCTACACAATGAAAACTACATTTATAAAAGAACACCTTTGTAAAATGATTGAACTTTTGAAATTAGTATAATCCCTTCTCATTAAAAGTATTCATATCTTCTCCATTTTGAAATACTGTATCATTTCTACGAACACTGCTTCGCTTCTGATTTCTGTTTAGTATCTGAGCAAAAGGGGAATTCGATTTTTTGAATGTGTGAAGAAATCAGTTCGTGAGATATAATTTTGCTTTTTCACACATGAGTAGTTTAAATATGTTATTCAATGTTATCTTGAGGCACAAACATAAGGCATGTAGGTTAGAGAAGTCAAAACAACATACTAGTCTGCTACCTCAAATGTCTTTCAAAATATGCCACTGAAGGATATAATGGAAATTATTCTTTAATTAAAGAATATTGAATTTAGTTGTAATCAGGGTCCTATTACACAAAGAACATACAGTGACTATATAAATATACAGAGGCCCTGAATATACATATATAATCCCATACATGTTTTCCTACCACACAAAAGCATTACATATATTATATTATAGCTCTACGTGGGGGAAGAGAGAAGTACTTGTTTTCTTTTGGACTTCATGCTAAAACAACCTCTTCCTTCCCTACACAATGCAAGAGAAATAAAAGCTTCAATGGATAACAACTTGAGTTTACACTTCGCCTTTCCTCTCCAAATACATAAGGACATTAGCTCCTCCGCCTCCCCCCCCAATTCTCTTTTGCATTCAAATATTTCCACCTCTGCATAAAAATGACTTTTATCATGCAGTTTTGCAGACTTTCCTAGGCTGGCACCCCAGGAGCATAATCCTGATTCACAAAACAAAAACATCTAATTACCCCAGCTGCATAATTCATTGGCCCATAAATAAAAGTTGGCCAACCCATGATCTTATCTGGCAGACTCTAGGGAGCAAGGGTGGGAATCTTGCTGTGGGAGAAACACTGGTCAGGGCTGGCGGCAGCCGCTGGGCTTTGCAACCAGAGGTCGAGCGCTCTGCTTGGGTGCCTTGGTCCTGCCAGGGAGAACAAGGGCAAAGGAGAGGGTGCCATCCTGCAACCTGCAACTTGCACACTTGCAGGCAGTTAGTCCTGTCTTTAGTCGCTCACTGTGCTTGCAGGTGAATCACTTAACGAGAGGTTTCTATCTGAGCTGTGATCCTCCACAGCCTCACACACTGCAATGAGCCGCATGCACTTTGTGATTAGCTGAACTGCAGTAGTAATGAGCAAGAGAAAATACTTGAATTGGCAATACTTTAAGTATATACTACAGGTTTGCTTCAATGGCATTGAGAGGCAAGACTGTAATTTGAAAACCAGACATTGCTCAGATGACAAAAACGAAACACACTTATCGAGTATTCCTTACTTTGCATCTATTTTTCCTACAATGCTGATGAAAAGCTACGTACATTTGCACTATTCCGGCAAGCTTCCCAACAGCAACAGATACCTTGTAGATACTGTCTATGGAGAATTTCTGCAGGTCCTTTTATTATTACTTATTTGTTTTAATTTACCAGAGTTGCTCTTAAGTTCCATCTAGCCTTTGCAAAACAGCGTCCTGTTTGTTTTCATGATCAAGTAGCTGCAATTCACTAAATTACAAATCAAGACAAGACCTGGGCCACTCTTGCTGCCAGCTAGCAAAACACTGTACGGTCTCACATGAATTTCAAATGGAAAGAAATTATTTTTAAAAGAACTATGAATTGGGTTCTAACGTGTAACATTTTGCCACATAATAAAGACTAAGCTGCAAAACACTTCAATTCTCGACAATGTTTTCATTCTGTGTTATAACAAACATGAGTGGCAGACTCGTCAACCCAGTGGCGAAGGCACCATTCATCTTTCATCTCCCAGATCTGGGCTGCAACAGACTCACTTTTTCAATAGAAATGTCATCTTGGAGCTGAGAAAGCTTCTTGACAAATATGTTTTTGAAACGGATGTGGTTTTGCTAAACATTTTATCTTTGACAAAAATATATTTTGACACAGGAAGTTTCATCGCAAATTTTTTCCACCAGGTCTAATAACAAGAAGTTAGACTTTTATAAGTGGGGAAAGTTGTTCAGACTCTGCCTTGCTGACTGAGATGAGGTCTCCCTGGCTAGAGCCATGGCTACTGCTGTAACTACAGTAACGGAAATATATGTCCATTATCCATTGCGCTGTCTTGAGTTACCTGTGTTTACCCTAAACCACTAAGCTACAGGTCTCCCCCCTCACTGTGGCATTCAGGGCAAGGCTAAGAATGGGACCTAAACCTGCCTCATCCTCCTCAGCTGGTCTTCACAGCTATGTCTGAATGACTACTTCATGCACTTAAGTAGTAATTAACAACAGAAATGTTTAGAATAAACGAGTAAGGACAGGGCATTGGAAAAAGAGTTAACAGATGTCCTTAACATTGCTGCTGGCCTAATAACATTGCTGCAGTAATTTATTTGATGTGGAGTTTATTTAGCTGCTGCAAACATATAAGGGTTATAATAATCATAAGCAGGTTGCATTAAGCACAATACATCTTGGATGTGTAACATAGTGTTAAAAATAATCCCAGAAACAGTATGCCTTAAAGATATTATATGTGCAATATCTTCCACAATCTGATTGTGAAAAGCTAGCCAGAAAGCATCTTTCAGACTTAAAACATGATTAAAAAAAAATAGAAGCCAAGACTTCCTTCACAGATAATTTTGCCTGTATTTTGGGATAGCAAACATTCAATTCAAACATCAAATCCTGGCATACTTCAGTAAGCTATCAGCACAGCAGTGCTGCCTTTTTTCCTTTGAAAAATGAAAGAATTAAATTCAAAACAAACAACTTCAATTTAACACCAAACTACAGGATAACCAATCTTAAAAATGTCAAATTGTAATGGATCTTAATACCCATATAAAACACAAAAATAGTGGCATTGTTCCTTGGTAATGCATAGCAACCTTACAGAATTTCAGTGAAGGAGAAAGAAGGGAAAAACACCTTATTACTTCTAACTCCTGCGAGCCATTTTGGTCTCCAAAGGTTTTAGACTGCCTCAGGCCATGTGTCTGCAGTGTTTCGGGAAATGACTTGCCTTCGCACGAACACTGCTATGTTCTGCAGCACTGCTGCCCCCCAGCATCCCCGCTCAATTTCTATTTAACTCTTCCTTACCTGTATCAGCCTTTCCCCCCCTGTTTTGCAGCAAGGTTTTAGAAAGCTTTTGCTTAAAAAAAACCACACCACAAAAGCACAAACCAAAAACCCCCCTCTGCTTTTTCTGACAAGTTTTCTCAGAAACAAACAAGGCCAGAATTTATCTCTATAAATCTTCCAGAGAAAAGGAAAGCCATGTTAAACTAAAATATTTGGAAACAAAACTAGTTTAGCTAGCAATCGTCATGGAGCTTTGAAGTTTGATATTGCTCAACCGTTTGTCTGTTTTACCTCAGTTAACAAAGAATAGTTAGAAAATGAAAAAAATCATCAACATCCCCATAGAAAACAATGGCACGACTAAAATTCTTCACCTATCACTGTATTTAGATTTTTAATTACACTCCCAGCACCACATTACAGGCTACAATTAAGTCCCTGGATAAGGCCTCATAACTATTAACCAATTTGTCTTAGCAGCAGTGTATTAAAAGTAATAGGAAATAACACATCTAATATATTGGGAAAGAGAAAGATTTAATCCTCCATAAAATTTTTTAAACTCACTTAGCAGAGATGTTTTGTGTTTCCCTCTAGTTTCTGTAAAGATTCAAGGCTATGCACTGCGAGCTATTTTGCTTGATAGCTTTTTTGAAAACCTCTAGAAAATTCTTAGCCAAGGTCACTCCTGATTGACTCAAAATATGACAGTGTATGAGGCTACTAAAATATTCTGTTCATCTCAGAGGTTCAGTAAGCAGCTCTAACTAAGAGGAAAATCAATATAATACTTCACAGTGAGGAAGAAAATGGAAAATAGTTTAGCAGTTAAGTGGTTAATGCAATTCCTAAGTGTTCAGCAATCATTGCAATTTAGTGCCATTTCGATTATTACACAATAAACAGACCATGTTGTCTGGAAGCAAATTTTTATGAGTATAGCTGAAGGGGTTGCAACTTATTTAGCTGCTGAAACTCTAAGGGAAAGAACATTTCTGAATGCTAACACTACAGATCAGAAATATACAGGTACACTAGAAAGGTTATTTTTAGGTCACTACTATGGTAACTAACCACACTGACCTTTAAAATTAGTATGCAGTTCAAGAAAAATGAAGTTCAGTAAAATGTTCTTTAAACAGGATCATTTTAATAAACAATATTGCACATCCTTAGAGCAGAATGTTGTCACTTTTTTACAGCTATTAATTTTACTTTTGTATCACAGCATCATAATATAACGTACAAGAATATCATGATGCAGAACTGTCTAGGAAAAAACATGTAAACAGCCAGAAAACTGATTAAACTATCATTAATTTATGTTTAAAGAATTAAAAAAAAAATTGGAACTGCTATATTTATTTTTGCAGAATAAAACAAAACTGCTAGCTATTTTTCGTATCATGTGCAGTCGTGGAAACATTCATAGTAGGTTTAGTTAAAACCATCTTTCTTCATCTCATTTTGTTGAAATACAGAATTTTAAGTGGATTTCAAAAGCAAACCCAGTTCAACAATTTACAAATTCAAAGACAAACAGGGCAGAGTTACGTTCAGGGCAGATGAGATAAATCGCGTGAGATTGAGTGTATAGTTGATGGCAGCAGGGACTCAATGAAGGAAACAGTATTTTGACCAAAAGCACCATTTGAATCCGATGTACTAATATTTACTTAAGACAAAAATTCAGTTAGAATCACGGTTTTAATAAATAATATATTATGTGTCAGTCCATTAGGTAAGAAATGGAAATTTTGGCTGGTCATAAAGGTGTGTTGGCTGTTCAACAAAACCACCGTTACAAAGAACATATTAACAAGTAGTATGCTGCAACTTGGAAAGATCTAATTTACCCCGTCAATTTACAGTCATCAAACACAGAACACAACCGTTTTGATTTCATTAAGATTAGTCTCAGCCATGTTTGAGACTCAGCCATGTCTGAGCCATGTTTTGTGACACTACATCAAATGGCTGACAGTAAACTAGATGCATAGTTAGAAAATATTATATATACACTCCCATATATGTCTGTATGCGTGTGTATAGAGAGATACACACACAAGCATTTTAGTCTGGGTTATACTGTAGACCTTATTCAAATTGTGGCCCTTCCAGAAGAATAAAAAATTAATTTTAGAAAGGGAAAATTATATCTCCATTTTTTCAAGGCTCAATGTGCTTCTGAATAACATTATTCTTGAAGCGACTTTTAAATGCTGGGATCGCTATTTCTATGGGAAGGGGGAAAAAATCTCTACAGCTAGTGGGAGTCTGGGTCACCAGTACAGTTTTCCTGTGTTCCTTGAATGCCGCATTATACCCACACCTCTTTGCTAGTCACAGGCAGGATAGATGGGTGGTGGTCAATTAGTAACTACATCCACCTTTAAAGCCCCATCTGAAAATGAGCTCTCTTGCAATATATGCTGTACGAGGCCACAGCAAGGGACAGGCACTGTTAGCAATCTCGCAACCCAACAACCCAAAAAAAGAACAGAATGGATGATAAGCTGTACTAATATCCTCATTTTACAACCAGGGCTCTCAGTGCAGCCATCGGAGCGAGCGAGCTGGTCCACTTCCCGGGACCACCCAGGAAGCTGCAAATCATGGCAAGTGGATCCAAACCTCTGCAGAGGACTCTAAACACAGATAGGAAAACTGATCTTACACACGCTGGGTTGAATGTTAATGTAAATGTTTTCCAGGTTAAAAATTCAAATGAGAAAGCACAGACATACACATCTAATCTGTCCATGTTTAAAACTGGGCACCCAGGACAAGCTGATTTCTCTCCATTGGTGCTAATGGAGCTACAGTAGCAACCATACCCTTTTATTTTTTCTATCTAATTCATATTTACGATAGCTTTTCCTACTAAAAAAAAAAATTAAGAAGTTTATAAAGACGTAGTGACATGGCAACAGGGTCTTGTTTCCAAAATGTAAAGCAAATTCTTAAACTCTTCTGAAAATTTAAGGCCTACTGGTTAGCCTTCCCCACCTTTCCATGGGTTAATTTTGCTGATAGCGAATAATCAACATTGTCATTTTTTAAAAGCCGACCAAGACTCTGAGCATTCTTCTTGACATCTTTTCAGCCAAGATTGCTTATAGTTGTTGGCCACTGAATAAGCTTATTTAAGGAATGGAAGGTTTGTAAATATGTCAGCCAGAGGAAAATGCTGAACAAGAAGGGAACAAGGTAACACAACAGGTAGACTGCCCATATGGAAAGAATTTCCCCCAAAATTAGTCTCTCATCAGCAAAGATCACCAGCAGATATCTGTTCTGCTGTACTGTATGTTACAATCTCCACATTTATGTTAAAATACATCCACCTTCTGACAGGTTATTTTTCATTCTGCTACTTGACTGGTATTTACACAAACAAAACCAAATTTCAGTTAAAACAAAACAAAAGCACATATAAGTAGCAATTTGGAAGTAAGGTTCCACCAATATTACATCTTCCAGCCCGACAGAATAAAAGAAACATAAAGCAGAAATAATTACTGTCTGATACTAGGAAAATGATGGTGGGTAACTACACAGATTTAGCTTTAAAATACAGATTTCACTGCAATACCATGGCCACATACAAGTATCCAGTTTTAAAAAGAAACCGCTAATTCAAAGGAGTGGAAGGGGGTGTTGTGCGTATAAATATATATCCTTTTCATCTATTTAGTGTGCAGATGTATTTTAAATAAAATAAAATGACAGGCAGGTCTAAAGACTAAATACAAAAATATAAGAACGTCAAATGAACAAACTTTTTCACTCTGCAGTTTTTATTTTATTATTAGATGCTATTCCTAACTTGTTAAAATTGATCAAATAGAAAGCTGTGAATAGAGAAAAAATTAAGCCAACTAGAAAAGTGTGACTTGGATTTAATATTTTATAATTGCCAAGGGACATACTGAGATCAATGAATTTTTGCCCGAGATGAACGTCAGAAAGAGATGTACTTCAGTCTTTTAGGGAACATTGGTCTATTTAATTCTTGTGTCTGATGCATGTGAAATATGCCTGTCTTGGCCTTCTTTCTTGCCTCAAGGCCATGCTGGAGGCAGACATTACCACTTTTAATAGGCCGCCATCTGAGGAATGGCAAGGGATCCAATAACCCATCGACTCTAATGGATTTGCCTGTTTATTCACTTACACCTTTTTTTGCAGCTAATTTTAGTTTTGCATGCTGAGTTGTTTCACTTTAAATTAAATGAATAGAAACAAAGGGGAAAAGACTGTGCAGCTAATAAAGCATGATTATTTTTGAACTTCTTCGCAACAGGATCCTCCATATACTAAGGTATATCACTTGAGAACAGATTCACTGCTGCGTTTTTCCACTTGTTGTCAAAATTAACAAAGATTCTTTTAAATTTAGTGAGACAAAAAGTAGGTTATTATAAACTCTTGCTTTTAATGTACTAATGATTTGCAGCAGTATAAAGCACCCAGCTTCAGATCATTACGAGGGTTGTGAGCATCTTCAAAGAATAATATAGGCAAAGTTAATGATTGTACAGCATTATCACCAACAAAAATAGTATACAGTTTAATCTAGCCCTTCATGTATACTTTGAAGATCATATGTAATACTTAATGCGTTACTTATAAACCAAATGGAGTCCCTCTAGATACAGAGGAACTCTGAGTAATAAAAATTTTGACTACATTTGATTCTTAGGAAAAATATACATTACAGGCTAAAACTTATTAGGGGATATAATCTCTATATTTGGATTGCATTAATATCTTGTTCCTCTACAGAAAAGTTCTTCCTCCCTTTCCATGGGAGACAGCCTCTTGCATCTCACCCTCCACAACCTGTAGGTCCTCTGCCAAAGCTACTGCCCAGCAGCCTCTTCTTCCAGACCCATCAGTTCAGGTGCTTTTGCTTTTCTCAGAAAGGCTGAAAGAAACTTAGGGGCCATCACTGCAAGTCTCAGCTTCAAAATAGCCTTCAGTTAGTTAGGAAGAGGCCTTTTCTCAAAGCTTGGCTGAATCTCACCATGCTCAGTGCACCCCAGTCTCCATCAGTTAAGAGAGAGCAGGCAAGGGCCAGGTGTCACCTGCTGATGAGGGGTCATTCACTGAAGCTCTGCAGGAGCCTTTGTGTCCCTACCCTGGGGGAATGCATCCCTTCTGGGTACACCAACAGCCTTCTGACAATTGCCTGCCCTGAGGAAATCACTGTCAGCTTTCTGGCAGCAAGTAATCAAATCCAGTCAGGAGTCACCTTTTTTTAAAGGCATAAAAATAATACGGCTTCTACTTCCAGAAAGAACAGACCAGTCTCAGTCCCCGAGGTAACCAAAATACAGCACCTCCGGGGTCATCACAGAAAAAACAACTGCTGAACTGGGTCAATCCCCGGAGACTCCTACTTCAGTGGTGTAAAAAACTTTTTCTTTTCTCTAACAACGTTTAATAAAATACAGCAGCATTTGCTCATTTGTTCCCTCTTCATGACAGAAATCTAAATGCGTGATGTCTACAGAAGATGGTAGTGTGCTGTAAGGTTTGTTGACCGAATTGCAGGAATATGACTATGAAAAACTAACATTAAGAGCCAAAAACTTGAGTACCAAAACTGCACTGCTCTGTGCTGCAGCTGCCAGGGAGAGTGGAGATGCATGCGGAGATGCAGCAAGTTGCCTGCAGTTAGAGGGGAAGTCGTACACCCTTTCATTTAGAAAAGCATCTTTTGTTAGGAAGCTACTACCCCTGTAAAACACTGTCTGTAGCACTCAACAGCCGTAAAATAATGTAAAAACTCTCTTTGGAGAGAAACAGATCAGAACAAAAAAGGGCCTGTATCATTTAGAAGGGTCCACAGTGATACCAATTACTAATACAGAAGGAAAGTGAAGCAGCTACAAGCGAGCAGGTTTTTTTCTCTAGCTGGTTATGTTTTCTTTTAAGGGATCACATTATGAATCTGGCATCTCTTTATTTTTGCCACGAAGACTTCACCTCCTTTTATACCATTTGCTGATCTCTTGCAGATTCTTTAATAACATGGTGTGACATGGAATCAGCTCAGAGGCTTTACTAGGGCTTTTGGGCTGGATTTGGGGCTGGGTTTTTTTGTCACTCACTGGTTTACAAGACATAGAAGTATGTATTTCAAAGGATGATCCACCCATTATGAAAATTAGCATCTTAGCTTTTGCATTCATTTCATTGCTAGCGAATCTCTTTTCTCTCAGAATTGAGATTGCAGTGGGAGACCCTTTTTCCTGACACAAAACTATCATCGGTATCCCCTTAAATATATAGTAAGAATTAAAATAAGGCTCCTCAAATAATTTCAAACAGATCTACGTATCTAAAGCGTAAATCTGTTTCTGAGACAATTATTTTGGGATAGTTACAAATCCAGCTTTCCTTTAAAAAAGGGTAACTCAGGCCATTATTTAAATGTCTCTAAAACACCCGAACTAATAGGACATTTTACAAGTGCACAGACAAGTTAAAATAATCTGTCTGCTTTAGCTATGTTTAAGTGAATCTGCAAAAGAGAAGAAGTTTCACAGCAGCAGAATAATTTTTTTTCCTCAAATTGTATTTGTGGACCTGGATACTAACTCCCAGACACACTGTGGAAAGAAAAATGGGAACAACAGACTGAAGTTGGGATTGATTTACTTCATTAGCTGGGATTACAAGTTTAACTTACAAACCAGAGGTCAAAATTTCTCATTAACAAGGGGGCCATGAATTGCTGCAGGGCTTGGTTCAAGAGGAGACCACTCTTATTACTAACTACACATTTCAATCTGTCTTTGATGTTCTCCTTCTACCCTCCTCCCTTTTATTTTTTGGCAGAGGAGTTGATTTTAATTGTAGCTATACAACACAGCTCAGTTTGCCTGAGAGCCAGCCTCCACATCTGCAGTGAGTGCAGTTCTAGTGATATTGGGTGCAGTCCATAGCTTAGGGCTAATTTTAATGGCTCCCCTTTTCATACAAGGCTCAGATTGTTTTCCACGTGATTCCTGTTAATTTAGCTGCAGGAAAGGGCATCAGTTTTCCTTGCGAGTTTCTGATCCATACTTCTAAACTAGGTGAAATGTATTAAAGAAGAGAAATGATCACAAAATGAGAGATTCAATTTTCTACCACCTCCTTGAACTGATAAAGCAAGTAATCCCACTATTTTAATACCCGAAATAGAAATAAAAGATGTAAATGGTATTTTTCTTATGTCTGTATTTTGATAAGCCTTTAATTTGTGAAATGTTGTAAAGCAGCTCTTGAAATCTCTAACAGTGCTAAGGGTTAAAAAAGGAATGCTTACATGTCTGTATATTGCACATTTTCAAAATCTACAGATTCAAACCAGGATTTCACAGTACATTTCTCAAAACAAGTAAGAGTTGCGTGCATTATGGCAGCAGATGGTGTAGTACACCATCAAATAATAAAATGTTTAACGCATATTTTCTATTTTTGATGAACAGAACTAACATAACTGTAAACAGTCAAAGGTAGAGTATTCAAACAGCTGAAAAGTGCTCATTCTACAGGACCTACTACCGTTTTCTATGGAAAAAATGCCACTGATGCTGGTTAAACAGCTGATATTTTCATATATTACATATAGTTAAAATCATAATCAAATTTGCCTCAGCAATCAAAGTTACATTCTGTACAATTGTAACTGCCTTTAAGCATTGCAAAATTTAAAAACCCTGAAAAACTGAGCACAGTCAATTTTTACAAGCAAAAAATGACACAGAGATCATTAACAGAAATACAGTACGATGATAATGTTTTTCATAATTTAAGTGTAGAAAAACAATTGCTAAGAGTAACGGTTACCAAAATAATTTTTCATAGATACACAGTGTCTCGTCTTTGTTTACATACACCTATTTTGACTACAAAGAGATACCATCTCCAGCTTCATACCTATTTATTACTAGTAATGAGAGACAATTTTGCACATGGTAAATTCATACAGGTTTATGATGCAAAACCCCAAGGTGAAAAGGCAGGAACAATTAGGTGAGGATTTTTAATTTAGGACCAATACAAATTTCTATTTATTGCAATAGACAAAAATCTCCTGTACATTATGCAGATCTATTCTGTGTTTCCCATTTTCTACTGGGCCAGTTTTCACTTCAGATGTAACACTTGAGGGTAGCATATATTAAATCACTTTCTTTTACTTGTTTATATTAACAGTTGCTGTTACTACTCCATTTTCCAAGCTTTTCCAGTTGCCAGCCAGTGTTAATGCATTAGAAGGTATGCTTTCAATTCGCACTCGGAGCCCAGTATTAACTTTTCCTGATGGCCAAGTCAGTCCCCTTCTATGCAAGTCTTCTATTACTAGTTTGTAACTAATCTGCCTGCTGGAACTTTATAAAGACCCTTTGTTTGCTTCTGGAACCAAGATTTAGGAGATAGAAGGCAGGGGGACTTGGTCAGCTATCAGTTTCATTCCTGCTGGCAGCACAGGTCAAGTCACCGGCCACGACTTCCAGTCACCTTTACAAAATCTGCTAAAGCCACAGCCCTGTCTTATCAACGTGGGGTGCGATGGCTACCTTCAAGTTTCAACAGGGGGTTATCTTAACAACTAGACATCTTTAAAAGGTCATTATTGCAGTCTAATTTCAAACTGGCACCAAAATGAAGGGTTGTCTTTGTGTAGGATTAATTTAAAAACCTCAGGATTTGATGTCAGTGGGAAATAACCAGCGTGGGACTCATAATGCTGCCTTCTCCTGCTTCTGGCCAGCACCTAGGGCTAATTTCTTAGGAGATGAAAACTATGACAAGCCCTTCAGTTAAGCTGAAAGCAGGCAGCAGTCCAGTAACACCCACAGGCCTCAGAGGCATCCTGTGACCCCCTTAGAAAAGTCACATTCACTTTGCTCTTGAGAAAGGAAAAATAATGCTGGAGGCATTTTGTTTTAAACCATGTGAAATAAGGAAATGTGAGGATGTGAAAATGAAGTGAAAAAAGTTAGAATTCATTTCCTCCCTTTGCAATGGCTTAGAAGCAAAACTGGTTCATTTTGAAAGTGTGTGTAAAAATCTGATACATTCACCAGTAGACAGTGACTACAAAATGCTTAAGGTAAAATATGTAAATATGTAAAATAATCTCTTGAAAACCATCTCCTTTTGTGCTTGAAAGCATTTTGTAAAGCATCTTTATTTCTCAGCAGCATTAATACACAGTCAGAAAGAAAAGTTACTTCTTGTCAAAACAAAAAATAACAACAAAATTCAAGGTACTAGAAAAATATTTTGAAACAAATCTGCAGAGTAGTGAAAGGGAAGAAAATTAATGCCTAAGTTTCTTGGATGACTTCTGCCCTTTTAGTATTAATCTGAATAATAATAAAGGAACATGTAAATTACAGTTTCAAAATTTTAAACGGGGTTATTTTAACTATCGTAGACTTAAGGCAAACCTAATCTGCCAAGTCTTCACTCTCATTTCATTCTAAAACTGTGCCTCACTTTTTTACTTCTATTGTACCTTTTAACTCAGATGGGCTTTTTATCTCCTAGCTAAGCAGATCCAACCTCATTTCCTTGTTCATATTAAAAGAGATCTACACAAATGTACATTCAGCCTGTTTATTACTTGCTACAGACCGCTAACCTTGTACCAAAATATTCTCATTAATAAAAGGTTACACTTTGAGGACCCATTAGAATGCTCAAATTAAGAGTACATGACTACTTAGAGCTTCTACCCTTTGTCCTAAATTCTTGAGCTGTACTACCGTATCATCAACTATATAATCAAAACCAAGCAACAGAGAATTCATTAACATTAATACAATTTTCAAAAAATATTTCACAAGTGAGGTCTCAATTCTGGGAAATGAGCTCCAGCATTAAAAAATTTGCCTTGATTTAGGTTTTTTTCTGTATTGGAAGAAAGAGAAGATGTAAGGAAAGCTAAGGTGAGCAACATGTAAGGAAGGAGATAGGAAACAAAGGCAAAATGTAGGGATCTTGAGTTACTGCAACACAGAGGTACCGGTACCGACTGATCTTTCTAGCATAAGACTACTGGAAGCTGTCTGGAAAAATTCACACGGCATCAGACTCCAACATGGTAATGTAACTACATAAACACCTACACTAAAAAGGAAATAATAAATTGAAATGATTTTGAGACATGGCAGAATTTATATAGTCCAGTTTCTTTAAAAAGTGTCTTTCAAATTAAAAACTTTTCAACATCAGTAATAATAAATAATAAAATTATTTGCAGCATCACTTCTGAGCCCCACAACCAAGCCACCCCACACTCATTTATGGAGAGAGCGCCATTATTTACTATGTTGTAGAAAACCTCTTACTACCATCCCAGAATCCTAACACACCACTATGAGAAGCTGAAAGGAAATCTGAGAAGCTCATAATGCCAAAGATCGAGGTATTCAAAGCCTTCACCATTCTCTTTTTCACAGTATTGTGGTTAAATGGATAAACAGTAGGAATGGAAAAATGATGGTGTGTATCCGTATGAAAATGAATCAAAACACTCAGCTTGATTTTCCTTCCATCATCCGCTCAAAGCTGTAATTTTTTAGTAAACTGAGGATGTAACAAGGCACTTTAACATGCTTTTAAAATGCAAACTATTAATCTTAGAAGGTATGATTCTGCCAAATATTTAAGTCTGAAGTGCTTGCATAAATTATTTAGATAAATTGGCATTTTTTTTTCTACCTAAGACAGCTATAGTTAATGGGTCAAAACATAATTTGCCTGTCCTGTTTGAGCTCACAGACATTTGTACAAGTGTCACAATCATTCATGTGACACTTGTCTGCTTTATTATTCCATGCCAAAAATAAGCAGATCTTTACGAGATTTGTTTCTCTCAAGCATATAGAGAATATGTAAGAAAAGGGAAAGATATGGTTAAGCGTATGCAGGGAAGCTTAACAGACACCAAGACTGCTACTTCACAACACCACTTTTTTTAATCTATACTTGTCCTCCTCGTGTTCTTTAAACTGTCATTAAATTATTATAAGGATGTTAATAATCAACTCCATTATGGTCAAGCATGCATTGGCCTGTAAATTCATACCTCCTGTCCTCCCATCGGCCATTCACTTCCTCACAGGCACAGAGGAGCTTTATGACTGTAGGAACCTGAAATATCCTAAGTGTATGGGCATATGGGCGACTCCTCATCAGCTCTGAGAGCGAAAGAGTGAGTTTGCATATGTGCTCTTTGCTGGCAATTGCAGTGCAACTAAACAGCTTCTTTCTGTAATTCCTGTATTTTAATTTCGCAGCTGCTCTTTGCTGAGACTTACACATATAACCATTGCTAGAAAAGTATAGGAAAGTTAATAATTGTTAAAGGGTTACACGAAGATAATTGTTCTATTTCTTCTGAATTGCCAATACTGATTTTGCTGTGAGAGGGGATTATGGAAAGAAATGGAACACTAGAGACAGGAAAGTACTGTTACCAAAATAATCTAACAAATGCAAATACAGCTCACAGTATTAACAAAAGTGTTGAGTCTAAGACTATAGACAGATGTTAGCTTTGGATCCAGCTGTGCTGATCAAAGGCTTTATGCCCCCCAGCTGCTCCTCACTGCCCCCTGCTGAAGTTATTATCCTGAAGATCTGCCAGCACAGTAGCTCGTGTGAGTTCTCCCTAATTCACTTCAGGCAATATCAGCCCATCGAACCCATACCGCCTATTTACATTATTTAGAATAATCCAGTTGATTTCGTCTAAAGTGAGTGCACTTGCATGAACCATTCCACCATCAGAACTTCATGGTAGTGACCACCATAAGAAGTCATCCAGATGGCAGCTGGTATAGTTGCTTACACCGTGACTGTCCCTCTGAAGCCCTAGAAAAGAGTCACTGCTAAAATACCATCTTCCCCAATAATTTAAATAAAAAGTACTTTAAAAATCACCTACACAAATAAAGCAATGCCTAAAACCTGGTGGGTTTTTTTCAACAAAAACACCCATGGAATTTTCCTGCTGAGCTACAGATAGGATTTATAATAGCACTGACATTTGAAAACAGCACCAACAATAATGATGTAGATCTCCTGTAACTTGTGCACAGCACCAAAAACATCACCTTTGTTCAAATAACACTTCTAAGAGATCACTAAGAGTAACAACTTAAACCACAAGCCAAAACATTTTTTTGTTTGGCGATTCTTGATTCTGAATGAACAGATTATGCCTGACTCGACTTTCACAGCGAAATGAGCTGAGATTTTTGTTAATAAAGACAAAACTAAATATAGAAATCAGAAAACATTTGTAGCTGCAGACTCCTTATCTATATATGATATACTCCCTTTCCAATCTGTAAAATGCATTGTAAAATAGTATTTTTTTTCTTCATTTTAAATTTGCAGGAGAATTTTGGATCATCTTCCACTTATTTTTGGAGGTCTATTTCAAGCCATAGAACACACATTTCCCAACCTTCTTAAAAAGTGTCTACAGCTATACTACACATGTTAAAACAGTTCTTTAAATACTAAATACTAATTGTGACCATCTTTTCAATTGGATTTCAGCCTGCTCTGGTAACTTCTCTCTTGAGGTGACAAACTGGCAGTACCTGAATTCATTACAGCCTGATTAATTATGCTGCTTTCATACAAAGGCGAAAGAGACTTCAATCAGAAATGGTAACCTTAAACAGTACCTGTGCAGCAGTGTATCAGAATATCAATCCCAGATCCACGCACCGTTCGTGTGCTTTGTGAATTCTTAGTAATTACTTCTCCCTTACCTATCACATAGGTCAGCTCTACTGCAACTGGTTGAATAACTAAAGGAAGAGGTTCAGAACATTTTAGTTCCTATTCAATAGAATTTAAGTGAGTTAGCAGAAGATAGTGAAAACTGTATCTTATGCTCTCCACTTGCTTATCACAACCTAACTTCACTGTGCAATCAACCTTTTCCTCCCCCAGCTAAACACTAAACACAGCAGGAGTTTGGGGAAAAATGGGGAAGAAAGGAGTGGAGTCAAATGTCAAGAGACCTCTTTTCACATACAGCTAAGGACTTGCAAAATTTTAATCTTCTACATCTTTGGAGGTGATTTTCTTCAATTATCCAGAAACTGAGAACCACCTGGCTATTACCTTCTAAAGCAGGCCTATCACCAGAACATACAGATAGCCTGACACATCCCTGTACCTAGAAAGCAATACTGTTTTTGCTTTCTTTCTTTTCATGCTTGTTAACATGCAAAGGCAAATACAAGTCAAGAATCAGACATAGGTGTCTAAAATACACACTGCATAATTACACTGAGAATGAAAACAAATCAAAGGTAAATATGTTCAAATAGTATTTATTGTTCCTTTACATAAAGGAACAAGGAACTTGGCAAATATTTCTTATGAATAAAGGCCCATCTTCACAAAAGTTTGGGTTATGAATAGCAATGAACAAGATAAGAGCACATAAGATAAAGTCAACTAAGTAAGCCACAGACAGAAGCAGAGCCAGACCGACAATGGAAGAATTCCCATCCTACTGGGCTACAGAGCATTCCCTTTACAATCGTTTAATGCCAATGCACATCAGCATTTATACTGAAAGAGACACTTCAGAGAAATATTTTTAAATGCAAAGTTTGGGATATCTTTTTTTTTTTATATGGATAATACTCAAAGCATATTTCTCTCTACAGACTTAGGTCTCTCGTGCTTAAGTCTGTAACATGCCTGTGTGCTCTGCTGCTAACGGCGATTTAAAGAATTTGCTGTACCTACAGAATTGTATTATGGAGATCCTAGAGGGTATGACTAAAACTTGTTGAAATTAAGTTCTAAGAAAATATATAAATGTAGGTGATCAGTTAGGGTTTTGTTTAAGTCAAGAATCCTAGGTCTCTCTTTCATAGCCAATTGCCTCTAATAATACATACACTGGGTTGACTGTGGAATCAGGTGCTTCAGAGAAAAATAATAATGCATTAAAAATATTGCCAGACCAACAGTCTTCCCTCTCTTGTTCAAGGCCACCATTGACCTGTATGAACAAAACCAGCAGGAAGATAGCTTAGACTGTCACACTTGGACACAAGGAGCTGGCTCTACCTGCAAAAAAAATGCAGTGACAAAATATCATCCCTCTTGTTCTTCACCTAGGGATGCCACTGCGTTAGACTTACGACCCCAGGCTGCCACATCATTCTTTTAACTAGGTAAAATAATGATGCAGCTAATACACATCAAAATAATTTATACTCTTATAGTGTAAGTGGGAAAAGTATAGAATCAGCTTGCAAAAGAAAAAAAAATAAAGAGAAAATAAAACTTAAAGAGATTCTATAATAAGTATTGTTTAAATACTTAAGGCAGCTCCTCCTGTAAACTCTCATCTTTATCCAATTTCTGTAGACAAAAAAAATGATTTTTGTCACGGACAAGAGACTTAAAAACACAGAATAACAAGCAAATGGAAAACATTTTGTGAATTAATTAAAACAGGATGTGAAACTATACTATTCATTAAATTGCTAACACATTCTTCTAAGGAGAATGAAATATAAAGAAAAATTTAATGGGTTTATTTTCATCTATATGGTTGCCACCTTTTCAGTTATTTTTCCTCAAAATTTAACCATGGAAAGAACACCTTTATATGTCTGAACAACAGTCATGAAAAGATGTACTTAATATTTTATCAAATACTATTAACTTTGATATTAGCATATGTATTCAAAGATAAAAATATATGTATTCCAATGATATATAAGCCAAACTCAAATTAAGCTTGTAGTAGAGAAGATAACTCCTTCAGAGACTCTTTGATTTGGCTGGCTCAAGCAATCTGCTATGGCCATTCAACCAGTTAAATAAATTTCTATAATGATTTCACCATTTTAGGCTGCCTATCTGCAAGTTCTTACTGTCAACATGAATTACTCTGTATGCTGCAATTCCCCCATCAATTGAGACAAAGTATGACTGTTGTAGTGTTCTGTTAACATGACATGCTTCTCATGTATCTGTATTCCAAATGTCAAGATGATACGGCACAGCCAGCCAGAAGTGTTCTATTATCAGATCTAGAAGAACAATTCACACCAAAGGGTAGACTTCAGAATAGGTAGGTAAAGCATTTTCTTTGATATGCAATCTCTAGTTTGGTGTCAATTCTGAACAACTTCTCCATGTTATGGTGTCTTTCTATGCAACTGGAGTGTAAGCCGCTTAGGAAGGATTAATCTGACACAGCTTGATTTGTCTGTTTTACGTGATGCTCATTCTAACCAGACATAAGTCAGGTAGCTTTGTCTTGAGAGGGAGAGAGCAGAGAGGGTAGAAAAAGCTATAATGAGTTGCTTTTTGTTTTGTTTTTCTGGAGGAAAATTATATCAGAAATTCGGTGCAAACCAGAATTCTTCAGAAAAGAGCTACTCAGATACACCAATTGAATGCTGGAGATAAAAATGTACCTCTGAAAGCCTTAAAAAAGTTTATAACTTTTGTTAAGGTTTACATGATTACATGTTTAATTTAAAAAACAGTGACTCAAGATATAGTCTAATAAAGTAATTTGGGAGTGAGTTAGAGATGATACAGCCTTGTTAATTATTTTGAAATTGGAAGACTTATGTTAAATTCATCATTTAAATAAGAAAAGCAAAAATCTAATTTTATAGAATCTTTGGTTGAGGAAACATTCTCACAAGCAGAAACACAGCTTTGCTAGCTCCCATGCACGCACTTAGTAAAAATTAATAAATTTACCACAGCAGTATGCAATCCTTATATAGTAAAGGCAGAAATATAGAAAATTATGTTAAAAAGTAATTGGCCTTGATCATCACCAGGATAAATGGCTTATAAGGCAATATATAACCTTTTAAAAGTTGTCTGAAGTCCAGGAAACCTTGCATCTCAGTAGTGCTAGTGTAAAAAATGCATTTGACTTCAGACCAACCAGGATTTGCTGCTCAACATAGGCTGAACAAGCTGAATTATGGATTACATTACATTTTTGTATATATGGCACTGTAGAAAAGAAACCCCAATAGGTCAAACTGACTTATTAATCACTATAGCTAAAATAAATACTGTGAATAACAGCAACTAATGGGCCACAAACTAGATCTAGGTAGAGACTTCTAAAGACACTTGGAATGTTGGAGTCTCCAGTGCATATCAAGAATGCCAACTAAAAAGCGTTAAAATGTTCATTAAGCATTCTTAACTTTAATTGCTGCAAACCGATCAGATGTCAAACTGAAATGTACAACATACGCAATCTATAGATTTGATTATGTAGAGACCAGAGTCAACATAAACAAAGCTGACTCTAGCCTATTACTTTAAGACTTTACTCTGGATGCTCTTCATTAAGTTTTCTAAAATAATGTATTATTGCTTAAGTGATTTGGACACTGACAAATGCTCAAAACCGAAAATTACGCTCTGGGATGGGATCAAATCACCTGTTGTAATTCTTCTCTCTTTTAACCAAGAAAAGCCACAGAACATATTCCGTTACAGGTAAGCTCATCAAATGTGTGAATATCTCACAATACTAAGTAGTAATTAATTAAAGATTCAGACTCAAAGTACTTCTTGAAGTAAATAAAATAATTATTCTTTTAGGTTCTCAATCAAGAAGTGAGACACTGACATGAAGTATTTCCAAAGATGCCATTTTTATTTACAATTTCTTCAAACAGAGAAAACCTACCTTCTCTTTTAATTTTCTTCTTCTGGAAGCCCTTCCATATTGGTTCTAAGTTATTTAAGGTATATTATGAAATGAAAAGAATACTTGATTTTTCCCTCCCCCCCATCATCACTGGCAATTATTATTACTTTGACTACCTGAATAGCTGACAACAATGCTAGGAACAGTACCTGCAGTTCTTCATTAGAGATTTGTTCTGTTACTTAGTAAGATCAAAGCTAAGTCAACAGCGGCATAAAATTCATCCCATCTCACTGTAGCTACAGTTGAGGATAATAACTTTTGATAAAAGAATTTTCTGCAATGTAAGTTTTACCAAAAGGCAACAGACTTATGGCTGTCAGTGTTGTCCGGGGGGGGGGGGGGAAGGTTGAGAAGATCGTATTTTGAAGCTCAATTAAAGGATGGAAGGAGAAACAATGTACTGAAGTTGCGTTTTATGTTATTCATAAAGAATTGCTTATAGAGATGAGAAAATTAATTCTGGTTTTGGAGACAAGCACCAGGCATATTTTCCAGGTCCATCAGATTTAGCTCACCTTCTGCTTTGTAAAGATGTTTCTTAAAATCTTTTTTTAAAATTGTGATAGCATAAAAATGAAAACAAATTAAAAGAAGAAAAAGAAAGATTAATGAAAACTTGCTAGAGAGAGAAATGTAGGTGGCTTCCTTTATGGCTTGGGAAAACTGTATCACAGACCAGTGATATGGCCTGGGAAAAAAATGCCCTCTGCCAACACCTCCCCTATAGATGAAGCAGGCTGCAGTGCTGCTGTCTTTTTGATCAAGAGAAGAAATCCCACACCAATGACTGTTTCCCCTGACAGACTGCTTGTCCTTTTTAATGTTACATGAGAGCACCAGCCTGAATTTCCCTCCCCTCAGAGCTAGTACCACTACCACTGATTAGAGATGCTGGTCTGCCTAGGGGTACTCACTTCTTTGGCCAAGGCTGTTTAACCTGTTGTGCTCCTTTTATTCCCAACCTTCTCCTTTGGAGATAGAAACTTTGCCTTTTTTATGCATCTTACAGCATGCTCATTCTCCTAACAGAGCTTCCTCTAAATTGTTCAGTAATTGGTCCATCATACAGAGGTTCAGCTCTTGTTATGCTCCTGGCTCTGCAAGAGACTGTCGTGCTTAAAAAGACTAGAGAAATATCTCTTTTATTGATAATTACAGCATGGGCCAATACTATGTCCATGCTGCTAAAGCATGGAAATCACTATTTATGATACCTTCTACTTTCTCAAACCAACTGCAGCAGAAAACCTCATCATTCTCTTCATTCACCTCCCCATAAAATACTACTGTTTTGCCCTTTTGTTTGCTGAGATAATTATTATACTGAGATTACTACAAACAGAATAACAAAAGCAACAGCAAAACTAGCAGTGGAAATAGGTCTACTGCGCAGTCTCCTTCACATAGCTAATCCACAGGCCCTGCTCAAAGCTCTCATAAAACCGAGAGGGTGAATTAGGGTAAGATTTCCCAAAGCAATACAATGGCCTAGAAGTCTGACTTTTAAGGACTTGGACTCTAAAAATGACCAAGGATTTCATAAAAATCTTTATAATAGTTTAACTTAGTTTTAGTTAACTATGTGAAATATGTCTGTTTGGATTCACTCATGCTTGGAAAAGTGCTAATACGAAACTAACTTACCAGTTAGTGAAACTGGCCTGCGAAATTAACTCCAGATTCCTGAAAGTGGTACCAGTCAAAAAAGGTATAAAAATCATAATTTTATTCAAATCAATGTAACTTCACATAAAACAAAAAGTAAGATTTTGCTCCAAAGACAGCAGGAAAAGGAAGGAAAAAACCCAGTTTGATAAATCATGGAGACACGAGAATTTTATCACCACAGTCCCTCTAGACTAAAAAATTTCCTTAAGTTGTTGCCATTTTTTAACTTGTCTGCTTTGCTCTTTGACCACCTCTCCCATTGTCTATATTAAAACAACAACAACAACAACAACAACAACAAAAAACCCAACAAAAAGCCACAACATTGTAAAAAAACATGCCAAGGTTGGGGAGCTGCGATTTGCAGTACTGCATGATGCCCTTCCCTTCCTATTGCACCTCCCCTGCAGGAACTGGCTGCAAGCCTGTAACTTCAAGGCAAGCAGTAACTAAGTAACTAATAAATAAGGAGTATACCACTAAAGTAAACAGTACCCTAGCTATAATTAGCTAGCACAGACAAGCTGCTGGTGGTAGATGTCTCTCCGAGTTCCCTCAGGCACTCTCCAGCCCAACTCCCCCACAGAATCCCTTTAACCAGCATGCTCCTGTTTGACTCCAGGCAAAACAAAAACAAAAAACCCTTTTTTCCTAGTCACTCACTAGAACAGAGTATGTAACAAAAGGAACACCAAGATGAAGATCCCACTATCAGATATTTTTACTATATTATTTCTTTGAAAGCCATATACCAGCCTGTAATATTCAAGATACATTGGGAAACTTCATAAACCTGCATTTAACACCCTGTGATAGTCTCAAAGACTTTTGTGGTCAAATAACATGAGACATGAGCATGCAATATACCAATTTCTAGAAAGAAAACCCTGCTTTTATTGTTGAAAAAAAGAAAACCAAAGCATTTCCTACATCAGAATCAGCTAAGAATTCACAAGCCCAAGTTCATGCAGTAGGAAATACAAGACGGTTGACAGGAACACTGACATACACAGTGATCCAAAAAAGCTTATTGCATGTAATTAATGTTCTACACAAGGCATGCTACGAACTTCAAACAAACTAACTGCTGTGCTTAAAGTTAAGCATGTGCACATGTCCTTGCAGGTTTGGAGCTGAAACGCTTAACTTGTTGTGAATGTGGCCAAACAGGACCCATTTTACTATCTCTCTTACAAAGAAAGGATGTTCATGTAAACTTGTAAACAATCTTTAACAAAGCTGAAAGGCTACTTTCAGCTCAAAGTTTAAATATTTGAACCACACTTGAATTTTATTATTGACAAATTTCAGCCAAATTCTGAAATAGGTATGTGGATGGTAGCAGACTGGTCAACGTATGCATAAGAAGTGTGAACATACATTTCCAAATTAAACAAGTCAAAATACTCTTACAATACAGAAAGATCATAGGGACTAAAAATACATCATCTTCACTGAACAGCAAAGTTCATCACAATTAATTTTCCTGCACCACAAACTGCTGATACTGTGTCATTTCATAATGACATCAGCTATGAAACCCCTAATGGGGAACTGACTCCAAAATTTGTGCACATATACATATGAATAATATGTACACATTAAATACTGCCAAACTGATAAAGAAACCATTCAGATTTACAGTACAGTCTCGGAAGACTTGTACATGGTAAAAGAAAACCATGAAAGGCCTGTCTTCATTCCTCTCACACAATGAGCTTTTTTTCCCCCAACTCAAACTACTTAAAATGAAGGGATAATTTTTTACTACACATAAGACAGCAAGTTCTGAATGAAATGTTTATGTCGGGGGTTTTTCTTTGTTTTTTTGTTTTTTTGGTTTTTTTTTTAAATTCAGGAACCTCTTCCTTTTCTTGTCAACAGAATATTGTAAGGCACTATTCAACTGTAGCGTAATACACAGTGGTGGCAAGATCCATTTAAGCATTAACACAGAGCTCCTGTAAGACGTTAGAAAGCTTGTACAGATAACTTCACCTTTTCAAGAAATAGGAGCTTGTCAGATTACTCCAAACTGTGTAAAAGGGATCCCCAGACCCATTTAATTACTCCATGAGAAGCAGCACTCTGAAATAGTCAAGACTTAACAGAAGCAGAGTTTGGATACTGTTGTTTGGGGGGGCGTGTGTGTGTGTGGTGTGTGGAGAAGGACTTGGACAATGGTTTGGTTCAACAATTTACATCAGGTAAAGTAACAAAAAGTTCTGTTCAGTACTTCTAGTTAAGGTGTTTACATTAGAAGCTGGCAACAGGATTCCCTTGAAGTTCAAGCCTGACTGCCTAAAGGCTCAGGGTAAACTAAAATGTTAAATTAACGGTTACCCTAATTGTCACTCTCTGTATGACCAACATGACTTCCCATAAAGAATCAGGCTGGAAATATCCAAGAATAGGCATCCTAATAAACTTCAAGTTCTTTACTTTTTCAAACCCTTAGCTTCAGGAAAGGATTTTTCATGCAAAAAGAAAAAAAAAATTCCACAAAATTTATCTGGCACTGAATGGGATGGAAGGGAGAAGGAAATTAATCTATTTGATGATTCATCTGACTCTTCTAGAGGAGTATCAATTACAAGGGAAACATTGCCACTTTAAGATACAAGTCTAAATCTTTCCATGTATGTGTTGAAAAATTATGCCTTGGAAATTTTCTGGTCAGGTTTTAAAAATTTTTTTCACTGACATCTAAAAATGTCATAGCACCTTGGGCCTTATCTTCTGAAGTCAATGTAGAGACTCAAGTCAATTTTGAAAAACTCTCACCTAGACCCTTTCAGACTTTCTTTCTCTTAGTCTTACCAGTTTTATTTAGCCAGAAGAAATAAAAATTCTGGAATTGCAAGTGTCAGAAAAAAGAGTCTGCAAAATAAATTTTATCCTTCAGTGTCTGAAAATCAGGACGACAAATGGAGGAGATAATTGAAAATAAAGAAAAACCCAACCCAAAACTAACCCCAAACAAAAACCAAAAAGCAAGCTCACATACCCTCTGTCCCCACAAATCCTCAAGGTAGCTCCCTTTTGCAAGAAGAAAAACAATACTCTTTTCACAGTAACAGCAGCAGACCTCTACAGGGATTGACAGATAATGGATGAACTATTAACTACTCGGAAGTCATTTTGCCAAGTTCTCATTTTCCATGTTAATAAGCTGCACACACTATATTTATAAATATTCATAAATAAAAATATTGCATCTAACGTTACCACATTGATAGAATTATTTTCTTTTTAAAAATGCAGTAATTTTTCTTCCTGTTTTAACCAACAAAACATTATTTAAGACTCCAGTAAGAAACCTTCGAAGAGCAGAGAAAGAAATGCTCTAATGGTCTCCTTCTGTGTGCTAGATCAACATTATGCAGTCAGGTGGGATCAACTACCATTTCCATCTCCAAATGAAGTAAAAATCAAATTTGTCTTGGCCAATGAGGAAAAAATGATTAATATCATTGAACCTCTGTCAGAATATTTTGTGTTACATAGATCAAAGGAATACATGCAGTATGCAAACCTGTTCTACTAGAAAAAAGGAATGTTTTTGCTGGCACAGAGCCACTTTCTATTTTCTTGCATTGCTGCCTGGCTTTTTCCTCCTGTCAACTGAGATCCATGCAAAATTGTTCTACTGCCTCCTGACTCACTGTCTGTATTCTTGCCTGTCTGCAGCAGGCACAGAAATGTATTTCTATACATTCACTCCAAGTTAGAATTATTAATCGTCAACGTAAACATAGCATTACACATCATCTTTAATGCCTTCCTACTTTCTACTGCTAAGTCTGTAAAATGCATTAATGTTTACAAATCTTGTTTCATAAAATAAAACTAGAATTCAAAAAAAAATAGAATGTGTTCATCATGGGCTAACACACAGTTTGAAATGGAATTTTTAAAAACAGAAATTCATCATTGGGGCAATTTATTTTTAAATTGAATTCTCATTTATTTAAGAATGAGAAGAATAGGTGCAATCGTTAATTAGAAGAACATCTATACAATCTTCCAAAAGACTGATTTTTCAAATAGGTATAAACTTGTGAATTATTTTAATATTTATTTGACTTTTGAAAACAGGAAGTAAAACAAGTCAGAAGCTGAAGCTAAATTTGAGATTTTCCAAGATTCATAAAGTAATATGCCTGTAATTCCATTAAAAAATTATGAGGACTGATTCCTTAACTTCTGTCTCCTTGAAAATTCAAACACATATATTTAACTGACAGTTTTGGGATACCTAAAATGAAATCATAACTGTCAGCAGCAGTACACCAAAACATGTCTGAGATAACCCCTGCATTCTATCATGTCAGCAACACATGGAGCAAAGAGTGCTTGAAAAGGCAATGATACAATAAATCATAAAAATTCCTCCTGTTCCACTGTTAATCTACAGGTTTAAAAGCACAAAAAGCAAGCTTTACCTTCCTGAACCACTAACACTTGCAAAAGGTGTTCTGGTCTATTGTATCTGCTTTCATATAATTCAAGCTTAACCAGTGTAAAGGATCTGTAGATTCCAGTGCTTTCTAAACATATCTTGATCACTTAAAACAAAAAGTAATGTATCAAGAGCCAACTATACAGTATAAAGACCAAGCTGAGACTTGAGTTGTAGAACAAGTCATTCCAAGGATCTTTGAAAGTGGATGGAATACAATTGCTTTAGTTCCAAAAAGGTGAAGGAATAGCCTAAAGATTTGCTCAGAGCATGGCAATCCCACTGACTGTTGGTTTTCCCCAAAATAAAAGACTATTTATTGGTTCTAATTCTTTCAGATCCGTCAGATGCAGTTATGCCTCACAGTTATGTTGGCTGATTCATGAACTTCTAACTCTGCATGATATTCCTTGAGTAGACACTTTGGAGAGAACCCAATGCACCACCCTTCTGTAACAAAGCCTTCTGCAAGACACACTATACATTTCTTTTTGTTTAAAAGGGCAAGAAAGGAAGGAAACAAGGCCAGGTTTTCCAAGAGACAGCTCTGTCATACTTTTATATCATGTCTGACCCATTCCAAACAGAAAATTACCTTGAATCCTGATTTCTTCTTAATATTGTTATAATATTAACAATGGATCTGAGGAATAATTGCAGGGGTTGCTGAAATGTCTATGAATAACCCAAGCATGAAGGGAGAATGGCATCTGTAACGTGTGCAAACAAATTATTCACATTCAGTCCTGGATAACTAAAAAAAGATTGTAATCAAAAGTACTTTTTTCACACTATGTCACAGCACCCACGTGCTTCCCCATATAATAATGAATTCATCCTTACATTTCCACACAGAAATTAGGAACTACTAGTAGTATAAAGATCTGCTAGAGAGGAATATTAAGTAACTTTTCTACATGTGCATTTGGAAGTCTCCGGTATAACACAGATGTCCAAGTCTCAGACCAGAATCTTAATCTTATACCTTAACATGAAAACAGCTTTAAAACGCTCAAATTATACCATCTGAAAGATGAATTTAATTAAAAAATGTGCTGCCTTGTACCCAAAATACATTTCACAATCACTTTAGTAATTAGCTCTTCTCTACACAAAACATCCCTGTTTTAACTGTAGCTGTTCTGGGACTTTCCAGGTCTGCCAGAACATTATCTTTCTTGACTAATATAATGGCTGGAATACGCTGGATAAGAAAAGACACAAAGATTCAGATCTCCCTTGAGCGCTGGCCTAACATATGGTCCTGCAAATTTTGGACCACGGTGTTTAGGATAATTTGTTGAATATTCTTAAGATGACTGCTCTTCCACTATGTGAGAAAGAGGTTTTTTCCTTATCCCTAAAATGACTGTCTTCTGTAAGCGGTGATTCACTGAACTAGCCCTGAAGCTGCCTTTGGAAGCTCAGTATTCAAAAACCATCTGTGCCAGCAAGTACCAGGAGAGGGCTTTCACTTGATATTTAAACAAATTATACCCTCAGATATTTCAAACATATACTCTATATTTATGTATTTTGGGATACTAGCCATAGGTCTTGACGAAAAGCCAAATTATTTAATTATTATTATTCTTAAATACAGAAAAATACTTGCATTTAACCTCTACACTTTAATTCCACAGTAAAAAATGAGGGACTTTGCAATATGCAAATTTTGCATTCATGCCACCTTAGCACTACAAATATTTAACTTGTAAAGCTACCTGACCTAGTCTTGTGATGGCTAATGGTTTTCCTAAAGTTTTAACTCTTAAAATTACATGAAAATATCTATTTCACAAACAAAAACAATTTTTAATCCTAATTCTTAAAAGCCTTACAATTCAAGAAAAAAGCTTGAAAATGTGAACTGAATAGATTGAAAATCCATAAGATAAACAAAAGCAACTCAGAATTTATTACTTTTAATCTGACGTTAGACGTGCTTAAGGATACGGACTAAAGGGCTTAAGTGTTTGCTGTCTTCCCTTTCCTGTACATGTCACCCATCACCCTATCTTTGCCATCCACTGCTGTGTACCAATACAAGCATTAACAGGACCCACAGAGCAAACAAGAAGTAGACAGTACTGCTGCTAAATGCATAACATGGTTCAGGATTACTAAATACCTAACTTGACAATCATGCATTACATTCCAAAAAGCAGTAACATTTAAAAATATCCAGTAATTTTGTCTAGTATCATCAAATAAACGAAAAAAAAAAATCCTATAAAATTCTGCATAGGCAGTATTTTCAACTCTGCAAGGCAGAGAAGCTGAATTCTTCCAAAGGTATCTCATTTCTCTTTACCCCTTCTCTTTCACTCTTGATCTAAACTGCATTATAATAATAAGCAGGCTGAATTACTGATGAGCTGCCGGCTGCTACAGAGGAAGCTGCGTCTAGCAGATTATCTAAAACACAAGACGACAAGAAAGGTACTAAAAGGAAAGGAAATGAAGAGCAGGTGATCTCAAGTTTGCTGTCTCTTCCTTCTTCTAAATTCCTTTTCCAGTGCTCACCAGGCTCTAGGCCAAACTACTTCAACAAGCTAAACTGAAACTACTCACTTTTTGTTATTGTTAGGTTAGTTTTCTGCCAATCTGTCAAATGGAATGGTTAGCACAGGGTACTGCACAACAGATACAACAAGAGCCAGAGCCAGTGAAAGGGAAGTGGCAGGAATGCACTACGAGGGATTGGCATAGTGATCACAGCCAGATTAGCTCAGGCTACTGTGTAATCTCAGTCTGAAACTAGTTACACATTTGGTGGAAGTATTATTTGAGGATGTCTAGTCCCTGCTCATCCACTTTTCTGTAAAATATTTTTCCCCATTTTTTGGAAAGGAATTGTTAATACGGTTGCATGGAGAAGCAAATCAAAGAACATACACAATGTAAAAATAACCTCACTCCAAAACTGCTAATTTTCCCTCCGCCAAAGTAAAAGTAATAAAAAAACCCAGCCATACCAGTACAGAAGAGGCAAATGATGGGCTTGGCCTTGATAACTTAGGCTAATCCTGCCATCTGAAAAAAAGTCTATTCAGCTATGGCTTGAAAACAAGCAAAGAAGTCCAAATGAGCCCTGGCAATGTGAGACAGAGAACAAGTTTAAAGAAAACACTCTTGAACAAAATGCTGGTGGAAAAATATTTGCAATTATGAGCACAAGCTTTTTCACATTTATGAAAGCTGTATAAGAGCTGTTTCTCTGTATACAACAAACAGTACTTGATCACAGAAACACTAAGCTTTTCCATCAACTTTTTCTCTTAAGGAAAATAACCATCACTACTCCCTAAATTGACCTCCTGCTCAGATCAAAAGGGTATTATTAAAAAGATCCAATTTCCAAAGAGAAATTATGAGCTAGTATTTCTGTTGAACCAAGAAGTTGGACTGAAATCCAACGCTTCTCATTGAAAAAATGGCCAATGCAACTAAGTAAAATATCAAACAAGAGTTAGTTCAGGAAAGGAGAAAAAAAAAGCAACATGCAGGGGTGGGATGATTTGTAAATGCTATCTCTTTGGATCAGCAAACACGCAGTGTCCCAGCTGCAACAAAAGCAGACATATATGTCAAAAAAGATTACTGAGGAGACCAGCAACTTCAATGACAAAAACTGGATGTTATGACAAAAAACCCCAAAAAACCAAAACCAACCAAAAAACCAGGGCAGGCCAGGAAAGCTCTTGCCAAGTCAGACCTTGCAAACACAGATTATCGGTAGCAAGGACTTAAGAAGCTTAGAAATTGCTTGGAGAAATCAGAGGGTCATAGACCATAGTGGAAATCAAACATCTGGAGGCGGACTTGGGCTAAAGGGATGTCTGCAAGACAGGACATAGTCTTAGAATAGTTTTCTATGTTGTTTATAATCTCCACAAATCCAAAGAAGAGAAATCAGATGTCTCAGGCAAACAATGCAAATTTCCAGTACCTTTTTAGAGCGAAACATTTTTGAGTTTACTTCTGCATAGCAGTCCTAATAAGTAGCTCAGAAGAACAACAGAAAGAGGGAGTTTCTAGCAGCCAACTTGCATGACACAGCTTCTACAATACTTTAGATCCTATCCCCAGAAAAGACACTGAATAATCCAGATACAGTATCCAAGTCCTTGAAATCAGCTTGCAGCCAGGCACCAATGTGAGTTGGCCAGGATGGTTAGAAGCTAGGAGAGGGATGGGAGCAATTCAGTCTGAACTGGCAGAAGAGCCACACAATTCATGACTCCGGGAAATGCACGTATCGGCAAAAACTTCAAGGATAATTTGTCAACTGAATAACACAAGTTCAGCAAAATTTGGGCTAGGGGACCAACAAAACGAAAGAAAAATTTCCAGAAGCCTTTGGAATTTGCCACAGACTTTTATCTCTCCTTGAAGCACTGTACCAGGAGAGTAAGGAGCTTCAAAAGAGAGAGAGGGGAGCTGTTGACCATAACCCAGTCAGGCACATAGCTCTGAATAAAATGTTTCACCGAACGTGGCCACAGTTTGGTTCATCAAACTGCAAGCGCTTAAAAAAGGATCCTTTTTTAAAAAGCGGCAATACACAATGAAAATTAAATTCTGATACTTAGGAGAAAATATTCCTTTGGTCAAGAAAAGACAAGTAGGGAACGTACATTTGTTAAAATACGAAGGGATCCACGTATTATTAGAAGGTTCAAAGTATTTTGAAATTAATCTTGTGTGAAAGCCAGAGCTATCCCTATCCAGTTGAGCTTCTAATGAAAGCTTCTTTTGGCCTGCTGCTGCAGGATTTCTTACAGGTGCATATGGAGGAGAACAGATTCTTTACTGAATTTAAGACAAGGAGGGAGACTGAAAGGAAAGGAATGTAACAGGACAACACAAAAACCAGGAAACTCCCTTGGTCTGAAACTAATTTGACCAAAAATGCGAGCACCTCTGACATATCTGAAGTTCTAAGTCAACTTTAGACTATAAACAAGATCCACTTCTGTTCCTAGCTCAGCTAATTCCTTAGTACTAATCTTAGCACATGAAAAGAGAGAGAAGTCAGATAAAAGTGATCCAAAATGGGAAACACAAAGGCCTTTGGAAATGCCTGGCATTTAGACAGTCAAATGTCTGAGCCAAAACTGTTAGTCAGTTATTAAAAACAAAATGTTTGCATTTTCCTCAGAACAGACATATAATGGGGAGAATTACTTTGACTCCTATTGTGTAGGCATATTTAGGAGAAACAAAAGAAGCCCAACTATATCTGTACTAAACAATACAATACTCTTACAGAGTTATGCAAGATAATACAACCATGTCACCCTAGTTCTCCACCTTGGTTAATATATCTGTCTCATGCTTTTGATGATTTTGCATTCCATTGTGTAGTATAGCTACCTCTCCATTTAAAATAACAGGAGAATCATGCTAACAAATCCAATTCTACTTCTAGAGCTCAGTATTCTTATTAAAATTACATAAAATTTAGCATGATTACAAATGCATCTTTGCAGTTGCAAGGGACAACCAGCCATTCCGTAAAAAGCTTTAACACGTATTTGTCACAAAACCACACTTACTGGTATTACTACAAGCTCTTGGTCCAAACTGTAAGCAAGACTACACTTACGTTTTTCTGGATATTCCTTCATGCCTTACTGTTTTTTCTGTTTTCCTTTGGGTTATGTCGAGGAGAAAACCAGTATAAAAGCAGTGAACAGTTCAAAGGAGAGACCCACACCACACTTAGCTTATTTTTAGAATATTTAGTTATCTGTTGAAAGGTAACACTTGCAAATACAACTAAGAGAAGATGTTATTTTAACTGCAGCAAGATAAATGGGACTCACAGTCCTTCTAATTTAGTAATTTACATCACCTTTTCCAAGTTACACAGTTCACTGAAATTATCAGCATGTAGCGTCACTAGTTATTCCTACCGGATTTTGAAATAACAATTTCTCTTAGTCTGTGTATAGACATATACCTCTCCTCCTACGGTAAGCAGTCCAGGTGAATCAAGCTTCCGTTTCTTCCGGGGACCGATAGCTGCCAATGCAGTTAGATTGGCATCCCTCTGCCTCATTTGTGCAAGTTCTTGTTGCTGCATCTATTAGAGAGAGGAAGAAACTCTATTTAGTTTTTAAGCTGTTGTCACTTCAAAAAGTTGTTCTCAGACTTGCAAGCATGAGGTGAAAGTCACACATGAGCAATCCCCAACAGTACTTTGCTGTTCCTAGAAATACCATTTTAGCAGCTCAAGCATGCTGCCTTGCAGTGGAGTAATAATGAAGATACAGAAGTTCTCTTGACTTTCCACAGGATTTCCGCTTCCAAATAACTGTTTTTGAAAACCACCCTTATCCTTAAGAACTGCCTTAGCCAGTAAGCACTATACTATCCCTACACATCTCCAGTTTAACACTGATATGAAGAGTGTAAATACCAATTCAAATCCTAAAAAAAACCTCACGTTTTCTTTCATTTATTTTGAGTATTTCAAATATACTTGATACTCGCTTCCAAAAATAATCATATCTAAATTAATAAAACATCACTACTTAAATGTTAGCAGAAGTTAATGCTGACACAAAAACCCTACAAACTGAATTTACAACTTTCTGGCATTAGGCTTTCAGTAACAATACATTGGACTAGTTTCAGGCTAAGAAAACAACCTGCCAGCTGCGTCATGTACCATGCTACAGAAAATAAGAGAAAATACTCTGGCCACCACATGATGAAGAGGTAAGATTGCCTATACATTATAAACTGTGTAATCCTTTTAGAGAGTTAATAAAGAGACATATTCCCATGAACAATACTATGCTACTTTAATAAATATTCTCATCATCCATTCTACACAAGAATAATTGATTAGGTAATGCAGCATATGGTTTTAATTAGAGAAAAGTATTTATAGCTCTTAATAATAGTTTTTATTTATTTCAGAACTTTGGGTTTGCAAAATCCTTCAATAAATTCAGAGAAAGTGTTGTTTTCTAATCCCGTTGATGACATACTTGTTTCCACTTCAACAGAAACGCACACAACACTACCTCTCCAGAAATTCAGTAGGGGTAATAAAAACTTTGTATGATACAGGCAGAATTCTTCATTAAAATAAAACCGAACTGACAAGTGTTGATAGAAGTGTCTCTGCCATTACTTACATGTGAGCTGCATATACAAGCAGGGCCTGAACTATCCTGGCCAATGTTAAAAGGAAAGGAGGTTTAAACAAAACAGGTACCGATGTATGGTATCTATTCTCCATTCTCTTCTGCCTAGAAAAAGCAGGCCCGCTTCATGCATCCTATTTAGTGCATTTTTCAGGTTTATTCATTTAGTGATGCAATATATTTTCACGTTTTTCAGAAAAAGCAAATTCAGTACAGTTAGAGTCTGAAAACCCATTTTTCATATTTTTATGCCATATATTTTGCAACTCCAGTTATTATCATAACTTCAGTATAACATTATCTACAAATACACATATCATTTTTCTACAGGATAAAAGAATTTCCTAAATACAAAAAAGAAATGTGGAAAAATATCTAAATAATAGTGCAAAGGTCTATACATACTTCTCTTTGCCAACTCATATTAGGTTTTTAGCTCAAATATCTTTGGCTCTCTTCCAGATTAAATGCCAGTTAGACAGACCTGCCCGCTTACCCTTTCAAGGTAGATAGCAACAGTGGTGAGCTCTAATCATTTACAAAGGTCATGATCGGAAGCTAGCCCGTAAGCAGTCATTTAAAATTCGATTGATCCCTATTTGTAGTCAGGGAAAGAAAATGGACATTTCAGCTGTATTGTAATTATGAGGCTTCAAGGCAACTGTAAATAGATGTGCAAATCCAGATACTGGCAAATACCTTAGAGAAGAAATTATTACTATAGTATAACATATATCCAGGAAAGGTTGAAGATAAAACTGCATATAAAAAAAGATCAATCATCTTTTTGCTAATTTGCCATGCTTGCCAGCCTATAAGGGTTATCACAATTATCAGAAGTCTGATGAATATTTAAGCGAGGGCCAACTGGCTTAGAGTGATCCCAGACGAAGTTGTAAAGTGGAGAGCTTCACAGAATAAAAAATTTTGCACTGGAATAAGTATTCGTTTCCTGGGAAGTGCAGGTCAGAAATACAGTCTGATAGATAACTGGTACCATGCAAAGGTTAGTATCCAAAGTCACCATTTCCAAACCAACCGTAAGCTAATACTTACTTGGCTCTTTGTACTACCTGTACTGCAATATACAGTGATCGTTTCAACATGTAATAGAAGCACACAGTGCCTCTGAGAAGTTGCTCTAACAACTATAATTCAGTATTTTTTTATTACTGCAAAATGCAAATTATAAAGCAAAACATGTCATTTCTCTAAACTCCACATAACGGCAGAAATCCTGCTCTCACTTTGAAACCTGCAAAGCATCTGATGCTGTTTTACCAAGAACACATGGAATAGATTCAGGAGTCTGCAGAAGGGTTTGCACTCATTTTTTCCTCAGGTTCTTTGCCCTTTCTTTTTTTTATTAAGTGAGAAGAGCTAAAGATAGTTCTTGATATCACAGACTAATTTCTCACAAGAAGTAATAATTTTTGTTAGTTTAGCACTGATTGTCCAAACAAATGCACAACATTTGCAACTACCTGTAATTCAGCGCGTGACAGGAAACCTGGCTCGGCAGGCAGAGCCAGAGGCGCTGGGCGCTGCTCTGCTGACACTGGGCAAATACTGGCAAGACCTTTCCCTTCACTTCCCTGCCTGTGCCTCTCACCCTGCTTCATGCAGCTTGTCTATTTAGCCCATAAGCTCTCCAGACATGGATCCTCCTCTACTACGTGCCTTACTTACAGCCTAGCCCCAGTGGGGCTAATAGACACAACTACAATACAAATAAGGAATATGCTGCCAGGTATAAAACCACAATATAGTTTCTGATACTGGTTTTACAGTACACACCTTGATACACTACAGCAGAAAAGAACAACCTTTGTATGCAAACCTTAATGAACGTTGGTCAAAAAATACGAAACACATCAAACATGCACCACCCGTAAGATCACAGTATCCTGATGTGTTAAAAATAAGGGTTGAAGTGCTGAAATACTTGACAGATACTGTATTACACAAATTCTCATCAGTCTTTTTAAAATTAATTATCACTGGTGATTTTTTTCTTCCAAAGCTCATCTGAAGGCAGAGGATCATAACATTATATTTTAAAATAACTAAAAAAATTACAATCCTGATTATCAAGAGAGGCCTTCATCTTGCAGTGGTTACTGTATTCCAGTTGGCTTAAGGGAACATCTTTGTACATGCACTATTAACTATCAATTTATTGACGATAAAACATCTTTGTAGTTATGGATACTTACTATCAAGACATTTGACAAGATTCCTGGATGTCATTTAACATCCTGAAGCAGCCTAACCACCATTGTTGGCTTCTTCATACCCCCGTTCCAACTTCCTCTTCTTTCCATCTCCAAGTCACATACTTTTGTTTTTTCATACTCTACATCACATTATCTGTACCAGTCTCTTTCCTACTCATCATCTGACTCATCAAAAGTATTATCCCCAATCATAATTTTTGCTTAAACAACAAAAAAAAGCAGTGTCTTGCCTTTGGTTCAAAAGAAGGGGACACTATACCTTTCATAAAGACATCTGCACATGCAATGTGGCTGCTAACATTTGACTCAACAGGAGCTTTTCAAAATTAATGCCTCAGAGATACGAGCTATTTTTAATAGTCATAAAACCTGATATGGTTATTGCAGGTATCTTGTAAGAAGATTAGGAATAGCCAGTCTTGTGGGAGTTGTGTAATTAATGTACATTTCATTACTCTGCTTTGGTGTCAACAGAGATTGCTTTCAAGACATACCTCTTGTACCACCAGATGCCAAATGCACAACCCTGACCAGTGGAGGCTCTTCTCCCCAGCATACTCTTGCACCATATTCTCTAAGTCAAGTGGAAATGACGTTGCAACCAGTTTTGCATACAGAGTTCCAAAGTAATCACCCTTTGACTTCTCAGCACTAAGAAGAATGTGAATTAGATGTAGCTATCTTCAATGCTCTGAAATTACTCTTAAAAGTACCTGTGCAACTAAAGCTACTTACGCTTCTTACTTTACAAGATCAATTATATTTTAAAGTAACAAAGCAGCCTGTTACTACGATATAGTTTATCTTCTAACCAAGGCAGTTAATAATTTCTGAATATTTAAACAAATGAAGCACCTATTAATATCTATACATCCTGATAAAACAAATAAATTTCCTGTTAATTAACATGATGTAGCAGATATGAATCTAACTCACTACATCAACCAACAAGATGCAATTGTTTGACAGCTGCATTCATTCACACTCTCATTTTCATACTGGACTGCTGATACAATATCATTGTTTAACTTGCCTTCATCACAATTGATACAGGTATATTTATCAAAAGCATATTAAACTTTCTGCTCTTTGGGAAGGAAGCAATGTTTCATTCAGAACCACACTAATCAACAACAATTAACTTTTTTGAAAGCCAAAATATTTATCTAAACTAGACACAAATATTCCAATATCTTATACCAGAAAAATGCTTACAAATAAGATGCTGTTCCTTGCTCCTTATCTGATTCCAATTCATTTTTAGCATGCCATTTACTTACAGAGAGGTATTTTGTTACTTAATGACAACTTTAAGTTAAAGAGATCCCTTTAATGAGCAGTACAGTGTAAGAATTAAGCACCAATATTATTTCATACAAATTTTCTTCTTTGTGATGGTGGCATAGTATTAAAACCAGAAAGAACACTACTTTGCTATTTTAACAAAGTAAAGCTAACAACAGAGGTGCTAAAATTGTAGTTTGTTTTCCTTAAATCATTATTTGTTATGATACATTTAGGTATTTTAGAAAGAAGTGCCACAAGCCATATGCCACAAGGAAGACAGCCATATGTATACCTGATGTATCAACATTAGATCTTAAAATCTAGATTTAATAATTTCTGAAAACCAAGAACATACTTATTCATGACATGCTTTATAAATAATTTTGCAACCAAGAAACCAAGCATTTACTTTAACTCTTTTTCATTTTAAGCCTTTTTTGCACTACAAGCCATTACGGAAGCAGTCACTGAGATAGTAACAAATAAATACATGGTGTGAATATATGCTCAGTGAATTTTTTTTCTTCTTAGATTTCTACTTCCACTGGCCATTGTGGCAGGCCACACAACTGGAAGAAACCAACTGTTTCACAAATGAGTATGGTTTCATTTTCAAGATTTCTTTAAGAACTAAATCCCCCATCCATTACTCTAACTAGTATTATAACAACCACAGAAAACAGTGAAGATTATTTTCCACTTTTCAACAACAGCAACTAAACCAAGAGTGAATTCAAGAAAGTTATGGTTAGAGAAATTAATTCTATGGATTTGTTCGTTACGCATTTTGTCTGGTAAAACAAATACTGGATACTTGTTATGAACAACTACAGATCTCAAGTCAAACACCGTCTCCAATCCAGAAAATTAAATGGCCTAACAGTGGCTGTAATCTGTACTGTCAACTGAGGATTCTTCCTCTTCAGTGAGCATCAAAGTCTGTTAACATCAGCTATGCCAACATTCCAATCTTGCCTGCTCACCTGAATCCACAGGAAACGGGAATGTCACGCAGCAAATGAGGCACTCCACTACTCATCAGATAGACAGGACTTGTTCAAAAGCACAAGAAAAAGCATCTTGAAAAGGCAATGAAATGTGCTCCAAATGGAGGGCAAAACCTAAGCAAACTGAAATTAGCTTTGTTTAAAGCAGAGATGTAGATGAAATCTGGGCCTGAGCTGCAGCTAAGAACTGCACCGAGAGAAATTTCCTTCAATATGAACAGAAAATAGGTTGACAACTGGAACACTTAACAATTCAAAACTACATACAAATACCTTCAAACATAAAAGGGAGAAGAGGGAGTGGCATCCCACAAGAGAAAGGTCAAGGAGGTGTCTACCTACAGGCAGAAACAAGGGATATTTTTTGGCCTGAAAGGAAAATAACCCAGTGACAGAGACACAGAGATGATTGTGAAGATGAAGAAGAAGAGCTTGAGGAAGTAATCAAGTATGTTTAAATGCTGTCAATACAGGATTTGATAAGGGAATAGAGGGTGACTTGTAAAAGTAAGTTTCTGTAGTCACACAGCCAACTCAGCACACAAAGAACTAGATTTTGGCTACTTACAACTCCCAACATAGTTCAGAAATACCACCTAAGAAGAAGAAAAGGGGACAGAGAAGAGGCTAATGGCACAGTAGAAGCGATAAATATTGACAGACTGTAAAGTGCAATCAGGAATGAAGACGACTGGAACGAGCACCAAACAGGAAATCGGCAAGGGAGAGTGCTAAATGGCACAAACGTTTGATGAAAGCAAGATCATATAAACAATGATTTAAGCATTGATTTCTAGCCAATAGGCATCAATGGAGATCCCTCCTAATTCTGTTTGCGATGGATGGTTTAATTCCTGATAACAGGGTCATATGCTGGGAAAAGCTTGTCTTAATTGATGGTTCTGCAACATAGATCTATCAGTCTCAGACAGTGATTACACCCCCTGGAAAAACATCTTTTTTGCTGAGGAGAGCCTGAAACGTGGAACCATTACACATGTCCTAAGATGCCCACAACAGAAGGTGCAATTAAAAAATGAAACTCATTTAAAATGCTGGCAGTAACCTCAACAAGTCCAGGACAATGATCAAGAAGGATTGGTACATCAGTGAACTTCAGAGAGTCTTGAAAAACAGATGATGTCTGCAGAATGCCCATGCTATGCTCCCGCCTCTCTTTTGCATTACTGAAGTTTCTAAAGGTCAGCTGGACTCCTACAGCAACAGCACGCTGGCTGGTAAGGAACTGGTCCAAAGTAGCTGAAGTTTAGAAGTGCCACTGTAATAGTACACCACCAGAGAAGTTTTACATGTGTAATAGGAAATCATACACTGAACACACTATGTTAGACTTTCAAACACGCACTGCTCCGCCAAGTTATATCTGGTTTTCTTCAATACGAAACTGCATGCTGCTTCTCCACAAGTGTTCTCCCACAACTCAGTAAAAGCTGCAATCATCACTTGCAATGGCTGTACATCTATTTGATGCAGATCAAGACTTTACTTTACTGAAAAGGTGTGTGTGTTGGTTTTTCCTTCTCTTTTTTTTTTTGCCCACTTTTAACAAGAGTTGAAAATTATTGCATAGTGTTTGAAAAAAATCACCCTGGGCAAAGACTAAGCTGGGAACATTTCAGCCCCCCCAAGATGAATGTTTCTCAAAATAATGAGCAACTGAATACAGTTCTGGAACCTTAACTGGGGTACTTCTGACCAAGTGTCTTTCCTACAATAGACATTTATGTTTATTACATCTAATTTCATTATGTTTTAGAAGTTTACTCAAATTTTCCATTAACATTTGCCCTATTACTTTCAACACAATCTACGTTGAACTTCTGATTATAGAAAATGCCAGGTGCATCCTGCCTTTCATTTTTATTTTTCCCTGAGAAAAAGCCTTAATTGTAATTTTCTCCAGTCATGTACATTACCCAGCTAAATGTGATTTTTAAAATAATCATCAGCAAACATACAATTTTATCTCCTTACTACTCAAGACCACATGCTGTCTGAACTGACTCATATATATATTCATACTTGCAGTTTTAATTTTCTTGGAAGTCTTTTTAAAAGCTTACTCATAGCTTACAAAAAAATCAAAAGCATGAAGAATTTTGAAAGTTATTTTTAAAAGTCTTGTAATTTTTTAACGTACTATTTTATTCCCCAAATACTTTGAAGTTTTTACCCCACTAGTCCCCTTAATCAACTAATGCTCTTTATGGGTATCTATGAACTTCTTTTTGATAATTCTGTATATTCTTGGCTGGTTGCCTTTTTGATTTTCCAAATACAATGCACTATTTTAGTTTAACTTAAAATCATTTATTTCTGCAACTGCCCAATCATCTCAAGCTACATATTCCTATCTGTAGTAATACAAAGCATAACAACTTTATTTTAGAAAGATATCCCTCAAATTCCTCTGAAAGTTCTAGAACAATGGGGTTTTTTGTCCTTTCAGTAACCTTAATCATTACATTTCTTCAATCCTCAAAATCTGTTGTTGGAGCTCCAGCACATTTTGTCTGGTATATAATAATATACTATTCCTCAAACAACTTACTCCCAGTAGCACCAGTTACAGGCTCTTCTATTCTAAGCTGGAGAGATGCCTGTTTTAAGCCTTTCTATTTCTTAGGTCCCATAATGGCGTTAGGTAGATTTGCCGAGCCAAATGCAGATCATTCGAGCAAATGGTTTCTGAGGCACAGACAACTGGCAGGATCAGCATTACTAGAGCTGGCAACTTTTTCAGATACCAGTAACTTGCCATAGGATCAGAAGTTGTTCTGAAAAAATTTCCCTAAGATCTGTTATTTTATTTTTTTATTATCGGTCTTAATTTTATTTTGGAGCAATGCAACAATGGACAATTACAAATCTTCTCAAACTTCTTCAAAGGAAACAAGACATACTCATACAGTATAAATCATGACTAGTAAGAATACCAGTCAAAAAGCTTGATGGCTTACTGACAGGCTCCTGAATTCAGGTGCAAGCAACAGAAGAATATCCTCACTCTTGGGGCACTGGTGAGAAAGACTGGTTAAGATCTTTTCCCAGGCCCTTTGGCAACGTAAGTGGGGTTTACGATCCTCCCAAGATTTCTAGGATGTTCTCCTTTCTCCCCTGATGTGAGGCACTATGTGAGGGCCCCCAAACAGATGCTGTAATGAACATTATAGGGAATATAAAATACAGCGAAAACCTGTATGAATGACGATTATGTCTAGAGTGACAGACTAGTTACAAAGAGCAGCAAACTTGCTGAGCTGTGGTTTTAGTTAGGAAAGTCTGACAGAAACACTGGTACAGTGGGAGCTAACTCAACAAAGAGAAGTGAGAAAATATGCTTTGCTTTTTTAAAATCATGCACTGGAAAATATGAGGGTCAGATGAACCTCACAACTGAGCTTTCTAGCAGTTCCCCACACTTGCAGATGGAGTGCATGTAGTAACTCCCAGAGGCTATGCTGTCCGCTGTAACACAGTATTAAAGGTTGTACTAGAACATGAATCAACTGCTCTATTTTTCAGATGGTGAAGTATCCCTGAAATAAACATTTTTGAAAATACCCTTTCAAGAATCTTTCATTGTACCGGAGTAATACAGCAGCTACTTGGATAGTGAAAACTCTCCATGGCTGCTACAACTTTTTGTTAGTACCATGAGCCTCCAATCAAGAATTTTATCTGCACTGTCTTCTCCATGCATCACGAATTTCGATAGCATAGCATGGCCTCTTGTTATTTTTATTTCTATTCCCATCTCTGGCACACACTGGAAAGCTGAAGTAATTAAGAACCAGTACACCAGAACTGTACCAAAACCATGGGGAAGGTGTGTTCTTGGTGAGTACATCAATGGAGTCAACTGAAGACTGAGATACGTAGGAAGATATCAGATTTCTGGAAGTGGAGAGCAACAGTATGTCATACCATAAAATCTCAAATCAGCCTGAAGCACTTCCCCCATTTTTTCAAAATAATTATTTCCATTTTTTGGTAAATTTTCTCTGCCTATATGCCACTACTACAAAACTTCAGAGTAGCAGAAACCTTAAGTGCATTTAAAACCCTAGTTAATCAGAAATTCTGGTAAGAGGCTTTATTAACTAGATTATTCCGCAAGAAAATGCCCGGATTTTGACACCAGTCCTCTAACATTCTTATGGGAAATCTGCATCTTGAAACTGCCAGCATCATTTGAGGAAATGAGGCAAATGCAGCAATCTACTAAAAATCATTTGGCTGTAATAAGTAATTTTAATCAAATAGTTAGAGAGAATGGCATTGAAGTTAATTTCTGAAGTGTCATAAACAGATGGGAAATGTGGAGTGTAGAGACTGGTTGTGCACTTTTAACGCAATATCCTTTTTTGCAGTCTGGATTGTGGTTTGATCAAGTCTAACTGACATGACAAAAACAATTTTAATTTATTCTGAAACTATATTCAACTAAAGAATACACAAAATAGCGAGTATGCTACTCTTTTCAAAAGTGAGATTTGAGGCAGAGCAGTATCAGGAACAAAAATAGCCAGACACCCACCTTCTTCTCCCCCTTAAAAGTTGTGGTGGTAGTACTGGGGGTTCACTTGCAAAATGGAAGTTCCACTGGGGATGCAAAACAAGCTTGAAATTTAAATAATCTACATCTTTTCTATTTTAGATTTAACTATCGCAAACCCGCTACTGCTCATTTCTCCTGCAGATCAAGGGGACAACATACCACAGTGTGGGGACAAAATATTTCAAGCAGTTTTTCATACACTGACAAGTAGTATATTAGGGAATCTTGTAAGTACAATACAGTAGTCATCCCCTTCTATTGATCACATATAATTTACATCTTACAAAGATGTGAATTCTTGCATTCTCACTCCACAAGGAAAATCTCAATGATTTATTCATTTCAAATAAAAAATAGAAGGTAGATGAGAAGAATTACTTCACAGGCTGTAGCTTTCTCAGGGCACTAGTGCTAGGCTCTTCTCTCGCACTGCCCGAAGGGCCTTTGTGTGCAAGTCCCTCTAATTAACAAGGTGAATCATGCAGCAGTTCCCTAATTAGTGAACATGACAAGCCAATGGAAACAAGCAGACAGACCTGGCGTTCAGATATGGTCAACAAAAGGCACAGTAACGCACCATTAAAAAAAAAATTATATTTCATGTAAATAAAATACAAAAAGTAAGAGAACTAGAGTAATACCTAATTTTCCTTTTCATGTTTTATGCTTATTCCTCATTTATTGCAGATATAAATAACGACACAATAAATCAAGGTTTCCAACCGCAAGTCACACCACCTCTCCAAAATCAAAGAGTAGTTATCTTACGTGAATAAGCATCTGCTTAAGGGGCATTATTTGTTTTCTCTCTTGTTTTTCTGCCTTAAAGAACTGCAGTTACGTTAAGCTTAGCACTTAAAAAATCCCTTAATTAATTCTATTCAAAATTATTTTTTCTTGAAATGCTTTTTCACCAACACAAGTGCAATAGTTGCACTATTATTATTGCATTATAAAAATGCCAACATTCCCAATATGTAATAATTTCTAAGTTTTGTATAAGGATAAATAAATAAATAATAAAAGTGAATAATCAAAGAAGCCGATTTGCATTAAAAAGGAAATGAGATGATCTAAAAATGTACCTCCTTACATTCCTCTTTTCAAGTGAAATATTTTTAATCTTTCACTCTTCCTTCTGCTTTTCCCAAACACACTCTCCCCATCTCCAAAACAACACAGGGAGGTTTAATTCACTTTCAATTTATGGCAAATTGAACCTTTGATTTAGATATTAACAATCCTTCAACATATTACAAGTCTAAAATGTGTGTCACCAACAGCAGAATATAATTCTTCACAGAAAAATTCCACTATATTCTTTGCTCTCTATTCCTTGGCATATCATAGTAAGTGAGGAAAACCACAGCTTATCCCCTCATTACAAGTTCCTCTTACTCATAATCTTGAAAACAAGAAATCTTCTGACTTTCCTCTTCTAATTGGGTAAAATATCCTTACATTCTAAGACTGATGTTCAACATACTGATGTCTAAAAAACCCCCTCATTTTTCTGACCAGTCCAGTTTTAAAAATATGGGATTAAAATACTGCCCCCTAAGTAATAGTGTTTCTACATGCCTTTAAATGTTCTTTTTTGGCTATAAATCTGAAGAATATTCTATTATAGAACTGATTAACTGTTCCAAAGCAGTTTTAAAACCAGTGGAAAAATTCACAATACTATCAGAGATCATGAGCAGAAAGCTAAAATCACTACAAGCTATCTGCTGTGTTCATTTTTTTTCCTTTTAGTACATGTGAACTTTCCCTAACTTCTCTTAGATCCCACTCAGCATAACCATTCTTAGGACAGTGCAGCACAGCTTTAAACACAGGCTGAAAAGTATCCTCTTTTAACATCAAGGCACAATGGATAATCTGCTAACAACTGAACTATGATCTGCCATATGCACAGAGGAAGTATTCAGCAAACAACCTGTCACAAATGCTTATTGTTTCAGTAAGCAACTCACCAAAGGACTTCACTTTATAAAATATATTACAAACTCTGGCACACAATTTATTATCAAAGACAGCTGTAATTAAATGTGAAACTACTGCAAAGTGAAAACAGATTCAGTGCATTAGAAAGCTTCACATTCTTCTTTGCATCTTAAATAACAAAATCAAAGTGAGGAGACTGGAAATATGCTAAATATACAAAACCAGAAATTTAACGCAAAATCACAAAATTTGTAGTTGATTTTCAAATAAATAGTATAAACACGGATTATTTTATACATATAATTAAAAATATTTTGCATTTAAGTAAAAATGTTAAATGCAGCTGATAACAATAAATCATAATTGTCCACAGGAGATGTTTTGATATGAGATTATATCTAATACCAGAGGGACAAATTCTGTTTGTTTTGAATACTGCTACTGATGTCAATAGAGTTACTCCAGAGTTACAATTGTATGACAGAGAAGAATTCAATTTGCAATACTTTGAATATGACGAGCATATACTTAAAAAGTGACAGGAGCAAAAATGCACACTAAGAGGCAAACAGGGCAAAAATAAAACCCTCTGAGACAACACAGTCAGACCATTCTCATATTTGCCACATAATCTACCACATTTTCTCAGCATTCCCGAATGTTGGCATGCCTGCTAAGGCAGACATTTCCTTGTCCATCAGATTTAGAGGGGTTGCTTTTCAAATTTCAGTACTTACCAGAATCTCTCCACATAGATAGATGGACAGATGAGCATTTTTTACTCAGGAATTATTTTTAATGCCTCAGTTAAAATTACCTGAGAATATTTATGAAATGTACATTTATGAATTTCTTTTGTATAGCTGAGCAGGTCGCAGAAATCATCATATATTGCAAAATTCACAGAAGCATCAGTTGACAAATCTAAAAATGCATAATTTCTTAAATAACATAATGTACAAGATATTTAAATATGCATTATAATTGCTCTATACCTAAAACATCAAAAAAACCCAGAGCAGAACGCGATCAGATACAGATACAGTCAGGTACTACCGACACCCAGCACCTTCTACTGAGCACCATGACTGCATGCAACACACACAGAAGTTTAACTCAATAGTGAAGTATATTTTGCCTCTATCTAAATTCTTGACATCAAACCTCGACAAAACTGGGATTTAACAACTGGTCTCAGAAAACTCTGCCAGACTCTCATGACCTCAAGTTACCTTTCTTCTCTGAGAAGACATCTCTAGTATACTCCAGAGCACTGTTCGACTTCTGCATCCTAAAATAACATACAAGTTTTGAACCTGAGACTCAATGAGAGAAGTTTATAGGGTTAGCTAGTGTAGCTGCATCTTCTTTAGACGTTCTCCATGCAAGCTGGAGGTCCGTATCACTTTATCTTGTGGTCACCTAGATTATTAAAAAGGTAAAATAGCTAAAAGATGCAAACAATGTATATTCTTAGAGGGGGGAAAAAATCCTCCTGTATTTATGTTTTGTGACACACCCTAGTACACAACAGATTTCCTGAACATATTGCTTAATAAGGAAAAAATGGCAGCTGCTAATGACAGACCATTATTAAAATAGAGAACAATTTTGTTGAATACTGAATTTGCTGTTCCTCAAAATAGGATGCTGAAAGTGTTTTACTTAAACAGCAGCGTATACAGTGAAGTAATAATGTATATTCAATAACCTTCTTAATTATTACCTGTCACAGTAAGACATAGCAGATATGCCTATGTATTCTACAAGCACCCTATACTAGGGAACACATCTCACTTCTCCAGACCATAAAAATGTGCTCCGTTCTCACCAATCTCACTTCTATTACGTTTCTAGTAAAGTGACCATTCTCCCTCTCTCCTGTCTTCCCATACACAATTAGCACCCAAGTTCAGTTTTTATGTTCAGTCTAATTTCCCATTTTGTGTATTTGACACCTTCCTAAAGCTTAACTTGTCTGACAAGTTTGCCAGATACAAGCACTTCTTCCAGGACAGATTCTTTTTTCTTTTTTTTTTTTTACATTATTCTTACTTTTTGGGAAATTAATAGATTTTCATGCACCTTAACATGTGAATATAGCTTTTAGCCATACAGGGTGAAAGTCAAAGCACAAGATTAAGAGACATCTTCAGAAATCTACATGGCATTATTTCTGTTCTAAGAATATAAATGTCTGTTCTGAATACAAATAGATTTACTAGTTGCGAAGGAAAAGGACACAGCAGTGTAAGGAAGCCTACTCTGTACTTCATATTGCTCATTTAGATTTTCACATGGCTGTGCAGAGTCAATAAACCTATGAACTGTAATTGCATCATACTGTTGTTCGCTTCGCTTCAATCCTACAGATACAGATTTAAGGAAGCTGTAACACTGCAGCGTACACTCGTCAGCACAAACATGTAACATACTTTCCCATTCCAGAAAACCTCATTCACATCTTACTGACCATTTCCATGGAAAACTAGAAGCTAACCACCAATTCAGCAACAATCTTCAACACTAAATGAAAACAAAAGTCTTACAAATCATTACTCAACTGCCTTACAATGTTAAAAATACAGTAATACCTTTCAGGTGTTTACATTTTCGAGATAATCATATCTACCTTTAGTAAACACATACTTGAGGGAAAACCAATCATCCTGTTTACATTGTGAATGGCAATAATACATTTTATTTATTTAAAAATGACTATTACTAAAGGGGAACTACTTTTTCAGGGTATGTTGAGCAATATCTCATCATTCAACTAAGGTGATGCAATTATTGTGAGACTTTCACAGGCTGACACAAAGCTATTTTTTAATGACAAGACTAAACTAAAAATAGGAAATACATGCTAACACACCTTGCACGACCTCTACATGTTACTGACTAGCTTTGTAGTTTAGGAGAAGAGTATGCATATAACCTAGCTACAGATAGAAACATTTAGTATTTACTATAGTCAAAACTGACACTTTTTATCCTACTGCTAACCACACTAAATATTCCTTAAAACTCAACCACCATAAACTACCTCAAAATGACAACAAAGCTGATGTTCACATTATGCCACAGTAAATACATACATATGTAAGTACATAAACATAAATTGTCACATCCCAGCACAGACAGGAGATGCTGACAAACCTTGTAGGAAAATTATAGCATAGTTTTATACGGCAGATTTATAGAAGCAGATTATTTCTTCGTATCTGATTTTACAATCTGCTAAATAAAATATTCTTCAAGAGATCTGTGAAAATTAATGTCTTGTGTATCTTATAAACTACTTGGAGATACACAGAAGTATTGCATGCACATATTTCAACTCTCAAAAATGTGCTGGCAAGGAAGTTTTATATTACTCTTTTTAAAATTTTACTACTATGGTTCCAACTTGAGCTTTAACTCTGCTCCCATGAACTCTTTCATCTCCCACTAACAGGCTAGAAACAGATCACAGATTTTATGAAATGCAGTGTGTTCTACGAAGTGTATGCATTTCAAACGAGGTCTTGCCATTGTAAGATGACAGAACATGCAAATACCCTTCCAGACTACAGCCGGGAAGTAGATGTGGGCACCAGGGGTTGATCTTTGTATGTGGGTCTTGCACAAACAAGAGACTGAAGATTTGTCAGCAGGAGGTATGCAGCTGATTGCTGATGGCCAGCTGCCTGCTGCCGGTGCAATGTGCAGCACCCAGACTGAGTGGGCAGAGGAACAGAAGATTTAGTAGGTGCGTCTCAATCCCCTTAGGTTATATCATGTGACACGGAGCGCCCGGAGGAACTGGGGGCAGATGAAAGCTGGCAGCTGTGTGCTGCCTCAGGCGCTCCGAGGCTGCCAAACAGGGCTTACAAACATGTTAGCTCAGCGGCAGAATTAAAGCCCTCATTCAGGTTTATTTTGGAGTAAGAAACCAACGTGCATACAGAGGATGGGGGAAAACTTGCCCTGCAGGCTGAAGCCTAAGTACACCTTGACCTCTCCTTGCAAGCTTCTACATAGTAAAGCAGGCTTGACTAAGGGACCAAAACATCTAAGTAATAATTTAGATTGTTGTCCAAGCAACCTCCTCAGTTTCTGACAAGCAGACACAGCTGACATTTGCTGCCCTCTACTTATTAAATAGGCAATCATATTCTAAAGTGCTATTATTTTGCCAGATCAGCAGGGAAGTAAATCTGAGTAAATCTCAGATAAAACAGTTATGTGATTTTTTTCCCACATTCAAGGCTTGCTCCAAATGAAAATATCTTTTTTTTCCCTCCCCCTTCTTTTTTCTTCTGGCTGTGCCAGAGTGACAAATTAAGCACAAAGTTGTTTCTACCTGAGGAAGACCCATATTTAGACAAAATACGACGGAGGCAGAAGCAGAACTGGAAACTCAGTCTTGATGTCTTCCTTGCAAAAACCGATCTGATACCTTTGCATGTATATATTTAGATACATAAAAAGTATTTTAAAAAAATCTTTCAGAAAAGGAAGTAGTATTGCATGCACTCCTCAGTGCCTCTCCTGGAACCTCTGGATGCAATCATCTACCCAGGAGAGACAAAGCCAAACCATCCTTATCACAAATCTCACACCGCAAAGGTGGAAAAAACAGTTCCCTTACCTCTTCACCGAGCTCTGTTGTCTGGGCACTAAGAAGTGATTAGGGAAAGGGGGCTGCCACCCTCCACTTGTTTAGCAGTGCCTCAAAATCCAAAAGCAGTAGCACTGGTTATTCCTACAGACACGTAAGGAAAACTGCAGGGGCTCTGAAGGGCTGAAAATTCTATTGTCACTTTCCTGCAGTGGAAAAGTCTGACACCACCACCTGAGAATTCATTTTACAAGAGAAAGTCCCTGCTGGAGTATTTTGGTGAGATTCAGAAAAGCAAAGTCACCTTCAGCTTCAGAAATTCTTTACAAAAAGCTTATACCATTCCAAACCCAAGCTCTGGAAATTCATATTTAAGTAGTCCTGTTGCTTTATAATGAGAAACAACTTGTTACAACAATCTGTTATTAGGCAGGACTCCATTGGTGTGTATGCACTCTGGAAGACAACGTAAACAACAGAGATGGATTTCTCCTCCCTTGTCTCCTTTTCAGCTTTTTAAAAAATATGAAATCCATTAGCTAGAGCAGAATTTGTAACAGGTATTGCTCTTTTGGAAATATTCAAACACAAACCAAATACATATCACAACAGAGCTAACTTCTAATTTGAAAATGAGTCTCCAGTTTTCCTCACTAGTTTGATTTGAGAATGAAGAGTGCACACTTAAAATTTTGTTGGGAAAGGTGAGAAAACAAGTAAGAATCCCCCCAAAAAAGCCAACTTTTACAAATTTATACAATGCTGTACTTGTTTAAATGTCCCCAAATTCTTAGAGCGCCACATGGGAACCTTTTGGTAGCCAGGTAAGGCGATTACTGTATTTCATTTGCGTACGCAGATGCTCATGTGTCAAACAGCAGATTGCATCAGTACAAATACGTGTCACACAAAATCTAAGGAAATTACACTGCTGCTGTGTTAATTTGAAGGCTACTGTCTTTCAAATACCTCTTCTAGAGTCACTAAGACATCAGCTAAACAATGAACAATGCTTGACTAGACAGCTTGCCTTCTTGTTCCTTTCTCTTGCATACTCACCTGTCCCATTTTGTTCTGCACTTTCCAAGGTATGCAACCGCATTTATCTGTGCTTATGAAGACCCCACATACAAAGATGCACAAATCTGACACGGGTCTTCTTGAGGTGGCACAACACATCAATATGATACTAATGACCTTTCTCACTCAATGCATTCAAATTTGCATGTAACTCTAGTGGGGGAGTAACCGAAGTTCCAAGAATTTTTTTTCTAGATAGCAAGTATGAACAAACATAAAAAGAGCGTTCTATATAATATAAAGACATATCAAGTATAAAAATAGTTTGTTACTTAGGAAAGGCCATGTATTTAGCACATATATCAGTAACACAGCATTTGCCTTTAGAATGCTATAAACAACAGTTATAATCAGTCACAAAAAATAAGCATTCATGTTAACTAAACAAGAGCTAGGTAGCTTATGTACACTAAAATCATGCATCACTATGGAACTCCACTAACATAATTTTGTAGAAGGAAATTATTATGTTGGACAGGATTGGATTTAATTTAGATTTCTGCTAGACTAATGAGGTAATCTTGGGTCAAGTTCGGGTTAGAGAAAAAGACCAAAAAAAAAATCTAGCCCTTGACTCAACTCCAATTAATACACATTTTACCTAAGCAGGAATAAAACAATTTGACTCAGTGGGAAAATATTATGGCCATTCCTTTGATCCCCTGGCATTTTTCTGTCAATTAGCCAGTTTTTCTGACTCTCTGCACAGCAAGGGTAACACCATACTTCCTCTTCAGCCAAACAACTGCCATCACTTCTGCTCTAAGTGCAGGAAAACAGGTTGGCAGTGTCACGGTCTTCAATCTTACAAAGAGATATGCAAACAAAAAGTTCTGCTGAATACTAAGACTAGTACTGCCTGAAGTTCTTCCCAACTTGTAGAATCCATGGCAGGGTAATATCTTACCCTTGCAAACACAGGATATTTTTTTTTTTGCAAAATCCACTGTCTTTAAACTAATACAAAATTTTGAAGATCTACACACCAAGATTCACATGCAATAAATTTACTACTGGTTACAGATCACCTTGTTTCTTCAGCAGCAGTATTTGCATATGCCAATATAATACCATTCCTCTCCTGTCCTTCCCAGGATCTCATAATCAACTCCGGTTTATCAGAATTTGTGACTGTTACCGTAATATATCTGTACATCTAAAGTAATATCTACTCAAAAAGGAAAAAAATACAGTTAACATAAAAGTCGTAAGCCTGATAACACAGCAGCATTTTCATTAAAGTATTTTGACTGATAACAGAGAGGACTACTTTTCCCTGAGATGCAAGTTTAATACTAACATTTGAAGTTACTAAAACAACAACTTTGTAATTTCAGGAATATCTTGTACTCCACAGCCAAATCCATGGCAGTGTTGCATGGGCTTAGACAGCACCGGAATAGTCGAAGCATTTTTCTGGGTACAAACAATAGACCTGTGGTAAAGGGAGAGTGTAAACAAAGTGACTCTTATCTAACCTTCTACATGTATTGACAAAAATGCTTGCATTCCTTCTGCATCACAGCTATAACACTGGTAACCTGGTGCAGAAAACTATTTAGGAAACAACTCAGTTTTGAGGAATCATTATTGCCTAAATGTTGCACTATCATTACTTCGGGTATCATATACCTAGCTTTTCCTTTTTTTTACCTACCGACCCTCAGATGGGTTAGAACTAAGGGGAAATTTAATTTAAACTTATTTCTGTCTAAGTGCTCCATTTCTCAGTGGAATGTTTTATAAGAAACCTTTTTAAGAGAAGATTGTTGCTTTTGAATCAATATTTTTATGTCAGGCATGATAAAATAGAAAACTTCAGATTTGTCAAAAGAGATATCGCATTACTAGTACATCTTTAAGGACTTTAGTTTTGCTAAAAAGGTGAATAAATTAACAAACCAAAATCCTTTTCATTTGCTTTTGATTTTCAGTAATGCCTTATGAAAACAGGGATAACTGCAGTAAACTATTATTTAAATATTTTAAAAGAAACCATTCTTACTGAGTTGATAAACAAATATTAATGTGGTGACAAGAAATTATTTAGAGTAAAATTGTTTTCATAATCTACTTGTTAAATGTATGATGCTGGAGTATCAGTAATACTGCTAAGCCAAGTTACCTTTTTATGTGGGATTTAAAATTTCTGAAGCAGTGTTAGAGCCACATAAGATATACATCATATGATGTACATACTTCATTATTTTTAAGTATGAGAAGGATCCTATGGCTTCTTATAGAACTCTATCTGCTAACAGTCCAGATATTTTTGTGCCTGTAACTCAGAAGAGGATACAGTTCAAAATCTAAAATTTAGCCAAGTAAGGCTTTTGTTACAGAAGACACTGCAGACGTGGGGAATAACAGTACCCAAGCAGAGTGGTCACCACAGCGCTGCAGTGGATACAGATCCTTCTGGGAGTATGAAAAAAACCCTGTCCCTGGTCTGCTTATGCAAGAAAAGAACTGGGTACTCCCAAAGCTCCTAGCCAGTGTAACAGTCACAGCAGCAACCTGCTTAAATACACACCACTATTAAAGGACTTTATCCAGTCCTAGAAAGATGGGCTATCTGTGCTGACAAAGGTATGTAAAGCCGTCTTCTGTCTTCCCTTGAAATAATATGCTATTATGAATATCAACAGGTCTGAGATTTCACTTGCGTAGTTAATGAGTACATCTGAGAATAGACTCAATTGAGTGTTATCTAAACTGATCTAGGTCCTGGATACATGCCCAGACATTTATGGTGTCTGGTTTAAGTTTTTATTATTATGCAATATTCTTGGTTGGTGATGACACAAAGATTTTAACCAAGTTAATCTTTCAGGATCAAACTCAGCTACTTGACTTTTAAATTAAAAGCTTTTTAGCCAACAGACACTTGAATATGTAGGAAAATATCAGTGACAGAGAGGCCATTTAGGATCTTACCTTCCCTGCCTTTCTTTTAACTAATTTCTATTATTAATTACTAGGTGTTGACTCAATTATTCCTCATCTTGATCTATTCCTGCTATCAGTTATATTGTCTGTTGCATGTCCTATTTAACGAACCCTTTTAATGGAAATTAAGAGAACTCACAATTTCTGTAACTTATAGTTGTGGCTTTCCATGCTTCCAACAGACTACATAAATCAGTGTATTTTCTACAACTTGATTTTAGAAGCTTTAATCATGCAATATGAAGTAGACACTGCTCACAAATTATGCTATTTCTTACATTAAGTTGTACTGAGAGTCAAACATTTCAGAATTTGTTACAAAACAATGTAACAAATAACAGCTGAAGAGCAGCATTTTCCCCTGAAATAGTCTCAATGGAAAATATTTTTCACTAGTTTATTAAACAAGTTTACCATTAAAACAATCATATAATGTTCACTGACAAAAAGCTGCACCGATTTGAAAGTGTGAAAGTAAACGGAGAGTTTTAAGCAATACAAACCTCCACAGGCACATTCTCCTACTGCTTTCACTCAAGCCCATTTGAAACAGGTTAATGCTAAAGCAAAATAAGTCAATCAAACTGAAATAAGAGTGGGTTTGCACTGACTTAACTAAAACAGTGCTAGTCTGTGTGTGAATGAAACCTGACTGTTATGTCTAGTCTCTGCAATAAGACCATATGTAGATGGACCTTCTGTTTGTTTTGGTAAGAATTTAAACGCAATTTAAACTTGATTTATGCCAGTTTGGTTTAAACAATATGCAGAGTGGTTTGAAGGCTGGCTAATAAATGGAGTAAGATAGAGTTACAGAACAAAACATAAAATAATCTTCACCTTACCAAATTAATTTTAAAATGTGTTTAAAGGACACAGTGACCCCCTGTACATTTTCTTGATGACACCAACAAGCAAGAAGGGGACTTCTTAATGGTAGAAGTTCTGTGAAAGAAATTGAACTGATTTGTTTTTCTTTTAAATTAAGAAAAAGAGAGCATTATGGAATGAAAGGCTCCAAAATATCCATAAAGAATGTTTTGGAACAAATATCCTTTACTAGTCTTCTTTCTCCCCTCTTCATCATATTATCCTTGTGATGGTACCTCTATTCTGCATTCCAAGACAGTGCTTTCTAGAGTTCTTCCAATGTTGTGAGAAGTTTTTTCTTAAAGATTTAGAATACTTTGTTAAAGACTTCAAATTACTGCTTTTGGTATCTCGCTTTCTCCCTCTGATTTTTGTCTTCATTGTGTATCTTGGGCTTACTCTCTATGGCTATATTCTCTTTATCAGACTTCATGTATTAGTTCCATGTTTGACATATTCATCCTTTTCTATCTGGCAGGGAACCAGGGTATCATATTGATGGCACTCAATTTTGAAGAGGGCGGTTCCAGACTGCTTGGTTAGCACAAGGAATGCAGCAGTGTCACTGTTCAAATGCAGGCCTGCTGCAAAGTCTGAAACATTATCCATTTCCAGAACATAATAATGAAATTATCAGCTGCTTTGCTGATACAAAAAAACCAAACTATCTGACAGTCATATCATTAAACAAGTAACGCAAGCTAAGAATGCTGCAGGTTTCTTGGATGCCCTCTTTGTGCTTTTTAAAACATTACCTAGTAGCCACTTTACTACTGGCCAGAAGAGTATCTGAGCAACAAAGGTCTTCAGGCAATATTCAAGACATGGAAACACTGCTTCAAATCCAGCTTATTATCAAAGCTGACAGTATTATATTCACCAGCTTAAACAAACCCTGGAAGAAACCCAATTTCTCTCTCACTCATGGGTCATATGCACATTTAAGAGTAGCCCAGCTGGCAGTGAAGTTTTGAAATTTTTACATTTTTGTAGAAGTTGATTCAAAACTTTTTATTTCAAATAACAGAGCCATGCCAAAGACACTATCTAATTGACATTTTATACTATAAAATTGGTTTTGGGGTTTTTTTGGCAGTCCAATACAATTTGAGACATCAGCATATATTCAGTAACCAATGCAGAAAAAAATATGAACAGTATTATACCAAAATCTTGCTAGTCTCACTTCTCCATTCCCCTTTGCAAAAGTTGATGCAAAAGAGTATGTTTTTATTAAATCTATTTGAATATTTTAGGCGCAAGTCTCTCCACTAGTTGAAGAAAGAGCTTTTAGAACCCTAATTACTAAAACCAGAGACATGCTTATATTGCTTATGGTTTCAAAAATGTAGAATGAAATTCAACTTCAGAGAGAGGCACAGTGCCAGCATATTATATACACTTTCATTAGAAGGGTGGGAAAAAAGGCAGGTCTAATGTACAAAAGAATAGGGTGCAGCACTCAAACAGAAAACCTAGTATTCATTCTGCATTTACTCAAACATGTTATCATATCCAGGAACACCACTACTTTAAAATCACATACCAGTTTGATCTAAGCATTTTTAATTAGGTTACCACCAAAATATTTGCTAGCTCTTTCCTAATACCACTATTACCATTACTCAAAATACATTCCATACACTTTCTTCTATTGACATGTCAGAGCAGTGTCACTCCCTCTAGTGGGTAAGAAACACAGCTTATAGGACAGTCCAAATTTTCATACAAGGGAGAAGTACTCCTGCAGCTACACCAAAAGCAACAACACTGGCTAGAGTGCAACTCTTCTATCACAGCTATAAAGAGAACCACTATTTCGCTCTGACTACTAGAAAATGTGTTTTTACTACCCCTGTTGTTTACTTTTGCTTCCTTAAGTTTCCAATGACTGAAAAAGAATTACAGAGAATGCAAATATTGTGGCAGCAAGATATGCATTTATTTCTAGCTCGCTTTCACTTCCAGCAGCACGGCAGTTTTAGTTCTCAGCTCAACAGCAAGTTTTGCCTGCCATCAATTATTTTCACAAATCTGATTCTTCCTTTGCATACACTGGCTACATACTAAACTCAAGCAGTATTAAAATCCTGTGTCTTTTCCTGCCAAATAGCTTGATTACTTTATTTGAATACTTGTTCGACGAACGCAAATCTGGAAACACGAAGGCATGGCCTAATGCTTACAAGAACTCATTTCAGCAAATCTTACTACATAATCGCATAATGAAAAAAAAAAGACAAATAAAACTCAACCATGTGCTTGGATTTTTTTGACTGAGATATATATACATATATATAAAAAACTGTACAGCTAACGGAACTATAGAGTACTGCAACAGGGAAAACAAAACAGGAAGAACAGGTCAATACAAAAGAAGTTCTTATATACATTTTTTCTGTATATACTACCTTCTAATGTATAATTATTACCTTCTGATGCACATATCCAAAGAAGTTGGCTAAAAAACCCAGCATCAGTTTGCTGCGAATGATGTTGCTAATATTTTAAAATAGGAATGACTTTCAACTGATAGGTATTTTAGTCTAACTGATTTAAGTTACAACCTGATCTTAAGCCATGAGATGCCTTAAGCAAAGGACAGCCCCTCTCATTTACAGCAAATTAAGGTACTCAGCAGTTCACAAATTGTTACTCTTAGAATAACATATCAAAACTTCATCTGAAATTATTCAATAATTTTTAGATTATTGTAATTTAGACTGATGTGTAAATAGTCCACTGAACCACACTGTAGAGAAAATGACTGCCAATTATATTACTTGAAAGACTGTTACCAGAACAAAATTGTTAAGTAGCACATTTCTAAAAAAGTGACATTTCACAAAAAGACAAAGGCATATATTTTCCACCGAAATCTAGTGCTGCTGTCATCAACAACCCAACAAAAGCTACAGCTACCTAAAATGGAAATGAAAATGTAATGTATGGAAATATTCTCTTATAAAATCTCCTTAGGCTTCACATGTATTAATGTATTAGTTTGCAAACATTAAGATCAAAGGCAAAGCAACAAATACATCCTAAAAAGTTTTTAGTCAGATTTTTATTAACGATATACAAGTAGCAAGGCATAAAAAATTAATATGTTCAAGCCTTGAAATGTCAAGTGTAATGATCTCTAGCTCTGCTTACCTCCTTTGCTTTTTGTTTCAGTCTAGCTTGCTCTGGGTCTTCTTGCCTTGAGCGACTCTACATGTTTAAAAAAATGAGGAAAAAAGGTTAACAGATGGTTTAAGAACCCCTCATCTGTTGCAGCAAGTTAAAAAATAGCAAAGACAGGGGAACAGGACACAGGGTGTTAAAGATGGGATGCTTAAATTCATAGAAGTGCCATTTCAAACCCACAGGCCTCACCCAAAAGACTGTTAAATATTCAGTTGTAAATAAGATCTACCCTAGATTTAAATTTTAAAAAATTACCATGTTATTGTCAATGCCAAAGTTTCCATACAGGTTTAGATTTCAATCATTTAATACAAACAAATTCAGGCATCCGAGAGCAGAAGTGACACTCTTTCCATTATCTGAACTTCTTAATTTAACCTCCTTACAGTCATTTCTTTTAAAATAATTTACTGTTTGCAGCTAAGCTTTTACTTAGTTGTCCGCAGAGAATGCGGAGAAAACAGTTGTGAAGTCATCCTCCCAAACAGTAAATCTTCATAATAAAGATGTTACTATCTGTATAAGCTTACTTTGAGTGCAGCATAGAAATATACATAAGTTAAACTCATTCATGCACTTCTAATAATATTAATGTTGTGATTTTTAAAACTGGAGAAATATTGCCAGATGGGAACTTTCATATTTTCCTTCAAAACCAGGAACAATAGCTCTAAAACCCCATTAAGAATAACTGTTTAATTGCAATAACAAGCCGTAACAGTACATTTCTTCAGATACAGACTGTTTTACAACCATATGTTAAAACTATTAAATTCTTATTTATGCTCACTAAGCATACTCAAATTGATGGAATTCAAAACTTGAGAGGTAGATGATATATGCATTATAGTTTTTTAATTGCATGATTGGTCAGCATTCAGAAAAGGTTGCATAAAAAGTTGTAAGAAGCTGCAATAAAACTTGTGACATCCGTGGAAAACTGTTGTTCCTGATACCTGAAAGGTGGAATTTTTTTAATTTTGGTATTTCTTTGAGATATAAAGTGGTATCATTTACACAGCTCCTAATGGAATAGAGTATCTATGCCCTCTGCTATCTTTCTTTGCCTCTTTCTATACTGAAGACAGACCTGAAACTTGAAAGAGTATTAGCTTGCAAACTTACATATGCTCAGGTTTTTTCCTGTTGTTTGAATTTTTCATAACATATTCTGTTCAGAAGTTAAAAATCCATGAAGAAAACCAAAGGGAGACAGGTTTTAACAGTAAGGGGACATGTAATACTATTGATATACCTGGAGAGAGCCTTGACTACAATTTGGCAGATGGGGCACCAATGACACTGAATTCTCTATACTTTTTCCTGTTATTTTTTTTTTTAAACTGGGATTATTTTTTCAGCTGGCCAAATGAAACAATAATGAGATTTTTAAAAGATGTGCTTGACTTGTCCACTATTCACATTAGCTTCATCTTCCAACACCACCTACTAGTGATTTTGTGCCTGTTAGCATAAAAGTTGATACGATAGTGTCTGGAGTAAAGTAATGAGAAATCAAAATCTGTAGATAGCTAGTGACTAAATTTCATGTTGTAGTTGTGCCAACCACGAAAGAAACTCCACCTTAACATAGACTGAGATTCCTTCTAAGTGCTGTGGCCAGACAAAAAGAAAAATGTAGACAATCTGATCTAGTTAATGTTTAAGAACAAAAAGGCATTTCACAAAATACGTGGATCTACCGGAGACCTGGGACTTTATTCCGTAAAACAATTACTAAAAATTTTATTATATTTATACCTATTAAGTTAAAAACCAAACAAACAAAACAAAAAAAACATTCAATGAGTTGCTTCTCTAGGAGATGGACTTAGGTGAGTATTTATGAACTGAACTAAACTGAATTAGGTCCTTGCTCTGTCATTTTGTGATGACAGTTCAATCATTGTGTGCCTCAGTTTCTCCAGTATGATATATGGAAAATCATACTTAGCCCTTTCATGGGTTCTGATGATAAATTTATGAATGTACAATGAACTTCTATTGCCTTTTGAGTCTCACAGTGAAAGCAGTACAGAAATACAAAGTGTTGTTATACTACTGTATGAAACTGAATCATTTGCCAAATGCAAAGTACAAGTTAAAAGCACTTCAGCTTAAGGAGAAAGCAGAGTGTCCTGGGAGAATCAAGCTGAGACTTCTAATATTGTTACCAAGTTTCTACAAGAAAGTGATAGAATCCTGGAAAACACACCAGACCTACATTGTGTTTTGGGACATTGTACGAAAAATTAAAGCAATAGATGCAAAGTAACATTGCAATTTCCTGGAGTCCGTAAGTGAAGGAAAAACTCTGAAAGTGCTACAGATCTAAACAAAAACACACCTAAAACTTGAAAGTTTTTTTTCCTGAAGCTGACCAAATAAAAGTAGATCTGGAGTTTAGAATAACCTGAAAAAGCAGATCCCAAAAGCAGGCAAAAAAGCAGATGACCTACTCTGTGTAAACCTCCAGCTCATTCACAATAAATAAATAATAAACATTATTGCAGAGGTGAAAACAGGTGCTCAATTCCTGACTGATATTAAATACAAGATTTTTTTTCAGTAATGAAGACTTAAAATACCAGCTGATGTCAGCCACATAAACCCAGACAATGTGAAGGTAGAACTACCTCTACATTTAGAATAAAGCGATGAGTTTCTGGTTATTCCCTGAACCCACACCAAACGGCCTATTGAAAGAGCTCAGGCTAGCTCTTGTTTCAAACAAGTGCAATTCCAACTTTACATTGGATATGTCATTGCTGGTGTAAGTAACACTAGAAAAATTAAAGAATTTAACTGTCTTTTTCTGTTTCTTCTTGTGATCAGATAAATTTTAATAGATTAAAAAAAACCCACAACAGATTATTAAGACTAAAATACCTTCCTGCTGACTACCATGTCGGTTTGCAAATCAGTAAGTTTCAGAAATAAAATCATCAGCACATGAAGGCCAAAACATATTAAAGGAAAAGAAAAAGTAAAAATGGACTATTTTATTAATTCTTCACTTACGATCTAATGTAAATTATAAAAGCCGCTTTCTTCAATGCTGATGCAACACAGATTAAAGCAAATATAAGCAAACGAAAATGTCAAGCTTAACAGAGGTGCCTAGATAAGCTTTAAAAATGTCACTGGCTTCTCTTTACACTCCATTCCACACATGATCACCTTTTCTCGCTTCTGAAGAGTCTGAACAATTCTACTGCAGCTCAGCTCTTTTAGTGCTTGTCTATATGTCACAATTTTCACTCCACAATTATACCAATATTTTACAGTTACTTTCATCAAGCTATTAACTAATCATTCCTAGGGTTTTATTTAAATTCCAGTTTAAATTTTTTCTATGAAGTCATCTAATATTTTTGGGTTTGTCTTCCTTTCTCCTTTCCCTCTAACATCCAAATCTTAATATGCTGCATCTCAGCTGTTTTGTGCAACATGTTTTTCCAAAATCTTTTAATGCACCCATGTCTCCTTCCTCTAAAGCTTTAGGAACACCTACCAATCACAGAATGCCAACTCAGATACTTGCAAGGAGTTTATCACAACTCCTTTCCCTTCCCCTCTCTATTCTTCATGTCTAGATCTGTAAATAAATAAAGCTGGGTTTACGTAATATATTTTCACGTTGATGAATAAACACCTTTTGAAGCAAGCCAGCTTCCCATGGTAATTTTAGAGAAACCTAGGACTGATCCTAACCAGATAACATACTTTTAAAATACATTCAATGCTGTCTCCTACTGAGAACTTACTCGCCAAACCAGGTTTGTTAACATTTCTCCCAAACACAAGATATTTTTATTAGACCAGACAGCCTGATATTTTAATTGTTAAGAATGAAAGTGCTTTGTGTCAGAGAACTTGCTACCTTATTTGTCTGAAAACTGCATAGATCACATTACGTCTATGGAAACATTAGAATATCAAAGTATGAAAAGTAGCATATGTTAAATGTGTGTATTCAAAACACATTAGAAATACAGGGTTTCATTTACATGTTACCAAAATCCCTAATGTTCCAAACCTCAGCTTTTCCCCTTGCTTGTGTTAAGGAAGAATACCACAAAAATGGACATCTAATTACACACGCAACAGTGCAGTTTTAAGAAGGGGATTTTGTATTTCATAGAATTGTCTTAGATTAGAAAGCAACAATATTTTTAAAATAATAAGGATATCTGTAACTCATGTAATACTTAAATATATACAACAACTTTTTACAATTGCAGAATATTCTGTGCCTATGCAGATGGGCAGACTAACAGTCCTCCTGATGTATTTAATTATTATAATTATTAAGTATTTTGTTGTAATTTGTAATGTCAGAGATGTACTGTTGTTACATTTTCGTCCCACTAACAAAAAAAGGTTTCTATTAGACTTATAATAATTTTGAAGTCTCAACTTGTTAGATCTGTGTTAGAAAATGTCTCACAGGGTCTCTCCTCCTAAATACATCTCCTGTGTTTAGCAACTTCTGATCCCAGTTAAGGCACTTACACAGCTTCTGTGAGCTCTACTCCCCCCTTCCCAATACATACACTGGGAGTCTTTAATGCTTCAAATTCATCTTTTTTCATTAAATAAAGTTAAGAGTCACAACTGCAGGTGCTGTACTATTGAGAGCCACCGCTGTGCCAACAGTTTCAATTTTAAACCTATTTTTCCCCATTGATGACATTAGAACTTCACCCACGGCTGTACCAGCTTATAACTTTCACTTTTAATTAAAGAAATTAAATTGGCAACATGAAACACTTTGCTTTCACATTAGCTTTGTTAATAAAAAGTGAAAGTTAAAAGCAGCATAGCTGAGGGTAAAACCCTATTCAGAGCTACGACCACAGTGAGGTGGAATGCAAGAGTACAGGTCTAAAAAAAGATTTTATTTTAAAATCATTAAAATTGAAGTAACAAATTTCTGAAAATTCAGAAAATTATCTCAACACAATAATTCCCTCTTTGGTCTCATCTGAAGTGAGTTATAAGTTTGCGTTCAGAGAGCGCTTCATCTCACAAAAAGCTGCATTACATCCACTGTACTCTCAGAAGAGAGGGAAAGGATTAAATTGGCATGACGACTGAACCCATCTCTGGCTCAAAGAGGTAGCCCCTTCAAGTAATCACAAGGCACGTGAGTAAGGAAATCTGCACTGCCAAATTTCAATGATCACTCTCCAATAAAAAAGCCCTTCAGCCTACAGTACTATAAAAATCTCTATCATCTATAAATACTAATTAACTTTGCAAACAACACTAAAGATAATTTTTCATTTACATGCATAATTACTCTTTTTACAGAACAGATCTTACTCCTGTGATAGTCACATTTAAGACCCCAAACCTGACAGGATTGTGCTACTAATACAGAGCACTCAAAATAATAGATAATAGAATGTATACATTGGAAATCAATTTCTGAAATTAATTTGATAATAAAATAAACAGGCATATAGCCTGTTTGAGCAGATAAATTACCACAGTAATTTTAACGATACACTTTATTCTAGATTATATCACAGAAGTATTATTCACTGATTTTCTGAAAACAAGGAAACCCCCAAGCTGTACCTCTTTACTGTAGAAAGCACCACTCTCTCCAAAACACAATGGACAAATACACCCCACCCCACTCCCAAAAAATCAACTACAAACTCCTATTCCTCCCTCTGCCAGAAATACTTCCACTATTAGCCCAGAACCAGAACCTCATTCAATTTGACACACACAACCTGCATTTTCCAGGTTTTGGAAATAGCTATGAAAGCAGGAAGGAACATATCTTTTACTACAGCAAGACCTGTGCTTTGGGTTTGGTTTTTTTTGTTGTTTGTTTTTTTTTTTTTTTTTTTTTAGAAAGTCCACACAACACACACCATGTCAACTGTAAAGGTAAATTCCTCAAGTGATTTTAGTCTGGCTTTTGACCTTTCTGCAGCCTTTCCTTAGCTCTTCTTGCGATTTCCCATACCAGTCACCAAAGACAAATTCAAAAAATCTCTGCTTCTGCACACACGTGGAAACAACAGCCAGTGGGTTCTTACTGGGAAAACAAACGAGGGTGAAGAGTTGACTCTCCCAAATATTTCTTTTAAAGAGACTGCGCTCTACATTATGTGTTTATACACAAGATGGCCCCTCCTTGTGCCATTTTTATTTTACGCTATTATTCACATATCAGGAAGATAACCCAAAAGTAACAACAAGGCAGCTGCAGTCTCTCCCTGTACAGCTTCTATATTTGACATTATATTATCTGGATGTTTGAGACAGGAGCTGTTCCAGAAGCAGCAGGTGACTGGATCTCACAGTTTTGGGGACCAATGTGTCTTTAAGCACTTCTATTATAAAAATAATTACTAGGAAGTAAATCTGAGAAATGCTTTGGGCCATAGGTTCTAGGTTGGTATGCATACATTGTGGAATATGATGCAGAGATCCCTGAGGTACAAGAGATTGTGCTGGCTCCTGGAACAGCATAGTCTTGTTTTCAATTTTTAGGTTTTTAATTAAAAAAATATTTGTATGTTGCATTGCTACTGTAGTGTATCTTATGAGTCTTCCTTTCCTGTCAAGTCTGTCTTCCCCCAAAACACCTCACTAGAATGCAAACATCAGTTGTTATTCTTCTAAGCTTGTGGTATGAAGTTTCTATTTCTCAATTTGTAATATTCTCCCATTTAACAAATCAAATAATAATATTATTTTGCTTTAAAAATACTCTTGTAGCTTCACAATTATTTTTAATTTGGATAGTGACTTTTCTTAGCATGTCAAAAATTTAAAATATTTTTTGAAATCTAACTTTTTCCCTTCTATCTCCCCATCTGATTTTGTCTCTTTCTCCCAAAAACATTTCCTGTAGCAAAACCAACCCCATGTGGATGCTTACAAATTCTGCAGCCACTTCAACAACTGAAATTATGGCTGCAGATCAATCGGAACACTAGTGTCAAATATTTTCTTTTCTCTTTTTGAAGAAACCAACCTGTTACCCAAAACCCAACACCAAAAACCTGCAAACCCGACACCTTCTTTGATGATCATTTGCGTATCTTTCTTACCCCTTACTGAATTCTAATGCAAAATTACCAAATTGGTTTCAAGGCTTTCCCAAAGACTCATGCTGAATCTCCTTTAATTTCAATCTATTCCTTCATTTTCATCATCTTTGCAATTGATTATTTTGTTGTTATTTAATACCATCCACTCCAATGCCCAAAACATTTCCTTCATTATCTTACTCTTGGTCAAAACTTGGACTTTAGCTGTTAACAAGGCTCCAAAGCATAAATAATTAAAATAGAATTTTCACTGTGCAAGTAAAACCCGTTCAAACTCTTCCATACTAGACAGTAGATGAGGCGTCACTAGCAGGCAATTTTGAAACTTTTCTTAAAATGATTCTGCTGAGTAACCTTAAAAACATGTTGCAAAATAAATGACAAGACACATACAAGATAAGAGATCACTGTTCATCTAAAAGGCACATTAAGAAGCTGCAATTATTAAAAAAAACAAAAACAAAAAACAAACCAACCCTGATTTTAGATTTAAGCATCAATAGGAAAAAAAGCAGAAACAGAAAATTCATTTTAAAATCACAAGTTTTCCAACCTTTAAAGACACAACACTGTCAGAGTGACAAGGATGCCATGATCCAGGAAACAATGTCTTTGCAAAGCGGGTATTTCAGTCTCAGGAGCCAGCTGAGTCATTACCCACTTTGCAGACACAAGTATCCATTCAGCAAGGCACAGACAGACATGAAATGGTTACTGATTTTTATCACTATTTATCAGGGCAGCTGGGGCAGATTTTAACTGTGTCCATTTAGTAACTGTGTCATTACAATCACTGCTTCCATTCCACAAAGACTTACATCTCCTTAGACAACTAGGCAAGTTCATTAAAAAAACCAGAAAAACTAAATCCTGGGTAAGGTATTAGTACATAGGAATTCAGAATAAAAACCTCAACAGTTATAGCTGTTAATGTACAGGTGGTGTTGCATTTGGGCAGCAACCTAGAATCTAAGGAAATCATGACATACCTATTATTTAGAATAAGAAGTTGTAATCTGACCACATTTTTCCAAACTATGTCCTACGTAAGTCTGCAATAGGGCGTCAGTCCATTGGAACAGAATGGCTGACAGCCAGCTGAACGCTCCACAAAGAAAAGATGCTATCATTTTAAGTTCAGTTTCAAATAGGCATTTACATTTAAATCGCAACATTGCATAAACACCTCCAAAAGGTTCACGGTATCTTCAACTTCTCTTTCTAAACATGAATACTGATAAATCAGCATTGCTCTTCCATGGCTACTTTGTGGTTTGGGTTCGGTTTTTTACTGCCTTCATATCTTCCTCTAGTAGACCACGTATTTATGCCAAGCTGTCTCCCACCACTTTCTGGTTATGAAGCTGATTTATGCATTCATTATTTTCATTAAGATAATTTTTTCAAATCAAGTGGAGGACTTTTTTTATATTCCTTTGTTGTAGAATTTTCTTAATTTGTTCTTTCTGTAATCTATAGGAATCAAACTTGCGGCTGATGTATTTGTTTCCTTAATTTTTACTTCACAGGAGTTTGTATTATCCAAGACTAAAACAAAAAAAAAAAAAACAACCCAAACCCAAAGAACATCAAATCATGAAGTAATTTAGGTTGGAAGGGACAACAGGAGGTCATCTAACCCAACCTCAGATCAGCCCGTACAAGGCTTTGTGCAGCCAGGTAAAGGTTTTTGAACTAATGACTACAAGCTACTGTATTTTCCTCAATGTCCATTAAAAAAACCACCCCAACGAACATAACAAATAAGCAGCAGGATACACAGAAAAGAAGACACGATTCATTAAGATGTATTCACTGAATGGAGAAAACAGAATTAAAAAATAAATATTTTTTGATTAAAAAAATAAACATTAAGAATGAAAACAGTAAATCTGTTTTCATCTAAACATTCAAAGAGTATATATGTTATGTGGAAATTTGTGGAGTATTTAACAATGTGAACAACTATAAGTTAAGAGTGAAAACATTACAGATTAAAGTAGCCAAGTTGAGAAACAAATTTCTGAAATAATCAGGGGTAGATTTTTTAAAAAAATTCTCTGAATTTGTGAACGTTAATGGCACAAAACCAGGAGGCTGAGTGTTACAACTGAGCATTGAGTTATTTTGTATAATATCTTCAGAATATATAATAAATAATTCAATAAAAATGCAAATGCAATGAAAATTGAGATAACTAAGGCATAAACTTATTTTCAGTTAGATATGATATATATAATATAATTAAATTTGCCATTAAAAACAGGAGATTTATCTGTACTTGTATGCTTTAGAAGTAATATGGTGTTAGTTTGTTCTATTGCATATATGAAAATTTAGTCTTTGGAATTGAAGTTACAAAGGAACAAGTCCAGAAGAACTGACAGTTAACTGAATAATATGGCAGTTATATAGAGGTGACCAGAACACCAAATGGGATGCACAGTATTTAAGTTACAATAAACAAGTGAACCAAACTGTTTAAAAAAAAAAGAAAAAAAAAGTCTAGAAACTCAAGCAGTAAAAAACCTTAAAACACTCAGGAAGTAAAGTAAAAAGCCTCAAAAAAATCCGTAACAATTTTCTGAATTGTGTTTGAATACCAGAAGTGTAGGCTATGATTTTCAAATGGCACAGAAACCCTGGCATCTATTAAATTTCAAAGGCAATTGTGAAAGTTATTTCACCAAGTTATTTTGAAAATGTTAGCCATTGTATCCTACATTCCCAAGAACTCATCAAATTCAGAGCTGTATCTTGAAAATACAGGAGCATTCCAGCAGGTAGGTCTGGAGTCATTATAGATAGTATAGCATGATTTAATGAATTAAAGGTGTGATATCACAACAACAGTATCTTTTTGTTATAAGAAACAAAATGTGTTTATGAAATAAATTTCACAAAATTCAATAACTGTTTGAAGACTATGAATTGTTAAGTGGTTTAAAAAAAAGAGTAGAACAGATACCTTGGCAGCCTTTAGCAAGATTTCTCTCTCTTGTTCATCTTTCCTTTGCTTTTCTAAACGCTCCAACTGTTCAAAAAACTTTAACTGTGATCGGACATCTGTAGCTTGTTCGTACCATTCATCATCCTGTAAAATAAGAACAGTGTTATACAAAAACATGCATTTTCATCAAGACTATGCATTTAAAGATGACCATAGGTGTTATACATTAAAATCTTTCCCTTGTCCTAACAATAAAAAAAATATTTTTTTCTCTCTTTTTTTAAGCTCAGGGGAATGAAGCCAGCCCATGGTTAATAATGCAGCTAGAATCTGATTACTTACTTAATATCTAAGCAAATAAAAAACCCCCAAGGATCGATTTATCAGCACCAGAGACATTGAAGAGTTAAAAAAAATAAAACCAACAGACTTACTGATTAAAAACTCCTAAGATGCTGAGCTTTATTACTGAACAATCCTAGATACAGAATATAAACCTGGTTATAAACTGCAGTTCCTGTATTTGTACTCATCTTGAACTAGGAACAGACATGATCAAGATGCAACACTATAAAAGCATTAAAGCTAAAAATTAAGTTGAAAATATGCCTCTCATTACAAGTAAAATAGAACTTTATGACAGCTAAGAGCATGCAAGCTTTCCTAGAACCCAAAAAATGGTAAGAATTTATGACACAAGCCACACAAGGAACACTCAGAATATCAGTCAGAAAAGTTATCCGTCTTACTTCCACCTCATTTATCTGCTTAATATTTTTCTTTTTGACTGCAATGCTACGAAACTGAAGAAAACCATTAACCAAGAAATATACAGAAGACAATGAAAATGCTACGGTTCAATCAGAGACAACACTAATTTTTTTCTAAGAATTTGCTAAGATATTATTTTAAATGCATCTTTGGCTTAACACAGACTGAGTGAAGTGTTTTCTTCTCAGACACTGTTCTAGGGAGAAGAAGGAATTTAAAACTGCTGAAGCTGAGGAAGAATATTGGAAAGAAACAAGGAGATTTTACTGATAGTCAAATATAGTAGAATACATCCATCGATTGTAAGGAAAGATGTAAGTGCAGGTAAACACAGGCATAGTGGCCTTTTGGGTTTTTTTTTATTCTGTTTTTCTATCACAGTAATGCTAATTCTAGTCACAGATCCCAAAGATAATTTCTTGCAAACGCCACATAATTAGTCGAACTGTGACTCAGGTTTGGGAAACAGGTGGGCGAAGACACAATCCAAAGCTGTTTGACCAGGCTTTCACTCAAGGAAAACAAAAATCCCCCCAAAACCAAGTAAAAAACCAAACCAGAGCTATTCAATCTAAACACAGCTTACACACAACTATGGTTATTGCCACCTTGCTTTTACATGAGTTGAACAACTATTATCATCTTACTTTTAAAGGTATTTCAAATTTAGCAATAAAGATGTTGGATTTATTCAAATTTCAAACTGGTTTGCAGATTCTTATTTAAATTTTCTCCCTGGTTTAAGAGATCTAAATTGTTTAAATTTTCTTCAAGAATACAATCATTAAGAATGGAATCAGAGTATCATTTTATCTTGAAATTTTCTTTTTAAACAGAACATAATTGTTTAATTATAGTGAAGAATTTACAGATGAATTCTTTAGTTGCCAGTTTAACACAAATTAGTAGCTTTCGTAAAACATTAGTACTTCTCACAGCCAAGGACATGTAAAGTTACTATAGATTCCCAGATATTGAAGCGATTTTGATCCAATCAATAGATACCCTGGTCAAAAAAGGAGACATCAAGAATCAACAGTCTTAGTTGCAATCCATGAGCAGAAATAGCTTAACAGATGCTCCATGCTAGACACTTTAGCACAGAAGGATGAAAATATAATTATACACACAAATTCTGTCAGAGAAGAGGGAGACAGATCTGAGAAGCGCTGCTATCATCCCACCACTTTCCATTTGCTCAGGCAAATAAACCCCCAATTAAAACATGCTCTGCAACAGAATGAACACAAAACACCTACCGTATGCTAAGAAAAAACGGCGACACACTGCATTGTTCTGTATCATACAGTACCTTTCTTTGCACACTTACTTTATACGATTCCATTCGGTGCTGGGTTATCACTGTTACTTTTTCTATCACTGTTCTTAATCTGTTTTGTGTTGCATGGGAAATAAAAGTAACCACCTCAGCTGGCACATCAGTAATTCCTAGTTTTTTAGCTAAAGCAAAAAACAAAACAAAACAGAATTAGCTTACCTCCCGCAAAAAAACAACACGGCCCCCCCCCCCCCAAACCAACACACAACCAAAAACCAAACCAAACCTCTAAAGAACATAAAGTTATAACTTCATTTTCCTGAACAGAAAAATCCATGACAGCATTTATTTAGCTTTGGTGATATACTTATGACCCCTTGAAAAGAGGTGTTACTACACTTTAAAGTTTGAAAAAGAAATCAGAGCTTTTTTTTTTTTTTTTACCACTTAGAAAGCATTTAAGAACTTTACTGAAGTTGATCCTAGTATATTAAAACAAAGCATAATAGGATGTGAGACAATTTGAGTTCTCTCAGTTGTTCTACACAAGAAAAAGCCATTCCTTTATTTTCAGAAGCATTAGTGCAGATTAATTTCAGTGTCAATGAGATGAGGCTGCAGCCCAAAGCATACTGTTGCATACTTTAGCTTACGCTGTTGGCACACTACTGGTAATAAAAATTCTTCAGAAAAAAACCCTATTAATTGAATATGAAGAAATAAAGTCATATTAACAACATCTTAAAATATATATATAAAAAAACCAAAACACCAAAAAAATTACTTAAAAACATCAGTTGTCCCCTAAACACTGCTTAAAGACATTTGTAGTTTTTTGGACATTTGATACTTTGTGCTGAATTTATATGAAAAGGAAACACTCTACAGTCTAATGTATTGCTGTATTAAAATGAAAAGCACAGCTAAGTTACAGAAACAAGAACATGGGTAACACTTAAGAATTCCTAAACTGACCAAAATAACTACTAAGTATTGGATATAAATTTATAGAGATACATACTAATCTAAGGTATAGTCCCTACAAAGACATATATATATGAGCAGCGCCAGCAGGACAGTTTTCTGGATAGAAAACTCTGTGTGCACACACAGATACACATGTATTTTACATAGTGAAAAATGAGTAGTTGTATTTTGTACTGGATTTGACCCACCATAAAAGAGTAAATACTCTGATTACACTGAATCAGTTTTGCACTGAATGATCGCAGGACTTTAAAAAACATCTGCAAGTATCTTAGTTTGTGATACATTAACAGGTATGCAAAACAGTATGGGACATTTGTTTGAGAATATTTTGGAAAGTGTTTCCTGAATGGCTAATTAGAAAAGTAGTCTTCGTTTGCAGGAGGAGTCCCTGAGCAAACACAAACCTGAGAGGCTTAAGGAGGAGTGTTTGTTTTGTGAGGCATTCCTATCTTTTCCTGGCCAAATCCAAGAGCAAGAAACCATCACACGTCTAAAAAATGAAGACGAACAAGTGAGCAGTGCTCTTACATGGATGTATACTTCTGTTATTTTAATGATGTGATCTAAGACGAACTGGCAGCGTTCAGCATCACCCTGGGCTTCTGTCAGGGCCGGGCGGAGGCCGGTCAATCACGGCGTGGGCGGGCGGGCAGGCGGGCGCCGCCACCGCCGGCAGGGGGCACTGCGGCCGCCCCCCACCGCCCCACCCGCGCTGATCCGCGGTGGCTGCGGACATGCGTGCTGCAGCGCACCGTGCCCGCACTTGCCAGAGCTCAGCTCTCCGTGTCATATATTTCTGATATTAATTTTTTTAACGATTCTTTTGAAGTCGTTATCTCTTAAACAAACTTAAGCCATTGCTGACTCTGGATTGTGCACGTTACCTGAAGGACTTCAGCAATAGGTATATACGCTTTTTTAACTGATCTTCACTTTATCGCTAAGAAAAAATTCAATCTTTCTTGGTGCCCAATTTGCCCTCTGTAATAGAGATGGAACTCTGCTAAAGTTGCTGAAAGCTGAACGTGTAATGGAAAGCAGACATACGCATTACGATCCCAGTGCTGCAACTGTTACTCATGCAAATTAAGTCCTTGAAGTCAGTAGGACTATTCATATTGGTAGCAGCTATTTGTGCAAGTCGGATGTGCAATATCAAGACCTATTTGAGCATGCACCATTTTATTATGCAAACATATGTAAGCAAAGCTATCAATCAAAAAAAACCCTAGTCTGAAAGATAAAACGCAAGTAAGAAGGGAAATTTAATTAACTAGTATCCAGAAAAGAGGTTTGAGATGGAAAATTCTGCCAACTATTCTAGGTTAAGGGTACGAATAAGTAATTGTTAAAATAATAATTCTTTGAATTTCAGCAGTGTAACTACAGCTACCCAACTTCCCTGAACACATGTGCACACACACAATCCTTTCATAATAAAGAACTATCACCATCTTGGTTTTTTCCACAATAAAGGTTTTCCTAATTTCAAAGACTTTTGTTCTAAGTAAATCAAACCATTACATGGCTTGTTTCGCCTGTTCAACTCTTCAGAAATTCATCGTCATCAAAGGACCATTCCCTGAGACGCCTGGTTCCCAATGACTCTTGTCCTACATCCTCTTCATCAGTCTCTGCAATATCCCAGTAACTTCCTGCTCCTGAAATCCCTCAACACAGTATTCCCAAGCCCAGAAAACTACCTGGAGGCCAGTTATAAATGGAGTCCCTCAGGAATCTGTCCTGGGACTCACCCTTTTTAACATCTGTCTCAGTGATCTGGAGGGGGAGGCACAAAGCACCCCCATCAGGTTTGCAGATGGCACCACACTGAGTGGTGCAAAGGGAAGGGCTGCCAGCCAGAAGGATCCGATGAGTGGGTCAACAGGACCTTCATGACATTCAAGGACAAATGCAAAGTACTGCACCTGGGATAGACTAATTCTCTGCAATGATATGGGCTGGGGACTGCCTACCAGGGTCGCATCACTGACGGAAAGCACACGAGTCAGTAGGCTAACCAGGACTCAGCACCGCATCCTGGCAACAACGAATACTAACAGCATAGTGGGTTGTATCAACAGCACAATGGTAGATCAACAGTAACCAACACATCAAGGGAAGCAATTACTCCTCCTCACTCAGTACTCAGCCCACATCTAGAATACTGCAATCAGTTTTGGGTCACCCGGCACAAGACAGACTTGGAAAAACATGAGTCCAGTGAAAAGTCACCAAGACGGTTATGGGGTTGAAGCATATGACCTATAAGAGGAGAACCTCAGGGTTCTTTACCCTGGAGAAGAGAAGGCTTAGGGAAGAGGTTATTGAGAGGATGAAGCCAGACTCTATTGAGGATCCCTGGAAGAAGCATCATACAGCGAAACAGCAGAGGTTCTCACTGGATATAGTGAAGAATTCATTATGAAGATAATTAAGTACTGGAACACTTCGCACAAAAAAATTGTAGATTCTCCCACCTTCCAGGTTTTTACGACTCAGCCAGACAACACCCTAAGCAACCCTGTCTGAATTTAATGTTGACACGGCTTTGAGCAATAAGTTGGACTAGATGACAACTCAAGTTCTCTTCCAACTTGAGCAATTCAATGATCCCTGTCCTGCATAGCTCTAACTTCCTCCCATATTCCTTATTATCGCACAATACCCTTAGTTCCCTCATACATCTAAGATCACCCCCTGGCATGTCTCCCAGTCCGCATTTGTCCAGCTTGCTAGCTGGGAACAGCCAGGTCACTCTGATGATAGCCTGGCCAGTTTGTACAGGAGTGCTGACCGGCAGCCAAGCAGACAGAGCAGCAAAGGAAAGAAAACACCAGTTGATTTTCCCCTCAACTGGGACTCATGGAAGGGCTATCTAGCTGCCAGTTTATCAATGGATTCAAAAGTTACCTGAAGGGAGAGAGAAGGAAGGCAAATAGACTGTTTAGTCACTTAAGGCTAGCTTTCTTTGGAAACAGGCTAAGGAAGAAAGAATACAAAACAGATTTCCCCAGAAATGAATTAGCGCCAAGAAACCAGACTACAAAAAGACAAAAAGATAGATTTTTAAAAAGTCAGCTTGTCATGCACAACATTCATCATGTGTGGAAGCATCATCACGTCTTCCCTGTTCTAAATTACATTAGTCAAAATCTTGTTAGCACAGGATGTCACAAGCAGAGTGCATTCCAAAGCTGTATACTACATGAAGATTTGGCACAGTACTTAAATACTTGGATTGTACTTGGGGCAAGGATGGGAAAATTACCAATCTCATCTACACTGGGAAAGGCTGGCCTAGTTATACTTTCATAAACAGTCATGCATACCACCTTATTGATCCGCTGATCTAAGAAAAGCTCTAATACTATTGTTTAGAGATCATCTTTTTTTGCTTTCTGTTACTCAGAGAAAACATCAAGTAGAAACTGAATCTCTGCAAAGGGCTGGAAACCGTTAATTTTCATATGTTTCTATACTAAAGTCTTAGTATTTTTTTTTCTTCATCACTACATCTCCTCCTGAGTTTCATCCACTCTCATTTATAAAAAGCATACTGGAATTCTGTCTGCCATCAAAGGAAAATAATGCTGAACTCTAAAAAGGAAATTCCTGAGATATTCTTCCTAGTCTGCATAATTACTTTCCCCAGTTTTAATACAGAAAGGCTTCTCTTCCCTTTACAAGATTCCCCAGACTGATGATGATGATGATGATGATGTGGGAAAAGAAACACATAGTTTTAAGAAATGTGTATATACACATATATATATTTTAAAATACTATACATATTTAATCATATCATGAAACACAAATATCCTCAACATAGTATTCATCTTTCTAACCAAGTCACTGGACAGTGGCTTCATCTACAGGTATTTTTATTTAGGTCCTAGCATTCTGGATTCTGGTCTTAATTGCACCACCTGATCATTGCAACAGTAAGTCATAATATATACACTTACATACATACAGAAACACAAAACCCAAACAGAAAATTAAGATTAAACAAAAAAATTAACGTTTTTCTATCAACAGACTGATATCATCTGTTTTTTATTAAAAAAAGTTGAATTTGTTTCTGACTTTCAGGTGATGATCTTAATGTGCTTTAAGTTTGATAATGTGGCCACCTTAACTTGCAGCTTTGCAACCCAAATTCTGCATTTAAAGCAGTAAGGAGCCACACACTTAAAAGTAAAACATCAAGACGTATGTAATTCGAAAAAAGTTGCTTGCTTTTAAATAATACATTTGTTAAATTTAGACATTTTTGGTAACAAGTATATGCTTTAAGTCTTTAAAATCACTTTAGCAATGTAATTCTGAACTTTTCCTAGAGCTATGATAAAAACATCATCAAGGATACCAACAAAAATGGAGCTGGAGCAAAGCAATGCTCCAAGCTGTAATTGTAATCATTTAACTCTCCACTTTAATTTGAGTTTTGGTGTTTTTAAAGACATAATGAAGGTCACATTCTTCATTCAAATTTTCTTGCCATACTTCTACTACACCAGAACTGTACAAGGCCGTCAAGAACTGATGGCCAATTGCACGAACACTTAATTCTTTGTGGCAAGACTCAATTCCAACACATCCTCAGAGGCATCAAATGCTACTAGAGTAGTCAATTCAGTAACACTATTCTATATGAAAAGTATGAGATAGCAAATTAATACCCCCCAAATAAGCAAATTTCTAATCTGCCAAGCATTTATAGAACAACACAATAAAGCCTGCCTGCTTATTAATTCTTAATTACATGTTTGGAAGCCATAATAGCAAATCATGGTTCAATCAGCATTTAATAAAGATCTACAGTATACAAGACAGCATGCAAAGGAAGTATAAGTGTTAGAATATTTTTGTTACAAATAAAACTATATTCTATTTAGAAGTTTGAGATATTGCAATAGAGGTTATATAAAGTTAGAACTTATATACAAGTTCCAAAAACCTTGAGGGGAAAAAACATTCAGCAATATTATTCTGATATTGGCATATGTGTCACTAGCACAAGATTGTTTTTTACAAACATAAAAGCACCTAAACCTTGTCATTGAAAATTTTCAGGTCCCAAGAAGTGAAAATTCTGAAGAGTGCTATCATCTGCTTAGCTATCTGAAAGGTACTGGCTCTGCTGCACTTTAAAAGTTTAATTATATTTTATTGATCAAACAAACTGAAATAAATCGTAAGAAGAGTACTGCCCTATTTGAGAAGCAGAAGAAAAATACTATCTTTGCAGATAGGCTTTCAAACAATCAAAAACTTACTTTAATAATTTATACTTTAAGAGGACTGACAGGATTGAGATCAAAGATAAAAAAATTATTTGTAAAACATCAGGTCTGACTCTGATTATTGATGTGATAAATTATTGAGTGCCTGTATAAAATCTCTTTACGTTTACACTTAAAACAGAAAAACCTTGAAGAACTGGTTTTAAACAGTTAAACAGCATGTATTTAGGGCTTGAATTTGTCTTGTCCTTCAACAGAAACATTGAGAGCACGCATAATTAGTTTCTATTTGCCCTAATCACAGGTCAGTCAGAAATGCTGAAAGCACTCTGCTATCATCTTAAAACCAGGCGCAACTTCTTAAACTTTAAATTCTGTGCATGAAATACTGACCCAAGATGCAACTGGAACCAGATTTCTTAGGTTCAGGCCTCTTCTGCTGTTACAGCTGGCTTGCATACTACAAGATGGAAATAAATCACAAAAGTCCATCCCCTTTGAATCTGGGGCATAATTTGTCTAAACTTTTAAACTTCATTCAACAGCATCAGACCTTCAGATCTAGAATAACATAACAAAGATGCATCTGCTCGTATCTACCTACCTCATCCCCACAGCACAGTAAGTACTAGGCTGTACCTTGGATTGCATCTACACTTGTAGGCTCATGCCCCCTTCCTCTTTTATCTCAACAGAATCACGACAGCTTTACATGCCTCAGTCCCTCTGCAATCTCCCATCAGGAAAAGGAAGGTATTGGTAAAACTACCACTTGGAATTTCTGCAGCCTTCCAAACTATTCTTTAATAAATTCCATTCTTCAACAACAATTTCAACAACATAAAGGAAAGCGATGATTTTATAGTTCTGCTGTAGGTGTCAGCAGTGAAACATTTTAAACTCCTTAATCTCTGTAAAATTACATGTAATTAAATACAACGTGATCAGTTAAGTAGTCACTGTTCAAGACTCACGCTATACAGGAACTTCTGGAGAGTAACAGCTGAAAAAAATGGAGGAAAGGAGAGAGCAGTTCACCTGCTAAAACTAGACATGCAATATTGTATGTGCTAAAACACACCATCTGTGGTCTCTACAGAAAGCAGGTCATGAAATCAACAGAAAGCAATAGGTGCTTTGTCTCATCCTTTTTATATTAATAATTCTAAATAAAGCAATAACATTTAGCTATCAGGCTGACTGAACACAAAGGGGAAACAACTCGAATGCAGTAAGGGCCCTTGGCATCCTGAGCAGACAATTATTGAACTTACTTGGCCCAACCTAACCAGGTGGGACTTAAGAATGGGGTACAACTCCCATATCACAGTGTCCTCAGCCTTCAAAGTAATCCATCAATACTGCATTCGTATTGCTTTCAAAGGGAAAACCCAATCTTAAATATTAAGCTAGAGAATGGGGGGTGGAACACAACAAAGAAAAACACTGCAGAGTTTGTTTGGGTACAGAATACCCTGGGGTTGTGTTGGGGGTGCTGCCAGAGCCCCAGACAGACTTCGAGTATTAAAAACTGAAGGAAAAGCATGTTAAACGAGAGTGATCGTGCAAACAACAAATCACTAGCTCTGACGATTAGGATTAGAGATTCCTAGGGGTATAAGATAACCTAGTGATCCCAGGCAAAAGAAACAGTATGATAATTTTAGCTGTAATTTTCTGTTTTCAGTCCGTTAAATAAAACTTCACTTTAAGTCTTACTAACTAAATGCATAAATAATTTAATAAATGTTGACATGCTGTACAACAGCCTGTCTGGTGCTGGAAGACAGGATGAAGAAAGGAGAAACCAAAAACCTTCAGTTGCTACCTTCATAAAAAGAGCCAATCCAAATGAAGCCATTTGAGCAGGCGCCTCTGAGGAACCCATAACCTGGAGTGTATTTAGGGAAGCCACTGGCTAGGGTGTGTTTCCTGCCAAACTAGAGAGAATCAGTGCCAAGTGCTTTGAGATTTGGTAGATGATTCCCTCTAGCAGATACAAACCCAGCACCCCTCTGTGAGGGCCAGACAGCCAAGATATGTTCCACAGCTCCAAACCAGCCCTGAACTGGAATGGGAAAGATTTTGTAAACCAGTATCTGACACTGACTGTCCAAGACTATACTTCCAGTTCACCTTCATATGTTATAAACTGCCTTTGCTAAAAAGAATGATTTTTTACCACCATGTAATTCTTATTTACAAAGTAATGTAAGATCCTACATTAATTACTTCAGTAAACTTGTTTGTAAAAGAACACTCCTCCTCTCATAGCATTAAAAGTATCTCATGAGCCAGCTTCTGGATTAAAGTGGACAGTCGGCTTGAGAACTCAAGACTTGCTGGGTGTAGTACTTGTTCTATACTTCTTCAGAACTATCCACCTTAAGATGATTCCCCAAGGGGCATTTTGTGAAATTGAGAAACTGGTGTAACATCAGTTACTTTTAGAAAATAAATTAATAAATCCCAAACGTACAGATTAAAATTCTCAAAATACATAGCTATTTTCAGTGCAAGACACAGCAGAAAAAAAAAAGATAACCAGCCATACAATTGTAAAGTAACCTAAAGGAACAAAAATTCTGAATAAACGTTACACTAATTTTAATTCTCTCTTCTCTTCCTGCTCCCTCCAAAGTAAATACCAACCAAATTATTTTAGCAAAGTAAGATTCAGCTAAGACTCCTAAGGTCTGTAGTGTGAATGCACTGGTACAAAACCACTCATAAAGCTTTTTTCGGGTACTATAGTGGATTTAACTTACTCTGTACAAATTATACTATAATAAATAGTTATGCATTGACAGAATTGTATTAAAAGTTAAGAAAAACTATACTGGCTAATATAGTCTGGCATCCTTTAACAGCAGTAGTGGGAGATGATGGTAGAAGACTATTAGAAGAAAAAAAAAAAGTGCACTGATAACTATGCGACAAAATATAGCCTAGGACCATCCTAAGGTAGAGGATCTTATCTATCTCCCTGTCAGGTCAGGATGGAAATTTTTTCCCATTAATTTTTCAAGTAATTTTTTGAACCTGCAACACCTTAAAAGAAAGAGTTCCACAACTTGACTACTCACCTGGCAAAAAAAAAAAAAAAATAGCTCTCTTTGCTTGTTTTGAACTTTTATCTTATAATTTCATTTGATATCCCTAATTCTTGTAAAGGGAAAATCAGAAATACAGCTCCATTCTAGGGGTTCATATTGGTATAATTATTTTAACACAACAGAGCCAGAGAAATAGTTGTATCCACGCAAAATCTATGTGTAACCCAGGCCAAAATGTCTGATTCTGTGCTGATTCAAAGTTCTTATGCAAGTTGGTGGGATTTGGGGCAGGACGAAAGAATTCATCAAGTAGAAAAATAATTTCTCAAGAATCCTACTTTTAACCCTACTTATGCAATTGGTGTTGTTTGATGAAAGTCATGTAAGAATGGAGGCAGGGGCGAGGAAGCCTTCACGTCTCTAAGAATTCTCAACCAGGTGGGTAAGTCTGGGAACCCACACATAATTCATACTCTTTTGCAAAAAGAAAGAACTAATTTGAGAAGAAGTCTGACCTAAAATACATATAACCAGACAATCCAGTTTCCAAAATTCTGTCTCTAAGCTAGATAATTAAACAGTTGAAAGGTAGCTATTAATCATCCCTAAACAGTCTTTTTATTATCTTTAGTGGTTTGTCTCTAACAGAACCAAGCTAGTCACCAAACAACATTATGTACAGGTATGTGGAGGCTTGGAAAATGGAAGGAGTTGCCACAAATCAAGGAAGCAGTGCATCCTGGAGAAGAAAATACTTGGTATTCAGGCAGCAAGGAAGCCTTAACAGCTAGATCAGAGAGGACAGAAACAATGTAAACTCTGACGGAACAGAAGCTACTGCTATTAAATTTTTCTGGGACTTTTTCTGTAACTGAACTGTGTATTACCTCATTTCTTTTAGAAGAAATCAAAATCTCAGTGTGCTAAGGAAACATGTTATCCTTAATTTTGATGTTTAATTCCTTCCCTTTTAATAATTCCTCTTTAAGATTCCTTTTGTGCAATTTCATTTGTGTATCCTAAAAGAAGGGAGGATGCTGAAGTTATTAAAAGGGAGGCACTGAAGGTCAAAGAATTTTTGAGAACTACATCCAGATCCTACCTCATAATCTATGCCGCAGTGACTGAACAGTTTGAGGAAAACGTAAAAAACAGAGGAGGAGATGAGAACTGAAATAGGTGCAGGTCTCAACAAGCCAGATGAGAATATACAGATTGCACTTAGATAGTTTTTTTTAATCTTAGCTTTCTCAAAACAAAAATACAATACAACATAATAAGCATATCCAAAGACACTTAGGGACATTCAAGAATCAACACAAATTGACTGTAAAGAACTGGGAAATATGTTCATTATTTTTATGAATAACAGTACATGCCTCAATGCACTTCTGTGTTTAGTTACTCACTACAGAGTCAAATCAAGAGATTGTTAGAGGGACCAGATGGGAAAGAACTAATAAGCCAATGACACCAATAAGAGTCCTTAAGAAAACAACAGAGATGATGTTGATTTATCCACTACCTGTTTTCATGCAGGCTAGAAGAATATGCTTCTTAGGCAAAGTTCAAGATCAAAAGATACTAAACCATTACAGGACCTCAGGCCTAACTACAAGAAGTATATGATTATGAGAGTACGTCAGGTGAGAGAGATGGAGAAGAACTGTTGTAAGAATGTCAGAGATGACAAACACATGTGGAGGCACAGATGCCAACATCTTGTAACATAATCCTCACAGTAACAGACCACACTCTCAATCACATCCACACTAGGATTAAAAGCAATACCAAGTAAAAGAATTTGCCTATATGCTTCGGTTCTTTTAAAGCAACTTCTGTAAAGAATGCAGACATTTTGGCATTTTTTTTTTCCCTGGAGAAACCATCTCTCTGACATTATAAAAGCCTTATTGGTGACACGTCTGGAACAGGTATCACAGTTGTCCACTACAAGCCTGACACCAGGCAGACTAGCTCAACATAAGGCCTCATTTTAAGGAGGTGGGATGGGCATGTCATCTGGAAAGGATATGCACAAAGACGACAGGAAATTTAAATTATAAAGGATACCAGAAGGGTAGACTGAAGACCATAACCTGAATTTCAAAATGTCAGCACCTTCATCTGTGTATGTCCAGGATTAGAGAAGCTGTCAAGATTGGGACATTGCACCACATTTGTTAACACCAAATCTGTGCATCACTAGATCATCCACCACTACAAAATTTACTCAGATCAGACATGGTCATTTCATTTTGTCAAAATAGTTGGTATTAAAGTTGCACTTCTACATTATTGCGCAAGAACAGATACTGGTGCCTCATCTGGCACAACATGTATATCCTTGAGAACAAATACCCTTTCATTACCAGGAGAATTGTCTTTGTACCAGTTCAGCCCTTTGCAACATTTGGCTGTGACTTACTTCATTTAACACCAGAGACTGCAAAACTGGTTAAACCACAGACTAACACTCTCCATATTATAAACACTGAAAAAAGGCTTCAAATTGCCAATGAGTTATAGTAGAATCTGGACTTCGTACGCAGTCAACTCAGCAACATGAAGGAGGCTAACAAATGCAATTCAAACTCATGGGAAAAGGAAAGACTGAAGTGAAGCTTATGAGGTTTTTCAGCAATTTTAAGAAATGAAAACACTACAACCTTAGTATGAGCAGCAGGATTGCCAAATAAACGTAATGAACAATCATTCCAACGTATTTTAGAAAATATTACCTTTTGCTTTTTCCCCCTTAAATGATCCTTGAAGATGCTGCTCACTGATCAATGACTTCCTCCTCCACAAAGATGTTCCAACATGTGTTGAGAGTTGGGGACATTAGTACCACCTCTAGAGCATGGAGTTTGCCTACAGGGATAATGTAAGTCAGCTTTATTGCAATATTGAATGGTTCTCTAAGGTTTTCTTTTTATTGTTCTTATTTTACATCCAATATTTATTACCAGAAATCTCTTTATGAGATGGACTTTATAAATGAATCTGGTAGATAATGCATCTCCACAGAATGATGGTCTTAATTTTACTCTCCTTTGCAGAGACCAAGAAATTTAAGTCATTCAATTCCCAGACACAAACTTATTCTGAGGCTGGGCAATGTATTTTGGTAGGCCCTGAAGGCCAGAACTGCCTTCCCGAAATAGCAAGACCTTTTAAAGAAGGCTCTTCCACTACATTCACAAAACAGAAGCAAGGTATTAAGGTGAAAACAGACCTTGAATTCTCCAAATATTTCTGAGAGCAAGTAGTATGGTCATGCTCTCACTTCAATTGGAGTTAAACCTTTGAAAATGATGCCTGAAGAAACAGCTTCATTTTCTTCATAAATAGTTCGAACATATCTACATTTATTTTTGAGAAATTACTGTTTGATGAAATATTATCAATTCTGGCACTTAGAGGTGATACTGCTAAAAGCGTAACTCAGATTCTGTAGTGTTGCAGAACCAGTAAGATTAATAAAAAGAAAACCTTAGAAATACACAAAAAATATTGAACAGAAGCTGCCCTACCTTTCACAGAAAGGCAGACTCCAAGCTCTCAGGTGGTACTGAAGTTACCATTCCAACACATGTTGGGACATCTTGTAAAACAGGAAGTCTAATCATGGACCTATTAAAGAAAGAACAACAATACAGTTTAACATTCTGCTGAAATACTTACTGGTTATGTTTATTTGGCAACACTGCTGCTGATACTAAGATGGGAATGTACTCCCACCTTTTTTGAAAAGGAAATAATAAATGTAAGTAACCTATAATTGTCTTTTAATATTGCAACAGTAGCAATTGATTAAGTTGGAATATAAAACCAGATTCTCTACTGAACATGTACAATAAACTCCAGTCTCAACATAAGAAACTAAATTATCACAGCTATGGACATTGGTAGGAAGATAGGGAGCAATGCACACCTTCTAATCTAAGTAAGAATTAGAGAAAGTCAATGAATTTGGCAGGCACAATAACTTCAAATTTGGATTATACAATACCTAACAACATTTTTATCCTGAGAAAAGGCAACTAGAATCACAGAAAACACCACTCTAGGTACAGTTCAAGTGGACTAAGCATGTCGTTAGGACAATGCACAGCTTCAAAATGCTATGTTTAAGAACAAGTATATGTTAGAACTATCTCCAATCAAGAGTTATGTCCACAGGTATTTAAGGAGGTCATCTTGACAGAATGATGCTGGTCGAAAAACTGGTATTAAAAAGAGTATTTCAGTTTGAAGACAATACAATTCATGGATAAAAACCTAAGTCAGCAATGAAAACGACTAAGTGACATCAACAAGAAGTGCAGTGAAAACAAAAAATTATGTTCACAGGCAATCTGCTAGCTCAAAATTTCAGAACCCACAACAACTGTAATCTAAGCAGCTATAAAAACCCTCTATAGTAAACCAACCAGGGAAATAAGTATACTTTTATGTTAGAACAGCTCTGTATATGAAAGACCAATCATCAATAGTACAGTTTCATCTCATTCAAACATGAATACAACTGTTGACAAACAAACAGATGAAACAGGGATGACAGAATGACTCTCTTATTAAACTAGTAACAAATGCTTTAAATAGAGGCTCTGAAATCTAAAGGCCTGCTTCCATGAAGAATATCCCAATCAGTTTTTAGATGGTTTAACAATATAAAATGCCCTCTGGAGTATTCAAATTATTTATTTAAAATATATACACATGCATACAACTGGGCTGCCACTATGATACCACACAGTAGATTCAATACACTCCAGAATACAGAAAACACAGATAAACTATTTCCTTATGCTTTAACACGCATTTTTGTAGCAGACATGCAACTCAAGTGTGACTGAACAAAGAAAGAATCAAGGCAGAACAATGATCAATATTTAATCAGACAGAACTAAAAAAATATATTACATGTAAAATAACAGAAAGGTACATCTATAAATTCTATTGAGCCTAACCCTACAACAGCTACATTGACAGAGACAGTGGCTTAATTCTATCAAGCCAACCTTCCCTGAAGCTGTTTTAAAGGAAGACTGTAGTCCTGTTAACTACTAGACTAGGAGAATTTAGATTCATCAGCACATTTTCAAGCTTCATAATAATTGGCCCACACCACTATATGCACTCTAGCCTAAAAATCTATTTGGATGAAGCAAGAGAATCCAGTACTGATTTTGTGACAGGAAACGTTACAGGTATGTATACTATGTTGTCAATGTATTAAGACTTTTTCCAAAGGAAATTTGTAACAATGCTAGATAACAGACAAATACAGCATTTCATAAAATCATACTATAGAAAAAATTGATTTCCTAATGCAGATGTAAAAATAATTCTGAATGAATGTAAAATAAAAATATCATCGATGATTCTCCATTTTCATCATACATATTTAAGTAAAAATAATTTGGAAATACAAGATGGACAGTTAAAAATGTCAACATGGCCAAACCAGTCCCGCATTTCTTAGAATGTCACATTTGTGATTATTCTCTTAAGCCAGTGCTCTGTAACAATAAAAACTGAAGTAGAAAAATTGGATGAAGAACACTGAAAGTGAAGAGAGAGAAAGAAACAATCTAAGTCAAAGAATACAGTATGCCAGACTTACGGTTCATTATTATTGCATTAAGACAGTTAATTTATGGTTAAGATTCTCCACAAGTTGTGAAATTCTAGAGATGGCCAAAAAGAAGCAAAATGGCATAATCTGGTTCTAGAAGTCAGTTAGAATTAAAACAAAAGCTGTGGGAATGAATAAACTGCTGCAGATTCTAAGTCTGTGAGGATATCATGCTCTGCTGACCCCAAAATGTAAAGCAAAGTTTTTTGGAAGCGCTAGTGGAGGTTCTAGAGACACCAACTCTCAGCCAAAAGACTTCTCAAGAAAGTACATAACATAGCTGTTCCCTTTTCCCATGGATTTATTTATCAGGCAATATAAAAAGGGTCACCTTTTATCCCATCCTTCACTATATCCTGCTACCTTTCACTAATCTTAAATATAAAATACAGTGTAGCCTAATTCTTACCTGCTCTCAGAAACAATGCTGTAATAAAAAGTAACTTCTGAGTCAAGGAGTTTCTATTTTCACAAGATGGTTACAAACCAGAGAAAACTGCCACACTTAAAAACAACCTGCTAAGTCATACTGTTTCATTCATTGAAGTGTTGCCCCTTTTGGTAAAGAATGGAAACTCAGAATGTCAAAAACTAGCTTCCAAAACGTAACTAATATAGCATTCTTACCCACCAGGAAATAGCTTATGAATTAATAAAAGTGAAACAATTACAAATTATTAAAGTTATTGTTCTTGTTTCTTTCCCACAAAACCACATGCAAAAGCTAGGACTTTTCAGCATTATTTGTGAGGGTCTAATTGGCTTATCTTGCCCTTTAAAGAAATACTACCCATTTTACTAAAGGTAAAGACCCTCAAAGTTTTAATGAGTTTGTATGCATATCAGCATGCACATGCATGAACATCAACCTCTGCCTCTCAACTTCCCAAACAGAGAAACAAAAGCCTTACAACTCTGCATATGCTTAATTGTGCTGTGCTGTCATGTAGAAAGATCAGGATGCAAAGTTTTATGATCCTGAACGGAACAGCAAAAGAAATACAGTATCTGCTAAGAAATACCCACTCTTGATTTTGCATCAAAGAAGAATTTGAAACAGCCACAGCCCTGTCTTCCTACATGAACAAATGGCAATGATTACCAGCCAAAGATGACTAGATACAAAATTGGATAAGGAAGTACGTGGGAAGTGGATGAATATCTTTGCATGAATTACCTTTCAGTTACTTCTTCCATTTAAAAGGATCAATAATAATATTAGTCATTTAGATTTAAAATAAACTTTGGATTATAACACTGCCAAGTTACAGTAGAGATAAGAATGTACAATATATTAAGAAACCTCTTTCACTATAACTTTGAGGCATCTGGCTGGTGGTTACTGCCAAAGACTGAATAGCATCTGCTCTCACTTTAGCAGTTTATATTCTGACTCTGGTGAATGGAAGCACAATCTCTGGAACAGCCTTTGGGGAACACTACTGAGTTGCTCGACAGAGCTCTTCCTCAGAAAAGAGAGAAGGAGATTAATATTACAGAAAACTTGAAAGGTCTAGCTTCTGAGAAAGGAGAGAAGAGCAGTTTCCTAATACTGTACATACCACAAATCTCTCTCTTACTAAAACACTAAAAACGTGCCCTAAAACTAAAGTGATCAAATATGAATAGATTTAAAGGTAGCAAATAAGGTCTGTTTAAGTCATATTCAGGTAAAAGTAAGAAGAAACAATGTATTTTATCTCATTTGTCAACAGGCAGAATGAAAACAGAAGAATGAGGACTCACATAACATACTTTCTTTTTCCTAACGTGCTTGAGAAGGTCACAGCCTTCTTTGCTTAGTCCTGGTGTGTCTAGGCACAGCAACATATGCTAAGACTGAGTTTTGTCGTGTACTTAAAATGTCGTTATTTTAAGTGCCCAGTAGCACAAGCTACTAAATTTGTGTGTGGTCCTATGCAAACAACAAATCTGGCCACACACAGTGAAAACCAAGCTTCTAAAACTTCAAAAATCAGCTGAAGGAATTCTCTCCTCAAGAGCCATAGATCCCAGATAGTAGCCACTAGTGAACCCCACAGCCACTTTCAAAACTATAAAAGGCTTCATGTAAAGCCAAAATAAAGCTCTAAAAGTGGCTGCAGGAGATCACTAGGAGTGGCCGCTCTTCTGGATTCACTGCTTTTGAGAAGTAAATCCCTGCAGCTGCTTTTAAAAGCTTTGAAAGTTTCATTTCAATTATCAAAGCCAATAAAGCTTCAAAAACAGCCATAGGGATTTGTTCCTCAGAGGAGCAAACCCCAAAAGGCAGTGATGAATAGTGTGATGGGTTCTGTGGCTCTTAAAGTATGTACAGATTCCTGTAAGTCCTGCACTTGTAATTACAGCTTCATGTTGTGCAGCAATTGTTACACCCAGACAGTTCATTAAGGCTTATACGGCAAATTCATTACTGATTGCCCATTCTTTTTAACAGTTTTATGTCTGTTTCCTGTTTGTTTTCTTACACCTGTATAAACTATTACGTGAGCATCCCTCACATCATCTTCTGGCTTCCTATCTCAGGTGGTGGTAAGCCATCTCACAAAACATTGCACAAATGCTTTCCCCAACTGCATCATGTAATGCCATCATCACATCATCACAACACGGTAACTATAACATGCAAAATAATTCATTTCTCTGAATGAGAACTTAAAAGGGCACTAATTAAAATACAAGAGTGAAGCTTGACAATAAGTCAATGAAGAACTTTGCCTGCAATTGCAATATAAAAAGGCTTCCATTAATTCAACGAATATAAACACAAATAGCATTTCAGAAGTAACCGCATGACTTAAAAACATAACTGTACCGATTTCTAAGAAGATTTTGGTCTTCTCTTTAAAACTATGAGAACTAGATGCCTAAAAATTTTACAAATTTAACCAGTGATGTAAGCATAGGTCTAAAAGAAACAGATGATTTATGCCCCTAAACAATTTGAGCTTAGTATCTTAAGACACTGATAGCTCTGAAAAATTACCAAAATTATGTTGAAAAGGACGTATTTAGGTAGTAGAACATATATGTTAATCAAGCATGTCATAGAAAATACACTCTGAGCATAGTTACTAACCTTAAAACATCACTAATTTTGAATAGTTATTTTTGTCTACTAAAGTTTTTAACTTCTATTTTCAAATGGCATAATAAATAAAAACACCTTTTTGCCAGGATAAATAAATACACCTTTTTGAAAAGAATGTTATAAGAAAATCACCATGAACTTAAATAGATGCAGGTGTTAAGAACTGAATAACTGGTTTGTATGGGGAAAGAAAATCTTGACAGATAACTTCAACATTCTGTTAAATGTTATTCACAGGTGTCCTCTGTGACCTGTACTACTTACTTTACCTCTCTGTTTCAATCTTCTCATGTGTAAAACATGAAGGAGAATTGTGAGAAATAATTAATGTTTGCAAAGAGCTTTGAGATCCTTGGATATAAAAAACAGGGGGAAAGCATGAAGTATAAAAGTACCAGTATACTATTTTTCCCCAACTTGAGATAACTAAGTTATTTTTATCAGAAAAACCTTGAAAGTTTAGTAATACAAGATTATGTAATAAAACACTTAAAAAACAATCTTAAGTGCTAAGCATATTCTGTCACACAGAATCGCATAACTCTAAAGGAAACACTATCAAAAGGAAAGGACACATTTCTCACCCATTTCAAGTATGCGTTTATGTAGAGGTATAGCAGCAAGAAAAGGTTCATCTTTACAGGACTGTATCTGGGTTCCAACCAAGTCAGAGCTGGTAGCCATAATTCGGGCACTTTCTTCATTAAGATTAACGCCAGCCATAGAGGCAACATCATTGATGTCATCATCATCTCTACAGTGAAAAAAACCACAACCAAATAAAATTATTTTGCATGTGATATATTCATTTTGTACATTATCTGCTTCTCTGAAAGTAATCAGCATGCAACATGGCTGGTGGCTGGGCCAACTTGAGGCACAACCGCTATGGTCTCCGTTTTCATAGAATATATTCCAGATTCAGAAATAGCTAAATATTTCTCTGATCACTCTAGGAAAACTTTAGAAGCAGGACAACTTGTCTGTAGCAGGTGGCGTGACAAAAGTGTCTTTTCTTCATCTGTGAGTCAGTGATATCAATGACACCAGGATGGCCAGGAAACTAAAAGCAACAATCCCCACTGAAGACAGACCATTTGGCTATTCTCTTTATGCTGAAAACTAGGAGTAAAATGATTAAATACATAAACCCCCCACAGACATTAAAAGCAAAATCATGCATTTGGAATCCTGCACAGTTTCAGAAGTTCCTATCAAAACAGGCACCAAAGCATTTTCAGCAATAGTCAGGAAAGATTCTTTGACCACAATGAGTACATAGGTAAGTCTGGGTTCCAAGTGTAGTTTGAATACGTGCTGGTATTTTCTCTGGCAACACAAAAAAATCAGTTAACTTGTCAACCAGTTCTAGAAAAATGAGCTGCATTTGAGAAGATGACAGCAGCACTTCCCAGGCCACTGCTTGCCCTGCAATACCCTTCCCAACGGCTCGAGGAAGTACTGACTAAAAAAATTTGAGTTTCCATACCTGTATCTCCCAAGCATTTTTTTACCTCCTACCTCTATGAGGTATGACTCATAACTGTGGAAACAACCATCTGTTTTTAGCACATTCATTACTGACACAAACACTGTATTTCAGAATATTCTAGGAACAATTACACAACCTTTGAGAATACATATGTGTATATATATATGGAGAACATCCACATACATCCAGGTCTGGATTCCTATTACTGCATAAAGCAAACAAATAAAAGCTTAATTTAAAAGTCTTTTTTTTTTTTTTTTTTAATTATTATACAGATGTCATCCTAGGCCCCCTAGAATACTTTGTCACTTTTAAGAAGTTTAAGGCCTACGGTAAACACCAAAAGCTACAGGTAAGGTCTGAGAACAAAAGGAGAGAAATCTAGAAATCCATAATCTAGGTTTTCCCTGTCTTTCCATACTCTCCTTGATATCTGCACTACAGCAGCCAATTTTGGTGGACAAATTCTATGGTTTGTTAGATACTGACTTTGTTTTCTTTTGCAGGAAGAAATACAAATAGGGATTTTTGTATAAACCTGGAGAAACGTGCTGAACACTTGAGAAAATGGAAAATTTTACTGTTTGTCAGAAAAATGTTACACAAATGAGCTTTTATTACTTTCCACAAGTGCTAAGCGCTTGATTTCTTCGCTTAGAATTAAGTTCCTGAGGATAGCGTCACAAAATTGATCTGCTGCCTTGATGGTTTTCATGGTGGGCCTAGAGGATTTTCGTTTTCACATTTCACGTTATGTGTGTGGTACCGGTAGGAGGGTGACGGGAGCTGCCATGCAGAGGCCGGGCTCCCACACGTTCAGCGCACAGGTGACCGACGACTAGTCCTTGGCCTTGTCCAGCCAGCGTGAAACTGCCCCCCAGTATCACAACTGGGAAACGTACTTGGCCATGTAGCAACTAACAGCGACTTACAATATTTAGTGATGAGTTCAAAAGATTCTAACTACAAATGGAAAACAGCAACTAAAATGGAAGAAGGGAAAAACCCTAAGATTTTAGGGGATTAAAAACCTTAACGCTTCAAACAGAACGAGCGCCACCCAAGGTAATCTACCCAGGGCTCACCAGGCCCAAATCCAGCAGGCCTTTTAAACCATGGCAAAACCAAATTCATATAAAGGTAGTTACCCTTAACACAAACTCATAACTATGTAAGATGGCGGAAGGTACTGGAAAAAAAGACTTCACCTCCGTGGGTGCGAAGGCCCTGCGGGGTCGGGGGCGCCTGGCTGCCGCTGCCTGCTGAGGGGCCCAGCACACGGGCTCAAAGGGTCTTGATAAAATATTAACTGAGCAGGACACTCGTACACTTTCTCTGTATGCAGCCCCCATGATCCCGCTTGCTTTAGCAAGCGTTTCTCACACAGTAACACACAATCTGGCTAGCAGTAATATAGTCTCAATCCCGGTATTCCCAGACCAGGTTGCCAGGACTGAGGTACTTTCCTTCAAGCAATCACCCACACAGAAACCAAGAGAGCACTCTTGACTTCACAAACATGATTTTAAAGAAAAGTTTATACTAACCTCCACTTTTACTTAATAGCTGAAGAAAGTACAATCAGTGTTTTACCTTCCTTCTGCTTAGCATCTTAGCTATTCCAGTTTTCATTTGGAGTACAGAACTGTGACTACATTATAATACAAAAAAATAGTTTGAAATGTAAACAGACAATTAATTTGGGCACAAACCAGGATTCTAATGAAATTCTCAAAATCAATGCAACAGCACTTACACAGACCAACACTGTAACTTCCTGGACAGAATCATTTCCTTCCATCTTACACTGACAATCCACTACCTGTGAGTACACCTTTTTTTTTAAATTTTATTTTTTTATTTTAAATGTTACATGGAAGACTGGTAGAAAATGTTCAACCATAGCTGGGACTACAATTTTTCCAGTCTAATGGGAAAAACTCTATCAATATATTCTTTTTGACTTTGAGGAACTTAATCACGAAAAAGAGCTTGGGTTTGGATACTGAAACACACACACACATACCCAAAGAGGGCTGGCCTTCTTGCCAAACAATTTCCTATAAAAGTCAACTTTTAATTCCAGATGATTGAGTTTTCAAAAGTCATTCCGTGGAACAAAGATGCCATCCAGTGGTCGTCTAGATTGATGATTACTGTCTATCTTTCCCTTTTTATCCCAGCACAGTATTTAACAATTTATGTTTCTTGGCATATATTATTGTGCTCATACTAATCATACTGTTTCAGTAATTATTTCCGTTTTTTACTTCATTGAGTTCTGAGTCTTATGGGATAAATCTAACGTTCCAACATGCATGCTATTTTTAAGATGACAGCATGGGTTCTCAAACTCTTTCCAAATGCAAGCTACATCTTAAAGCAGTCTAAGAGTTCAATTCGTCCTCCTATACTCAACCTTTTGTAACACCTCTCCCTCTCCATTAAAAACAGTCGTGCAACTACAGAAAACAAACCAAAAAACCCCAAACCCACTTATTTGAAAATAAGAACGAAAAACCAAACTATTTGCACAGTTGTCCGTAACATGCTTCAAAGATTTTGTTTAAACTAAGACAAGCCATTATAAAAATCTGGCAACAAATCTTAACTGCACAACTGCATCTTGTTTTTTTCTCATGCACTCTGTAAGATTTGATCCAATGTTGTCCAAATCTGCAATACTGAACCTATTCCAAATAAGCTGTAAGAATACATAATGCAACAGAGACAATGTTATACTATCGATTCCCCTCTCTCTCTCAAAAGTTAAAACGTTAGGGCAAAGTCCCTGCATGTATGCAAGACTGAGCAAGTCTACAAATTCCATGGACCACAAGATCTGAGATCAACAACAATACATTGGATATAAATGGTGACTTGAAATTACACTAACAGCCACTATTATATTACATTTTGTAATAGCATAAATTCTATTTACACGAATTTATTATAATGCTTATTCTGACCTTCAAGCTTTAATCTGAAAATTTCTCCCTATACTGCTTTGTCGTACAATTCATTCACTGTCTACGTTGGATCGTCTCACTGATAAGCAAAAGAGATGACACAGCATATCACATATGTGGTCAGCACTTTATTTTGAAAAATATGGGAGAAATACAGGATCACCTTATAGCTTTAAGTATTTATTTGGAAGAACGAAGAAACTTAAAGCTTAAGGTTTTATGTCATATATCATTTTGAGATGAAAACTTTGAAGCTATCCATTTAACACCTACATCAACCTTCTATCTCTCCTTAAAGACAGGCTACTTTGCACATTATTAGATATAACATCATTCATTTTGAGGCATATTGCCATAACTATGTTATTAAACTTTTATTTTAAACCATAAAAATAACAGGCAACAGATTCTTTTAGCTAGGCAAAGGAGGTCTGAAAACAAATTTTTTGTTTCCAGGTAGACTCTACTTCAGTATGTTGCCAGTCAACAGCATAGAATACAAATACTAAGATAAGATTCTAACGATTCCAGTCACTTCATAGAACTGATTCTGAAAAAAACCCCATCACACTGGCTGCATAAAACCTGATACTGACAGGCTCCAAGAGGTTACATATAACTTCAAAATACTGTTCCAGAAAAAGAAAGGTTGCCATGAAAAGAAAGGAGCATCTGGCTAACTGTCACACTGGTACACAAACGTACCATCATCACACACACTAAGGGAATGGTTCCATTTACTTCTTGCCTCATTTTACATGCAGTGTCACTGAACCTTAATACAGTTAGGAAGTGGTAGGATAATAAAAGAGTATAAACATGTATCTTCCATCCTTTACACATGTAGAACTGGACAAGTCCCTCATCTAACCAAAGCTGCTCTGAGTCAGGAGTTGGACTAATCAAGCTCCCAAGGTCCCTTCCAACTGCAATTATTCTGACACAGTATCAGGGGGAACAAATGTTTCCACTAGTTCTTTATAATGGCCACAATCTGAACTATGAGTAACAATCACTTTGAGTCTGCTACTTTGAGTGTCATCAATGGTGGATTATGTTAGTGGGAGCTCTGAGATGCCAAACTAGATGTTCATGTACACAGCAGCTGTAGCCAAATACGCACACCCCTAGCAGACTTCAGCGGGCCTTCTGCTCCATCTCTCCCAACTACAGAAACCTCTAGCCTGACTATTACGGTACAAATCTAAGTCTGGATCTCTACCATAAAACAAACAAACAAACAATTTTAAAAAATGGAATTAAAATTTCCATCCTTGGGTATTAACACAGTTGGAAAGTCAACTGAATGGAGTTGTCTATAGTTGTCTCTGAAAAATTTAGCAACAATGTATTTTAATACCAAAAAAGGTGACATAAAATTTCATGAATACAACAACTTTACATTGCAGAAGTCTTGCGTTGAAAACTCTGCATTATAGAAGAGCTACTATAACATCCAGTGAACTCATGTAAGCAGTCTTACAGTTCATTAATAAATGCTGACATTAAAGGCTAAGCTGTAATTTGCAAAATTCCTAATTGCTATGTCTTTTCTGTTAATTCCTTCCTGTATCTCCCACAGTCCAGAACAGAAGAAACTGAAAACAACAAAGTTCACATTTCCATTCCTAGTGACCGACACTTTGCTCACAAGAGTGAAAAGCTCAAGTAAGTTATTTTAAAGAAAGCAGAATATAAAATAATGAAACAAATATACAATAATAAAACACTAAGGGCAAAATAAATTTATACATAACACAACTATTTTTCAAAATTCTTGCTTTGCTTTAGATGCCAGTTTGCCTTCTGGCTATAAACACATTCTTCACACACGCTGGGAATGTTGAGGAAAACTAGTCAGCATTCAGAGGATTAATACAGATTTCCAGTGCTGTGCCTTCAGGCTTAATAGTCAGACATCTATTTGTCCTCAGGAGAGGTTAGGGGTTGAAATGCAAATATGCAAACAACTGAATTCTTTGTTAAGATATCAAGAAAAAGCTTGATCTTTGCTGCTGTTTAATAAATCCTTGCAATTTTATGGACTTATTTAAATGCAGCTTTGTGTCTTACTATTTTGAAGGAGAAAACAATGCAAGGAAACAAACACATTCATTCTGACTAAAATTTGTTCTCTAGAGGAAAAATGACATACACCCTTGACAGCTTATTTACCAAACTCACTAAAGATTTATTGATTTATCAATCAGTGCCTTGAGCATTTGCTTCTCCCCAAGGGAAAATTAACAATTCCAGCTAACCTAATATATTCTATGTATAAACTAAGTGAATGCAAGAATCAATCCTGGCACAGTTTACAACATCCAGTTAAAAAAATGCTGTCCCTTTTGGTGTATGTAAAATTGAAAGCTATACTAACGAAGAATAAATGCTCATGTTGCTTACAAACATAAAAAATACTTATTAAGACAGCACAATTGAACCCAACAGACGTTTTAAATCATTTAAATACTCAGTAGGAGGCAAAAGCATTGGAAAATAAAAAATTGAATGATTTTGCTTCTAGATTAATACTAAGTACTACCACTATTAGTTGCAATACTGACATGCCTCAAAGCAGAGATATTTCAAAAAGCTACAAATTCTTTTTTACTTCACCTGCAAAAGCATAAGCCTGGAAATTAATTACTGGTTTGATGATGTCAGAGCAACATAAGAATTCCAGAAGATGAAAATGAAAATCTAGGAATATTTTGTCATTTAACAAAGAAAGAATATCTTTAAACACAAATGTACTTTCATCAGTGGAAAAAAATAAAAGGATGGTAACGAAAGCAAAATGCAGTAAACATAAGATTAGCTTTTCACTACAAACAGTAAAAATATCTAAAATATATATAGAATAAAAGTTTGTAGCACAAAAGAACTGGAATAGCAGCTCAACGCATCAATGCTGTTGTGTTGAACCTTTGCAGCATCTGACTACTACAGGGACCCACAGAATGCCTCAACCTCTGCTACCTAAGCAAGCACATGAAGAATAAATACAGCAACATCTTCTCTTTAAAACCAAGAACAATAATCCTACAAACACACACACAGAGAAAACCCCCCAAACCCACTACCAAAACCATACAGTATTTTCTCTATGCTGATAAGGGGACAGCTGCAGCAGCCTATCAACAGGATGCCTTGTTGTCATAATTAGTATCTTCTCAGCAAGATACATTCCATATGAATATTAGAATCCAATACATAAAACCAACCATGCGGTTTTTTAAATCTCATACACATAATTCCATTTACCAGAAGTTTTATTATAATCCACAGAATTGAAGGCTTTACTAAACATTAAAAAGTGCATTCAGAGAAAAATCCTCAAGACCCCCTCCCTTTTTTTAAAATAGGAAGAAGTAAGAAAATTGTCACCCAATCACAGTAAGAAAAGGCAGGAATTATTGTAAAACAGTGCCCTCTGGTGTTAAGCCAATTCTAAATTCTATTTTATATTTAAGATCCCGCCCAACCACCCCCCTGCATTTTTTTTTTATTATTTTTTATTTTTTTACCTGAAAGAACCACCTCCAGGGTCATTCAGCTTGTTTTTCTGATTTGCAGAGACCTGAACACCAAAGCCCCCAGGACTTTTGCTGGCTTGTATTGTTGGTGCCTTCCCTACTGTGCCTGAAAAACACCAAGCAATGTTATTATGAGCTGTCTTAGACAATTTACATCAAAGAACCTTCTGTCCAGGAACTAAATTTAACTGTCTGTAAATTGCAAACAAAGGAAGTTATTATTTTTAAAGATTACACTGCTGAAGAAGAACAATTTAAAATACAGAATTTATTTTAACATTACAGTTTGTTCAATATTTACAGAATACTGAAGATTCCAAAACTGAAAACCACTGGCCATAGCTAGTTATAGTACACATAATGGCTATAAATGTGTTTGCAATTGCCAGTAAACCACTTTTCTACATAATCTGCAGAGAATAAAGAATAATAATTTGAAATGTTCTTAATACAGATGCTTTAAGTCACAGTCACTCAGAGTATTAACTATGCATTTTACATTTCTTTATATAGTTGTTCTTTGCTGCAGTGAAAAACGTGTATTTTTAGAGTTGAAAATATAATTCTAAATATTTTTAAATGTTTTATATTGTATGTAAAAGAAAAAACACTACTGTAAAATTTGACAAAACTCCCCTCATAAAGATTGTCTTTTATTATCTTATTTTGAAATTGATGATTTAATTCATATCTGTATCTAGACTTTACAGGTCTATATGAGGAAGTAAAACAGGGCTTTCTAAATGAGCCTAAGTGTGGTGGACATCCACCTTCTTCTGACAGTAAATTGAAAAATGGATATTAATTTGTCTCCGACATTTGGAAAAATCTTACCAAAAATAATTACAAATTTATGTTACTAATTAGTAAATCAACAGACCTGTATTATCATTATTTTTACTATTATTATAAACATATCAGTATGCAACTGAAAAAGCATTGACAAATGAAACTTTTGGAGTAAACCCTCCTTTACTGCTTAAACACGTTTACTTGGGTTATATTTTGTGTTTCCTTAAATCCCACCTGTGTTTTGACATGTGAAAATAATTCCTATGTCTACTTGACTTCAAAGATCTCGCCTTTTTTTTTTTTTTTTTTACACATCACTCAATTTTGTTCACCATTACACACATGTAGTGTTTGAGACTGAGAAGCACATGAAAGTTATTTCTGCACATCTGTGACTCAACTGCATATAAATGGCATGGTATGAACCTTAGTAGAGTTACATTATTTTTCTTTCACGAATTATAAAAACCTGAAACACAACTATCCCAACAAATCCTTTTAAGAACACTTCTTGGATAAAACAAAGCTTTAGCTTTGAATGAGTTAAAGCTAAATTAATTTGACAGTGTTCATTCAGTTCTTTAATCCGTATGAATAAACTGTTGTGTGGACTCTCAACATTAGCAAATACAAAACAAGATTTAGGACTTCAGCCTCCAAGCCTGGGGAACAAAAATACTTTTGTCATCAGAATATTCAAGGTCCACGAGATGTCACAGACAGCATTAGTTCATGGACCAGACAATTTATCTATTTCAGATGAACTAATTGAAAGGTTTTCTACTAAGTGAACTGAAAGGAAAGAAATAATACAATAAAAATTTGCAGATTTCTGTTTTCTCACAATTAACATCTGGGAGATTAAACATGTGTTAACCTTGAAAATCACTGCAATGGCAAAATTAAAGTAACAGTGGCACTCCTTCAGAATTAACATTATGTTCCTGTAGAACTAGTATCAATGGTGGGTTTTTTTCCTACAGACGATAACTTTGGAACGAAAAAAAGCCCAAATCCCATAAACGAAAAAACCCAGAACACAAAAAAACTAAAAACAAACCAAAAAGGTTCAGCAACAGAACAGTTAACTTCTTGGTCTAAGGAAAACAGTATGTCTACACTGGATACAGAAAAATTAAGTCTCACTTTCTTTCACCCCATGTATAGGTAATTCTACTCAAATGGATCTGGCAAATATAAGTTTTGGGGTGACATCCAAGTTTTCTGGTTTAAAACACAATTGTGCATGATTAAGCAGTTAGACACAAAATAAGGCTAAACCATCAATTTCTATTATGAGGCAGGGCATATTTTAAACATTAAAATCACCTGTGGGCCTAGATATTTCATGGGATTGGTAATGACATACAGAGTCTTACACCACTGGGTCCTTGTTTCAAATTTTAAGTAACATCATCTAGAGAAGTAAGCCCAGATTTAGGAGCTTATCATTTCCTAGTTGTGTTTCTGCACAGGTTAAATAGCCGCAATGAATACTCTGGCTAATTATTCTTTGGCTCAATTCCCCCATCCATAAGATGCAATTCACTTATCATTATACTGATAAGTGCTTTGATAAAGAAGTATGAATTTTTAGTGCAATAACTATACTGTTACTTCCCCTGGTATGAAAATAATTTTATTAATATAAAAGTCCTTATAGCCTGCCAACTTATCTGTACTCCTGTTTTAAAAAGTATTAGAGTCTGTTCACATGGATGCATTAATATTAATGTAAAGACATATTACACTAAGAGATTTACTCTCATCTAAGAAGGAAAATGGACCATTTGTGGAAATCAGTTCAGTTCTGGTGTAACTATCCTTAAAAAGTCACACTCCTCAAAATTACACTACTGCAATTTTTTATATAGACCATGTCCTATGCCAGTATCTTACCACCTTCTACAGGAATACCTAGGCCAGTAAAAAATATCATTACACTGGTTTACAGCAGAAGGTTTTAACAATATATCAAGATCAAAATAAACTGGTATCTGACAGTATGCCATAGCGGCATTTCTTCCAGCTGTAAGCACACAGGCGGGCTTTTCCCTAGATATGGGCAGCAGGATGAGCAGTTCTACAGTGGGATGTTTTCTAAATTTCTGTTTGCTTTGTGTAATTAAAACCATATAGCAGTGGGCTTAAACAAGCCTGTAAATAGGAATAAGCTCACCTGAAAGCACGGCTTTGCATGTATTGGCCTTTATGAGCCATTGTCTTTCTTAAGCCGAATTGCCAGTTAAATTGCATTTCATTGGCTGATCAATGGCTATCATGAACAAATTCATATTCTGAATCCATCGTTTAAAAGACAGATGCCAGTATCATGCAAATTCTTAGCACACTGTTGACATTCACAACTTAAAGAGACTGGACAAGCAAAGAAATAAAATCAGCCTTCACTCTCAGACACATTAGTCAGAAGTGAAAGTTCATGCTATAAGATACTGATTACCTTTCCTGTTCATAAGCTCAGGACATGAGTATCGGTGCTATCAAATACACACCTTTTGTGACAAGTAAATGCATTTCTTCCTAACTTGGAAGATCAGCCTACAGGATTACAGTGACAGCTTGGTCTCCATGTCTATTCCAAACTTTGGATTCTCTGAAGACAACAGAGCAAGCAGAGTATCAGCTGCTATTAACTGTGATCACTGGGGGCTTTGATGCTTTCTTTTCCCAAGGAGAACAGAAAAGACCAAGCAATAAAGTCAAATAGCCAGCAATAGCTTTTATGTGCATTTAAACTAGTTTGATTTCTGATTCAATACCTAAAGATGACAAGCTCTGTATTCCATTACAAACCCCCAATCATCTAAATGCCCACATCAAAAAAGACAGATGTTAAAAAATGAAAGCTGAGCCTAACAGGGCTAGTGGTGGAAAGAAACAAATGGGTATTTATTAGAAAGTAAGAAGGCTTCAAGAACCCTCTTAAAAAGTGGGATGCATCAGCCAGACATAATCCACCTGTGCACAGACAGATGAGGAAGTTGTGTACAAACCACACCTCTTGCTCCCCTGGCTATGCACAGCATGTCAGGTTGCTGCAGTTAGTCTCTGACCTCACCAAAGAGTAAACATACTGGCAGGAAAGAGAAGGGAAAAAAAAAAAAGAAAAGGAAAAAAAAAGAAAAGGAAAAAAAAAAAAAAGAGCATGTGCGTTGAGAAATTTCTCTAGGACTCCTACCTTGACCTCCGTAGCTGCAGAGACAATGACTATCATGTTCCACCTCAGGAATAAGAGTTAAAAGTAGGACGATTAAACTGAGGCATCCTCAAGGCTTCAGGACAAAAATGAAAAATTTCTTTCTTGGCCCAGAGTTAGAGCTTAGGACAGTAAAAGTCAAGTTCCTGACTTCTTTCAGAACTTTCCATGAAAAGCTGCTGAGTAAGGAACTAAGCATGTGAGAGTTTAGTCCTAAAGTTGTTTCAAAACATTTCATTGTGTTGGTCTGAAGTACCTTGAAACTGCATAGCGAAAACATGCATTCCTCAGCCAGTATGAAGTAAAAAATAAATGTCAAGCCTGCCAATGTCAACACTGTAAGCTTTTCCCATGCTACCAGTTTGTAATTACAATGAAATTCATACAAAGGTAACAATCTCACTAAAACATTTAAACCCATACCTTGTGGTCTAATGGTCTGAGTTATTACCACTGGCATCCTAATCTGGGTAGTCTGGCAAGCAGGGTTTCGTTTCACAGTTTGAGCAGATGTTGACTGGATAATCTGCTATTATTAAAAAAAAGTATACTTATATTATACTCTTTATACACAAACACACACAACGTAAATATACTAATACCTGTAATTACTAATATAAGCATGTGGATCTCTAAAAGCACAACCAGCTAGTGACAAAAGTCATATTCATGTAATGCATGTGGTTGTGTGTGTGTGTATATACCTATTTTGCCATTATGATTTTAAAAAATCAAATAATATTCAACACAAATGTCATATGGCACAACCTTCATAAAAAATGTGTTTCAAAGTAGTAAGGTAAATATTGAAGTTTAGTCTTTTGTTTTCAGAAATTTTACTAGGAAGAAAAGCATTTCTGTAGAAGAAAATGCTGCTATAATTTTAGTGGTATCCACCTACAACCATTAGGCTTTTCACTATGTATCTATGCTTTTTAAAGAAAATATATACTGAAAGTAAATTCTAAAATACATGGATTCCAAAGTCAGATACACACAAGAAAGAAAACAGTGTTTTGTGGTGATCATATACTATTCATCTTTTAAATGTTAACTGGACATCCTCAAGGTTTCACTTACTACTAAGCCAAATTCTGAAGTCCTTACCCAAAACTGAAACTGGGTTAGAAACTTAGAATTTTAATCATATACAAATCAAATCAAAAAGAATAAACCTGCAAGGGTCATGTCTAAGCAACAGTGAAATGTATGTTCATGAAATCAGGGACAAGGTAGGCACAGATGCAATGAACAGAAGATTCAAAAAGACGTGTGGATACTGCGGAGCTGGAAAAAAAATAATCCATAAATAAACTCTGAAAACAAAACACAGACAAATAACTGCGAGTAAGATTACAACCACAACTCAGGCATGACAACTTCAGAAGTCATGTGCTTGCTCTTCACAGTCACAACTAAGTTACTCCCATTGCATAATGTGCCGGCTGCTTCCAAGTTACACGTCTCGATCTCACACCCCCAGGATGCAGTATTCCCTCCCAGAAGACAATACACCACACTACACATTGCTACATGAAGCAAACAGGAACCAGTGCACCTTTATTCAGCACCACTCAGCGTTATTCTTACAAAAAGTATATCTAAAACCGTATTATTTAGCTGAATAATGAATGGTCAAATCTCTGACTTCCAAGTATGCTATGGAGAAAAGGGAAGGAGAAACAGTATTTTCAAATGAGATGTAAAAGTACAGAATGAAGAGGCTACGGAACAAATAGGAAATTGTTCCACCATCAGGAACCAGGGCTCCCAAATTAGAAGGAAGAGAGGTGAAAACTACAAGCGAGAGTAATGAGGGAACAAGACCTGTAACGTAGTCTGGGAAAAAACAAACAGGGCCATTTTGAAGTTATGGCATTGCATGCTGTACATCCTAAAATATTAGAAGTTGAAAATTCCTAATACACCTGTGGATGTAGACGTATTAGCAATAGCTACCTTGCAGGAACAGAAAAGGGGAAAAAAAGAGATTAAGGATTCAGCTTCAACTATGGACACTGAAGGAAAATGGAGCATTTGTACTAAGCACAGGAATGGAGCACATGGATGTAAATTTACTTGGTCAACACAGGCAGTGAGTAAATAGTGACACTCAGAGGGGAAAGAATAAAGTAGCTACCATGCTTAAAATCGGGAAAGAAATAGAGGTGATAGGTGAAAATCAGGGCAAAAGTTGTATTTCACTGCATTTTGATGCACAGGAAACACGTACACGTGTATTTTAATAAGTAAGGAGACAAAACAGCCCACAGAAAAAAAAAGACTACATTGGTATGAAAAAGGAGAATGTTGGCACTTGTACAGTAATTTATTGGATGACTTTTCAGAGAACAGTGAAGAAAATCAGCCATATCTTAACTGGCCAGAAGCCAGGCCAAAAAAACAAAAAGATGTGTGTGACCTGTGGATAGAACTACTATCTGCTATTACAGTAGTCACCTGCGATTAGATTCTTTTCTCTCTGAAGCAAGCAACATCTACAGTTCAGAATCAAGTTCTGTTTCACCTGATTATTTTCATTGAACGCTCTAAAAAATGAGCCACTGACACCATCAAAGATAGGACAGTTTAACCATTTAAGATGACATTAAAAACAGCAATGTTTTCTTTACTACCAAATACATTCAAAAAATGTCATTTAACAAGTACTATACTAGGACTTCAACATATCCAAAAGTGCTGAAAGTGTAGAAAATGACTGAGAAATAAACTTTTCCAAGGGGCACAGATCAAAATCATCATTTTAAATCCTATGCAGAAATCGACCAGCAACGAGCACGTACTCGCTAAAAGGAACAACAGCACCCAACTCGGAGCAACATTTTACACTAACTTAAATTCCAGTTTCTATGGTTTTAAGATACGTTTCAACACAGGTGTAACCTTCAGATCTGGAAGTGATTAAGGATGAACATTAGCACTTTGTTTCTGAAACAGAATGTATAACCTTCTTTGCAGGCAAACAAGGGACGTAGTAAAAACTGATGAATCAGAGGTAGCTGACCCTGCATTAAAATTTATAAACTATCTAAACCATCCCTCATCAACTAAAATAATTAAAATTGTTCTAATCCTGTTGCCTGTTTTTCCAACAGCATAAACATTATCATTATGTCCTTAACTTGGCCTGAAAGGTGCAATGAACAAGGTACTAGCAAGCTAGTCTGGGAGATGATTTGCCAACCAAATTATTTCATATTTCTCACAGCCTAAAAATACACACAATGAGTGTACCCCTTCTAATTTTATCTATTTGTATGCTGAATTGATGTTGAATCTGAAATGATCAGTTCATAAGCACCAATTTACTAACCCAGATTGATACAGAAGACACAGAATTGGATGTTTTAGTGTACTGAGGTTACCAGAGACATTACTTCAGCCTTCAGAAAAGGGGAGATCTTACTGCTGTCTGCAACCACGTAATGAGAAGATCTAGAGCAGGTAGAGCCAGACTCTCTCAGGGCTGCAGAGCAGAAGGATGTGACACAATGAGCACAAGCTGGAATATGGGAAATTTCAATTTAATATAAGGGGGGTGGGGGAAGTTTACCATGAGGGTGGGCAAGCACTGGAACAGGCTGCCCAGGGAGGTGGTGGAATCACCATCCCTGGGAGTGTTTAGAAAATGCATAGATGTGGTGCTTAGGGACGTGGTTTAGTGATGGACTTGGCAGTCCTGGGTTAACGGCTGGACTTGATCTCAAAGTTCTTTCCAACCTAAATGATTCCATGATTCAGTAATTAACACCACAAATGACCAACAAATACAGACTGAGAAAGAATTCAGGCAAAGCACATATAATGTATAAAAGCAGAAAGACTGGTAACTTCTGTTCTGTTTCTCTTACCTAAACAGGAGATAAGAAATAGACATGAAAGCTACTACCTACAAGTCATTAAAAAGAAAAGTCCTTTAAGATAATCAGATTAAAACTCACTGCTGAGATTTTTGAGGACAAGGATTTCGCAAGTCTCAACAATCCAGATACTCCAACAATCCAGATACTCCTTTACCAATGCAGATGCACGAGGTCCCAATGATATGCTTCCCCTTACTTAATAAGGGCTGCAAAATCAGCTTGACTCAATTTACATAAATCACACTTTGCAACAAAAGCATCTGATCCAAAAGCTTAAGCATAAATAAATACAGCAATAAAACAAAAGCATAGGAAATAGAAGCTTCTGCAAAGAATGGAAAATAAAAATAAATTTGGAAAATGTATCCTTTACCAAGCATTTTTTCTCTCAATTAAGTTAAAAAAAGTATTGTGGAAGGAAGAAACAAGCCACTTGTAAAATGTACAAAATTCAGAATGGCTATGGTCTGATATGACATTTATCTTCACTCATGAGTAAACACTTGCTAACTCACTTGTGGCTATGCCACTTGTGATTTATCAGTCTACTCACTCCTGAAGATAAATGTCATATCAAACCTCAGCTATCATGTAATCTGGCAGCATTAACTTACAATGTTCATGCTTTTATGGGCCTAGATTTCATATTTACCGTTGTTTACCATGCTGTAACAGTAGCAGTTACAACTTTTCAACAGTGCCTCAAAATTTGCATAAACAATTATTCTTCCTCCCAAATAATAATAAAAAAGGATTGTTTAAAACTTGGCCCATAATTTTTAATGTGAACACGACAACAATGTTGTTTCAGAGTATACATTTTTAAAGGAGCAATGAAGAAAAATCAAGCCAAAAGATCACTTGTCCCACCTGCTCCCCAATTCATTATACAGTTCTTCCTACAGTATTTCACCTGGTCTAATTTTGAATGTTTTCAGTGATGGCTTTTTCATCACTGCCTTTGGGAGCCTGATCTGCCATCTAATCATCTGTCTTACTGTAAGGATATTTTGCCTTATATCCTGCCTAAATCCAACTTTGCTTAATTACATCCTGTTATTCATATTTATACTCTCTTAGACAGCTCTAATTCATTCATCAATACACTTTGATGTTTAAACCCTGAAAATATTTGTAAATGTTTTTTATGCTCCCCTTTAGCCAGTGTTTGACCAAGTTATATGTGTTTAATTCTTTTAAGCTTTTATTTTAGTCTTTGCTTTCAAGCCTGTCCTTTAATTGCCATCTTTTTTTACTGGTTTCCAAACAGCATTCCTTGCCAATGCCCTTCTTATATTAAGGTACAGCGCACAAAATTCTGCACGTAAACTCCATGATAACAACCTGGAAAACTACCAGGCTGTATTTCAAATAGGCATACAAGTTGTCAAGTATAGGCTTTGTTCCTGTTAATGGATCCCAGACGTCTACTGCTCAACAGCCATTTTTATTTAAATTTTATTGTACACCAAATTCCAAGTCAGTGACTAGATCTTTATTTGTTCATTAATAGAAACTATTCCTTTTATCCAAACAGCCATCTTTTTCATTTCTAAGCTGCTCTGCACACAGGACAAAAAGAAAATTATTTCCTGTGAGTCACTAAAATGTGTACAAATGACAATCATTCAACAACAGAAAAGTGATGCCAGAAAAAGCTTCAGTAGAGAATTAAAAAGGAAAGCAGAACATCCCCATATAACGTAACACTTATTCTGCTGTCGCATCTGGTATCCAATTTCCATTACTCCATCTCACCTTTTGGGACCCTCCAATCACTATGACAGTTTCTGGAAAAGTGTTAGTAAATGTTTTAGTAAATACTATTCTAACGTAACTTAGAGATGGCAAAATCTCCCCTCTGGACACTGTGCATAATTTACTGCAGCAACAACAGTCCAGACGTATTTCTATACATCTTTCCTAACCCTAGATCGACCTGCACAAATCTTTTTATTGCTTTGCATACAATTGAATTTGTTTTAATTAAGATGGATCACTTTGCATTTCTTACTGTTTCTTTACAATTTAAATTTAATAATTGCCTTCAACCTCCAGGAGTACTTTCTCCATATGATGCAATGTCAACACAATATATAAAGTGCTAACTGATCTCCATTACAACTTCAACACATTTAATAAAAAACGTCTCTCTTATTCATAGAAATTTTACCCCCTGTAACACCCAGAACAAGACAGGTAATGTCTGCATATATAAGGCTATATAGAGCTCCTGCACCCTAAGAATGACAATTTAGAGAAACTCTGAACATTGCACTTAGAACAATTAAAAAAAATTGATTGCTGGATTATCTCATTAGTGTCTCATCAATAAAATATTAGCCTAAGATTATTCCCCTTTTCCCTAGCTAGAAGTAGTTACCAGTAATATCAGCACTATCTAGCTCTTTAGAGCACAGCTTTGTCATGGTTTTGGAACATGACTCCAGTATTTTACAAAACAGATAAATAAAATAGTCCCCTCTTTCATCTCTACTAACACTATACATTGTAATGATGAAGTCTCCTTTGCGCAAACTACATTGCACACTGAACAGCATACACAGAATTCCCATGTTGCAAGATACCTCAATATAACTGGAAGAAGTATCACCACATCTGACCCTTGTGTAAAATGGAAAAGTCAAAATAAAGAAAACAGCTAACGGATTCTCCACATTTTTAAAGAAACTAGGCTACTGTAAGCCGGCTGGTATGAAAGGATCTATAGTCCAAAACAGGCCTGCCCTTCTGCAGCTGGACAGTTTGCAAAGCCAGCTGGAACTCTCTCCAGTGAGCTTCAGGCTTGGAAAATCTGGAGCTCAGCCAGTTTCCTCCATCACTGCTGGCCACCCCTAGGCAAGCCAGCTGTAATCTTCCTCTTCCGGACAAGACCCAGGCAAGATGGCCAGCAGCCCTTTGCTGTGCTCTGATTTTGGGGAGCACTAAGAAGTGTGAAAAGTGTGATCACTGTCACCACAGAAAAAGTCAATACTTACAAACAATTACTACTAGTGTGATACGGAGATGCTGCTGGGTTGTCTGCTTGGCACCTGAGATGATGGCTGTTATGGTATATAAGATAATTTTTTATGCAGTAACTCTTACTGTCTGATGCTGCTTTTGTCTCTATAGAACTAATTTGAGGGCCATTAAGAAGTGCTTGGTTAACATGATGTTTGGTTCTGTGAACTAATTACTGATAAATTGAAAGCAAATACAGAAAGCAGTTTTGCAATAAAGCCAACAAATCATCATTTTTAATGTATTCACTTCTCCCTAAATATTTTCTAGACAAGGCATAGTAATTAAGCTTAGTTTTGCTCTGCACAGTTTGCTACCTTTTGAAAATGTAGCAATCATTTCACGTACCCAGTAAGATGAAAATTCAGACCTAGGCCTATGACCTCCATACAGACAGAAAAATAACTTCTTCTGCCCATCAGATCAATCTCCACAAGATACCACTTCAGCAGCTTTCAGCTCCCTCATACTGTATAGGTATGTTGAATAAGATGACATAGCAACTCTTCACACTGTTACTAATCTCTACTCAGGTTAACATCACAATTGCTTGCTTTGAGTATGCATTGACAAGTGAGAGAGACACAGAAGGTGTCTCTCCCATAAATCTGACTTTATCCCATTCAGAAAATATTCCACAAGAACTATAATCCTAAGAGTAAAAATTCCTGTGGACTTACTGACACATTTTTGTTCTACATCAGTGTTTCTCAAAAGGTGGTGTGCAATATACCTAGTAGGCACAGGAATGTTTAAAGTTGATTGCAAAACACTGGGAAAAGCTGTGTTACCTGGCAGTAGGTTAGTCGTAAGACTGTGGTGTGAGATAAGGCTTAGACATACAAGTATAAACATTCAGGGCCAGTAAGGAACCTGTCAGCCGCTGTCAGAAATTTGCTCTCCCCGGGACAAGGAGAAATTTCTACACCTACTGCCTGTAATTGCAACCAGTTCCCGCTCCACCACCTTGGAAGTACCAAAGCTATCGTCAATTCAGTCTTATGAAACATGGACAAATCAAAAATAAGTCACAAAAAGTCTGAGACACACATTTCTAATTAATACAACAGTCCAGAAAGGGTGGGGAGAACCCATCTTGGAAAAGAAAGAATGCAAGTGGCTGAACAGAAAGCAGTTAAGGTGCAAAATATCCAAGCATCTTGTGTGTATTACAAAAGCCAGAGTCAGAATTCTTAGCATCTAAGATGTTCTTAGACATTAAAACTATGCTCACTGAAGGATGGTAGTATTATAATAATTTCATTTTAAAGTAATTTAACTACTAGAAAGTATTTGTAAGGTTCAAAAGACATGGGTCAGATGGCTCAGACATTTTCAGTGTGCACTGCTATTTTTAAATTAAAGCAAAAGAAATATTCTCTCTCCACACACCCTACAAATTATTTATATCCTTTATAGAGCCTATGAACAGAAGGAGAGGTAACTGTAAGGTTTTACATTATTGTATATGCTTTTCTGAATCCTGATAATATAAATTGCTACCAACTTGATACACCTTCTGGAACCTGACAGTTTGATTTTGAAACTTAAGTCAAGTACTTTACTCATACATACACAGAAACCACAGACAAAGAAACCTACATCTTTGCTTGAAGGATGATAATGCCTGTATAAATTCAAGGCCTTGTAAAAATCCTAAATGTATTTTAATTACAACTGTAAACACTCAAGCAAGATCCTTTATAACAGCAGGATAAATTCCCCACTCACTCATTGAGTAAGTGGCTGTATAGTTGCCTTATTGATAGTGCCTTTGAAATTAATGAATCTAAGCACGTAATACTCCAATATGCACAACAATGATATATTTCAGTAAATAACAAAGTATGGCACTGTTTCTAAACAAAACATGCTAGTACAGTACAGCTATTCTACATGATTTTACAACTATATATAGAAGAGTTTAAAATGAGAGTTAATTTTAATGCAGACTAATCTAAGCAAAGCAACATACCTAATGACATACTAAAAATCATACTCTTGCCTGTAAGTCTTGAAAAGTTTTCTGTTCTACATTTGTAATTAACAAATTCCACCGTGCTCATGTAACAATCACTGTATTCCAGACAAAAAGGCCAAGAGCATACTTTCTTAGATTTAAGCTATGTTAATAATACTATCTAAACTAATGGTTGAACACACTGTGAACTGCCATAAAATGAGGTACTATTACATATCACACAATATGATACAGACAAACAAAAAATTATTTTCCCAAACAAGCTGCAATAAAAATAACATTGAAAACTGCTATTCAGTTTGTTAAGAAATTCTCTTTGATACTACAGTACCTACCAGTTGAGAACTCTGATTTGACTGTACCACCTTAACCTGAGGAGGCTGCACTGTATTTGATACAGAGACTGTGCAAATGTTGTTTGGTTGCCTTATTCCTATTGTCTGCGTTGTGACAACAGAGGAAATGCTTCCAGAGGCAGACTGAGGTATAACTTGTGATAGCTTGGTTTGTTGAAGTGACTGCTGAGACGGCTGTCCTTGCAAAACTGAATGTTGACTATTCAGTAAAGATTGTCTCAATGCAGGCAGACTTTTCTAAAAACAGAAGAAAGTTTATGAAACATCAAATTTAACAGGTTGACAAAAAAATATTTTTAAATTTGCTGTAAACACAATTAAAAGAATGCAGCTTTCTTTCCAATTTTATTACCTGCCTATTTGTCAAAAAGTAGTAAGACTGAACATATTTTGTAAGATGGAGCGTTCAGTTTATATTTTCAACAAGCCTTCAATTTGGATTTAGCAACCCTGTAGATTTTGATGTGCCCCAATTCCAGCACAGCAGTAAAATATAACACTCTCCTCCTCAAGACTACCTAGAACTTGTAGCTTAGGCCTTTGGAAGGGCAAAAAATGGAAATAGAAAAGGCAGAACCATAGGAACAACCCTATTCCCACTGCACGCCAGAAGTAGTAAGCTGCACCAATTTACTTCTCCTGACATGACTCCGGTACCTAGAAAAAGACGATTTAACTGCTGATGCCCTACAGCAATAGCTGTTTACTGTATTATTACTGATGTAATGTATTCTGACTGGATTAGGAAAGTGTACCATTGTATGCTTCATGTTCAGACCAGTTCAACTAAAAAAATATAGTTCTAAAAGACTATACTGTACCTTCACCCATAAACTTCTTACTTTTTAAGTGGTAGTAGTGTTCCTTTGAAGTGCTCCCCCCAGGCAGCTGTAGAATGCAACAGTGCTTAGCCCAAGCTACAGTTCTTTCTAAACTTCTAATATTTATTTAAAAACGTAATACCTGTTGCCAAGAAAAGACTTCAAAGAAAGGAAGCAAGTTAAAACTTATCATGATGCGAAAGTGACTGTGGTATAAGAGCAGGAAAAGGCACAAAACAGGGTTAATAACAACTTGAAAAACCAGAAGCAGAGGGAGAGAGTTCTGAAGAAAAGCTGAAGTGAGAGAAGAAAGAGAGGAAATCTGCCCTAAACTGAGAAGGTTTGGACTAGAAGAAAAATGCTTTTTAAATTATAGTTGTGGTTTTGTTGGGGCATAATTAAACACGCTTTGTATGCCTGTATACAATTTTGCATATGGAAACTATTGTAGCTAAGGTACAAGAACCAATTAAAAGTTAAATTTACCCCCACGTATACTAACTTAGGACCCAACAATAAATCCATTTGGTACCACATTAGACCTTCTATTATAGATTAGTTCCAGATTAGAAGCAGGATCAGCTAATCAGTTACTTCAACAGCATTATCCATTCTTCATAATGATCATGACACATACATTGAAAGTTATCAATGACACAAATGTAGATTACAAAAACAATATGGAAAAAGCTTATCAAATTACTTGAAGCATTCTATAGAAATAACTTCTGACTCTTCCAAACGTGAAAGCTGAACTTCTTCACAAAAAAAATTACCTACTACCACAGAAAAGTATATGCATTATAACAGTAAAGGATCACTACAGAACAGATAATGGATGATTTCCAAGCTAGGGAGTAAGTGCTTTTTATATGAATATCATTACTACAATGTTCTAGATCAGGGCTACTCAAGCAGCAAACTCCAGATCAGCTCTGGATGACAAAATTTTTCTTAAACCTAAACCAAGGCCCCAAACACACGAGGTCTCCCTGCTGTAGGAATCCCCTATTTCTTACCATTCCCTCAGCCCATCAGGGCACAGGCAGCTGCAGCAGCAGCCACAGCTCCCAGCTGCGGAAGGAAGCATTAAGCAGCACCTGGCTGTCCCAACAGAGATGAAGCCTGCACGTGAGCTCCAGCCAAGAAGACACTGGCAGAAATTGGCAGCACGAAGCAAAAATTGAGTAGTCCTGCTCTAGACAGGTGAAACTAACTCCATTTAAAAACTATATGCTAAAATTTAACGTACTGACATCTGCACTGAAATAAATTTATTTAAACAATATTCGTATTACCTTAAGGAAAGGTACAAGATATGGCTGAGGAGATGATTTGAGTTCCGACTGAAGGCGGCCTGTAAATTCTTCTGGATCAATCTTTGCATCCTTCATAGGGAAGAAAAAAAGAAAAGCATCAACAACTCAGTTCAGTTGTTTGGTTGTTTTTTTTCCCAGATAATATATATGTATATATCTCCAGCTAAATAGGCTACCATGCTAAGAATAACTTTCAAAGCTGAAGTCCCTCAACTCCTCTCTATAAAATCCTTCTGTCAAGAGCTAATTTATATATGTAACATGCCACTCAGAATTCAGGCAGCTCCCTTGGGGATGCACAATTTAAGAAGCAACAAGATCCCACAAACACCTAAGTCCTCTCTGGGATTCCATTCTCCCGCTAACATTTACATAGTGATTTCTTTTTAAAAATATTAATAAAAAACCAGGTTGTTGAACTAACCTTACAAACTATTATAAAATATGTCAGCCCCTGTAATAAGAAAGTATCTTTACTTCCTTCCAAAACCAATTTTGAAGGTCCGGTTTAATTTAGTAGAATATGCGTATGTGTATTTACAAAAAAAAGTAAAGCATATGCATATATAAAAAGTGTACATATAAGTATATATACAAAATTTTCACCTATATAAATGTGTGTATCTATAGACATGTGTATATACTCACAAAATACACACTTATGAATATATATATTTCATATATTCAGTAGTTAATACCAGAGAACTCTATAATCCAGTATCATTAGTTACAATCTCAGGTTGTAATAAAAACATTCATTAGCTTTCCTGCACTGACAGAGAACAAGAACAAAACCAACCAAACAAACCAATAAATATATTTATTGAAGGTTGTTTTATGTCACGTGTCTCATTACTTTGTTTAAAATATCAGAAGTAGTTACCTTTACTTAGTTAATCTTTCTTAGTTTTCAAAAGTTAAAACAAGTTTTTATTGGAATCACTGAGTATTATTGTTGAATGGGTTATACTTGAAGAAAGTCTTAGGCTTGTCTAAAATAGACAGGCTTCTCTGTCAATGAATTCAAAGAAATACATATCGACTACTTCTAAATCCAAGTTCTTCATAGACTATAATTAATTTCTTCTAAGAAGCTTGATCATTTGTCCAGCTCCACAGTAACACCTGTCTGCAACTCGTTTATACAATTCACTGAAAAATCTGTTGCAGTGCAGACTATAGTCTAAAGTCAGACTTTTTCTCAGCCCAAGGACTCTGTCTAGCTGAAACACAACTTTGCCTCTTGAAATCCACCTGCAGTTAAGGCTCCATGCAGGGGCGTCTGTCTGCAGAACTGCTTGGACTCAGCAGCTTAGCAAAATACTTTTCCTTCAGTCCTAGAAACTCTAAACCACATTGTAGAGGCATGTATCTATATTCATTCCACGGTTAAAACACTTAATAGCTTCTTACTGTTTCAGAAAAGACCATGGTCTGGAGAAAAAGAAACTTCATGCATCCTCAAGGAAAAATCCTGTATTTTACTCTATTTCTCTAAATAAATGACTAAAATATTATCCATCAAAACAAAAGTGCTTTTGACAAATGCATACTTTGTTGCATGTCCCCTTCCAGAAACTAAGAGAAAGCCTACCTTTAACAGCTTTTTGAAGACATGTAACATACCAAATGTTTGCACTTTGATGCACCCCAACTCCTTTCACTTTCATTACAACAAAAAAAAATTGTTAAGATCAAAGCAGTAGTTTTCAACACACATAAATAACAAGCTTACTAGGTAACTGACAAAATTAAGATAACTAAATATTTACCAACAAATCTTGAACCAGAGCTTTCACATTACGGGATGTTTCTGGAGATGGTGAATTGTGAGAAGCAAGTTTTATAAGGGTAGCTAAAAAGTTTTTGCATTTTTTCACATTCTCTTGCATTTCCTGCAAAAGCCAAAGAAAACAAGCATCAGATCCATGCTATTTTCCACTTAGGATCAATGCGTGCCCTGATCACTATAATAGCGGAAAATTATGAAATTGTCCCAATTCAGGCAGGACATATTTGACATACATCTGCAGCTATTTTACTGTTGCTGCTAGTTACCTGACATTTTCTTCACTTCTTTATGTAACTGAACATCATACCTCACAAATACTAAGAAAAAAAATAAAATGAAAGAAATATATGTAATACTTTACAGTCTGTTTTGATAAAAATAACTTTAAATATGAGAAGTAACACAACAATTTGTTGTGAGATGCATCCTCCTTTGAGATGCCCAATACACAATGTACAATGTTCCCCAAGCTATCTCAATTTGTTAAATTATTGATTCAGAATGTTTTTTTGTACAAAGCAGCTACAGCAGTAAAATCAAATTAGAAATAGTCTTCAAACATCACCATATCTAATCTTTTCTTCATCAGTAGGAAAACAGACTTTAATTTTTCAAGCCATTTTTTTTATACAGTGTAATTACTCCAAGAAACCGAAACATTACACTTCAGTGTAACCACAGGTCTGAGGATCAGCAACATGATAATAACAAAGTTCACAGACCGAAGGCCTGATTCTTCTGTCTACAGAAATGGAACAGTTCTTTCACTACTGACACATACATGGCAGGATGGGGAGAGCTGACAACACGTGTTCTTCCTCTCAGAATCTGTATCCAATTTACTTGAAATGAGGGGAAGGGTTTCTTGTTTGTGAAGTGTTTGCTCCATCACGGAAAGTGTGCTTGCATGCAGGAAAAGTTCTTTCTGTTTCTGAATAGACCTGAGAAGTTCACGAAGTACTAACGAAACCAAGTATCTAAAACTTACCTGTGATACAACTGTAGTTCCAGGTACAGGAGAGCTTGGTATGACCTGGGGCTGTGCTGGTACTTGTGCTGTTGTATGAGGTGGAAGTGGCAGCCGAGGCTGCCCCTGGTTTTGTGCTGAAGCTTGAGTTTGTCCACCAGTAATTACTGCAGGTTGTTGAGAAGCTGATGTTCCAGTTGCTACTGTTGTCTTGAATAAATTTTGAGCATTTGTTGTAGCTACTGATACCTATTAATATTTTATATTGAAAAAAAAGGTAATTATCGTCTTTTAATTCTTTTACTCAATCATAAAGTTCTTGAAAGTCTGACAAGAAAAACTTGTTTCCTTTCAAATACAGCCATACTGACAAAATAGAACCATTGACCTTACTTATTATAACCCTAATTTTGTCACCCTTTACTGAACAGTGAAAGTCCTCATATAAAGTTCTTTTTATTACAAAAATAAGTGTGCCACTAAAAAATAAGATGCTATTATCCAGCCATGTAAGATCACCATGATGATATGACTTCTCAAACTCAACTTTCTGTAAATTTAGCCCTTAATAACTCAATTCCCAATGATCTGAGGTCATGTCATCAGGGTTACAATTACCTATACCACAGTTACAATGACAGCTCACATCCAGATGACACAAATGCACTAACACCAGTTAATCTGGTGTTAACTGTTAGTGGTTTCCTAAATAGTGGTAAGCCCAGTAGCAGCACATATGCTTTTGCACCAGTGCAAAGACCTAGTGAATCAAACTGCCCTGGACGGACCTGGCTGGGCCACACGCAAAGACCATGCAGCACACTCCTCAACCTTGGCAGGCTGGAAAGCTTATCAGGCTGCACAGAGCACCACGTACACACACACACACACCCCCCCATCCAGTTCAGCTCTCACGCTTTATCTGACCTAATATGCCACTCTTCCAAGTGCCAAAAAAATCTCAGACACACCAAATGAGACTGCAGAAGCTATAGAGAGCTCAGCCAAGCAGCCTAACACACTGAGCAGAAGCTACCAGAACCTCCCAATCCAGCCTGATGGCAGAGCTTTGCTCTGTCTCAGGTGCAGAGGCAGAACAAGCTGACCCAGGCACTGCAATGCCACAGGTGATGCCATGGGTCCTACAGCACTGGTGACCATACAGCAGATACCACAGTTCTCGATGGCGAACAAATGTAGTGCAGCACGTCCACTACTGAAACAGTATTTGTGAGTCCAGTTGATACAAGTTTTTTCTTTAAAAAAAAGCTTAAAACTGCATCTATACTGCCCCCAATTTTTTGGGGGGTACAAAAAAGACAGGAGGGATTTGGGATTCTTCAGCCTGGAGAAGACTCAACTCCAGGGAGACCTTATAGCAGCCTTTCAATACTTAAAGGGAGGGGGATTATAAGGAAGATGGGGACAGACTTTTACAAGGGTCTGTAGCAACAGGACAAGGGCTAATGGTTTTAAACTAAAAGAGTGCAGACTTAGATTAGATATTAGGGAGAAATTCTCTACTGTGAGGGCGGTGAGACACTGGAAGAGGCTGCCCAGAGAAGCTGTGGATGCCCCATCCCTGGCAGTGTCCAAGGCCAGGCTGGATGGGGCTTGGAGCAGCCTGCTCTAGTGAAGGTGTCCCTGCCCATGGCAGGGGGCCTGGAACTAGATGATCTTTAAGGTCCCTTCCAACCCAAACCATTCTGTGATTCTACGAAACATCAGAAAGTAAGATCTAGGCTACCACTCAGCACCTGCATAACACACTCTGACTATACATTCATTATTATTTCTGGGATTATGTTTGCAATAAAACCCAACATGAACACTAAAATTCACTTTCAAAAAAACTATGTAATTACAAACATCACTTTCTTCACCCATCTTCTGCTTTTTATATTCTTACTACTTACTGTGGTATGTGAAAGAATAGAGCCTCCAGGCAGAGTCGCAGCAGTTGTAGCACTGACAGGGGTAGCAGTTGATTGAACAACTTTGGCTTGCACTGGAAGTCCTAGGCGGACAGTAGATGTGGCTACAGAAGTTGGTTGCTAATAAAGGAAAAATAAGCATTTTCTATTTTTTCCTCCTTATAAACTTGATTTCCAAGACTTTTTTATCATACTGATTACATGAATAATCATTATTAATGCTGAAAAAAACTCCAAAACCAGTAATATGTTCCTAAATATATATTCACAAATAATGCAAAAATCAGCTTTCTTACATTCAATGGTATGTTTGCAATATTTCTCCTAAAAAGCTATTTTTCATACAGCCATGTGGAAAAGATTGGAAAAAATAGGATGTGACCCGCAAAAAATTGATGTTACATTGATGTATTAGTCCAGTTGTAATATTTACATGTCAGTATTCATCAATATTTGAGCTTATAATTGCCAGTAACACATATTGGTCCTTTTGGTATTTACTGGCCTGTTCTAGTGCTTTTTTCTTGAAGAAAATTAATATGCAGAGAAAATTCAGAGAGCAGAAAATGTAATTTCAGATTAAATTATATAGAAATTAACTTGCACAGAAATGAAGTCTAAGCATTTGGAGAATCTTTGTCATAAATGCACACTCTGTATCACCAGACAGCAACTGGAATGTTAAGTGCAGACAAAGGAAAATGACTGGCTTACAGCCTCTCACTCAGTAGCACACACTACAACTCAGTAAATCTCTCATGCAGCAAACATACTGGTTTTGTAACTTACTTTAATTGAGAGGTTGAAATCTCTTACCATCACATAAAAGGACAATATTTAGGAATAAAAAAATGTATCCAGGAAAGTTGTTATTTAATTATACAGGAATGCAAATACCATTATGGAAGAAATACCTCACACAATATGGCAATTATGACAAAAAGAGAACCACTCATTATTAAAAACAGAGGCCCCCCCCCCATTGGTCTCTCGTAACTTGCATTTGTTGAGATTTATATTCAAACACATACTCAGAAAAGACAAATTTTCCAAGTGGCTGGAATAATAAATCATGGACAGTACTGTTTCTCACAAGATAAAACTGTTTCTCCTTGATTTACATTTTAAGTTATATATGTCTCTAATATTTTTATAAAGAGCAGCTTACTTTAGATTCTGACATTGTCTATTAAGCCTACATAAAATACTTCTTTAAAGTACACCCAGTACGCTTAAGAGATCTCCAAAAGGAAGAGAGGCCCAGGCAGGCATCCAAAGCCCCCAGCATTCCTTACTGATCAGTCCAGCAATATCATCTACTGTCTATCAATCTTCTATACTTGGGGAGGAAAAGCGGGGAAAAAATAAACTAAAAAAAATCTACCTGACATCCAAACAAAACATTTTTTTGTTTGGATAGCGTTCAAGATTTTTGAAATCTTGACTAGGGATGTCTTCCATACCGAAACATCCTAGAGACAATAAACAGCATCACCGTGAATAGGCAGAATTGTCTGGCTTTTTTGGAAGAAGCATCGTATAAGCTTTTTCTGTTTCTAATTACCACACTTCTTTTCTTCATTGTAGAGAAGATCACTTGCTTCAATTTCTTTAAAATACAGGTTGAATGAAACTATATTTACCCAATGAATGTTTGCATTTAAAAACATAAATACTGTGTATCTTGTTCATTTGCTTATAATCAGTGTTTCCAATCTAAAAATACAACATGCCTGTGATATCTGCCCCTTTCTTGTCAGTAAGTGCTTCCAGAGGTGAGGATTTACAAAGCAAGCAAAATAACCAGGCAAACTTCTGGCAGTTGCTCAGTTCTGAGAAAGATCTGCAGCCAGAAATCCACAAATACATAGCTCAGACTGCTAGCTAGAGAATATTTCTCAGCTAATAAATGCTCACAATTCATCACAGGAACATACTTGAAAACGAAGCTGCATATAATCAAAATACAAAATTTCAGTGTCATAACAGCGTATTATCCAACTAAGTATGTATTCCACTGTGCCAGACCACAGGAGCAAACTATGCAACATGAAGACTAAAATTCACCCTCAGTTTTAGAAATCAATAGTGACATAAGCCTTTGATACAAAATGGCAGTAAAATGTACTAATGTGTTGGATATGAAGAAAATGCCTTACCACCAAAAAACTGCAAAGTAACGCAACAGTCTACTAATGCGGTTCCAAAACTCATAAATGTTAAAAAGGTAAGTATGAAACAAGTGGATGAGAAACATAACAAGGAACTAGCCTAGAGAAATTCTTAAGTATCGTGGAAATGATCTTCAAATGACAGATACAAGTTGCCAGAAGACACTCTAAGGACTCCCCAACACAAATGCTCCAAGAAGAACTGCTAAAAACTGTTTAGAAACAAATAGCTGTGTTTTCTATGAAAGAAAAGCTGTAAACAGATCTCATGAGAAATCCATCAAAAAGAAACCAAAAAATATCAACATTATATATAAAAAAATCATAACCCAATGCGTCAAGCTCCTACTGGAACAATCTAAAAGAATGTATGATGTTCTTTAAAGAAAAACTGCTAAGGTTTGGTATGCGATTAAATTCCAAAACTACCAGGAGAGGCTTAGAAAGGAATACATTTTCAAATGTAACTGTATTATTTTTGATTAAACACATCACACATTTTTACATATCCTAAATACATGAAAGTAACGTTTAAGAGCCTTTTTCCCTGTACTCAGACATTAACGGGCAGGAAACTAGAACGTGAATGCAGTATATAATTCACTACCAACCTCCATAGGGACACTTGAGAATGCTTAAGATAGCCTGTTGTATACAGACTTGAGCTGGCTCTGTCCACACAGACAGATCAGAACTGTAAGTGGAGCCCAGCACAGTGCTACTGTGGAAATAAGGATTTCAAAATGAATCTGGCTCACGTCTGGCCAGCTTGGACAAGGGATGACCCAAGGTTCCTTCTGCCTGCACAAGTCATGCAGACAAGGCAGCCGATCCCAGTTTCAGGGTGCAAGAAGCCACTTCCACAAAGGCAGTCAGCGCACATTAGAATTGTTCACAGAAGAAATCCGTGTGGAATTACTCTGTCCCCTGTAAATTCAGTCCCTAAATAACTTCATCTTCACTTTCCTATGTAGACCTTCTGCCCAGAGGTCTGGACACAGGAATAGAGAGACAAAGCTTGAGGCATGAACAGGAGCAAATCGCACTGTGCCTGTCTTGCACTAACAAGCTGCCTCTATATTCGAAGGAATATGCAAGGCTGCATTTGAAAAAGCAGGGCATTTGAATATGGAGAAAATACACCGAAGATTATTTGTCACTGCCAAGGCAGGCCTAGACCAATTTTAGGTATTGCATTGTGTATTCACAGCTTCATAAAATCAAGACAATTTAAACTGCCACTGATGTACGTAAATCCTCGGAAACAGGTTTGTGGTACGCTTGTATTTTGTACTATAGAACAACCTACCGACGAACACCCAGGGTACCAGCAACACAGTCTCTGCACCACAAAGCCACAGAGCTTATTCTGTCAAGTATGTTGCATACACATTTCATGATCAGTCCTGTCAACAAATTTGGCCACTATCAACCACAAAAGCAAGAAAGAAAATCTGCCAATAGCATCTGAACAAACATTAACACAAAAGCAGGGGCAAGTTTATCACAATACACATCATGACACCTCTTTATGTGTCTTCCAATACATTGCTTCACTAGGTACTACACAAAACTCAAATTTAGCAGAATATGACCTTTAAGCTCAGATTTAAATTTGCAAAATCTGAAATAAAACTCAATTTTAAGCGTTAATCCAGAAGACTTCTTACAAACAAAACAGGCCAAGCTAAGGTGCCCTGATGCCTCAAACAATAAAATACAGTGTTTAACAAAGAGAAAACTCAGGTGGGATCACAGACACTGGAAGAAGCATAGGCTAAAGGTTATACCTGGTAGCTTATCTGTATTGGGTTTGCGTGGCAAGGCTGTGGTGGCGGGGGCTACAGGGGGGGCTTCTGTGAGAAGCTGCCAGCAGCTTCCCCCGTGCCCGATGGAGCCAATGCCAGCCGG
>JAVJGI010000036.1:12238051-12258404 GCA_035590275.1 Ibycter americanus
CCGGCAGGGGGGCGGCGCCACGCGCCGAGCGCCCGCCCCGGGCGCGGGGGGCGGGCCCCCGGGCGGGGGGGGGATGGGGGGCACGGGGGAGCCGCAGGCCCCGCACGGCCCAGACCCAGCACCGCTGCGGCCCCGCACACCACCCCTGGCCCGGGCCGGGCAAACGCGACGAGGCACAACCCAGCCGAGCCCGCCGTGCCAGCCGCACGGCCGCCGGGGAAGCCGCGCTCCATAGTCGGGGCGGGAAAGCGCTAGAACACCCAAGCACTCAAGGCCGCTCAGTTAGTTTCCCGGGCGGCCCAAATGGCCACCCCCTCCCCTCAGCAGCCCCCGCCCCGCCTCCGGCCGCCAGCTCTCGCGAGATCAGCTCCACTCCCGGCATCCATTTCGCGGCTGGAGCGAGGGGGGGCGGCTCTGAGGGAAGATGAAGGCGGCGGCCATGTTGGGAGCTTCAGGGTGCTTTTGGTGCGGGGTGTGCTGAGGGAGTCTGCGCAGGGAGAGCCGTCGCTGGGGGATCGGCGGAAGGTCGGGCTCGAAGCGGGAGGAGTAGAGCGCCTACTACGACTCTTGAGTCGAGCTTGTTTAGTTGCTTGTGCCTGGCTTCAGGAGCGCTCGGCAGGGGAGGAGGGGGGGTGTCCCTGACCGAGGAGCCAGCACCATGAGCGGGGGGACGCCCTACATCGGGAGCAAGATCAGCCTTATCTCCAAGGCCGAGATCCGCTACGAAGGGATCTTGTACACCATTGACACCGAAAACTCTACTGTGGCGCTGGCCAAGGGTAAGGACCTGGCGGAGTAGAGGACTGGGCCCTGGCGGCCTGGCAACGCCTCGGAGAGGGGGCGGGTGGGGCGCGGGACCGCGGTGCATGCGGCGGCGTAGGGACCGTTGGGGGCCCGTCGGGGAACGAGCAAGAACCTGAAACCGCGGCAGAGTCGTCCGTGGCGGTGAGGAGGCCCGGGCTGCGAGGGGGAGGCCTGCAGCCTACGCGGGCCCAGCAGCAGCTGCGAGGGGGCTCGGCGGAGCTTTGGTAACAGCCTGCGTAGTTTCGGCCGGCGGCGCGTCCTCCCGCCATCCTCCCCGGCGGAGCGTCTGCGGCGGGGCTGTGGCGACCCGCGGCGCTTCGCGGCGGAGGTGGAAGTGAGCGAGGGGCTGGGAGAGCGGCGGCGCTGCGGAGGCCCCTGCTCCCGCCGCGCGGGCTGCGCCCCCGGCTGCGGGAGGGGTAGTGAAAGCGCCGAGCGGCCGCGGCGGGACCGCCGCTAAAGGGAGCTAGGGACGCTGCCTAGTTAGGGGCTGCGCCAGGGAGTCCCGAACAGAGTAAAAGTATGAAACCCTTAGCGGCGGAAGCGGTGCAGGAGGGGAAGGCTGGAAGGAGGATTTCTTTGCATCGTAAGAATTCCAGACCTATACGTTACAGGGCCAGAACTCTTCTGCATCCTGGGGTAGGAGACAGCTCGGGTCTAAAAGGGATCCTGTGGGTGCCAGGTTATCAACAAAGAAGGCTGATAGTGAGGTCTGCGTTTCGAAGTGTATGGCACTGTATAAATCGAAATTGAGTGCAGACACTGGTGTGAGAATGTTGTGGCCAGAGAATATACATGTATGTGTGTATGTGTAACAAAGTTAGGAAGGTAAGTTTACTGAGAAGAGAGTCAGGGACTGGGGAGTAAAAAAGAGAACGTTCGAAACTGGGCATCCAAAGGACTTCGCTGTTTCTTGCACATGATAATGCACTCTCAATACAGGTGTATTAGCCGTGGCAGTGAGCGTGTAATATTCAGGTAAAACATAGTCAGAATTTTTAACAACTTTTTAATAGATTCTGCAAAACTCAGTGGTATTTTACCTTACATTTCTTGACTCTGTAAAGTCTTGCTAAATAATCTAAATGCGTATATAAAAGCAGAGAGTTTATCTGGCCATTAGGTAAGGAAAAAATTGCTCCTCGTGCAAATTAAATGTTTGGGACTGAGAGTATTCCAAACCTCAGTTCTGTTTGCTATCATAGGCTTAGCCTTCTAGCCTAACGACAGTCTGTTACGTTTTACGTAGTTGGTGTGTATAATAGTTGGTCTGTGGAGTTGATACCAAGTAGCAGTTTCTTTGGTTTCATCTCATATTGGCCTTTGTGGTAATTCTTGTTTGTGTGCATTGTCACTTTAAGCCCCCCCCCCCCCCAATTATTATTTAAGAAGTAGGTTGCTTTGTTTTGTAAACTCCTGTATGCATGCTTTAAAATACCTTGTAGTAGATTTGGTCCCAGGTTTGCATAGTTCATTTATGGGGCATGTAGCTTTTAAGATGTGTTTTTTACTTCTAAAGTTGCCTTTAGGTTAAATTACCCTTGCTGGAATTGCATTATCTGTTTAAAAAGGACAGATAGTATTTGTTTATATGAGAAGAAGGTGAGCACTGTGAATAGATGTTTAGAAATTCCAGTTGCATGTTGTGATTGTTAAGGTTTGTAGAAAAGCACTTACAAGAATACTGTCCTTGAGAGCTTGTGATAGTGTTGCCCTAAATTAGACTGGTTTAGTGCTGACCAAGCCAATTTTGCATGACTTCTCAAGAGTGGTTAAGTCATGTTATGGCATATCTGCCAAAGTGTACATATTTAAGATAGATCGAACTACAGTTACAAATCTAATCTACTTTGTTCCCATAGCTCTCATCAGAAATGTAAATCTAAACCATTGAATTTGCTTTAATAAAACTTGGCTGAGTTAGCTGAAGAATGTGTGTTTTGTAATAGTGTCATGATTCAGAAGAGAATAAACCAGTATTTCTAGGCCACCTGGAACAAAAAATCTTGAAATCAATCTGGAAGCTGGTAACAACCATTTTAGACCAAAACAGTTCACTGTGCTCGTGAACAAAATGCTCAACTCTAGAGTATTGAAGTTTCTGAATAAATGAAGACTTAGGTCATATGAATGTGACATGATAGCATATATGTGAGGTGGCAAGTGTGGTTAATTGTGGTTGGGTCCATATGTGAAAAAAGCAGATCTTCCTTCTGAACTGTTAGTAGCTGTAAATATGTTGATCAGTTAATGGTTATCTCTTATTTCTGTGGTGAGTACAGAAGTCAAACCAGACCGTGGATCTTTGGCACAAATGTCAAATTTTCTGCCAAAAAGAGACAAAAATGGCCCCAAAAGGTGACTTGATGCTTTCAGTTGATCTGCTATGTAGCTGGCTCCACATGACTGTTAACCTGGGTCGAGTGCAGGGTGGCTTATCGTTAATTTCCTAACTAAAATCACTGAAATTGTTTGTTTCATAAAGTGCAAATGTAAGGGTAGAATCTGTTCTTGAATAACTACAGACTTGCCTAACGATAGGACTTCTGTGGGCAAAACTGAAGTCTGAGATCAATCTTGTGAAGTTGTACATGTGGAGTACCTTCATTTCTCTTAAATCTGCGATTTTAGACAGAAATAAGTTTTTTGGGTTGCTGACAGGGTACCGCTGATAGTAGTCTTGACTTACTGAGGTTCAGTCTCCTACAATTCTCTAATGAGCATTTTATTTAAAAAGCTATGATCCTGGCACTAGCAAAAGTTGTGGCCTCTTGTCATGCATATTAGAGCAAGACTTCCATCTATGTCAGATTCCAAATATTAAGCAAGCTATACAAGTATTACAGTTTTTTGTGTTAGCGGTGCATATGTTTTCTTTGGATTGCCATCTTTTCAGAGCTGCTGTTTGGAACCAAAACCCACCCACTCTTATTCTCAAGTTTCAAGTTAAATTAACTTGGCATGTCCTTCCAGTTCATCTTTCTAATTCATACTTAGGTTTTTAAACATCATTAAGTCCAAACAATTTAAGAATAGAGTGTTTGCAAGCTATGGTTAGGAGTAGAATTTTCTTGCTGCAAACAGATTGAAGCCCTACCTGGGGCAGTTGCAGAATAATCTTGGCAGATTGTGGATCTTAACGTGTTGCAGCATTAAAAACTAGATGTGAACTTTCATGCTAGTAATACATAATGTCTTCCTATTTCAAGGCACCAATTTGGAGAGATAGATTTTTAATGTGGGTGAGCTGTGTAAGAACAGTCACATTGGGTCAGAAAAGGCTGTTCCTTGCCAACAGAAGGGAATCCTTAGGCTTTTGAGTATAAGAAACAAGGAAATTACATGCTGTTTCTCTGCTATCATGCATCAGTTTTCACTTATCAGCTGTTGGACCATTGAGAGTTGCAATGGGAACTATTATAATTAATAGATGTTAACAAAATAGTAGTTAAACTTCTGGCATTTTCAGCCATCTGTGATAGTGTTTTCCATAGTCTAATGACACATGAAAGAGAAAACTTCCCTTTCTTTTAGACTTTCATGCAGTATTAATTGAGTGAAAGACTCGGAGACATAGACAGAAGAAAGTTAAATTCTTGTGAAGACTTAAGCATTTCTTGTAGTTCAGGGGTGGGAGCAGGGAAGGGAAGTGTTAAACCTTTATCAAGTTTTCATGAAGTTGTTTTTTTAGTCAATTAAGTGACATGCTCCCTTGATGTGTTGAGGTTTAGGGCATGTGCGCCAAACCAGTTGTGTGCATAGTGTGTCACAGCAGAAAAATTCCTCTTGTCAAAGCCCACTCCTGGCTATACTTCTCTCATATCTATCTGCCTGTTAGCTTACCACCCCTGCAGGTAAGGGAATGCAGACTGAATTAATTGTTCAGAAGGTATGAGCCTGCCACAAACTGGTTCCTTCACATTAATACTTTCCCTGCAGTGTGGTGTGCAGGCATCTGAGCATGTTTACAGGGAAAGGGTTGTAGTGTTTGGCAGCTGAAGTGGTCTCATAGTCGTCATGCTTCTCATTGGGTCCCTTAAGAGTGGAGGAAGACTGGTTTCTGTGTGTGTATGCTATGTATGAAGTAAGGCTGATCAGATTGCATCAATGCTGCATACAGAGACTGAACCACCTATTTGCAGTGATTCACATTATATGGGAACAGAGTCCTCTTTTGCTAGTAGAATATATAGGTTGGCTTCTGATTAACACAGTGTTTTTCTGAGTTAATCAGTGGGTAATCATTTCTGTTAATTGATAGGGAAAGCTGCAGTGTTTTCCTGGAATGCTATAGTAGTATAATACGGTAATATGCATTGAAATTTAGTGTAGTAGTGACATTGAATGAAGTCAGTCAAAATCTGTGCAAAAATGTTTGCAGCGCTTTGATATGAAATTGGTGGAACTACTTGGGCATAAAGTCACATGCGTGAATCCTGTTAGACTCAACAGTGTTAATTTCTTTCTAGCTAGGTACTCAATTTTGTGTATTTACGCTGACAAGAAATAAGTTTGCTTTTAACATGTGATGGTTGCCTTTTGTTTGCAAGTCCCTAAGCCAGTTTAACTCATTAAAAAACAAAAACAAAAACCAAACCAACCAAACAAAAACCAACCACAAAAAAACTTAAATTGACAAGGTAAGATTAAATGGATTTACCATAGTCCTGGTAAGTGCTATAAGATTACCTTATCTTTCACATGCTTATTTTAATTTCCTCTCTCTCTTCAGTATTTTGCTATATATGAACCACTGCACCTTGTTCTGACGGAAGGATGTAGTCTGAGGAAATACCCCAAGAGATAGTGCTTGATAGAGCTCTGAGACTGCTGCTGCTTCAATACCTTGTGTTTTTGATACTCTGGCAACTTAGTCTTTCTGGTTATGCAAAACTATGGTAAAAGCTATTTATTTCTGAAATCCTATTGTACTGGCCACCTTTAATATTAGACTTGAATGAGCTCAGATTACGTTAAATCCTAATCCAAGCTAGGACAGAAGAAACTGTAAAGATAACTATTTATTCCTTTGCAAAATATTAAAAGTAGCATTCAAATCTTAGGTTATACTACTATCTGAAGAACCTAGTTGGGATAGACACTGGAAAAACATTCAGTAGCCCTTATCCTGAACTGCTTTCTTGGATTACCGCATGTGCAGTTCTGGTTCCTTGCTTTAGAAGGAAATTAGACTTGGGGATGGTTGGCTTTGTTGCTTTGGTGAGTGAGAGGGGAAGGTTGAACCCCAAATCAGAGCAAGTTTGCTTACCCCTCTCCAGCAGAGCTTGTCTTCATTGGACAAAATTATCTTTATATTTTGCAGAAAGTTGCACTAAAACCAGTTTGGTTTGAGGCAGGGGAGAAGTAGAGAAAAAAACCCGAAACTCTTAGTAGCATTTCTTCGTGTTTTATTGCAAAACTATTGAGGACCTTATCAGTGTCTTGATCTGGTCGCATAGACAACTGAATCTCTGAAAGATGAATTTTAATTTTTTGTTATTGAAAACACTTCATTTTGATGTTTTCATAACTTTATGATAGGGAGAAAGATAAAGTCTTTTTGACATACAGTAAAATACCTTTACCTCTTTTAAGGTGTCATTACATGAAAGGTTGTTCACTTTTCTTTTTAATTGATTTAGAACAGGGAAAGGTAATTGCCAGGATTATTGCAATTCTAATAGCAATTAGAATTATTGCTATATGTGTCATGTGATGTTGCTATTAATAGTAAAATACTTATCCATGCAGCATAGCACTGACTTAGAAGTACTTTCAAAGCAGATTTCTTCCATAGTTCATCAGACTTTTATTTCTGTGTAAAGGTGGGATGTGATTCTCTAGCTTACTACCCTTTCTCGTGGTGTTCCTGCTGCTTGGTTCCTTCACTTTAACTAGAAAGTAGAATACTTCAGTAATGTACTGATCATGCTCTGGCCATTTTTGTGCACCTTTGTAGACAAAATGGCTACTGAAGCAACCATTCCAGTGTGGGACAGAGAGAACCAATGCAAAATCAACTTCAGTTTTACTTACCGAGACAGCAGGTCAAATGATGGAATGAAGAGCCATGTTAATTTATTAGTTATCCAATAGAGTATAGGATGGCCAGGAAGTGAAGGTGGATGCTCAGTCAAGTCAGTGAGATAGAAAAGCCTGATGAATAAAAAGCAACAGTGAACTAAGGTAATGCACATGACCAGTTGACAATGTTGTTAAGCTATTGTGTATTACTTCAGGTTAATTTCTGCAAGTTTTTCAGCTTCAGGTATCTTTTTCTGTAGAGAAAGAAGACATTTATCTTACAAAGATTGAAATTCACTTAACAGTATATGCCTTTTTACAGTGCTTACATTTTATAGTACCATTCAGAGCAGAGTTTCAGATGAACAGAAATAGAAAAGTTGATTAAAGTCAGCTCAGTAGATGATGTAAGTATGAACAAAATAATTGTAACCACTTAATGTTATTTTTCATTGTAGTGTGGACTTGATCTCTTTACCCCTGAATATGCTTCTCAAAAATATTTGTAATACTTGACTGATAAGCTCTGTTTATGCAGTATTAGAAGAAGCAACAGTGATGGAAGATGGTTGGTGCAGCCTGAGAAATGACTTGATATCTATCACTTTGTATACCTCTACAGGAAACTCTGCTTTTGTTGACTAATGGTTTTATGGCTGCAAATAAGTGCCTAATGATGTCTCCAAATTGTTGATGCATCTGAAAATGGAGGGAAAACTAATTCTGGTAAATTAAAACAAAATACAGATGTTTTCTCAGCATAAACTGTAGTACCTTACAAAGCAAACAAAAACCTCTTTTAAAAGGCTAGAACAAAGACAGTTGCGAGGGATTGATAAAGCTCCAGCAAGCTGATGTTCGGTAGAATGTGACTGTCATGATTTCCCCGTCCTCCCCTTCTCTAGTTTCAATTCATTGTTTAATTTTTGCTTACAATGCTCCAGCTGTTGGAGACATAGCTCTTATTCAGATCTTCTTGTTTGTTTGTTTCACTTTATATTCACCTGGGGTTGGCAGTCTTAAGGTGAGGAGAAGCCTTGGAGAGGGTAGTGAAAGTGATGCTATCCATATACAGTGGTAGCGATTATATGTAGTGCAAAGGGAAAAGCATGGTAAGCTTCATCACTACACAATCTGAAAGCGGTTGGAATTTGGTACATGCAAATAAATTTCATGTCTTGATGTGTTGCACACTGTGCAGGCCTACTGAGGAAGACAGTTGTGCCCTGGTGAGTTTAACTTGACAGAGATCATATGAACCTTACACCAGCAAGAAGAATGCATTTTGCTTAGTAAAAGTTGTATATACATACCACAGAATTTCTAATTTTTATTTAAAACTTGATTCAGACCGAGAATCTATTGAGAAATGCTTTGCTTTTGGTAATTTTTAATACTCTAGTTTCTAGTAGTATTAGCTTTGTTTTCCTGATTTGCAAGTGCAGAATATGAAGTAGGTAAACTCAAGTAGTCCGTGAGTCACAGAGCTGACTTACCAGCCTTTGTTGGTGTTGCTGCTGCTATAATATCCAGAAAGTGTGAACTTAGCAAAAGCTGCTTTGCTGCTTCCCCTTATCCTCACAAAACAGTCAAAATATTCAATGTGTGAGTGACAGCATAAGTGATGTCTCAGTAAGGAATGGGAGAGGTGTCTTTCTGCTTGATTTTTAACAGAAATTTTTAAGATCAAATTACTTACGTCTGACCAGTTGACAATGGCAAAGAATATGCTGTCTATTTAGTAAGGTTTTTTGCTCAACAGAATTTTATTCTTTCTATTTAAAGCTGTTGATCTCTGCAGTATATTTGAAACCTTTTTTGTTGAATGGAGGATGTTCTTATTTTCTTCTCTCTTCCCAATTTTGCAGTTCGCTCCTTTGGCACAGAAGATAGGCCAACTGATAGACCTATACCACCTCGTGATGAAGTCTTTGAGTATATTATATTCCGTGGCAGTGACATTAAAGACCTAACTGTGTGTGAGCCACCAAAGCCTCAGTGTTCTTTGCCACAGGATCCTGCTATTGTTCAGGTAAGTCAAAACATATTTTTAGATGTTGCTGAAGCTATAACCTGGTAGCTTTAAGTACCCTTTACCTGAGTGTTTAAAAATTAAAATGTTGCTGTAAAGATCACAACCCAAGGTAAAGAACTCAAAAGATTTTCTTCTTTTGACTCATGTCTTTAATTGTGCAAGTCAAGGTTGAAATGTAACTCTAGCACAATGTACCGGATACCAAAATGGCCAGTTTTTCAGAAACAACTAAGGACTTTTGGTAGGCGTTGATGCCTTTTTTGAAAGGTACTTGGCTTAGGAGGGCACGTATGCAAGACTTATTGGAAGGATGAGACTTAGTATAAGTCAAATGAAGTAGATACTGAAATTTCTTCAGATCATTAGTGATTAAAAGTGTTTTATCTAGCTATGTGTTTTTAAAAAGGCTTTATACTAAAGGGCAGTTATTTGCAAAGGGAATACTTGGTTGCTGAAGGGAGAGAAACTTGCAGCTTGAAACCTTGAGGGTGAATTAATCTGTTACTTCATAGTAAATGGACTGAGAGAGAGTTACTTTGGATCTTTAAAATTTGTTGGCTTGTTGATTGTGCTTGTAGGATGTCTTAAAATCATCCCTGAGAGCAAGATGGTTCTTGGTTCAAATGGAACTTGATAATTCCATAACACAAAACTCTTGATATTTCCTTACAAATTACCTTTGCAATCCTCTTAAGGTCTTTTGCTAAATTCGGTGCAGCTCCTTCTGTCAGTGGCAGCTGAGAGCTGTGAAATTGCTAACCCCAGTAATAGTAACCCCACCCTCCTCCAGTATGTTTGGGTCTTTCATTGTTTGTGTGGCTTTTGAAACTTATGGGAAAAGAGAGGACATTTTTCAAGTTGCTAACAGAAGCTTACACATCTGTTTGATGGAAGAGTCCAGTATCTGAGGTTGTAGAGAAAAGAGCGCAAAGTTTTATGGTACCGTCTTCACAAGTTTGTGATATTGGAAGGGTAAAAGTGCTCTCTAAACTGTATACATACTTGTGAAAATGTTTTCTACTTACTGTTGTCTGGTTTGGGTTTTCATGCAGAATGTGTGTCATTTATTTTTCTGGTGCTGTCTTTGCTTCTGTGTTAAAGCAGTTAAATTCTTGATATTAAAAGAAGCAACTCTATGAATGTTCAGGTCTTCTGTATGTATTGGCCACAGTGGTGGTGTTAGGGTAAATTTAACGAATAGTTCTAGAGTTTCTGCACTTCTTATCTTGCAGAACTATTTCCTGCTTTTTGTGTAAACATGAATTTCTGCAACTGTGTTTTGTCTTTAGTCTTCACTGGGATCTTCAACTACATCTTCATTCCAGTCTGTGGGGTCCTATGGTCCTTTTGGCAGAATGCCTGCATACAGTCAGTTCAGTCCAAGCCCGCTGGTGGGGCAGCAGTTTGGTGCTGTTGGAGTTGGTATGTTCATTTTTATTATTTGGTATTTTCCTATAAGTGAAGTTGCAGGCTTGTGCCTAGACAGTAATTAGTGCTTGTAATTCCATCAGTCTTACCCTAAGGGCAGATCCAAAGTCTTCAATCTGTAATCAGTCCCACAGTTCAGGTCAAAAGTAGTTTTTCATAGTCTTTGCAGCTCAAATCAAAGCAATTATGATTGAGAACTGAACATCCCATTTCAGAGGGAGAAGTGGGGAAAGGTTCCTGTATTTATGAATTAATTTTATTTCATATATATTCATTACGTTGATCAGGTATTCCTTACATTTCACAAGTGGCAGAGGCACTCTCTCCACAAAAGCCCCACAGCTGTGCTGTCAACATCTGGTATCCCAGGTTGACCAACCAGGTGGTGTGTGCCTTAACCCAGGGTTTGGATTTTTCGGTAGTCCATGTGCCAGCACACTCCTGCAGCTATTCATGAGATGTTAGCTTGGCATGAAGTACATGCTTGAAGTATTCTTTTATACTGCAGATGCTCTCTGAGACTCACCAACCAACTTTCATTCTTCCCTTAAAAGTTTTTGATTTCACCTTTTAGTTTTTCACGTATATTCTTGTAACTGTTAGGGCATCAGTGTTACTTCTGGTACCGAAAATGTTAGCCATGTGAAAAGAAGGCTGTAGAATTGGCCATAACTTGATACCAGTTAATAAGATGTGGCAGTCATATTTCTGTATAAAGCTGTTAAGAGGAAATATATACCAATAACATTTGTTTATTGTTCTGTAAGATGCTTTCATGACTATGCTATGTTAATACTTGCGATATTAAGTTAGCAGCGCTCTTCCACTTACTTTTAGATAAAAAGCATCAGAATGTTAGTTTTACCAACTTACTACGAATACATACATTACATTAAACTCCAAGTGTATGGGAATGGCAGACTTAGGCAGTCATTCTAGAATACACCTAATATGGCTTCACTAATCATTTAGTGCTACTTTAAAAAAAAAAAGTCTAAACCAGGTTTTACAACTATATTATTTCTTTCAAAGCAGGAGGTTCGTTAACATCTTTTGGAACAGACTCTTCAGCCAGTGCTAGCATGTCCCAGAGCACTGCAGTTGGTTCTGCATTTACAACAGATGCAAGATCTCTAAAAACACAGATGTCTCAAGGTAAATCTTACTGAATAACTCTTTGATAATTTTTGACCAATTGTGCCCCCATAACTTAAGTAGTTTCCAGAAATGCTAACCAAACAGCTGAATTCTGTCATGAAAACACTTGGTATTGAAAGCAGAAAGCACTGAGAGGCTTTGTTCTTGCTCCTGAAATGTGTTTTCCTACATCTTGGCATGCTGCATACGTAACTGTTAGCAACACATTTGTTATCCTTAAAGCATCTATATTGAGGAGTAGGACTTATTTCAGTTGCATAATGTTAGCAAATAGGTGCATATGGAAATTCAATATAGTTTTACTGATAGCATGAAAAAACTGAATATACTTCATGCTGATTGAAGTCCTTCTGCTTATAATTTTTAAATTTTTATTCCTAACGGTATTTTTTTATTAATGCATATTTATGTAAATAATATTAACAGCAGGCTTGATTGCCTGTAGAGATAGTGACATGGCAGTTAAGTCAGCTTAATAGTGATAGAAACTGTATGGATAGTTTGTATAATATTGGAGAAAGAAGCAAAAAGGAAATTCTTGATGCAGAGTGGCAAAGAAAAAAGAGGTGCTGAGCACCTTCACCCTCGCTTTTCATGCAGATGTGTTAAGATTGCTCCTTAAAATCTAAAAGACATTATTTTGTGCTCTTCCACTCTTCATTGCTGTGAGTCAGTGTGTGCTAAAAAGTATTCCTAATGCTTTTTTTAAGTTCATGCAGTCATGTTAAAAGGCAAAACACTTTATAGCAAACAAGTTTTTTTCTGAAATTCTAGTTGAGATTTGTGCTTTCTAGGATTGAGTGGATTACCAAAGATAGGTTCTACTGTGTTGCACTAGTTGTAGGGGAAAAAAGTATGCTGAGCATTTACTCTTTCTCTATTGGAAGAGTAGCTTGGTTTTATGTAGGTGAAATTAAAACCTGTGTGATTCTCAGACTAATATATGATATATGCTCCAGATGAACATACATTCTGCCACAGAATTTACTGTGGGGCACCAAAAAGCTTTTTCTTTGTGTGTTTGCTTTTAAAAATGTTTTGTCATCTTTGTAGATTGTAAGCGTGGTGGGGTTGGTTTTGGGGTTGGGTTTTTTTTTTTTCTTCTTTTATTCAGCTCTTTTAATGGGATGCAATCTTTTTTTCTTTTACTTAACTGGGACTGGAGTCTTAATCTAACTTCTTAGTAGATTTATCTGAGTGGTGTCATAAACTTGTCTGGCCAGATCAAATGTCTCCATTCTAAACATGCTTCTGGCTCTAGTCACTCATGCTGCAAATTGAAATGTATGAACAGCACTTTATGAGGAAGCTTTCACAGCACCTTCATCTGCGTTATGGCCGGCAGTTGCCATCACTGTTCATTTATTTTGTGGTAATCATACAACAGAGTGCACTAGATGAAATTTCAGTGTCACAACTGTATCTCTGCCTTTGGAAGCAGTCACTTTCCACTTGGCTTTCTAGGGAAGCAGAGTATTTTTACCTCCTGTCAATCAAAAAATTTCATTCCATAGCTAAATGCACATCATGGGTGGGTTGGTAGGGATTAATTGTCCTACCCATTTTTTTCTTTTAGACTGGGGGAAGGGAAATTGCTAAATATCCTTCATTCTGGATTAGTGGATCTGAGGGTGCAGAAATATTTATTTCTTCTTTGGACACAGCTGTCTTGACTGGTAAGGCAGATAAATCTGTCAGCCTAGATTGGTTGAGACCAGTAACTCAAATCTGTAGATGAGAAATAACTCTTTGGGTTTTGGTTTTCTTTCGTTTTTTTTCCCAGGTCGTTCCAGCCCTCAGATAGATCACTTGAGAAGGAGCCCCACCATGGAACAAGCAGTACAAACAGCTTCAGCCCATTTGCCTACTCCAGCACCAGTTGGGAGGAGGAGTCCTGTACCAGCCAGACCTTTGGTGTCTGCTAGCCAAAAATCGTTAGAGAATCAAGAGCACAGACGAGGTAGCTTTGGATAATTTTCATACAGCTTGTTTTCTTCCATACACATATGAAGTGCTCTTTTTAAGGGTAACATAGGAATTTTCCTGCTGTCCATTACTGGTAGACTGGCCAGCAGAGACCTGGATTATATAAATTGCTTTCTAAAGTCGAGCATATATTCTAAATTTTTTTTTTTCTTTTATGAATTAAACTTGTGGTTTACTTTTATAGGTTTGGATTTTTTTTGAAATCTGAACTATATAACTATATACAAAAGTGTGATCAAAAATACCTAATAGGATAAACAAATCATTTTTTTATTTCCAACTTTAGCTGAAGCACACAAGGTTTCAAGATCAGAAAATGAACTCAGAAATGAAAACAAACGACAAATTGGTAAATCTTGTTTTGAGAAATAGCTATCGTTGTTTTCAGACTTCATTAAGTCGTCTTAAAGTCTGCTGAAGTACAGCGTTGTGTATACTTTGTGAAGTGCTAGGACTTTGTTTCTAACATTCAGAAATCTTGCAGTTCAAATTACAGTAATAAAGAATTAATCTATTTAGAACACTTTCACGTAATTGTTTCTGGTGGGTAACAATAACTTTGCCCTGGGTCACAATAATACAAGCACAAAAAGTCAACGTTAAAGAGAAAAGTCTCTGCTGTTTGCTCTATATTAAGCAATTGGAATAAAAATGCAAAGCCAAGCACTATTAATGGATTTACAAACACAACAGTGTGAAAAAAACCCCACCTGTTAACTTTCTACAAAAATACCTGACTGAAAAGTCACTAACATTTTAACTCTTCTTATGAAAGCTTTTAATGACTTCTAGAAAGTCTTTTAGTACCAAAGTTTAGTACTATTATGCTTTCTGTGTCACTATTGTGATTATTGTAAGTGAATTTACAAATTACAAGCTGCTCCGACAGGACTTTAAACAACAGAAGTGCAGGAAGAGGATGCATGAAGTCCCAACCTGTTAACCAGGAATTAAAAAACAAAACAAAAAACCCCACTCAGAAAACCAACCACGCCCCACACTCAAAGCAAATCCAGTCTACAAAACAAAACCAAACAGAATTTCCCTCTTTTCAGTTCCAGGTGGACCATCAGCACGGAGAGGCCGTGGAGGTCACAGAGGGGGCCGAGGAAGATTTGGCATTAGGAGGGATGGTCCGATGAAGTTTGAGAAGGACTTTGACTTTGAAAGTGCAAATGCACAATTCAACAAGGAGGAAATTGATAGAGAATTTCATAATAAACTTAAACTGAAAGGTAAACCAATTTTTGCTTTAGATTCAAGCGTGGAAAAGCTGTCTTGCTGTTTTAATATCCTACCTTGGAGAACAACTTTCAAAAGGTGGCATATCCCATTTAGTCTTGCTTGCAGTCATTAAAAAAGAAATAAGTAAAATTAACAAGTAAACTGAGGTCATCTACTTAATCAGATACTTGGTTCAGTATTTGAGTTCTGAAGGAATTTTTAACTAGCAAACACGTTCTAACGAGTCTGTTGGTTAAAAATGCAGATCACTTGAGCAGAAGTCCCAATAGTGTTGAGTTTACTTCTGAGTTCTGGAAAAGATGCAATAAAAGAAAACCCATGTTTTATGTTTTCAGTTATTAATGGACCAAAAGCAATCACAAGAACATGAGTTTAGGATCAGAACTTTGCTGGAGGATGTACAAGAGGTTAAATTTAAGAAAGTTTCCAGCATTTCTTTGCGTTTACCCTTTTCCATAGAAACATAGGAGTAGTTTGAATCCATATTGCCAGCACTTTTGTTTCTCCAGCAGGCTTGTCTTTTAATTCCCTCATTCTCTTGGGACTAGCCACCTGTTTGTTAACATCGCTGTAACTACTGTTACTATTTTTGGACAAAATTGTTACAGGTTAAAATAGGGAGTTCCCTGTTTGAGTAAATGATAGGCTAAAAGCTGGGAAATAAAAGGTAGGAACAAGTGGGCAGATTTCAGCGTAGGGAAAAACCACCAGTTGAGTCCCGTTGGATTTGTTTTCTGGTGCTTGTCTCTGTTTCTGAATCATTTTTAAATGAGTTGACAGTTTGCTGTTGATACTAATTTTTCAGAATAATACAGAGGAAAGGGAAAGCTAACCCTAAAAAGCTACAGAAGTATTTTATGAGACAGAGTAGTCATTTGTGTGTGTGTGTGTGTGTTGTGGAGAGCTTGAGCTGGCTATCTGAGGTTCATGCACAGCATCATGAGATGTTAAGCTGTAAACGTTTAGGAATGAGTTTAAGATCATAATAGCTAGCTATGTTGAACGATCAGTTGCTTTTTCAGTACCAGTCAAAACAGTAAGTTGAACTTCTGGCATTATCAGGAAAGAAATATATCATAAAGTCAGTTCACCGCATAATGTCTTGAGTGCTGGCTCTGTGTCTCAGGGGAGATGACAACAAAGCCAGAAGACAAAGGAGACATGCAAAAACATGGAATGACATTTATGAGGAATGACTGAGTGAGGCTTTTAAGACTGGAAAGGAGGTAGCTAGGAGGTTAGAAAATAGGTGGATATCAAATCTGTTCTGCCACAGGTGGTTTTGTTAACTAAACCCACAGAGAATATAGAGGATATCAAACCTCCAGAGAGCAGCAGCAAAACATCCTAATTTGTGTTAAATTATTTGACTTCCACATTAAATTTTGGAGGAGTTTTTTGTATTTTTGAGCATTCAGTATAGTTCGTGTCTGTCTGTCTGGGAATAAGTTAACAGTGCTGTTTTGTTTAGCATGATGGTCTGGAAGGCTTCTGTTTACTTTTATTATCCAGAAGATAAACTTGAGAAACCAGAGAAGCCTGTAAATGGAGAAGACAAAGGTGACTCAGGTGTTGATACCCAAAATAGCGAAGGGAATGCGGATGAGGAAGATCCACTTGGACCCAACTGCTACTACGACAAAACCAAATCCTTCTTTGATAACATCTCCTGTGATGACAATAGGTATGGCTTGCAAGGGGAAGCTTGTTAGTCTACTTAAAGCATGTTTATGTCATAAGGTAGTCAGTCAGCAGTACTTATTACAGTCAACTCTGAATTGAAAGTGAGTAAAGCTTATTTCCACATGCAGTGGGCAAAAACAAAACAGGAATATAAAGTATGAAATCTCTTTGTGGGCAATGCAGTACATCAATAGGAAGACATTTTTATATGTTTTAGAACTGTGCTTCTAGAACTTAAGTGTACATACTGTAAAATCTCCTTTCCAGATTTGCTAAAATAGAGGTTTGGTTTGGTTTTGCTACTAAATTACCACTTTAGTTAAATCAAGTATGACTGTGTTTTGGGAATTGTTTCTAAGTAGATGACATAACTGCCTTGGCCAGTAGTGTTGATTGAACAGGAAGATAGCATTTCAGGAAAACGAAAGCTAATCTTTGCTGTCACCTTTTTATTGGACAGGATGATGTGGATTGCTGACCTATTTTGAATGGGGGTGTGTGTGTGGGGGGGGGTGTGGGTTGTACTGACAGGTAAAGTAACATCTGTAACTGCAAACTCTTACTTTCTGTTTCTTGTCTTAAATTGCTGACAGCTTTTATTTATTTATTTTACTATATGTTGCTGTGTGCAGAGGATGTGGACTGTCCTTCTATATGGGGAACTCTCACAACACTATTAATATATAATTAATGATACTGTAACATTCCCCTTTTTGTTGAGTTAAATGAATTGTGGCAGACACCTAGACTCTTGCAGAAGAGATAATGTGGAGATTTACAATGTGATTAGTGTATCACTTTTCATTTCATGGGCTTTCTGACAATTCCCACGAAGCCAGGCAATCTTCCATCTGAAGTGTGTTTTAAACCAATCCTTGTTCCTTTTGTGTGGCAGAGAACGGCGACCCACCTGGGCTGAGGAAAGAAGACTAAATGCAGAGACCTTCGGAATACCACTGCGTCCCAATCGTGGCCGTGGAGGGTACAGAGGCAGAGGGGGGATCGGCTTCCGAGGTGGAAGAGGACGAGGAGGTGGAAGAGGTGGCTTCACTGCCCCCCGAGGTTTTCGTGGTGGATTCAGAGGAGGTCGTGGAGGCAGGGAGTTTGCTGACTTTGAATATAGGGTAAAATACATTTAATGTTACTGTGACCTGACCCACTGTTCTTGGAAACTAGTGGTAGAAAAACTCCTGCTTTTAGATTTGATGTTGACCTAGAATTTCTTGAATAGTATTTTGCAAGTACTCTGAGCTACTTAATTGAAACTCCATTAATGCTGAAATTTTATTTACATAGCATCGTTTTACTATCAGCAGCAACCAAAACTAAAAGCTACCTTTATTCACATGCCCTAAATATTTGTTCTATAGCTGGAAGGGGGGGGAGGGTAGTAAAAGTTTTGCAGATTTAATACAAATGTTAATGTGAATTGCATTCTTCTAAGCAATATTGTAAAATGTGAATATTGAGAGGGAGTAATTTAACTTGCTTCTCATGTGCAACCAACTTTTTTGAATTTTTTGAGCTTTTTTGATTTTTTGAGTTGGCACAAAGCCTGTAGACCTCTAAGATCCTATATAACTCCTAAAATACAGTAATTGAAGTTACTGAAGCATGGCAATGACCCTTTGCAAAAAGGAAGATTAAAAAATACTTGAGTTCTGTAAGGTCCTGTCACACACTTCTTTTTCATTATAACTTCACATAATTATATCCAATAGCTGATATCTTAGGTGCACTTTTTCTTAGAAACAATGTAAATTCTCTTTATGAAAGCTCATTGATCATACAGATTTATGTAAGTCAGCAGAGCTCAGTTGCTTACAAAACCAAAATCTTTCAATAATTTCAGTACAAGCCATTGTTCTTGGCATTAAGTGTGTAAATTCAACTCAGACATAGGCTTGTCAAGGAACAGAAATAATACTGGCGTGCTGATTAGGATCAGTAACAAATACAATTAACCAGATCGGTGCAAGTAAATGTAGGCTTTAACAATTCTGACTGGAGCAGAAGAACTCTTCCTGGTGGTTTACTGCATAAGCAGTTAAGAGTTTTTCAACTCTGAGTCTTTGTTTTCTGTTTCAAGATTTAAATATTTCTATATATTAAAAAAAAGGGAGGGGGCGGGGGGGGGGGGAAGCCTTTTTTTTATCACAGAAGCTTTCTGACTGCCCTCAGTTATTCCTTCCTTAGTTTGAAAAAATTCATCCTATGATTTTAAAGAAATTTTTGGTAGCTGAGCATGAATTGAACGGAGGGGTTGAAGATTAAACATTTGAATTCCTGAGTGAAAGAATTTCACAGGCTTCCTGATAAGTAGGAGGGGGTGTAAACACGGAGGATTTGTGCCACACATCTAGTCAGCGATGCGCTGCTTCCTCAGTCTCGCACACACTGGTGTGTTGACCAGGCGCCAACCTGATCGCGTGGGAGAGGTTTCCTTCCTGATTGCAGAAGATGGGAAGTAGCCATCCCAGTGCATCTTTCCCCAGTGCCGTTGCCCAGATTAATTTGTGATTCTTGTTTTGCAGAATTAATTTTAACATTCTACTGTTGTTCCCTCTAGAAAGACAACAAAGTTGCTGCATAGTCTACAAGAAAGCTGAAACCGGGTGAACGTCTAGATCTTCTTGATCCAGAGAATTAGTTTCAATCTCTGCAAAGAATGAAGTTAATTTGCTGTATACTTGTCACCAGCACTGGGATTTAACTATTTAATTTCAAAGGGGTGTAATGCAGTTACTTTTGAAAAATGGCCATCTTTGAAAACAGTGAGCATTAAATATATTTGAAGCAGAAGGATAAGTAATTTCTTATGTATAGTTAATTATAAAGCAGTACTTCGATGGAGTTTTAAGTATTTTTTCATCACCGAAAGGATTTTTTCTTATTACTAAACTGTATTTGATAATTGCTTCAAGTTGTAAGGACAATTGTATGCAGAAGGCCGTCGATACTGTGAGTGTTTTGATCCACTGAAGGTTGTTTTTTGGAAATCCTGTAATATCCCTTTTGAGATAGTTGTACTTTTATCAACTAGGGTGCTGGACAGTAGAAAACTTGCTTTGTCAGTCAGATATGTACACACAGTAAATACTGTTTCTTAGGCAAAGGAAACTTTTTATATAGTTGTAAAATTCCATTATATCCCATTGCCAAAGAAACATTACAAACTTTGTATAGCTGTATAAAAAGCAACTAATTTTTTAAAGAATAAACATTTTTAAGTCGGCAAACATACTGTGTTATTGCGAAAGTTGATATGCTGAAGAACACTGAATTAGTTGGGTGTTTGTTTTTTTTTTTTTCCTTTAGCAGCGTTTCAGGCTTAAATGTTTGATTTTATATTTGGACTATAATGAAGATTTGAAAATGTTCTTCCATTACATGAAACTGGATACGCTCTTCACTTCTCTCGCAAGAATTTGGTTTTTTAGTTTCCGGCATATCACAGGATTTGACCAAATTAAGGAGATATTTTCAAATAAGGAGAAAGGAAATTTTCATATGTCAAAATTTGCAATTAATTTTACTTAGTGATAAATATTAACTTTTTTTAATAATGGAGCCAGGCACACGAGTTTGTGATTCTCCTGGAATGCCTGGGACGAAAGTATGTCTCCAGTTGTCAATTCTTGAAATGTTAACTTTGTTGTAATACCTGTAGACATAAGCGATTTAAAGAATTCTTAGTGTTTGAAGTTGTTTGCATTTTGATAGACCATAGTTCGGAGACATTAAAGACGCCGGTTCTGAGACCGCGGAGTCACAAATGACAGAGGACGGACTTTTTGCCAATTCCGAATGACTCGTTACAACTTTTTGATATGCTGAAATAGAAACCCGGTCATTTGTGTCTGTATATGTATATGAAGGCCACAGGAATAAAGGGATCCAAAGATTAAAACGTTTTGACCTAATTTGCTACCTTTTATTATTATTATTATTATTACAGCTTCAGCCGGTTGGGGGGTGATCACGGTGGGGGAG
>JAVJGI010000036.1:12259304-12290768 GCA_035590275.1 Ibycter americanus
GGGCCTTTGCGGAGTGTTGCTGAGGGGCTCCCCGCCCCCCCGGTGCGCTCGGTGCGGCGGGCAGCTCGGCGCCACGGGCGGGGCTGTAGAAGGAGAGCAGGGTGCCGCGGGGGTTGCCCCGGTTGTTCATTACTCCTGTAGTTCGCTCTTTCTTTCCCCGAGGCGCGTCCCACCTGACACGTTCCTTCCTCTCACAGGTACCAGCACATCCTGCACAGAAACCTCATTTATTTAGCCACGATTGCTGACGCGGCGCCCCCCAGCACGCAGAAGCCCGTGGACTGACCGTGCGCAGCCGGCCCCGGGCAGCGACGCGCCGGGGACCTGTAGGGATGCTTAGCTTAGAGAGCTGAGCAGGTGTGGTCTTGAAAGGCAGGTAAACATCATCCATACTTCAACATTCAAAACACAGATGTGGTTCTCAATGTAACACTGGGCTAGCTGTTCCCCATTACTGTAAGCAGAACTTCAGGGGGGTCGTTATCACACTCCCACGTTCCCTCTGCACAACTCCATGCGGCTGTCCGGCTGTACTCGGGAAGCGGCCTGGCTGGCAGGACAGCGCTGCCAGAGGTGCCTTCGGAGGGCTCTTGCCGCCTCATTGAAGCAGAGACTGTTTCGTGACTAAGACAGTATAATAACAGGGTAAGCACTGAGCTCGGTAATTGCCCTACCTCCAACATGACAAATTCAGTCGCACATTGCCATATATATAAAAGCAGTAGCCTGTTCTGTCTCTTGTATCGTAGGAATTGTGCTTAATAAGGATGTTCTTTGTAAATTACAGTATATTCTGAATTAATGTGACATGTCAACACAGGAACAGCTCAGTGATTTAGTGAAATAGAAATGTTTACTTTTCTAGGAAAATGGGACTGTTGCATAACTTAGAGCAGAACCTGAGCCTTTATTTCAGTGTGAGAAGGCTGCGCTTGCCCCAGTTTTGTCAAGACTTTCCCTTTTTGCTTGAAAAGCTCTGTACTGCAGACTGTAAACAAGTAAATTCTTGCATAATCAAAATGGATTCATGTGTTTCCTGGGTACTGGTCAGTGTTTGTGGTCAGCTGCTTGCTTGCGGACTCTGAGCCAGGAAGCGCTTACCTGCACCCACCTCGGAGGTGCCCGTCAGTGGCATGACTACCATACCCTAACCTAAGAGCCCCGATAATAACTCAGGGGCAGGGGGGTGGTGGCAGCAGTGTGGCATATGCCTGTTACTTTCTGCTCACTACCAGCAAAATTACTTACTCCACGATTACTAAAAATTCAAGTAACTTGGCTTTGGCAACATTCATCTGCACAAGTAATTCAAAGGCACTGTGAAGGCGTTACCTGTGTCACATTCTTCAGTGCAATCTACTTGAAAAAGCAGCCTTAAATATGCTTCAAACTGTACAGTGCATAAAGTTCATTTTTATATGGTAAGTCAGTAAGTAGGCAGTTGACAATTTTCAAACTGTTAAATAATCCCACGTTAATGAAATAAGATCTTTGTTTACAAACTGAAGTTACAGTTTAAGGTGCTGCTCATTTTCAGCAAGGTGCATATTTTAAACAGGTATGACCTATTAAATGTATATCTTTAATAAAGCAAATAGTTTACTTTTACAGAAGCTTTAAAATACAAAATGTACAGTTCCAGTTCAGAAGCATTAGCTATTCACAAGAAGCACTGCAATAAGGGTAAGTTAACTAAGCACCAAACCCTTGCACTTGGCAGTGTAAGTGAAGTTTAATGGCAAGACTCATTTGCCAAGTGCAACAATTCCTAAAATTACCAGTGTTCAGAACAATCGGAAGCAAAGGACATAGTAGCACCTACGTGGTCAAAATGCAGACACACTCTCTTTGTTTTCACAATTCACTTATGTAGGTCCAGAAACTTGCCAGCATTTGTAATTACAAATAAACTGCAAAAACTATAGCGATAATTTTGGCACTTGTTAGAAAAAGTTCAAAATTAAGTGTTTTCGTTAACTTCCATTTTGGTCTTAGTATGAATAACCAGTAAGTACAGCCAAATCTAGGATTTAATATTAGATCTAAATGACAAGATTTAGGAAACTCAAAACCATTCATCAAGTTAAATAACCACTAACATTTTCAGCAGAGGGTTTTCAAAATTATAGTAGTACAGACCATTAACAATTTACAGACAGAAGCCACACTGATTGTGCAAAGCACATTACTGTAAAAATTCTATGTACAGCAAACAAATCTTTGTAAACATGGTAAGTATGAAGTTTCAGAAAACATGGTGACAATATCATAAATACAGGCAACATTGGCATCCTCAAACAGCACAAAAGGTAACAATCTGGGCCTGCAAATATAGCCCGTCACCATACAAACAAAAAAGGTGGATGGGTTTTAAATACCCAAATGTTTAATAGTTTTAGTGTTGTGTATACTTTTTTAATATATATATATATATATAACGTATTTATTTTTTGGTATCTTTACATATAGATGTACTTAGTTTGTAAAAACAAAAACAACAAATGTGCTTTATCTTCATTGAAAAATTATGTAGTTAGAACTAATAACCCATTTTACTAGTAGTTAACATATTAGAATGATATGACTTAAGAAAAATACAAAAATAAGATTAATACTGTCAAAACTCTTATACCAGAAAATATTGTGGTTTTTAGACTCTTTCAAAGATGAAATATGAAAATTTAAATAAGCTCTAACTATATAAAGAATCTTCTGTAATCTCAATTAATATACAGTGGGATAGCTATACATATATTTACCATTGTTCTTCAGTTTTTAAGCACCAGTCACTCTCCCGGATCCACTTTGGTTGGAAGATTATTCCTAATTCCACAGGTTCACTTAATGGCACATATTAACTGCAAATAATTACTTTATCCTTTTAAAAAAAATAACGTTCTTTTAACTAAATGCTACCCCACATTTCAGTTTAGTATCTTCTGAGCCAGCTCACAATTTTTAATCAACTGTAGCATCTGAAATAAGACTTTAAATACACGCAAGTAGTCTTTTAGGCTATACTTTCACACAATTAAGGAGCACTGTGTGGATAATGCCTTTGGCCAAATGAAGCAGTAAGAAACAGTGTATTTATTTGAAAACCAGTGTCATATTATCCACACAGATGCCATCTCCTTGAAGCAGCTCAGATAACATTTGTGACACAAGGTTGAGTGGTTCTGCCGATCTTTACTTAGCATAAGGAAACTACCACAAAACTCGATTTCGCAACTGCTTCTGCAACGGTTTCATGATGAACTCACTTGTGTGGCACACCAAAAGCTGCTGTTGCACTTCATGTAAAAAAAGCTGCCCACAGGCCAGTCATGGAGAATACAAAGGCTTTACAGCTTGTCCCGTTATAAATTTAAACACAGTGTTGAGCAAACTGACCACTATGTATTTGCTTCAACATACTCAATGTGTTTCAGTAAGATGTTCAACTATAAATCTATATGAAAAATAGCTATAAAATACAGTGTTTCTCGTATGGTAGTCCTTCAGCAGTTCTTCTGAAAAAAAGGTTCTGAAAGTAAAGGCAATATACACGTTTTTAAAAGCATTTCTGCATCATCACAGTTTTGGGCTGTTTCATGTACATCAAACAAACATATTGGCCATATTTGCTCAGCACTGTAAATCAGAATTCCAAGAGTTTGCGTATCTCACCCAAACCCCCTCAATTCCATATTTAATGAGAGAAACAGGATACAGCCAATACACAATTGTGAAACAAAGTTTATGTAATTTATGTTTGGCCCTGTGCTGCATTTTCCAATACGAAAAGCAGTTAGTACTGATGCAGGTAAGATGGTCTGCGTTCGTGCTTCACTGGAAAAGATTTAAAGCCCTTATTCATCTGTTTGTGCTGGGAAGCCTGTTGTGATTGCTGCTGCTGCGCATAGGCAAAGTTAGAGGAGATTCCAGCTGCTGGAGCACAGTCGTTGGCTGCCGCCCACATGGGTGACTGGAGGATCTGCATCGTGTCACTCCACTGGCTGACCGGGCTGCTCATGGGATACAGAGACGTACTCTGACTGGGTAGCGTGTTTGTGACAGAGGACGTATGCTGCCAAGGTGCCTTCGGAGGCCAGGTTTTGGTTTTATTATCCTGAGAAAACAAAATTAGTTGGTTTGGAGGGGGATTTTTTTTTTTTTTTTTAATAGCAAAACATTTATTTTTTGAGATGATGCTTACTGCATCACCTTATCTGCTCCTTAATACATTTTCAAAGATTAATGTTTGAAAACAGAATTGATACCTATGTATAGCACTCTCAATTCTTAAAATACCTGCCTACTGAAAGACCTTTTTATCTACTTCAGCACATTTGCTTGACACATAGTAGCCCTGCTCTTAAGAGTCAAAATTTCTAGCAAGACGGGTAATAAATCCGGTGAAACTTCAGTTTTCTCTGCACAAACAATTAAAATTGACGGTACTGCCTCTTAGCTTAACTTGAAATCTTTGGTTTTGCAGTAATTTCTGCTACAAGGGAAAAAGGTGAGTTCCAATTTTAGTATTTAAACTTGGAAGCTTTGATAAAAGCATCTAGTACTACTTGAGTGCAAACGGTTTGCGTTTTAGCTGCAGTAAGCAATCTGGAGATACAGATGCTATTCTGGTTGTTTTCCTAGTGTAAACCACCCCGAAATGCAAACAGTAAAAATGACTCAGCAAAGCCATTTTCAGCTTACCTGATTACGGTCATCTGCTCCAGAAAGAAGAGGTGGGGATGGCAGCGTACTAGGTTCCTGTTCACCACTACTGTGTTTTCTGCCCCAAAAAAAAGAGTGACATTTACTTTTTTTTTTGTTAAAATGAGTCACCCACATTCATCTGCCACTGGCATATACCACTCTGTAGTTTCAGTCTGTCATACTTGACAGCCTAGAGTGTGTACTGACGTCTCATCTTGTTTCATGTATTTTTGCTCAATACAGGCAAAAACAGCAATGCAGAAAGGAATTCACTGCTGAATACTCTCAGAGGCCTGACAGTGCAGTAGTTCTTTGAGCAACAGCTTCAGCAACACGCACACATTTGCAGAGGCGAAAGGAAGATGGGCTAGTCTTTTGCCCACTTGGAAGAAATCTGCCAGAAATTGCCTTTTTTCTTCCATGATCTGCTCTCGTTTGTTTTGTTGTTTTTTAGAAGTACCTTTTCTGATGTACGGACAAGCAAGTGAAACATTTGCTGAAGCACAGCAACTTCACTGATGAAAAATGTTACACCTTTGGTTTAAATTTGTGACGTAATACCTAATATCAAATAGAAGTCCTTGACAACATGTGCATTCTGGAAGGTTTTGTCCTTTGTTTTGTTCGGTTGGTTTTTGTGGGTTTTTTGTTTGTTTTTTTGGGTGTTGTGGGTTTTTTGTTTGTTTTTTTTTTTTAATGGGGGGGGAAGGGATTTGAGGTGGATTGGTTTAGATTAAAGCAGAATCTCTTATCCTTTCATCCTTTGTTTAAAAAAAAAATATAAATAAATCGCCATGCTCCAATCATCAGGCCTCCACAGGTGAGCAGTCCTTTGCAGGTCAGCTTTACAAAGCTCAACCCTTGTGCCTTCTCTTACTGTATACTTTTTTAACTATGGTCTTTTGTCAGGCCCTTGCTTGTAGAACGTTTTTCTTCTTCAAAGTAACATAAGGCAATTGTACTGTTACTTCAGCTTAACTTTTTATTTAATGAAGCATGCTCTTTGGAAACTTCATTCTGCTCTTCAGAGCACTACATAAAGCACAGGCTTTTGTTCTTCCTTTGTTAATTGCTCCATGATCAACCTCTAGGTATCTGGTGGCTTGGCAGATAAATTCACCCATTACATGTTTATTGTGTTTTCATTCCCTGCTTCTTATTTTAAACACACAAATACTGTTATTTCTGTGACTGCTTATTGGGTGACCCTCTTCAATTAATTTCAATTTAGCAGTTACTGAAGCTCAGTTCCTGTCCCCTCTATGTAAAATCTTGGTAAGTGTAAAGATTCGGAAAACAGCTCTTTTCATCAATTCCTTTCAACCTGCTTGCCTTAGTCCCAGTATTTTCAACTCCTGTATACTTCCTCTCTGGCAGTGCATATAAAGACAGCTATCTGGGTATGATCTGCAGGAAACTGGCAGTACACCCACTGACTTTCTTCTGTCACCAAAAAGCAGACAGATAATCTTTTATCTAAATGTATCGACTCCGAATTATTCTGTGATCTAACCAAAAATAGAATACTTGGCCACAGAACTAGCTGCTTACTTTCTTTAGAAAAGGCTCTGAAAAATAGTTTGAGAGAATGATCCTAGACTGGAATTGAGTTGGTATTCGTGCTTCATCTTGTGCCTTTTATTACGGTCTTAACTACCTTCTGCTATGGAATCATTGAAGTTCCAAAGATACTGGGCTTCCAGCCCTTTAGAAAAGCAGAAAGCAATTGTTGCAATTCATACTACTACTTCTAAGTGGATTGTCCACAGTTGAAAATCCTGGCTTATTTTTTAAGCCACTAAATTTATTCTTGAATGCAATTAAACCTCCTCTTCATACTGTCAGAAATAAAGGACTAAATAGGCATGTATTTACAACTACTAGAACAGTGGTGGCAGGCAAGGTGAGACAAAAGTCTACACATTATTATCAGCTGTATTTCTTGAGTGCCACAAAGTTGCACTAGAAACCAGGAAATAGGAACTTGACAGCATCAAAATGCACAATGTTCAGTGCATGACAAAGCCACACTGAAGTACAGAGTTTAGAAAACCAATTCAAAAACCATCTCCAATGCCTCAGTAGTTTAGAAAGAAGTGGCATCCAAAATAGTTTCTCGTGGAAGAGGGAAAGGGTGAGATCTTTTCTAGAGATGCTGAATTTCAGCTAACAGCTGGCTATATGCACAGATGCTAGGTTGTATAAGGAGACGGCTACTAATATAACTCAATTTGGGAATCTTTAGCATTGAAGATGTACTATACGGTGATCCATATCATCCAGTGTAGTATGCAAGCTGACATTTGTATAACTTGGTCTCATTAGCAGGAATTTCCTTTGTGTGGCTACTGAAATGAAATTATCAAAAAAAGAAGGATCTTACAAAGCGGTATGTATTTGTTTGTTTTGCTCACCTTCGCTGCTTTACAGCAGCAACAAGGTCTGGCCCTGAGAACATGGAGAACAGACTGTCTCCATTAGCTGAGGAGGTCTCATCACTTGAGCTGGCAGAGTCTCCTTGAGTACCAGACCAGCTATTTGTCACATCACTGCAAGACAAGAAGTTGTATTAGTCCTTGTATTTACAGCGCCTGGTCCAGACTGTATGCCCTAGCTAGTTACGCTGAATCTTTGTCACAGGTGATACCTCAGAGCAGAAAAATTTCAATCCTTTGTAAAACGTACCAGTAATACAACTACTTTCACTTACTTCTGAGCGATCACATCAACTGCTGTATCTGTTACAGTCACTTTATATATTTTACTAAAATAATTATATAAATCAAAAGTGTTTCCCTTGGTCAGGAAGGAATAACAAGTGATAGCTGGTTTTGGAATCACTAAGCATTTGACTCTTTGCAAAACTGAGCTGGAACACATACTTGTCCTAGTGGTTTTAAGCTAGCTTGAGAGTCACAGCTACTACATTACAAACAAACGGACTGAGTGTCTTGAAACACTTCTCTTGTAATAAATAGTCACGGTTTGGAAGAGATTAAGAACTACTAACGTACTTGCTGTAAGGTACCTGCCTTACAGTACCACCACCATTAAGTGGCTAAAATCTGGAAAGCTGAATTCACAGTCAGGCACTGCAACTTTGATAGCATCACTTTCCATCAAAACTAGGTCTTAAAGGTTTTCAAAATACTGAAAGAAAACCGTTCTGAATGAATCTGCTATAAATTCCTTATTTCCTCTGTTCGAGTCGAAGTCTCTATATATTCCACTCTAAAGAAGACATCAAACAAATGTCAGTGCTTCAGTATCAGCAAAGTAGGGAGGGCTCAGATTTCTCACTCTTGACATAACGAAGGGCGGCTTGCTCAGATGCAGCAGCAATTGAAAAAAACAAAACCAACCCCACTCAGTATTCCCACATTCTGCCAAGTTTGAGTGTAAAACAGACTCATATACAATAAAAATATGTAGCCTGTCCAGTCTCTTACCTTTCTGTGAAATACTCAGGAAAAGGCCAGGTTTTATGAGGATCATCAGGAAGAGGCCAGTTGCTACGTGTGTTGCTTGGACGACGGACATGCTGTGCTTGCCTTTTTTGTTGCATAGCCTGGTTGACCCCAGCAACATAGCGGGCAAATTCTGGATCAGAGCCAACTGAATAAAAGAAACCAAGAAGTCAGTTGCTGACATTTAACTATTTCTACTGCAGTTATCCCCCTCATTTAATCCTTTGGGCTTGACTATAGCCCAACAACAGAAAATAATTCCCTCGCTGATAATAAATGCCATACAGCAGTTGATACCTCTTCACGGAGCAGCGAAGAACACTGAATAACCCTGAATGGGAAATGTTTTTAGAGGTAGATACACACCATCCATACGTGGTGAACAATAATTCTCACATGGAAGTACATGTGCCCCTTGCATTCCATCAGGGAAATAGTATTTGTCGCTATGATCACGTCTGTACACTGGAAGGTCCAATATCCTCATCAGTGCACACTGACAGAATTAAAGCCTGTACATTTATCCAAGCTCGTAGAAAAAGAACATAACAGTTATTATAGTGGATTCCAGATTGCAACATGATTTCCAGCTACGCTGTGATCCTGCTTGCTTTGAAAATCAACATCTCAGATTGATCACAGAACATACAGCCCAGAAACCGCCTACTCTTTACAAAGACTAGACAACAATTTCAAAAACATTCTGATCCTCACCTGCAAAGTATTTCCGAATAAGTTTGATATTTAGAGGAAAAAAACGCAGTAATTCTTAAAAATAAAACTCCTTCCATTCTTAAAAGTGCTTTATGTGTCCCAAGCATCTGATAAGCGACAAGCACCATCTTGAGCAGACACAGCAAAAGCCTTAATCCAAAAACGTTTTACATTCCTTCATCAGCTTCTTACAAATGATAAAAGTACTGCAAAATACATTTTTGGTAGCTAGTTAACCCTTAACCTGCAAAGCCATCATTTTAAAAAATTCTTATTTAGCAGATTTGCATCTGAAAAGAGACATTTTCAGGCTCTAAAAATATTTTTCAGAAAAGTAATGCCATTTGTTTCAAATGATGAATGTACAGTCTGGAAATGAAAGGTTTGTGTTTTAAAGCTTTCTGTACTACACTAACTAGAGCTCAAATTGAAAATTCCTGTATCACAGCTCACCCTGGCAAGTTATATCAAGAAAAGTTACCTTTTCAATGGAAAAATCTATTTGATTGGAAGGGATTTTTGTTTCGTTTGGGTTTTTTAAACCCCAGACCTGTGGAAAATACTGTTTACTTACCACTTCAATTAGAAACATGTATCTTAACCCACAGAGCGCCATGTATCAACTTAAGTAAGTCACCTTTTCAGAGTATTGTTTTCAAAGTCCTTAATATTCATATAAAATGGAACAAAACAAGTAGCCTTATGTAGATCAAAAGAAAAAAACTACAGAAATTAATGGATTCAAAATGCTAAAAATTGCAGTCCCTTGTATCAATGCATTATGTTTTTTCCCCCCTACACATACATGCATTTGGTGCTTGGTGAAAATAATTTTATCCTTCCTTAAAAGGCTGTGATAATCATTAAGTATATACCATAAGTATGTTTAAATAAGATGAAACTAATTCAGACTTACAACTGTTAAGAAGCTTTTGATAACGTAACTATGATGCCTATTTCTGCCATATGAACTCCACTAATTTATCAACTAAGTTGACAAAATAACTATCAAAATTATGAGTAAAATGAGCTGATTTCTGAGACACTTACATAGTCCTAACACACACATGCAAATGAGCATGGGAAACAGATTCATGGTTTGATAAAAGGTTTTCCTGTTAGTTCTAGTGCTGCCTCCCTCCAGGCAGCTTTCATAAATGCATACTACGAAGTTTTTGTAGCTATGTTCCAGGCCAACAGAAATTGTATTTATGAGATAATAGATTTGTAAGTTGTTTTTAGTACTATTATCAGAAGAATTCGTTAATCTCCTCTTAGGCTCTACAGTCGATTTCATAGTCTTTAGCTATTTGCTTATGGCTATAAAATTTTATCTCGCTTCATCTTTGACAATAATCCCTCTACACTCACAATTTATTGGTGGTTCAAACACATCTGGCAAACCACATGGCACTTGCTCTTTAGTCTCTAATCCTTCGGCGTCCAAGCTTTTCACTGCAGTACCAGCTGTAGAATAGGAACCAGTATGAATCCCATGGAATTGCAGAGTAATAGAGAGGAAATGCAGGGACATGGGGAAGACGCAATCTGGCTGTATCTCCAGACTGCAAGACTGGTGAAGAGCAGGAAGGATCATTCTGGAGAGATGTGGAATACATAAGTTCAGGAGTTTGGTTTTAAAGAGTTTTACAAATTAACAATAGGAGGAACATCATCTGTAAACACCTGCTTCAGTATTTTGACGTGGTCCATATAGAGAAGGTCAGAACTACTACCAACTGGGACAAGAAACAAGGAATTCATTCCCATTCTTACTTAACAGAAGTTGCTTGTACTTTAGTTCACCTTCTGTTGAAAAAGAAAGAAGGCATACATATAAATACCTGTTTGCCTTTGCAAGCACTCTAGCTCCTGGAAGTGACAGTTATTGCAATATTTAACAGTATTCTTTGTAAAAGGACTCTTAGAAAAAAACGTAATAAAGGAAAAGACACACACCTGCAGGGTCAAAAGGCAGGATTTCTCCCAACATCCCAAACACTCCATCAGTTTGGTCACGATTTGGCCATGTGTTGTTTCTAGGTCCTTGTGGTTTCTGTCCTAACATCTCTGACATCATATTGTCCATATAGCTGCTCACAAGACCCAAGCTGTACAAATCAGAGCTTAAATCTGAAAAACCAGGATTGTTCCACTGGTTTATATGAGACAATCCAGCTCCAACAGCCTGGGCTGGCTGCTGTGAAGAATTAGTCAGCCATTTGGCAGGTACACGTTGCTGTGGTCCAATAGGTTGAAGCAAGTGTTGGTAATACTGCATCTGCTGCTGCTGCTTTTGCGACTGTTGTTGCTGTGATAAGCCTTGCTGAGAAGGATGCAGTGGTGTGTGAGAGACAGATTGTGGTTGCTGTTGTACTGTTCCTGATTTTTGTTCTGTTGCTGCAGAGGATGCAACAGAGTTCCTTCTTTTCACCATTGGAGAAGTCTGCTGGGATTTGCCCATGTTAAAACCAGACAAGAAATCTATAACATCCTGCATTTCTTGGTCAGTTGGTAAATTCATACCTTTGTCATCCTTGCTGTCATCCGGTTTGAAGAAGTTGTCCCGTCTTTCAATTAGAAACCCATTCACTAGCTGATTATTTGTGCTCTGAATTGACTGCAGTGGATCTGCAGTCCTAGGAAAATTACCAATGTTCAAAATGCTTTGTAACCGTGCGTCTATGTTAGTGGGCATTTTAGCTTTCTCCTCCGAGTTGGAACTTATGAAGACATTTTTGGAAGGTGTGTTGGGGATTGAATAACTTCCAGTATTACTTGCACTGGTGCAGGAAGTTTTTTTTGTAAACCGTGAAGTCAGTTTTGAGAACGTCTTTTGCAGACCACCTGAAGATTTGCTTCCATTTCCGGATGGCATGTCAACTGGATTCCCAAAGTCTGAGATTTCACGCTGCAACTGGATCTGAATACAAGGCAAAGCTTGCTCCCTGCATCAACAAAAACATGTATATCAAACTACCTAATACATAACTGATTTTATACTTTGGAGAAAAATGCATCAGAGTAATAGCTAGTGAAAGAAACAAAACCAAGGATTGCCAAGTTCATCAGCCACTTCTTATGGTAACAATGCAAATTATTACCAGTATTTGCAATAGCATTAACAACTTTCCATTCCTTAAGAAATTTTAATTTTGCTTCAAGACCTAAATGGAGATTAATTTAATATAAATCAAGTATTTTAGTAAGAAAAAAAACAAATGCTTTTGTACACTTGGATAAGCTGCTGGTTTGGTATTAAAAAGACTGCTGTATCTCTGTATGTACCCACAAGGTACCTATGTAGATCATCAATTTCTTACTCTCAGTTTGTCTACTGTTTTCCCTTCTGATGAAATGGCACTATCAAATTCCTCAGTACAGATCTTTCAACAATGATTTCTTTGTTTTAAGTACGAAAGTAAAGCAGAAGGCTCAAGATGAGATGTACCTTCCTTCCTTCCACCTGTGTACGTCAAACACAGCAGTATAGAGCACATCTACTAGCCCCAAAGTCTTCTCTGGATCCAGACTCCTCTGTAGCAAAGACATTGTTGCTGGATCTTCTTTCAGACACCTGTAATCATTAAGTTAAACTTAAAAATATTTTTTTTTAATTAAACAATTTTACCATACTAGTCAGATAATAAAAGGCCAACAATTAATGCACTACTACTGCTCCTACAGAGGTGCAACTAGTAAAGGCAGCATAATCTATAAATGCCTGAGGGTTCCTAAAGACTGTGCCTGCAGCCCGTTTCTTTCTACTGTTGAATATACAACTAATCTAACTGCAAAAATTAAGAGTTATCTAATTTATTTTCAAATCGTGATTAACGATTAGCTCTTTAGCTGAACAGGCACAATTCAGGCACAGAGGTAAGAACGAACAAATACACAAAGCCCATTTCTGGTAAATGGCAAGAGCACTCAACAAGCCTCACAAAACACGAGCACATGGGTGCAGTGTGGAGTCCAACGCTGAGAATCCTCAGCTTGACAGACTCCATGTGGGAAATCATTCAGCATACCCAACAGGGTGGTTTTTTTTTCCCAAACAGGAAAATTTTACTGAGCTGTGAAGATGCTGGATTACTGAATTTTCCTCATGAACGGCGCAGAATTAGGACTAAGTTTGAGGTGGAATCAGAGTAACTTAAATCTAAATGTTAGCACATTTGTCAAGTACTTAATGAGCCCCTCCAGCAGAGTGAAGAGGCACTCTCACTGCGTGTCAGCAGGCGGAGCTCTTCCAGAGCGCACAAAGCCTGGCTCAAAGCACTCTGCATTATTTTAGTTCTTTCATAACAGAGCAATTTACACAAAGAGAACAGAGGAGTGACAGTTTATAGAAGAATTAAAGATGTATTTGGGTAAACACACTATCAGTTGACTTGCCGTCCTTCTGGACACTCCATTGGTACCACTTGTAACAGGCTATCGCACTAAGGCTTCAGATGAATGACTTGCGTTGTACTGAAGTTCTTAACACCAAGTCAGAAAGGAAGTGTTCTAGTTCCAAATCGTTGTTGCAAAAGGGAAGAAATCCTCACCTAAACTGCAGGTCAATCCTACCATTGTTTACCAGGCAGTTTACCAGGTAGGCATAGTGTCTCTTTGACCACAGAGTCCTGCAGTTCATGACAGCGCTTAAAAAACAGCTCAGTGAAGACAGAGCTAAAGCTCTCGTATTAATCTCATCTAATTCCTGGCCTTCCTGAGGCAACAGATGTGAGGACCTGCCAGGGAGGAGCATACCAGGAATACTGTAGGATTTTTTCCTTCTCTTTCATCATCAAGCTTTTACTTTTTCTTTGAAAGTATGTCTTAGTGCCCCCCACACCACCCCTCTTCTGTTGCCTCCAACAGAGGCAGCACTAGTACAGAGACAGCGAAAGTACAGCTGTGGTCTGTGAGGAACAGTGGTATTCAAACAGTTCCAGATAAAGGAGCTTAATGAAGACGTGCCGTAATTACGTAGTACTCTCTCTTCCGTGGGTACTGCAATATTTTTCCCCATATATTTCAGTCATAGCTGTTAGCATAATGTGCAATACAGTAATTTTATTTACCAAGTTGATGGAACTTGCACCACAATTCTGGATCCTTCCAAACTTATCTGAGGAGCATAGGCTTCTTTATTTTCAATCTGTGCTGTGTCCACAACCACCTAGCAAATAAAATTAAAATAAAAGGGAAATTATTTTAAGAATTACTTCTAGTTATTTTATCACTCTTGTCACTAAGATGCAATAGTCTCAACTCCCTGCCACACTACAGATATAAAAAAATACAGATATAAAACAAATCAAGTCACAGAATCATTGTAAGCTGATTTCTATTTTAATATCTAAAAAAAGAGAAAATTAGTTTGATAAAGCAGCCTGTATTTCAAGGACTTAATTCTTCTCAATTGCGTACTGTAGTTATGCATCACTACGTAGTTAACAACTGCTTTACCTAACAGCTGGTAGTTATCAATGGCTTCATGTAACAGCCCCTACATGTGAGAGCTTTGGCACTATTACTACTTTAATAGCTCCCAAACATCCATTTATCAAAATATTTTAAGTAATTTAACTGCAATGCATGGTATCATATAGACAAGTAGTATTTAGTCTGAAACTCTTCACATAGCTCACAATTCTTAACACTCCCCCCCTCCTTTTAAGGTTATAAAATCCCACACCAGCCTTTCTCTATTCTACCTAATGGAACCATACTATCACTAATTCCCTATTATATAAAGAGAAGAAAAGTGACTGTTCAATTTGTTGAATTCTGAGCCTTCTGTTAAGACATCATGAAAATATATGGAAGATGAAAGTCTTGAAAATCAGCCTTCTGTCATGAACCTTTCTTTTTATGGAATTGAGGAGGAATGGATTCACTTCAGCTTCACTTAAACATTAATACCAGTGATATTAAGTTCCATATTTGGCTTGTGCTTTCTGTTGTTGTCCAGTCTGCATGGGTTGGCCTTTTTGATTATTTCCATAATTTCCTATTTTGGTCATGCTGAACCAGCAGCTTTTTGGCAGCAGTCAGCAGTTCTTGCTTCAGTGACTAGCAGATTAGCTGTACCATTTATCCTTGAAATGGCAAAAAGTCCTCCAGTATAAATAAGCCTCAAGGGATATTCCTGGCTTTTTTGCAATCATCCTACACTGGTTCTACTTCTGACTGGTTGTCTGCTACTAGTTATGAAGAAAAGTGAAATATGAATAATGCTGAGAGTTTCTTCTCTATCTTGCTTTAACAAAACCATCTAATGACACCCGAACACAATTATTTCCCACCTTTTAGGTATTTTAGCATAAGGCCTTACTTTTTCTCCAGTTGACTCTTAAGCATTTGCTAGAGTTTATTCAAACCCGTAAAACATGTCTAAGCACAGTGACAAAACGCCATGCTATTATCCACTCATGAAAATACCTCTCATTTTGTAACAGGTCAATTCCATTACTTTTTTCCTTGTAGTTGTACCCTTTTAATTTTATGTAATTCGGTAATCTGCAATTCAGCTATATTACGTTTATATAATTGGGATAAGAAGAAATGAGATCAGGAGTCATTGTTTTCAACTCCCACAAAAAATACTGTCTGCATCTCAGACCTGTAAGTTAGAACTAAAATTCCAATTTGTGCAGACCTACATCAGCTTGTGGTAGTGGTGTACCTTAGTGCTCACTGTCTGGGCTTTGTTGTGGGTGTTGTGTCATGTCCCAACCCTGCCCCCTCCCCCACATCTTCCTTTCCTCCTTTTGAAAAAAAGGTTTTACATTTCCCAACATTTGGTCAGAGTTATGACATCTGGGATTTAAACATTACTAGGAAATTTAGTGCTTCTGCAACATATGTTGGTTTTGCTACAGAAAGATCTACTCGCACAAAAAAGGATGGCTAGAGACTCAGTTAAACCTTCTTTTCATGACTCTGCATGAGGCCAATTCAAAGTTTTATTTCCACTCATCCTCTGAATTCAACTATTTTAACACACATTACTTAATTCAAACATGGAAGATTTCTTCAGCTGACCCAAATCTGAAAAACACAATTCTTTATATACACGCTAAGGTGAAAACTGAAAAACTGCACTTTAAAAAATTATTTATGTTAAAAAACTGAAGCCTAAAATAACCAAGCAAACTAAGTCACATCTCATTGTGCTTTCCACTCTCAACAAGGTTCTTCTTAAAAGGCACATGGCAAGACAGGCTGAAGAAGTGAGACTGTCAAGTAATGTTCTGTTTTAAAATTCGGCATTTAAACGACAACGCTGCACACAATTCTGAACTAACGCAGACAGCTTAGTTTCTAAAAGTAGTAAACCAAAGACTATGTAATATTGTCCCATGATTCATTTATCCGAGTTCGACACAAAATAAACTTAAAATAAACATGTTCTCCCTCCCCGCCTGGCGGGTGCTTAGAGGATAGCTTCCTGTGCATCAGACAGCTATTGTTCTTGTTTTACAGGTGTTTCCTCTCTCACTTCCACCCAAAGAATGCTTTAAAGCAGCAAATTACAATTTCTTGTCATTGCATGAGACTACATACAAGCATAATTGAATCTTGTAAAAAATTATGGCATACAGCTTACAAAGAAAGACCTCAGCCCTCACACCCTTCCAAATTTTAACAAATCAAAGTGAGAATGAATGAAGGATAGTAGGCTCGCAAGTATTTTGTCAAGCACGTAGCTCATTACTTTGTCTTTGAAGACACAAACCTGCTACTTTCAGAACCTGAGGTTCATGCAAAAATCTATGGAGACATTCATGATTTGACACATCTAATATTCCTTGTATCAGCATTGTCATTTGTGCGAACGTGTAAGTTATGCTGACAACTCTCCAAATGTTATGATAAACCTGAATAATATCAGCACTTTAATTACCAGCAGGTCTAACTAGTTATGTCTAGACTGGGGGACACCAGGAGATTTCCAGACTCTGGAGTCCAAACGTGCCTCAGGCCACTCCCTGAACGAACCTCATCAGGGCAGGACTCGGGTGTGCACAACACTGAAACCCCTTGGAAAGGAAATGGTGGGAGGTGCAGCATCCTCCAAGGCATTCCTCATCTAGACACTCAGGAGCCAAGAACTCCTGAGTTACAGCACAGTCCCATAGGGTTGCTGAAAATCAGTTTGTTTCTTGGCCTCATTTCCTGTACCTTGCTGCTGACTCCCAACATCCTACCATGATCTACGGCAAATGAAGACAATCCCACTTAATCATATCCTTTTTTCTAGTTCTTCTTGTATTTATTAAAAATTTAATACATATTCTCCTTGAAAACACCTCAGTAGAAATTTGATCAATCCTACTATTCCATAGTTCTTTCTCTCCTGGCAAAGATACCACCTTCTTATGCCTCCCTGCAAAACTTCCTTATACAAAATGGTTAGTGCGCTACCATCTCCTATCCTTAAATCCATCTACCACAGCGAAGTAAGGATGGATAGCAATGCACTGCTGTTACGATATTGATGGTCTGTCCCTCTGATTTTAGGCCTTCTTTACATGAAAAGTCAGTTGAATTCCAGTATGATGTGAACCTACTTCTAATAGATATTTAATATTAAGGGAATATCTAATGTCTGTTATCTATCTAGTATCAAAGGAATAATAAAGTAGAAATATCTGACAAATTTATCATTTACAATTTATCAGTCACCATTACTGGAGAACCTACTAGCGATACCAAAAAACACATGGTTTCATGAACTAGGACAGAAGGTCAAAGTCACTTAGTCAGCTGTGTGATTTGTTTGAAAAATGTGGTATTTACAAAGTATGTAGCAATATAGATTCTTTCATCAGAAATTACAATTTGTTACAAAGTCCTGATGGCCTGCCATCACCTTGAACAAAGAAAGAGTACATGAATTAACAAGAAGCATTCAGCTCATTGTAGGTTAAAGATTATTCAAAGAATACTTGACAAACTATCATAGGCGACAGTGTACCTTTATACTCGTATTTCCTTCCTATCCTGTTGCATTCCTGCCCCCATTTTATTTGTCCAGTCAAATGAAAATTCACAGTAGTCCAAAAAAACTGTGTGTTAATGAATGAACACTTTATTAATTGAAGAGATTGCAGTAATTCATTACGGGAGCACAAATGCATTTTCTTTTCAGTGTATGTTCCAAGCATACATTTTTAGCAACTCTTTAGATACTGTAAAATTCATGGGGTTTGTTTCTAAAAGAACAAATCTGTCTATAGCAAGGTGTTTAATGGCTCTGTCCTCTGCTGGAGATGTCAGGTAGTACTACTTGGTGCAGGGGACTTCCTGGTTCATGTTGGGGCAGGAAACCCACCTTCCATGCAAAGCAGAGAAGAAATGAAAAAATTGCAGTTTTTAAAGATTATCTGAGCGGAGGAGGAGAAGGGATGTTTCTTTTTAACATGGTCATCTATGGATTTGAAACCTTTCCATTTCAATATGAACTACAAGTTTTATGTTCTCTCTAGTAACAGAGACCACGAAGTACACAGTATATTCTCCTGTTCCGATCAACTACAGATACCATCTATGACCTTGCATTCTACAAGGATACATTTTGCTCATAAATCATATTAGCTACAGTGTTAAAATGGAGAAATACAAAGTAAGACACTGGAAATTCATTCCCAAGCTCTTTAAAAATACCTAGTTTCTCTTCAGAATGTTTCAGTAGCCCTTTTTTTGTGAAGTCTATTCACAGTCACTTACCAGTCCAGCTTGGCCAAATAACAATTGTACAGCAGTTTTGCAGGCTCCTCGCCACGTGGAAGGGCAAACCTGATTTAGTACTTCAGTAACAGGAGAGTCATCCCGCGGTGTAAGTCCATTATGGCATCCAGCTTCCTTAATCAACTGCAGCATTGTGTGCTGAAAAAAAATAAAAACTTCATCATACTAAACACGTGATTCAAAAATGTTAACACCGAGGCTTCCATATGTATTTATCATTGTTCTACACATTTTTCAACCAACTATAATGTCTTTTACCTCTGAACAGTCTTGTGTAACTAGAAGAGCTCAACTGCACAGCAGAAATATGGAAGATCATCTCTGCTATTTGGAACACAATATTCCTCCGAAATAACAAACAGTATTTTTTGCTTATATTCTTGCAAGAGGGTTTAATCAACACTACAAAAAGCACTGCAAAGACAACCAAACAGCAGCATTTTGAGCTGCGGATTGTTTCAAGTCTTTCAAGAGCAAGGAACTGGGCTTATCTTAAAAAAAAAGTAAAAGTGCTGATTAAAATTGCCCAAATTACTTATGGACGGACACCTTTTCCATTCCTTGATACTGAAAACACAATTAACTTCTCCACGATTTTAAATTATTTTTTAAAAATTGAGTAAAGTTTGTAAGAAGACATTAAAAGGCACTTTGTTACAAAATATTTTTTCAAGTACATCCCTTCACACTAGGCTGGGCCAAGCTTATTTTGACACCTAAGAATATAAAAGCTCTGAGGTGCCTGGCTGGTGCATCTGTAAGGGCTCACTTTCCTCTGCACTTACCGATACCTCACCCATCTATTTTCAAAAAGTTACTAGAAGCTTCATCACCTTCTAGATTTCTGTGCTACTCTCAGATTGGACTGTATTTGCCCAGGTGGTTAAAATATTATCAGAAGCAGGCATGGACCTACAGTGTTATCAATATCTTGTTTCCACAGGAAGTCAGGCTAAAAACAGGCACTTTTAAATCAAGTTTGGCACTGAACTTCTACGACAATTGTTCTCTGAATTTTAAGGAGTTCTACTATTTTTCTCTTTTTTTCATACCCCCCCCCTTCACTCCTGTGGTCAGATTCAGGGTTATTACCGTTTTCAGCTTCAGGTTTTCTGCTGCAGACTCATTAAAGGATATTCCTTTCAGAAAATGCGATCCTATCTGAACAGGTACAGTGGGCAGTTCACACTGAATTGGCTGAGGTGGAGTCTGTCTCCTTCCTGTTTGCTGGGCTTCAGCTTCACTGCAACAGCCCTGAAATACAAAAGAACAGACCAATTAGAAGAATTAAGACATTAGAAATCCTAATATGAGTCCAATATTTTTTTTCTTTTAATAGTCATTTTCAAGGTGAGGAGGGATGAAAGAGAGAACAGGTTTAGCAGATCCTACCTGAAGACTTGCTTCAATAGCTTTTGGGTTCAAGTGGAAGCCAGCTTTCATTGCATATTCACAATGGCCTAAACTCTCCAAAGCCACTTTGTAAGCCTGACGTTAAACAAAAAGTTGAGACAGCACAGGCATGTCAGCAAGTAAGTACGCACGCAGTCACTGTGTCTGGATATATATATAAAAATTTGTTACATGGATGTACCCTACTCCCTTCTATGGCATACACATATTTATTACATAAGATTCTAATACTGTAATTCTCAAATACCGCATGGCTGCCTGTAGTACATATTTCTGCAGCAATATACTCCTTCCCTATTTCATTCCTTGGCCCGCTGACTGTACTACATGCACATGAAAGCAGCAGACTTTAAAAACCACCTGCAAAGCACTGTCAATTTTCATGTTTAGCTCTTTGAGCTGATGTTCAGGGATTGCCACACTCTGTGAGCAGAAAAGTTGCTGAACTTCAATTCCTGCCAAACATCCATCACAGCCTCTTTCTCGCAGTCGAGATGTGGCCTGTAATGCAAAATAAAAATCCAGGGTAAAGAGGTTCAACATTAAACTGGGTCAAGCTTAATTAAATTTTAAAAAAAGAGCAAAAAAAAAAACAACCAACAGAGTTTAAAACATTATAAAGGAGATGAGAAGCAGTACCTGGTAGAAAGTATCTGGAGGAGATTATTATAACTTAAAGCTCTACTGCTACTCTGAAAGTGCAAATCTCACATAATTTGTACAGCGCACAGGTGTTGGCTAGCAACTTAATTCGACATTGTTTGCTGTTACTATTTCAGGTCCCTCTCACAACTAAGGATCCTGTTACACAGGCCACATGATGACTGAGGTTACCAGAGTAGGACTTGTAACTTCCACATCAAGGGTATTACTTGCCACAGAAACAGAAGATACATTTAATCATGTGTACAAACACTCCTGTGTACGTGAGAAGCTAAATTTGATAAAATTGAGGGTGACTACTGTGGTGCAATTTAAGAAGCACCACACAAGACGAAGATCATCTTAGCACAGCAAGAGAATAGCTTTACGTATTACGATTTTGAAAAATAAGAAATACGAAAAGCCAAGTATCTAGTTTTAACTGTAAAATACTACACTACTGAGCAGGGTAAAACAAATAGAAATCTACTCTCAGCTGCATTTAAGGCCTCAGATATGGCTTACTTTTCAGTCTAGGAAGGAGTCTTGCTCTAAAGCAGGGTGTCCAAACTGGGGATTCTTGGTACTACAGCCAATGGTCAGACACATTGCTCACCTCATCAACACACACAAAATTACAGCATTTTCCAATGAATATCTTAAAAAGGAAAAATAGTTCTGAGGTACTGACAAAGTACCATCTTAAATTTTACTCTGAAAGAGCAGTGCATTCTCCTGCCAAAGAGGCTGATTTTATATGGAAATATAATGGATTGACTTCCACTCCCCAAAGTAAAAATTTTGAAAGATCTCAGTATTTCAAATCTCCCTTGTATCAAAATAACTTGTATATTAGTCTATCAGAGAGAGAACACGCGCAAGCGATTTACAGAGCACAGATTTTTCTTATGCTATCCTAAAACCCCACACATATACTTCAGATTAGTTACTTTAGTCAATCCTAAAAATTGAGACTGTTCTTCTATTGTTATTCCAGAAGTAGGGAGAATCTGTATTTTTCTCTTCTCCCTATGTACATTTGAAAAGGGATTTGATTACTGTAATGCTTGTATTGAACTCTATTTCGAAATACAGGTTTTATTAACAGAAGTAGCTGAAGTAGGCTGTTAAGAAGGTAAAAGACAAAGTTAAGGTCCCAGATTCTGCAAACCTAAGTTTAATTTTAACCACATTTTAAACAAAATTGACAGCAATTGCAGGGCATTTCTAGGAATTGTAATAGAGTTTTAAGGAACCAAGTATATTAAACATAAAATTAACTATTTTTATGCAAAAGGAGTAAAGCTATACCAGAATTAGACCTGTTAGGGTTATCTGTAATAAACCTACAGCACTCCTAAATCCTTGTTTTATCCAGTGAAATAAATTTACGCTGCAGTAAAAGTTACAAATAATTCCTCTGCATTCATAGTTCTAAAGGAAACTTGTTTGCTTTCATATACCTCAGAGATGTTAGCTGATAAATGGAAACCTTGACAAGATTTCCAGTCAAGATGATTAATGCACCTGTGTGGGCTGCCAAATTAAGACTTCAAAAGCATATGTTCCAAGTTACTTGAATTTAAGGAAACCGTGCACTCAATGTCTGAATCCATTTTGATCTATCAGTCTGCAGACTTCAATAGTGCAAGGGAAAGCAGAAAAGCTCTTAAAACTCATTTTCTTTGTAAAGTACTTTCTTCAGCAGGAAAAGTAAGTAAGGATTCTACAGATGGCTAGTGTTTGTGAAAATACAAGTCCAGAGAGCAGTACATTTAAGTAATATGATTATCATTTCAACAACTGATGGATCAAGCAACACCAAGCTTAATGGCATGAAGACAAGTGTTACAAGTTACCATAAAGATTTTAAAGTATAAAATAGAATCCATGCTCAAAATTTAAGAAATAGACATTATCTAAATTATTTTTCATCAAGATTTCGCTCTGTTTTTGCAAAGACTTTTTGTATGGTGTTTTATTTAAATGCCCTCTGTCTGCCAAACCACATTTGAATATTGTTAAATTATTACTAATGACAAAAAGCTGTTTCCACTTGTTTGCACACTCCTTACGTACAATCACATAAAGAAAACTTTACACAGGGCAAAGACAGTATAATCACTATATAGGTAAAACAAGTTTTAGCATCCGAAACTAAGTGCACCATGTTCCCCCCTTCAGATGCAGCATGTCTTTAAAATCAGAGATTTTTCTTCCTTTATTAGGGCATTCAGCCTAAATTTAGGTTTCACTAAATGTAACTGCTTTTTCACTAAATAGAATGTCACTACAGCAAGACCTCCATACCTCTGCTGCTCCTCTCCATGATCTTATTGCATCTTCTAGCTCATTTGTGGGGCTTAAATTTGAGGCTCCAGCCCCACTAACATTCTTTCTCTCCTGAGCTACAGCTTCAGCAAAGCAAGAGTGTGCCACCGGCTGGACTTTCTGCAAAGCTTGTGACAGGAACTGGAAGTGGACCTGCATCACCGTCAAGAAACATCGCCCAAGTACCTGTGGGAGAAGAAACACACCAGTTTCAAGCAAATAAATTTCATGGAAGTTTCCCTTCTTCCTTTTTGTTCACTGTTTGAGGTAAGAAACTAAGTTAAACAGAGATCTTTTTTAATTAAAGTAACACTTCAGATGATAAGTAACACATGATATTTAAGAATTTACTTAAAAAGGTGAACAGTGAGTGAGCATTGGTTTCTATGAATTAAGGGGAGATCAGACCGATCCCAAGTCATTTTTACTTCTGCACTCAAGTTACGGTTATTTGAAGAATGAAAACCTTGTTAAGTTACTTAGCAATATCAAGTACATGAAACAAAAATGCGAATGGAGTAGCACATTCTCACAAGGGCAAAGTCAACAGCAAAACCCACTTGCACACAGACCTAGCTGAATTTATGCTAAAAAACCCAAAACAAACAAATCTGAGTAATTTTAAAATATTATCATAAAATCTGAAGAGTTCAATCCAGCAGTCTATCTTCCAAGCAGAGCAATAACCGGTAATAAGCATGAAAAACATTTTGCCACATAACACAGCAGCAACACAGTGCCATTTTTAGAATGTAATAGTGACTGCAGAATGCATGCACAAAGTTGCAGCCCTGTCACTTGCATTGTCTGACAGGAACTGCTAACGCTGGCACAAATCTCTTCAGAATATTTCACTGAAATGGGTCATGTAATACTCACTCGGAAAGCCTGAGGAAAAGGCAGGGAAGCAAAGAGCTGCTGGTCCCTCCCCGTACTCACTGGGCTGAGGGCAGCACCAGCATCATGCTGGGGAAGGGGTGCCTACCTCTGCCAGCCAGAGCTGGGCTCCACGTCCTGGACCTCTGTCCCCTGCATGTTTCCATCCCCCATTCACCTCCCTCTCTCACAGCAATGCGAATGAGAATTATGACCACAGACAGACATATGCCTCACTACAAGCAAAACAAAACAGGTCACAAACTCCGGATTTAGGCACAGCCATCACATGTGGAAGAACAGACAGGAGTGCAACCACCCAGAAGGACAACCTGGAGAGCACAGCAGCACAAACAGGAGTGCTCCGTCTACCTTCAGGGCCATGCTCTCCGACTCAGACAAAAGCTTACAACAAAGCATAACCAGAACGCAGCAAAGCAGCAAGTATTTTCCAAATTACTGTAGAAAGTATTTAAAAGCTATTCAAAGCATTTTGTTTCTTTTATGGAGTTTGTCACACAAAGCGGTTTAAAAAGTATATTTGACTTTGATTTATTAAAAAAGACTCAACTTGAATTCCATTTTAGGAATAATTCATAAGATACACAGATAATGTATAATGCCATCATGCCTTGGAGCAAATAAATCATCTGGCTTATTTTCAACTACATTCTTCTGGAATAAAAATATTCAGACATAGTGATCTAACTGGCAAGACTATAGTATCACAAACAGTTATATGCATTAACTATCTACTTCAGAAGAACCAGTGGTGGCAATGCTTTTTTCCATTGCATCCGGACTCCTTTTGACATTCCATTCTGGTTCAATCACTTCCCTTCTTTGTACAAGGCATAAAATTAAACATTTTTGGTACTTCGACTGACCTCTGAAAGTGGAGTTTGCCTTATTAAAAAAGAAGTCAGCAAACGATAAAATGAATAACACTCCAACTTTCCTGGCTACAAGATTAGAAAGATTTATTAAAAAACTGCGGGAAATGGCAACTTGTGATCTGAATATTTCTTTGTACGAAGAATGCAGTTCTCAGGGGAAGAAGAAACTAGGACTCATTAGGAATTTCAAGCCGATTAAGTTTCAAAGAATATTTAAGGTACAGAGGTTGAAGTTTCCCCTGCCTGGGAATAGTGCTCAAAATAAACAAATGATTTAGTCTTTAAGTGGCAGCACACAACATTCCTAGTATAATTTACAATGTTAAACAGTAAAGATAAATAGTAACATCTGCTTTACTGAACTTCTATTTTGTTTGAAAAATAATCTATTTCAGTCTTCCTCAGAAATGGGTAAGGATGGTTTTAGCTGCTTAAATAAAATCCAAGTGGTAGAGGATTTTTGCACTGTTAAACACTCACTGCAGATGCCAAACTCTCTTTACTTTAAAGTTCACTTCTTGAGGGTTTTCTTTCAAAGAGCTGAAACTCTGACTTAACTGTGGGAAAGAAATACGACCGCCACCAGTTTAACAAATACAGCCAGGGATGGCCAGCAGTTACTGAAGTGTGTAAAGCAATATACTGAACCTGTGTTGCAAAATCTGCAGAACAGTATTAGCATACGGATGTGTTTTTTCCTCTCACAGAGACAGCACCATCTCTTTTTCGAGCTTTTTTCTCCCTACTTTCCCCTGCAGAAGTGTTTGACTCTCCTGCTTTAGAGCATACTAAGAATAAACTAAAACCTAGAGACCATGTAGTAATCGAAGATGAACTGGAATCATCACAAGTCTCAACCAGTAAGTTTTTCTTGGTAGTGGTGGTGTTTTCTTAAATCATTTCTTAGAATCATTTATATTGCATATACAATGAGGTCTTCAGCTTGCAGACTTTTTGTCCCAAGATACGCATCTCTAGCGCCTTCACTTTCCTAACCCATTACCAGGTAGGACAGCTATCTAGCTCAGCAGCTGAATAACCTTACCTAAATGAATCTGTGTTTCTGTTTAGGTAGTTGGAAGCAATGGGACTCTTTGGGGAGGTCTCTTCAGACTTCCTTGCCTCTGAAACAGGTGACGAGTTTAATCAAACTAGTTACATACAAACAGGAGCGTCAGGGGGAGATGCAGCATTACATTACTCTGTTCCATATTATCCTCCTAATGCAGGCACACAATCAATTTTGGAATATTTTGCTGGACAAGGAGCACACATAAAGTTTCCAGATTTCATTGCTAAATAGTGATGCCATGCCAATCCCCTGGCAAGCAGATCTTACACAACAGATTCTTCAAAACAGAACATTACCTACTAATAAAGTTAGCAAATAACCAGTTTCAGTTTTTCAATGACACAAATGCTGACCTGCTGTTCCAAGTACCATTTTAGGTACTAAATTTCTTTTTTTTTTTTTTCTCTTTTTCTTTTTTTGTCTATTTCCCTAAACAAACAAACACTCAAAAAACCAAAGCACCGCAACACACTTATTCAGCGGTTTCCTACTACCCCCATTTCCCTTAACACAGTTTTTAATGGCTTTGGTAACGATAAGCCCTGTACACAACCTGTCTACCCACTGAAGAGACCAGATTAAAATAGCAATATAATGAAGTTAACAATGAGGTATGATTTAAACTGGTGTACCAGATTATGAGAGAACACTCTTTCCCAGGTATTACTGAAAGTGGGAAGAATATTATTCATTTGTACTGTGTAGCAATGCCCTGCAGTTTGGAAGAGTGATCTCACAACCAGAACACCTCCACAGGAAGACACCATCCTGCTCACTGGAAAAGAGTTATCTACAAGATAAACTAGATGCCAGCAAACTTGCACCTTTACATCTACAGTATTGTGGGACATGGGCAACCTAACAGGCTCGTTTCGGCTAACAGTCAACCTAAAAGCCCAGCAACAATAATCTGATATTGACAGCTACTAAAATGCTAACTATAATTTACTAAAAAAGCATTTAAGTGTTAAGCATTTTAAAAATAAAAAAGCAGCTATTAAAATGTAACATAAAACATTTCTAAAGACAATGCTAGCAGATCTGAGAGCAGACCATGAGATTATAGACTAAGAGAAGGGTACAATGGCATTCCAGCAAGCCATAGCATTTTCTACTGATTTGAAGCAGCTTTTTGCTACTAACAGTTCTTCAACTCAGGAAAGTCTGAAGCCAATCCCCACAAATCACAGGAAAGAATAATTTAAAAAAAATATTTAAATTGGGCTTTACCATGTTTGTTAAGGAAAGCCCACATTTTATATTTACTCAGACATTTTTGTTCCACAAGCTTCTTGTTCAAAAATCTTCAGTTATTTGATACACATAAAAGCAAAAAATTATCTCCATTTAATAAAAAATGAGGCATCCAAGTAAATATCCTGTGCCCATTCATGCTTCCCTTTTGTTTAGGAAGGCAACACATACATCTCTGTCACTACTACCACTTTAAAGACAATATATGAGTTCTGTGTAACTAAAACAAGATTCACTCTTTGTATTTTGCAGTACTGAGGCTGCTGCAAAGCTTGACAGAAAATGAGGAAATATACAAACTTTTTTCCACATTTAATTTCACACACACACAAACACACAGGATTTCCTTTCATGCTTTTACTAACAGAAGTATAGTTTTACTGCATTCTTCCAGCTCACAAAACTTTAACAACAGATCTGAAAAATTTAACATAAAAAACTCCCCTGATTTCCAAGCTGTTACTCACCCATACAGGCACATAACACTGGAGAATTCAAAGGTTTTTAAAAGGGGAAAAGAAAAGGCAGAAAATAAAAATCAGTATTTGCATTTCTGAAATTAAGAAACCTTTGAAATTAAGAAACCTTGGGAAACTCTGTCACCAACACTTTGACCAGGAGAAGTCACCTTTTCTTATACATCCTGGCAGACACGAACTGTGAACTAGCAAGCTTTGCTCTGCTAAAAAAAAATATATTAAAAGCCTCATCCACTGCTGCCACAGTCCAGGTTGGGTTGCACAACATTTTTTAGTCCAAATCCAAGTCAGTGTATGTTCATCAGAACTTGATGTTTTCTCAATACTGCCGTTCCTGTGGGCTAGAGCCCACTACACTAGAGGAAAATGTGTGGCACCACAGAAAAGCTATAGCTCTCTGCTAAATTTCTAAAGCCACCTGCTCTGCTCAAATTTCTCATTCTTCCTCAAAACATACAGCTTTTGTCAAGGAAGGCTTATGAAAAGTATGTTTTCCTTAGCTGGGCTCATGCATAGAAAAAGCCTCATTCTCATGTCCTTCTTGCGAATTTGGGATTCTGTCCTCCCACCCCATCAATGAATTACAACTCGCCTCCCACTACTTTCATAATACCAGGTTCATCCCTCAAATAAGAGGCTCTGGAGTACCTATTCACAGGATATTCCCGAGCTGCCACTCAAACATTCAACCATCTCTCAATTCTTTCTCAGAGTTTTACAGTTCTTTCAGTCATCTACTAGAGAAGCTGCAAAAGCAACTTCAAATATTACTGTATTTTCCCCCTTATATTTTCCAAGGAAACAATTACACTGTCTCTCACACTCTTTTCCCCTGGCTTCCCTGGTCAGCAAACTCTGATGAAGTCAAGCAAGCCCTTTATATTTACCTGATTCTATTGTGAATTTTTTAATCCTGCTGGTAGTTTTACAAAATGTTAACTTTTCTATAGATCAGGGGGGGAAAACACAAACCACACTAAAGTTTCAGAATAAATAGCCCAGTCTTCAAATCACAGGAAAGCAGAGTAGGAGAGGGTATCAAAAGGTCATCCTACTGTCCCAAGCAAGGAGCAATTTCACCTGGGTCAGTTTTGCTAGATGCAGGTTTAACCTGTTCTGTAAGTTCTGCATGATGGAGGCTTCCTACGCTTTGTAGCAACCCGTGTCAGTGCTTCACTAACATTACAAAGTATTTCCACAGCATCTAATATGAATCTTCCCTTCCGAAATTTAAGTTCATTACTTCTTGCTCCACCTTGCACGGACATGAAGAACAGAACACTGCCATGTCTTCTGGCAGCTTCTTACATACCTGGACAATTCTGATTTTCCTTCTTAGTCTTCTTTTCCGTAGAGTCAGTCTTTTCCATTTGTCCTCTGAAGTCCTATTTCCTGCATATCTGATTACTCTTGCTACTGTCCTCTGGTGTCTCTCCAGTTGCTCACTATTTGTCTTAAGAGCAACAGCAGTGGTGCGTGGCTGCATTGTTGTAATTAAGGCCATAATAACCAGCGAAGAGTTGAATGCTTATTTCATGGTTCTTGCAGGTTATAGTCACGTTAAATACATGACAACTGCCTCTCTGCACAACAGCAACAACACTGATTTATTATTTGCAACTGCACAACACTGACTCCTACTCAACACACAACTACCACAAGCCCTAGAACTGTTCCAGAACTGCTACCTGGTGGGCTCCACTTGGGAGGCTGAAAACTTCTATCGAAATATTGTAACATTCTGTTTTCCCCTCTGAATTCCATCCCAACTGGAAAACTCATTTGTTCAATTCAAGATTATTTTTATATCAGCAGGTCTTCCATCCTACTTATACCACGTACTTTCAAGTCACCTACAAACAAATATATTCTCTGTACTGAACTCTGCCAAGGTCTGTTTCATCAGTGAGCAACTGATGACCATTTCCTGGGCACAATCACCCAACTATCTTGCCCATATATTAAGTCATCTAAACCATGCTCCCCGCTGACTTCTAAAACAACCATGTGAGCCAGTGTCAAATCCTTAATTTTTTGCTCATTCTTAAGCAAAAGCAAAATGCAATACCTGTCACACTACACAAAAAGATCCCATAAATCTTGCGGATTTACTTTTTAAAGCCATGTGTAAGATGCAGTTTTAATTAGGGAAAAATATAAGAAAAGTACAATGACAAGTAGTCAATTTCCACAAGATATGCCTAAAAAGAAAACCAAACAATCCAGCTGTTTTGCCTGCATTCTCTTTACATTTGTTCCTACCACCGAGCTGCCTGCTGAAGAGAGCACTGCAGTTGCACACAGAGCTCAGGAACAAGGGTTAAGTCTATACAGGTCAAGCAGGGACCAAAGCCAGTTTCTCTACCTTTGCTTTAAGCTGGGCTGGTAGGACACGCAGTCAACTTATGCAAACAGTGCTTTTGCTTTTGCTCAAGAACTCCACTCACTGCTGAAGCAGCACTCTCCCCACACTGTGGGGCCAGGTATGAATTACCACCTAGAATTGCTTGACTAGTTCAAAGTCCACAAAAAAAAAACCACCTTGAAGACACGCAGTGCTTCATACATTTTTGCTTTTTTAAATTAAATAAGTCAGCACAGGTATAATGAAGGTCTTCAACTGCATGAATTCACACTGATTTTTAAATTACAAAAACATTTTTTCCCCCTACAGCCTTAGCTAAACATAGTGATGTTATTAGACTGTTTTCAAAAATACTAGTTTACAGAAGACATTTATAATAAATACATAGCCAACCTTACTTCATTCTATACTAAGTATACAACACTGAAAACTGTCAGTCATATTTCTCATTACAATTATGTACTACAAATAGCATTCTACTTAACTGCTTCATCTCTAAGCTGTGTAGTTATAGAAAGCAGATAATGTTCAATAAGCATGTGTATATAACTTTCATCCTTAAAGTTACCTGAAATCTAAATCAAAAGTAAGAGAACTCAAAAATAAGTTTTACACTCAGGATGGAGATCTGTAGGAATAACTTTGCAAGGATTGCTGTAAAGAATATGTCAAAACATGAGGAACTACTTAAAACACCAGGGATTCACATGCAACTATCACTTAACGCTGCCTGTTACATAATTAAGACATTTACAACAGGAGAAATACGGAGCCAGGCAAGATGAGAGTTGGGGATTCTCAACTTCAACAACATCTGAATTCTGACTGCTGTGCACTTGCTGCCAGCATATGGAAATTAAAGCAAAATCATGACAAATTTTTACAGCACAAATCTCCCAAGCTAGCGTGGTATTTTCCTTTTGATCACAACAGCTCAAAACCACAAAAATGTTCTGCAGAGTGATAAAACAATTTTACACAAATTCTGATTATTAGTCAATTAACATGCAGTTTTACACTGATGACAATGTGCTGCTCCCAAGTGCTCAGGTTTCCCCTCAGAATGGATAATACTAAGGCAAGTATAGGTTAATTTAGAATATGACAGCTTAGTATCATTAGAAATCATTAGCTAACATAAACCAGAAAATTGTTTATTTAGTTGGTTTGGAGGAGGTGTTGGGGTTTTTGTTGTTGTTGTTTTGCATTATTGCTGTTGTACTGGGTTTGCGTGGCAAGGCTGTGGTGGCGGGGGCTACAGGGGGAGCTTCTGTGAGAAGCTGCCAGCAGCTTCCCCCGTGCCCGATGGAGCCAATGCCAGCCGGCTCCCAGCCAGACCCGCTGCTGGCCAAGGCCGAGCCCGGCAGCAACGCTGGCAGCGCCTCCGGGATAACGGATTTAAAAAGGGGGAAAGTTCCTGCGCAAGAGCCGCTGCAGCGGGAGAGGGGAGGGAGCCCGTGTGGGAGCAACAGCCCCGCAGCCCCCCAGGCCAGGGCAGGAGGGGGCC
>JAVJGI010000036.1:12290798-12302842 GCA_035590275.1 Ibycter americanus
GAAGCCCCCGGCGAGGCAGGCTGTGCCCCCAGCCCCTGGGGGGTAACGGGGAGCAGACCCCCACCCGCAGCCCCTGGGACCCCACGCCAGGGCAGGGGCGTGTGACCCATGGGCAGCCTGGCTGGAGCAGGGTTGCTGGCAGGACTTGTGACCCTGTGGAAGGGACCCACCCTGGAGCAGTGTGTGCCTGAGGGACACTACACCGCCTGGGAGGGACCCACGCTGGGGCTGGGATAGAGTGTGAGGAGGAAGGAGCGGCAGAGACAGCGTGTGGTAAGCTGACCATAACCCCCATTCCAGTCCCCCTGTGCCTCTCAGGCGGAGTAGGTAGAAAAATCAGGAGCAAAGTTAAGCACAGGAAGAAGGGAGGGGTGGGGGGGAGGTGTTTTTTTTTCCCCCCAATTTGAATGGTAATAAATTGAACTAATTTCCCCAAGTTGAGTCTGTTTTGCCCTTGACAATATTTGGTGAGTGACCTCCCTGTCTTTATCTCGACCCGCGAGCCTTTCCTTGTATTTTCTCTGCCCTGTCTGGTTGAGGAGGGCAGTGATCAGAGCAGCTTTGGTGGGCACCTGGCATCCAGCCAAGGTCAAACCATCATGGTTATTTTCAAACTAAGCACAGTTTCCCCAAAGAAGAAAGAGGTCGTTGGATTGCAAAGTTGTAAGTTTAAACCATATAGAAGATTACCATTTAGAATTACATAGGTAGTACAATTGAATTGTAACTCACCTTTAAATAAGAGTACAAGTTCTTAAACAGAAATACCTACTAAATATCTAATTCAATGAAGTTGGAAGTCAGGCATGGCAAATTACTTCGTACTTTCAATAAGAAAACATATGAAATCAAGAGTTTTTACCAGCATTGCCCACAAATACAAAGCAAGGCAGAGAGAACTTTTGGTGTAGAAGTGATTTTGAAGAGAAGTCAAATTAAGGAATGATACAAATTCACATGCAATACAGTATCCCCCAAGGTAACTTACCTCAATGTCTTGTAGGCTGAACTCTTTTTGATCTTTAAAGTTTGCAGCTCCTGCACTCAGTTCCATCAGCATTTTTGCTATTTCTGGTTTTATTGCTGCTGTGAGTCGACTCGCTGCTTCCATGACATGTTCCTGCACGTCTTTCAGTTGCATAGCTGCCTTAGAATAGTGTGAGTTCCTAAATACACTGCTGAAAAGGTCTGTAAGGAAAGTGCTTGTACGGCAAAACACATTGAGTGCATCCAGATATTTGGAGATTCCCTGCTGGATGTCTGCGATCGGAGTAGTATGGGACACAGGGTGGTTACAGCTGCCTGCAGCAGCTGAGGAGACCAAAGGGGATGCTGGGGTCGTAGATGCCAGCGGTGCGCTCAGGGTCCTGCCTAGCTCAGGCATTTGATACTGCTGGTGTTGCTGCACTTTTTGCTTGGACCCGCCAAGCAAAAAGCGCCGCTTATAGTCCATTTTGCTTTCTTGTGCACTACAGCAATACATAAGTGAGTGCTTGTCCAAAGATTCCTTGAATTAACAATCACTTGTCAAATTCCTTCTTCAAATATATAGTTATGTACAGTAACAGTGGAGTACTGTGTACATAGGTTTCACAAAAGGCATTTCAAAAAGGCAAGCGTCTGTATAATCTGTATCAGCAGTGAGAAAGGCAGCAGATTTGCTGACTTCGTATTTCAGTGTTCAGTGCAGCCCTGCTGCAGTTATAAACTGTACTCAAAAAGCAAGCTGAAGTATCTTAATAATGCTCTCTCTCTTGTTTGGTGTTCCACTCTGCACACAGAAAAGCAACACTGGAGCAGAGAAGTTATCACCTACGATTTCTTCACGAGCATATTATTGTCACTTGCTGTTAAGTCTACAAAAGTTATTTTTGTCAATGCAAATAATAGTTTTAGAAGCAATACCTTAATACAACTTTCCCGTTAGTAATATCAGGAAAAGTGGAGCAAACCACCGATCAACAGCGATTATAAAAGCAGTGCAGAGGCTCCTTCCTTGAAAAAGCAAATCCTTACGTCAGCAGATCAAGTATCTTCAAATGTCTTGACAGATCCAGTCTGCCAAATTAGTTTACTTGTAGTGTCTCTTCTTAATACTGGAGGAGGGGGGAGGGGGGGGAAATCTGGACTCTGTTTACAGAAGACTTTGCAAGTATAAGCTATTAAAAATTAGAGTGTTTATTATTGCAAGCCTTCTTCCCCTTTCCTTGTTTGTTGAGGTAGTTGTTTCCGTTGTAACATTAAGAAGTGGTGCTTCCAGACTGCATTTGCCCTCAATTGTAGACTCAGAACAAAAATGCACAAATGTATTTGTAAGGCCTCTAGGTCATTTCCTGTGAAGGGGAAAAAAAAAAAAAAAAAAGAAGTTTAAAATGTTATGGAACATGGAGAAGGTTTGAGATTTTAACTCCTGCAGTGTCCTGGTATACTTCTCTAGGCATATGTTGTCAACAATGCACAAGATCAAAAGGGAGAGAGAATTGCACCGACATTTTAAAAGGCAGTTACAAGTTGGTGTCATCCTGTTGCTAAACTCAACTCTGCTGAATATTTTCCTATTATTTCTCCCATTCTAGACTGTCAAACTTAAGACTGTAGTTAATACCCAGTGCAACCCTTACACAGTTAAGAACAGTGGAAGGCTATTAATGCAGAGTTCAGGGGGAGTTAATCACATTTTCTAACCTCATCCTTTTTAAATAATTTAAGAATTAAGTCAATGAAACCTTTTTTCATGCACTATAATTTATAGCAGAAAACTGAGACTCCCATTCATTTTAATGATTTACTAAATCAACGATACAGGTCCTTGGGTTTTTTTTCAGTACAACGGCAGACCAATCTGTCCATAACCTAACTGAGTTTAGCTGAAAAATACACCATACACATCCCATTGCAGATGACAGACAGCATCTATCACATGCAAGGAATTATATGAGGCAGAATTGTCTAATGTTGGCCTAAATAACACTCTCACCAGACATGAAAGTAAGGAGGAAATACAGCTTCTAGTACTGCCCTGCTCCTACTAGCAAACTGGTGCAACTGGAGAGCCAAGAGTGCTTTCTTGAAGGCATTTGTAGGAAGGTGAACAGAGTGTGAGCAGTGAAAAAGGGTCAGTTTGCAGCAGGATACGTTGACGGCCAGGCTGGAGAAACTGGAGTTTCAAAGGTTTTTTCCAACCTAAATGATCCTATGATTCTGGAAAAGGGCATGAAGATTTTTAAGCCCTTACCCTTAGCCAAACACAGCTCTTAACTGGAAAGGAGGGCTTGGCATCTCATGATCATCTTTGCAAGTTGGAGTCATATATCCATACAATGGTCACAGTTATCCTAGGAGCTCGTTTACATATCTTTACGTACACCTGCGTGTGACAAAATATTTTGATTTTTTTTAATGCACTATGAATTTACAGCTTGCTAATTAATCCCACCTCAATCATCTTCCTGTCTTCTGTGCCAGAGTCAGAACTGCATTGACTTAATTACCTCTTATCCCACCAGTGGGGTTAGGGTGAGAAACCCCATACTAACGTCCTGAACAGGTAACTTTCTACAGTGTTCCCTGCTCTGAGACAGAAACGTTCTATTTCTTGAGACTGCAAAAGACACCAATTAATAATGTCAGGACATTATCAGAAGGAAAGTACAACGTGGAGAAAATTTGTTCATTCACTTTATCTAGTCCTAGTAGCTATTAGTCACACGTTAGGCTACTCTCTCCCTCTCCTACACATGCACATAACTTGATCTCATCAAATAGGGACATTCTTTTTCTTACTGCAGCAACTGCAATGTACAAGGCTAATATCAAACAATAATTCATAATAGGACTTTTTTCCCTAAGCACTTAAAAGAATAATCCAGATGTAAAAGGAAGGAGCCCTTTAATTCAACAACACAGTGTTCCTTTAGCTGTTATACTTGAGATATGAAACCTGTACTAATATTGTCAAAATGGTTGGAGAATACAGATTTTACCTTCAGTCAAAATTTCTTATTCCCACCTGTCCGAACAAACAGGGTATCAATTCATTCACATAATGTTTTTTGACACATATGTATGATACAAAAATCTCACAGATAAAGAAACAGGCAAGACAAAACAATATGTAGAGCCAGATAGTCTCACACCCACTAAAACAACAGACACAAAAGTTGTTCAGGAAGTCATTGCTGCAGAGGGTTCTACTTCTGAGATCTAGAGCAAATATTCATAGCTATTTCCACTTTTTAAAACATGATAAAAAGATGAAACACAACAGAAATTTCCATACACATTTCAGCACCCCTTAAAATACTCTAAGTCAATTTCTTTCCTAACTATACTTCTTTCAACATTCACACTGAATGCATGAAAATGCAATAAACCCATTAAAAATTGAATTTTCTGGGAAGTCTTAATATCATACACATAGCTGAAAATGTTTTTCGCCTTGCTTTACAAGCTATGATGCCTTACAGTGGAAAGCATGATTAAATTGGTTTTCTTGATTGCATAAAAATGTAGATGGAACAAAAGAGTTGGTCAATTTATATGCATTGTATAAGTAAATTGGTGATTATTTTCCCTAAGTAGACATGAATTTCACATTGCAGAGGAACTTAAGAAATGCTTATGAAACATCTAAATGTTAATTAACACCGAAAGTAGAAAAAGCTAAGAAGGGGTTTTCAAGCTATGCAGTACTGAGTTGGAGAAGCATATTAGAGATGCACTGTATGCACTGTATACAATTTGGTGGTTCTCATTACACACTGAGCCTTTCAGGATCAAGCTAAGACACTGAACTCACCATCTGAAACTGCCTGGTATTTAGTCAATATATAAAACTGCTACATCCTAAAAGAACATAAATGCAATGAGTAGGGGGAAGGAAAAAAAAAAAAAAAGAAAAAAAGATGTTTTCATATTTTCTACAGGTATAAACAAATATGAGAAATCATTGCGGTCTACTTCTAGACAATTTCATAGTCAAAGCTGCAGGTATTTATTCAACATTCAGCTTACGACTACTTGACAACTTCAACATTCCCTTGTAATAAAATTAGCACAAAAGCTTAAAGAGGACAGCTTATATCTTCAGCATCTAAAGAGATATTTATTTAGAGAAAGGAAAGCTACAGTTTTCAACACTTCTCAACACTAGGCATGCAGGCAAATGCTACATGTCTTATACTTTCTATAATGAGATCTCCAACATGCTGTGTACAAAATAGTCTTCCTTTTCCATCTTTTCCTGAAAAACTCAAGTGGAGAACATTCCCACACTCTCCTCTCTCTTCCCCAATGCTATGATTCCCCCACTGCTCTTGGTGCATGGACTAATCTGAGGGCTCCATATTGTAACTATATGAACTCTATGCCAAACCTAAATCTTGCCATATGAGAGGGAAAATAAATAAATCAAAGTGGCTCATTCTAGTGATACAAGAACAGCATGTTACCAATCCAAAATATAAATATCAAGCTTGTACTTCATTTTGCAGAAAACAAAAGTATTCACAGAAATCAAGTGTAGAAAATATCAAAAAAGTTAACATGCCACAAATAAATTTTATTCCTTCCTTTATGTAATCAAGACCAAAACAGTGTTCTTCCTATACTATTAGACATTATAAATAGAACTAATATATAGCTTAAAAACCAAGCTCCATACTGAACACTATGCTGCTGAAAGCTGCAAAACACTACTTGAAAAAGCTCACCACATTGTTTATGTTCTCGCTTCAAGAAATTAATGCTATAGTTAAGGAACTGCTACTAGTTTGAACTGTTTGAACTTCCACAGAGAATCAAGCAGATATCTAAATGAGCTGCTCTAAAAATGGCATAGAGGAAACAGAAATTGCATGAAAATGACTGCTTATGCAAATCAAGTTCACTATTCTTTTTCTAAATGCAACATCCACAACTTTTTGCTTAGATACTTCCTAGAAAATTGAAAGTATTTCCTCCATATTCACTGACTGTAAGAGACAACAGGGAAGACTTTCAACAAATGGAATCTGGCACCTCCCAGTTTCTGTTTTGGGTCAGCAACAAGCAGTCTAATCCCCTATCCATTCTGTTTGGGATCGCCCTCCTAGAAGAGGCGGCAACTTTTTCCCTGAATCAACACAGGAAATTGAGCAGAGGAAGTAGTAAGTAAAACGTCCAAGTCTTTCACTAGTTGGTTTAGTTACACAATTACCCATACTATCAACTTCCCTTCAGACAACTGCATTTACCATCCACATGAATGCTTTGCGGGCCATCCTGGTTAAAAACTTTTTGATCAAAGAATGATTTTTCATGCTTTAAAAAAAGTTCTGATTTCAGTTTTCAAAATTGCTTGCAAAGATGTTCTTTACAAATTCTACTGTCCTTTCAGTGAATGTGCAACATAACATATACAAGTAATATAATCCAAAATACTTGAGCTAAACTTTTTGGAAGTAACACTTCCAGATATTGTACATTGGCTTTAATTTTACGAGATAAGATTCCGAATCTCAGGATGAACAAGCACCATTCACGTTAAACAATGAAATATGAAAGCAACTAATTCAATTATTGTTCCAAAAAAAGTAGCTCCAAAAGAAACAACCCAGAACAGTGAGATTGCTTACCAGGGAAAAGCCTGAACAAACAAAGCCTACAGCAAGGCCAAAAGGCCAGCCAGCTGCTAGAGCCAAGGGCCTCCTGTCAAGAACACACCAATTCCCTCTCATGTTTAGTCACACAAAGCTTGTGCAAATCCAAAAGTTACTCGGCTATGAAAGGCATCATTCCACCTTTAAGTTCTGCTGTCACTAATGTGTACATCAGATCCATCAGCTGGCCAGGCCACCCAAAGTCCAAATGTGGATACCTTAGAAAAAAAATTCAAATATCCCAAATGGTCTTCGACACTTGAGCAGCAAACTGGGAGCAGAACGGTAGGGAAAGCTCACACGCCATTTCCTGAACACCAGTCTTCCACCGGCTGGCTCAGAGCGAAAAAAGTTACCAGTCAAGGCCCAAGCAACATCAATTTGTGTATCGGCACCTCGCAACACAACTACAAACATCCCGACCAAGGGAACCCAGCAGCCTCAGGCAGGGACCCCCCGCTGAGCGCGACACCCAGCCCAGAGCCAAAGCCAAGCGCACGGCATATCACAAGACTGGCTCCGCTGCTCTGCTCCCCCAGAGCACACACTGGAGAGGGCGACGGCAGGGAGGCGACAGCAAGGACGGAAGAGACAACAGCAAGGGATTCTGGAGAAGAGAGCACTGAGAGTCCCAGCTATGAAAAGGTTTCAAACCAGTAGTCTACACTAAAGCACAGGCACAGTACTTAAACAGGAGAAATGGAAAGTCAGTCCTGGATAGGGGCCTTGTAAAGCAGACCATACCAGCACGCTCAAGGCACAAATGAACGATACCAGATGCTCATCCACAGGGGAGAACCACAGGCTGTGTGCAGCGTAAGGGGTTAGTTCTTGCTTCTCCTTTTAGACAGGCTACTAACTGTAGGTAAGAACACCAGTGAGCTAAGACAGATGGTGGAAATTCTTTCCTCCAAATAAACTTTCAGGATCCTCATAAATAAACAGGTTAAGAAAAACAGTCAAGTAGTCCCAACTACTTTTGGAGCAGGATTTTAAGACAGACATGAATATAGTATTCTACAGATTTTTAACTCTTGAGTTGATTCATTTTACACTATCCCAAACTAAAAATGGGATACCTATTTTATTTATACCTACAGCTATACAGTGTGTTCAGCATTCACAAAACATATCCATTCAAAAATACAAGAAATTGGAAACCACATACCAGAGATTCTATATAAAGAATATTAGAATTTCAGTCAAAAGTCTCATGAGAAATTAAATTCTGATTTCAACTACATCATCTCCACTACTCTCAATTAACACATCTATCTATTAATGTTAGAATTGCCATAAGAATGACAACTATATAATATATTCAAGCTACCCATAAAGAGGAAATGCATAGAATGGGGGTGGGGCTTTACAAATTTGTTTTCTATTTTAAATACTGTCTTGGACATAAAACTTTTCAGAATAATACAAGAGCTGAAACTATGTTTTGAAAGTTAAAACTTTTCAGTCAACAAGAAAAGCCATCTCCAAGTAATGCTGACTGGCAGAAAATATGCATTAATCTCTGACACCAACTATTTTGCACCTGCAATTTCTTACCAACACATCATAAATACTTAAAGCATGCAAATGCTTTTATAGGGGTTGACAAGTATCATTATCTTCAGCAGCAGAGCAAACGAGGCTGACAGTTTCTCAGGCCTCACTCCACGCAGCTGTCAGGATGCAGGCACACGATGAAATCCCCAGCAGCCCGCAAGCGCCCGCAGGGAGAGGACACATGCCCTGGTAGCTCAGACTATTGGCAGGCAACACACGTCACCAAACTCCAATTGCTCTTGGTCAGGGGCCCGGACTTGGGCTACAAAGCCAGAAAGGAAAGGCAACCTCGCTTTTCAAGGCTGATAGCCTTTCTAACAGGATGGGCTGTAGCCACTAGAAGACGCAGGCACCTCCTGTATGATTTTTTGGTTGCTTGGGTTTTTTGTCATCAAAGTTGTAAAAATCTCCTATTAGAGGATGACAGGGGGGTGGGGGGAAGAGGAGAGAGAGAGAGAGAGAAATAGCCTATTATACCAACATCATTTTACTTCTTGTTAGCTCATGAATTGCTTACTGGGATTCCTTTTTGGCTGCTTGCCCAGAGCAGTTGGACGAAAAAACCAAACCAAAGCAAAAAAGTAAGCAAGCCAATCCTCAGCAAACGCATGAAGCTCCTGTTGGAAACACCCACCTTCAAGGGTCTCCCCTTCCTAATACCAACTCACCACTCCAGCTGCTCTCCTGGCTACTCCAGCATTAGATGGTTGTCAATAGCCACAGTGTTAGAACTAATTCATTGTCTTCCCTCCGACCAGTTGGAGACCATAGCCCACAGGACATACTCTACAGGGACTATGTAGTTAGTGTAGTTTAACTAGAATCAACCTGATCGTCCTATTTGAATGTATACAAATCTAAACAGAACAATTTATTAATACAGAAGCTGATCTCATTTACCAGTGAAGCAATTACAAACAGAAACACGGAGATTTTTTAAACCTAAGTGGAAGGCTCCAGTAACTTGGTTTTATTAACTCAAAGACCAATTTCACTGATTAAATATTTATCTAATATTTATAGACAGTCTCTGAACTAATTTATTATGTCTTTATGTCTAGAGTTTTCTTCCCTTCAAAATGACCCTCTTGAAACAAACCTATTAACTCCTTCATTTCTTTTGCACTTACACTAAAACAATCCTCTAGAGGCACATCTATGCTAGATGCCCTAAACGACAAGCAAAGACAAAAATACCCCCATGCCCTGCCCTGCCCAAAAATAAACCACCACCAACTCTGTTGTGAAAACCACTCAGAAACTGAGAGAACTGGAAAAGGCTGAAGAACACCAAATTTCTGGAGCTAGGTAAGGACTAAGAGTTTTGCCTGGTCAGCACTACACCACCTCGCTTCCAACCCTTAACCCTCCAGAAAAGAATCCATAGCTTACACTCCCTATGAAACACACATGGAAGGTAGGTACCTCTGAATCAGATTTAGAGTTGTCAGTCTACTGAGCTGGATTTTTCCAAGGCAGAGCCTACAGTGTGTCAGGACACGTCTTACCTTTTGTTTGAACTAAAACATGTAATACACCAAATAGCACAAACTCAAGTCTCAGCAATAAGATAAGATATGACAGCAAAAGGAAACACTGGTGAAAGGAATGTGTTAAACCAGACCTTTCAGACTCGGGTGCCTCCCTGAACGTCAAAAATAGATGTCCGTGTCAGATCAGGATCACTGTTTCAATCCTCCCTTGGCAATAGGCGCTTATGTTATCTATTTTGAAAGCAGGACCAGTTCCCTTCTGACAGAGGACTGTGGGTGCAGATAAAAAGGAAAAGAAAATAATGTCCTTTCTTTTGGTTCAGTAGCCTAACAAAGCATTTGCACACAGCATCAGAAATTCTCATGCGATGTGATTGTCAGCCAGAGGAGACTCAAGACTCCATCTCTCATCTCCCAAAAGGGTGCACTTAACATCAGCCACAAGCACACTCTCTCCTGCTCTCTCATCAGAGCTGTAAAATGTGCTAAGACGAAGAAAAGGTTCACAGGAACACAGCAAGAGTGAGTGTGAATGGCACAAGCTTTCTGTAGAACAGGCACAGCTCTGCCTCCCAGAACAGATCGCCTACAGAATTCTTTAATTCTGGGCAGTACCTGCAGGACTGCTTGGGAAGAGACGCCTGAACACGCTGAAAGCCAGCCACTTGCAGTCAGCCATTGGAAAAAATACACTTTTCTTTAAAATGGAGCGAAGAACTGAAGGCCGTGTTTTCAAGACAGGAGTGAAGAGCTGACAATTTCTGGAAAAGTCTTGACAATAAGTTAACATCTATTCCTATAAATAACCTTTCTCAGCCACAGATTTCACTTCCTGCTGAAGGGAAGGCAGGAAGAAAAGGCTGAACTAGAGATATATTTAATTAAAGCATATGTGGAACAGGAATATTACTTGATCAGGCATGTGCCTCATGGTCCAGTTACGGCCATTCGAGATAATTCCCACTCACCTACCCCCCTCCCAAGTCTTCCTTGCAAATCTACTCAGCACATCATACATGCACTTGAAGTCTTCCTAAACTACAGTGGAAGCCACCTATGTTCAATTATTCTTCACACAGTCACTCCCGATTACAGCTTCACTTCTGAATACAGTAAGCACAGAGTCTAGGATGGTATTTCCTTGTTAAAACTTAACAGAAAAAACAAGCTTAAGAAATTGTTTCTCAGTTCTGTAATGACTACATTTCCCATGCTTCTGCATAAGACCAGCTTTCACCGGGCTGGGGGAAACACAATATGGCAATGAACAACAACCACCAAACAAAACAAAAATACTACAATCCTATAATCTCATAGTCAACATCTTGAACCTTTCGACCCACTTCAGCAATGGACTTAACAATACGATTAGTTCCAGTAAAGTTTGTGGTATCTCTCACATACTCAAGTGAGAGTTAAATCTCCTTGTTAAATCATGGATTACAGCTTTCCAGCAGAAGCAAATGCCGTATGTACTTCTCAGTATCATTCACCAGGAAGAGAGGTCTTTAATACACATTTTAAAACGCATGCTAAAAATTTCTACCAAAATTTTTTAGAGGTTTAGGAAATCGCCTTGAAGAGCTTAGTTACTGCTGACTCAGTGTAGATCAAGAAATTAGAGGGCTCTCTATGTAGAGCTTTATTCCCACTGGCTTAAAATTATTTGTCCATGAACCCAAATACTGCATAAAAAGCTTCTGCACCTAGAAAAACGGGAATAACTCCCACCCTTTGGCAAAGTACTTAGAGAAATAATTGAAATACATTCTATAAATGCTACCTTCAATACATCTTCTTTCAAAAGTTAGGCATTTCTGAGGAAATTTTCATTGCCCCAAACACATCATGCCTTAAACAAGACTTGGAAAGATAAGAGGGAGTAAGAACCCAAGTCAAATACTACAACATTGCGGTGGGCTGACCCTGGCTGGACACCAGGTGCCCAAAGCCGCTCTATCACCCCCTCTCCTCAACCAGACAGCGGAGAGAAAATGTAACAAAAGCTTCGTGGGTCAAGATAAAGACTGGGAGATCACTTGGCAATTACCATCACAGGCAAAACAGACTCAGGGAAATTAGCTTAATTTATGGGGTCCCTCCCACGGTGGACAGTCCTCCACAAACTTCTCCAACCTGAGTCCTTCCCAAGGGCTGTAGTTCTTCACCCCCTGCCCCAGCATGGGTTCCCCCCGTGGGGCGCAGCCCCTCAGGCCCAGCTAGCTCCAGTGCAGTCCCCCACAGGGTCCTCAGCCCTGCCCGCAGCCCTGTCCCAGCCCGGGCTCCTCTCTCCACAGGTCCTGCCAGGAGCTGCTCCAGCCGGGCTGCCCACGGGTCACAGCCCCTTCGGGCATCC
>JAVJGI010000036.1:12303162-12323246 GCA_035590275.1 Ibycter americanus
CGGGGGAAGCTGCTGGCAGCTTCTCACAGAAGCCCCCCCTGTAGCCCCCGCCACCACAGCCTTGCCACGCAAACCCAGTACGAGCATTTGGGCATGACATACCACATGCATCTGTGTGTGTGTGTGTGTGTGTGTGTATATATATATATACACACACACACAGAGAATGGCATAACTTTAGAGGACTGAGGGGCTAAAAGAAGAGACTAGATTCATTACAGATAAATTTATCAACTCATACATGGAAAAGCAATCTAGCCTCACATATAAAATGATGGGCTCTAGCCTGATCATTACCAGTTAGGAAGATGATCTCCGTGTTACAACTGACTGTTTTGCTGACGTGTAGCCTGACACAGAATGGCACAGTCAGAAGAGTCAATCTGATGTTACAAATTATTAGCAATGAAATTTGGAAGCAAGCAGCAGCGTTGCGAAAGCCAGCAACATAATTATGCCACTGCATGAATCCATGGTTTACCCACACTTCAAATTCAGCATGCAGTTCTGGTCTCCTTATCGCTTTTTCTTCCAGAGGGGCTCATTTGGCTTACTAAATAGACTAACCACAGGCTCAGGAAATCCTATATGCAGCAAAATGCTGAAGACAGTTTTAAATGAGTGTAGCCCACAAATTCACCCTGTCCTTGCCTTTTCCTAGGTATCTGTTTGTAACCTTCTTTATCCCATGGAGGTTGAGTTGGATCAATTTTGAGGTCTGAATCAGCGTGGCCACTTATACCTTCTTATTCACTCCAACTTAGTGATCATTGAAAGCAGTATAATCACAATGACATAGTGTTTACAACTGCTCTGGAAACAGAAGCATTTCCTCATCAATAAATCAGCTGTTAACTTTCAGACAAGGCTTCCAGCCATTCTGCTGCTCTTGCAAACATAGATACTACATTTCATAAATGCCACAGTACTCCACTATTAGCATTTATATATACACATTTGAATTTTCCCACTGAAATAAATATCCCTAAACCAAATTTCTAGACTGTTTTAACTGTTTGTGATGCTATGCAACTTTAAAAAGAAAAGCCAAACTCAAGAGTAGCTTCAGTACACATTTCAATTATTTTAGTAGTGTTAGACAGTAGTGTTTCAAGGCAGTGAAAATTACAGATCATCTACACATTTAAAGCTCTTCTGCGAAGAAGGAAGTTTTGAGTACTAGAAACATGAGACAGATTATGTACAGAAAATCCTGTAAAGCCTTTATGTGAATATTTTTTTTCTTTATTGCCTGTTTGCAGCAGGGATGATGAAAGCTTTCAAAACATTTGCAGTAACTCAACACCAACAATCTTTCCTTTCCCAAATTACTATGCTTCTTCTGAATTCTCAACACTTGCCAGAGCATACATCTACAGCATTCACTCGATACTTGACTACACCAAAAAAAAGAGAAAGAAAAAGCCCTGCAAATGTTTTAGTTGCATTAAATACACTAATCCTAACCCACTCATGTAAACGAAGAGGCTACTGTTAGCATGTATTTCCACATGTAAACTATTCACTTTTTCACACGTAATAAGTATATTACCATACTATTTCTTCGTGACTGAAATTAATACCTAATCCAATACTTACTAATGTTTATTCTCTTCAGTACACAGTAGAAGCTTTATGTATCTTAATGTTTGCCTTCTCCCCAACTCGTTCACTGAAAGTCTCCTACTTGAAAAGTACTAAGTATTCTGAAATTATATTAATTTCATTTCTAAAAATAGGGAACAGGAGTACATATCAGAAAAACTGACATCAGCACATACGCTTACTGTCTCATGACAGTTGCAGCCACGAGCTTTTTTGTCGTCCAGCTAATACAGAGATTCATGTCTCTGTACCACAACTCCCGAGAACAGACTTTCCAAATGGTTTATGGGCTTACTGTATTTGAGTAGCAGTAGATTCATCACTGAACAGCTGGAGTTTTGCCCAGGAAAACAAACTATATTCTATACTGAAGAGAGGGACATGATGATTAGGCCTTTCATATCCCTCTCATGTTGAAAATTATGGAATTATCAGAAAACTGTAATCATGAAAATGTTAAACTAAGGAGAATGTATTTTTACAGCAAATGAACATAATTATGTTTACCATATTTGGGCCCAAAGTTGGCTGGCAATTCAGACTATATACAGACAGCAATATCTGATTCACTGTCACAGGATATGAATAAACCAGAGCAACCCAGTGTGAATAACTGTCTCCTTCCCATAACAAAACCAAACATTAGTGTGTACATAATACTCTAAAAGCATTGTATACTACTACTGTAAACAGAAATTTCATAAGTAGTAGTAGTTGAATAGTTTCAACCTTAATCCTAAAAATCATTCTTTACCTAGGTCTTTGTAACAGGAAACTTGTGGAACTGTCAGAAGGCTCTATTTCTAACAAATCTATGGGTTTTGATGTATTAGATTATGTAGAACTTATTTCTGTAGCTGATGAAAGAACAGTGGTGACAAGTAATTTGAGATCATAAAGGTTAAAAAGGTAGAAACGGTAGCACACATACTTCATAACCTTTCCTCATATTTTCTAAGCAAAAAAGCTGTTTCTGCATCTTGGGCACAGCATTCCCCTCCTCATTAAGACCAGAATTTATAAGCCTGAATTAAATATAGGTGAGATTTTAAAAATACCATTAACTCATCCTGCATAGTTGGGGTCAAAACATGATTAGCTATAAGATCAAATGTAGCACCCTTCCAGTTTATAAATCTCTAATACAAATGAAAATGGAAAAATATAGCCAAATCTCGCCAACTATAACATTTTCCCCTTCAAGAACACCCAAAGCTTAGCACTTATCTAGTTGTTCTGCCTGCTTTGCACAGCAGACAACTAAAAAAATCCTTGCCCAAGTTCCTCAATCTTCTGCAAACACCGTTAACAACTGGTTCAAACACAAGTTAAGCACTGGAGACAAAAGGATTCTCCTCTCGCTCTTCTTCAGCAAGCCCCTGTATTAGAGCAAATATCACCCCACCTTCACCACAACGCCAACAGCTTACATCTTTGAGACTCCAGTATCTAGTGCCTTCTATTAGCTGCTTCAGTAATCCTGCTTTCTATTTCAGTCCACAGAATAATTTGTTGCCTTTTATCCACACAATGTAAATGCCAAAATAGGCCACAGGTCAACATAAAATCAAAAAAGGGCAGACTGAAGGCTGAGGAATGCAAGAGCAATCCTAGGTCTCCTCCATCCACTCCTTACACTGACACAGCTGTAAGAAATTTCTGGTTTTACAATAAATTAGTTACTTGGTTTTTGCATTTTGTATGTTCTTCCTAGGAAGACTAGCTTGGTTAAAGTTATTTTCCTTTTATTAAGAAAAGCAAATATTTTACTATTTTAGCAGACTATTGTTTTCCTGCTTCTTTAAAAACAGAGTTAACAATAGTGAAGTTTAATAGTCTTTCAATACCAATAAATCTACACATCTGGAAAATAAATCTCATTTTTTATATCTAGTGTAGATGCTACCAAGGAATATAAATAACTTCACACAAGAGCTACTTACTAACAAATGCATACATGGAATTCTGCTGGCATGTCTCAGCAGCACGCATAGCTTTTCTAGCTTCCGGCTTTAAGTTGCTACATTAAGTATACAGCACGGAAAGGCATACAACAGTCATACTGATGCTCAGATTAATACTGATGTGATTTGACTGATGTAATGTGGTTTTTCCCCTAAAAAATGCATTGTTTTTAGGTTATAAATTGTTCCCCAAAGAACTCACCGAATACTTTCCAACAGAATTATCAATTGTTAAATAATTATGGATCCTAATTCACAACATACATACCACAGTCAGACCACCTTACCATGTCCTGAAAGTAGAAGTACTGATAGTTTTATATAAACAAGTAAGCCTTCAATCATGGGCATGATTTGTCACTAGATTATGTGCCAAAATTTCTGCATGAAGTTGTGCAAGAATTTTTTTGCCTAGCAGAGGATACAGTGGGGTATTTATGCTAGTATAATACATCTTGAAGGAGAAACAGATGTAATGTTCTAATCCATAAAATTAACATGATGTGATTCATCTATTCAGTAGAAATCAAAATTCATATGCAAACCATAAGTTTAAACTTTTATAATTAGATCTTTCTGAAAACTCACATGTGTGTTCCCCCCCAAAGCACCTAGTACCAACAGTCCAAGATACCACACACATGCATCAGTGGAAGATCCTAACTTCATAAGCAATTAAGTACATGCAGCGGTATGTCTCAATATTCATTAACAGCTGAATTTTGTTCACTAATGAAGACTGGAAGAAACATTTAAAATTTTAGGTGATATCTTCTGATGTGTGAACTATACTTAAAAATTATTATCAACATGAAAGACTAGGCTTACATTAAACAATGTTTAGGTGATTTAAGCCATGCTGACACTCCTTCCCAGTAACACGTTGAGAAAGGGCTTTCTGCTGCAGAAATTGCGACACAATAAAGTTCTGCCAGCCATAAGACGCTGCCAAGATGCCAAATACATTTAAGCAATGTTTCAATACCAGCTGATGCATCTATTACAGATCTGGCCTGACCCCTTTCAAATATATTTCCTAAGTATTAGATTTAGAAAACGTGACCTTTTTGCCATCAGGATTGTTTGTGCAGAGGGCATGCTGACAGCCAGGACTATCCCACTGGTACCAAGCACTGCCCATGACTAATCTGGCGCGGGGAGAAGGCCACAATACACAACAAAAAGCATCAAGGCAATGCCTGGCGATTTCTACTTTATATATTCCTACACCCCCACCCCCGGCACCATTTTTAGCCACTGTTGGATTTCCTTCCTTCTCCCCATCCCCCAACCAGGCTCCAAACCTTGAAGTAACCTTGTTCTGTTCCCCCCCCAAGAGACAGCTCCATGCCTGAAACATAACCTCTAATCTTATTTTCTATTTCTAGCATACAATTCACGACCCTTATCCCAATTTTTTAATTTAAATGTCCTCCATGTTGCAGACTCTGCTTCCTATAGTCAGGATAGCCCACAGAGTATGTCAGAATTTACAACCATATGTTTCTTGTTGAGGACAATTTTGCATTACTTTTAAGACCATTAGAAACATAAGAGTATTTAGGCAATATAGGTTTAAAAACCTCCCCTGAAAAAGAGGTTTTCAATATAACTGCCAGTATTGCACTGCAATGAAACAACTTTGTTAGAAGGTTTAGATAAAGACCTTAAAATACAACAGATCTGCACTTCAGGGCAGTTTGCAAAGCAAAGCATTAACTTCCAGCAATTATTGATACTTGGACAGTATCTGTGGACATTAAGTTAAAGTCTTACAAATTACAGGGGTTTATTACAAAGGAAGTCTTCTCATCTGATACCATCTATTTATGAGAAGGGCTTTGCTTAAACTTCTTTGGGTTTTTTGCAACAACAAAATATTTGTTTGCCATCAATTCTGTAACGTTTCTTACACAAAACGAATGTGGTCTACTGAATCAGATGTCCATCTAGGCCACAGTGGCAGTGGTCAAAATTTATACTTTTAATTATTAGCATAACCTTCTTTCATATTTTTATCAATTATACCAAATTTGTACAGTTGCTAAGGCAAAATGTTCCTCCATGCACAAATTCTCCCACAAAAGCACTTTGATACAGAACAGCTCCCTGAAGAATGAAAAAATATTTTTCTGTCTCCAAAGTGCTGAAAAACAAGAAGTTTCCAGGACGCGTCCCAGTCTGACACAGCCATGCCCTCTCAGAGCTGCACAGTTACACGTACACGTCTGCGTTTTCATCAGCCACATGCCAACACTCCTCTGCCTACCCCAAAACAAGCTATTTCAGTCCCAGAAAACACATCCCCACAGAGCATGGAGGGAACGCCTGCCACTGTTCAGCCGGCTGCGTGCTTACCCTGAAGAGAAGAACTGATTTAGTCACTGTGCACTAGTGAATATCTTCACTTACACACAGTGAAAGTTAAACAGGTAGATTCTAATATATCCACATACTAAAATATTTATTATAATGCTTATACCAAGCCAGTAGCTAGCCTTTCAAAACAAGGCCAACTATATTAATACAATTTTCTGTTGATTAATCAGAAAATTAGTCAGTCTAGGATGCCAATACCAAAGAAATTGCTCCACAAAATCACTTTCTGAATTATGTTTTAGACATAATCCGTTATGGGGCAACTTGACCACACAAACAAAATTAGGAATGGGAGAATAATCCTTGAACTAAGACATAAGTGTCACATGTTCTGTTAAGTTTTATAGATAGATGTGTGTGTGTGTGTGTATATATCTTACCAATGTGTTTCACAATAAATACAGCTTGCTGGGCACTAGTCTATGCAGGCAGTTCTAGTATATACTGTTAGTCTGTTCTACTTTCTCCCACTCCTTCAGCTTCCACCCCGTGCTCAGCAGGGCATCAGTTGAATTTATTGGTAGTTCTACAGAAATTGAATAGTGTGAGTGGGAGGACAGCCTCTAGCAATTAAGAATAAAAGCAGGTAAGTGAACATAAATCAGACTAGAGAAAAACAAGTGTGAGAACTTAAGGTAGCAGAGCTGGATTTTGAAAGGGACTGGAAAACAATAAATATAAGACATTGTAAAGTCAAGAGTTATCAACATAGATATCAGGCCAATTTATACTATGAAGCAAAAGTTAGCACAGTAACAGGTGCAGTGCAATCAGAAGTAGCCCAACACGAGACACATGCCTAGGCTGCTACTGGGGGAGTAATACTACTTTCTTTCCTTACTTAAATAAAATTACACTGTCAACATAAATGGTAACTGCAAGTCAGGACTGCCTTTCCCTCAGCAAAAAAAGGATGCTATAACAACATATTTTGAATAGTAACTTCATTGAGTCTTAAGGGTCAACATTTGAAAACTTTTCCACCCCACCCCTAAATGAGGGCTAGAAACATCTCAAGAAACCTCACTGAGATTCTCATGTCAATGAACGACAGCCACAAAAATTCATCATAGCACTAGGAAAATATTTGCAAGTATGTTTTCAAAAGGATATTGTTATTCAAACGGAAAAAAGAGTATCACACCACCACTGTCCAACCACCCAACTATTTCAATTTATTAAATTCATTAAGCATTTTATTACTGCTACGTCCATAAAATACATAACTACTATAATATTGCTCATTGATGTAAATACAATTCCAAAGATGTTTTCCCCACAGTTTTTGCCTTTAGTATGAATGTTACAGAAGCAATTCTGAAGTCCTCACTGAGGACAGTATTAAGGTCTTTACTTTTCCAAAACTGTTTCCACTCCCATCTTTCTTAAGTGGGAACACAACATAGGTGGTTTGTTATGTAAGAATATTCTTCATTAGTCATAAAGAATGAAAACCAAGCATGTACCAAAGTAAATCCATACTTGACACTATTTTAAAATCCTTACTTCATAGGGAAAGGGCTCCTGCAGTACAATTACTGATGCAAGCTGGAAATGCATGGTAATTTGTGCCTTAATTTTGTATAAAGCATGCAATAAACATTCTACTAAGTCAAAACAACCCTTTTAACATACAATAGATCATATGAAACATTCAAATTTCTCAACAAGCACCTGGGGGGAAAAATTAAGCTCACTGAAAATGTAGCAGTTTTTTTAAAAATTCTGAAAGGAAATCTGAGGATTTCTGAGAAATAATTACTTCCACTTACAGCCCACCACCAGCATCATCAGGTGAAGTCATCATAGTGCTAACAGCAATACTGTTACTACTGTTGTCAGTACTGGAGCATAAAGAAATGAACACTAATCATCATAATGGCTGATTGTTTTGTTTGGTATTTAATAATGCAATTATTAAATTAATTTTAAATTAAATTTAACAATTCAATTTTAAATATTAAGTATATTAACATGATCTAGTAAATATTATATTTAAGATAAAATTAGTGGCCAAAATAGACAACATGTGCATTCTGACTGTCTGCTAGCTGCAACAAACTTCCACAACACATCTCATCCAGCACACACGCAGCTTCCCTGCCAGGGCAGCCTGTAGTCTGCTATGAAACCCACCTTCCACCAAGCAGCCAGACGCTGCTGTAATCAACACCTCTCAAGAACCACAGCCAGAGGTCTTCTACTTGGACACAAATCTCATCTAAGACATTCCTACACATTTACTCCTTTCAAGTTCTTCCAGCCCTAGTGGAACTCACACTGTGGCTATGGCTCAGCCTGACTGATTTTGGATATAACACCCACTACTACCCCATAATCAATACTATGGAAACAACTCCTTCCACACGTGTCTCTAGAACAGGTAGGCAAAATGACTACTTAGGCAAAAGATTCATCTTACATCTGCTTCAAGACAAACAACTCAGTAAGAGACCACCACAGAACAATTTAACTGTTTGGAAAAAACCCTGCTCCTAGACCCTAAGTTCTAAGGCTCAAACTTCCACTACAGTTCTTTACTGTTTTCCATTTACTGACAATACATCTTCTTCCACATGTTTTCCCCGTTAGGCAAGCTCTGACAAAAACCCGAACTTGTGTGTATTCTGCTCCTGAATTACTGATGGCAGCAGAACGTGCAAATCACTACTGCACAATCAAACAAAACAGCTAACATGCTTTTGCAGGAAGGTTTTCCATCCATTCCTGTTCTCCAAAGCATTACACTGAAAAAGCCTAGAAAACTGTGTTCCTACTACTAATAATATTCCTTCCTTCCAAGGCTCTGTAAGGATCTTGCTATACTTCTAGAGTTACTCCATTAGGCAATTACAATTTCTATATTCTGCATAGGCCTACAATACATATCTGTAGAATGTATTGGGAACACTACAACAAACAAACACAGGCATGCTACGTTTCTTTTCTGCATCTCCTTTTCAAAACAACTATGATAATATCAAGTCTGTAGTTACCTGCAGATTTTGAACGCTAAAAATATATCTTACTGTCTTGCTTTCAATTCAACAACATTGGTTCTATTTTCCATTTCTTTTTCCTACTTTTAGATTCACTCCAGCAAGCTTAAAAACAACAGTATTAGACATGCATCCTTACACTAAGGTATTTATATATTTCTTTTTATCCACAAGTAATACAAAATACATATTTCTTCCATATACCTAACGATACCTGTTATGTGCATATTACACAATGTATGTTCTCCTTTATTAAGGGAGCTGAATTTCAATGAGTCATTTTCTCAAAATTTCCATTCTAGAAATAAAATAATCACCTTCCTTCAAAGTGTCCAGTAACGCTATGCAGCTGCAGCAGACCACATCATTTTTTGCATTTATTATTTTATTAGGAACAATGTGTTCTAAAGTCAGAACAGGGACTAACCACAATCAGAGTATTATATGATACATCAAGAGATTTTTTATCCTCAACTACCACTCGTGTATTTCTGTGCAGCAGGAGAGTTTAAGCACTGCTTCGGCTGCGCAGACACTAACACTCATACCAAACTGAGTTTAGAACAACAGGAAATCTTTCGCATTTTCAGCACGGCAGATTCCTCTCCCCATCTTTCAGCTAACATTCCAGTCCTCACTGTGTAATACATACAGAAACAGGAAAGTTTTAAATGTGAATTAAAGTGTAAAGCAGCAAAAAAGCAGTAACAGTAGGAACAAAAATCATCACAGGGAGAAAAGGAGAGATTCAGCAGCATAAGAAAATTAGATGATTGTGGGCTTGGCAATGAAACTGATGGTTTTCTTAACAGTGTATCAATATAATGATATTAAAAATTGAGATTAAACTGTATTTTAGGGCTCTCAAATGCTATCAGTAAGGCATCCTGCTGCTTTTTGAGTTGCTGTATGCATATCAGCAAATCATTTTAAACAGTGTAGCTGCTTGTAAAATGGAGTCTTATCTCCTCTTATAGCTAATGTATTATTCAATCTGGAATAGAAAATTATTCCACAGACTGCTTTTCATATTTTTCAGGTGATTATGCTGGCATTTCTTCACCTCTGAACTTGAAACATAGATTCCATTTAGGCAGACATTTCTTTGTCCATATTTTGGACAAAACTGTGGATTTTTATTGGTCAGAAGTGGTACTTACTACTAATAAAAACAATTTTGATGTTATATTAAGCAATCTATACTAGTAAGTCCCTAGATCATACCTACTCAAGAAAAAAGGTCAATGAAAAAAATCTCATGGCATCTAGGTTTTTACCACATGCCAATGCTGTAAAAACCTATCTTATCCTCATTTATGCCAGATTAAATTTTGTTATTCGTAACTGAATGAAAAGTCTTTACCTAATTATTTGTTAATTTCAGAAGATTACACTTAGTCTCAATGATTACTCATTGAGTTCATGACCATGAGTAGTTGCTTTGCTATGTTTCTTACTAGTCTTCAACATGAAGGTAACATACGAAGAAACAAAAATCTTTGAACAGAGAAAACAAAAAAAGAAGAAAGCAGGAGAGTCATTCCAGTGTAAGTGAGTAAGCCACAAGTACCTGCCACACAACCTATAGCTTACCACCAGCCCAAGCAGAGGCAATATTTTCCATATGGAAAAACACAAGCAGCAGTTTTAGAAAAAAAAAAATAATAATTTCACCAGTGAAAACAAAAAACAATGCAACCCTTCACATCAACTACAAAGCATCATTTTCAAAGTATTACTTATTAAAATGCTGGCTCTTACCGAAAAGATACAGAAGCTCTTATCTGTGCTGGAATACACAACTGTTGTTCTAAGACAAGGGTATCTTGCATTTGAGGACCCACACTGGTATGTAAGTCAACTTGTCAAATGCTTCCCCTCTCTGAGGGATATTCTATAGCTGCAATTACTATTCCCTGCTTTTTTTAGAATATATTAAGTGGGTCTTCTGGGATCACCAGGTTTGGACTATTTCAGATGGAGTACTGTCCCTCACAACACTGTCTTTTGGCGAAAATGCAATCTGCCTGTGACAGTATAAGGTAAGTGAAAACCAATGAACTATAGGTCTTTCAGTCAATGGTGTGATGTAGAAGAAGAAGAAAAAAACCAAACACCCTCACAATACAAACCTTTAGAGACAGCTAAATAAGGGATAAGAAGTCCAAAGTCAACAGTGCTTCGAGGCACAATCAGGTTTTTCACATGCTACCAAGAACCATAATCAGTATTCACACATACCTAGTTGTACAATATTTGCCCCAAGTCTACTGTTCCAAATTACACCAGTTTCAGTTTGCTCACATTAGGATTCATTTTAAAGAAAAATATTTGGCATAGACATAGCATGCAAGATGCCCTGCATTCATATGATAATTTACTCCTCAACACACTGAACAACTGGATCAAAATACAGCATACCTTCCTATCTATGCTTGTAATTATGAGGATTGTATCACTTACAGAACCTTAAGTTAAAATTATGTAGTGTAGAAAATTTCATGAACTATACTTACCCTTGTTTTTCTTGATATGTGATTTAATGCGCAGTGAAAAACAACCCAACACAGCAGAGATGAGCAACTTGCACTCCAGAACAGAATATATCAAATAGCATACACAAGGAAGACACAATATATTATTTCCCTGAAACCACAAGATTTTTTTGAAAGAAACAGCCTCATCAGTGCTAAAACAATTTCAGAACAAAATACAGACACAACTTTTTAGCAGAAAGTCACTGGCTGAAATACATAATTTTCTCCTATTTCAGGATGCAACTTAAAATATCAGTAACAACATGCTGTATCAGACAGAGAGAAGCACCTACTGGCTGTACTACAGAGCTGAAAAAGCCAAAAAAAGTGAATGTCTCAGGAAAAAGAACAGACAAACCACAACTTAACATCAAGGCAAGTTTCATCAGTCATTTTAGCAGTAGTCTTCTCCATCTATCACAATGTACAAAGTTGAGGATCAGGAACGCCTTTCAAGTGGAACAAACACATAGCAAAAAGTGTTGAAACACAAGAGAAGGCAGTATAGGCAAACATTTTCCATGAATACCTCCCAAAGTTCAAAGGATGGAGAAGCACACATTAAAACACAGAACAATGAATAAGAGCGTAAAACCAGGCAATTCTGAAGAGACCAACAGCAACATGCTAATCTAGACATATTTCCTCAGAAACTGACTTGAAGTTTTAGTTTAAAGACACACTAAATTGTCACAAAACCCCTAGGTGGTAATGTATTGAACAAGCAACAAGCTCTGTGCAGCTCTTTAAGAACAAATTAAACTTAATATATTGTACCTTTAAAGCCAGAGGAGATACTCAATCATGAACTCTGGTACCTGTAGCCACAGCAATTCACACACCCAGTATTCAGTCCAACAACATGTCTGATTAAAGCTTACTCCTCAGAAGAGCGTCCAGAATCAAAGACACCATGAAAGGTTTTGGAGCAGTAACTCTCTGACATCCGACCAGCAAATCAAACAGTGCTAGAGATTCAGTGACAAACACCTCCTGATGCTTGAAAGACAGCAACTATCATTCGAAAGGGAGCTCTGCAGCCTGCATGGTCACCGTGACATGGTAAGAGAAGGCAGGGTGAGAGAGGAGCTAGAATCTTTTAATACATGTCCAGGGGAAACATAATGAAGAGTCAAATCATGGTCTGTTACTCATTTGTCCAACTGTATCAGACAATCCTAATCAAGCCTTCTAAAACCCAACTGTTCTAGAAACTAAAATGGAAAAAAAAGAAAAACCCCTCCTTTCCTGCTGTGTCTTCAAAGGAAGAAAATGCACTTTCCCCAAAAAACATTTCCCTAAATCTTGTGTGTCAACTACAGATTTACTCTATCATACCAATCCATCACCACAAAAATGTAACATTCCTATATAAAAACAAAAAATGTATCATTAGTGGTTTTCAACAGATTTCATATCCAGCAACATCTGCAGAGCAATAGATTTGACTCAACCAGACCAGGATCTTTCCTAACCACAAACCCAAGCAACAGATTAATTTCAAAATAGCACAGGTCAGATGTACCGCTCTTCCACACGGATAAAGGGGTAAGTACACTTGACCAAACACTGCCAAACTAGACCATATGCTGTCCCATGCCCCAAATTACTATTTCAGTTTTAAGACCAAACACTGTATGAAAGACATTTAAATTAGGGATAACTTGGATCTGCATAATACCTTTGCTAAGGTGAACTTGTGAACAAACCCACATTAAATTCATGGCCAAATTTTATATGGAGTTTGCTAATCACCAAAGTTATTACAAAATAACTTGTTTAAAACTTTACAATACTCACTCTTCTTTGGACCTGAAATGAGGTCAAAGGGCTGAATTTGACATCACAATCTGTTGCCCTGGAAATCATTGCAATCTTTAGACAAAGACGTTTATTATGAGATCTAATAGGATTGCTTGAGAGAAACGTTTTCATTCTTTTCCGGAAAGCAACACAAGACAGACACAAAGACTGGAAGCTCTGAGTAAGGACTCTTCCAACATTTTAATACAGAACCAAGAATACTCCCCGTAACAGTATACATGCTCTTTTTTTTCAGGGTTTTGTTCTAATAATTGGTATTTCCTTACACACCTCATACAGTTTCAATCAGCATGGAAGTCTAAGAAAAATAAGCCACAGAATTAAAAGTCCACTTACACTTGCATTAATTTAGGAAATTTAATTTCTAGTTAACCTATCCTGTTCTTCTATACATAAACTTCAGCAACTCCTTTTCAAAAATAGCTACAACAGAAGTGCAAGTTATAATACTACCAAAACCTTAACCTTGCTTGTATCATAACTTGTGTATCTACACTGGTAGACAATTTATTTGTACTCCACTGAGTTGAAAAAGTACACCCACTTGGCTCTCTGTACATTGAAGAATGTACAAGTATCCACTCAAACCTCTGCTTTCCTGTCGCCAACAGCGGCAACCTGGCAGTCTCGATGGTTTCATTTGCACTACTCAGAACGGAACTCAGTAAAACAAAATCCTGATCACTACCAAATCTTACACTTTCTCCCCCATTCTCTTTTGCTTTTTATTTAATAAAAGAAAGGTTTTAGCTTTTCTAAATGATACATGCATATTTAGCAGCAGACCTATTTTTCAGCACCATATTAGAGTTCTTGATTACATCATCTGCTTGTAAATGTTCATCTCATGTAGTAAACAGGGTATATCTTATTACCTTATTATTTAAATATTTGCGAACTACGTTGCTCAGCCAAAAAAACACAAATACCTAACTATGTCTTTGGTAAGAGGCTAAATAAAGTTTATTCTGGAGCTATGAAACATGCACTAACGAAGCTGGATTCCGTAACAACATATTTGCAGTTTTACCTAACACTATTCTACATCACCTGGCTTTCTATTCCTGCTTAGACAAAGAACTGCAGACCACTCAACAGCAGGCAATATTGCTATTCTTCCCTCCTGCCAAAAAATCTCCTCCCCTCAAGATCTCTCCATCTTTTACTAAACATAGGTGCCTTTAACTAATGATGAAAACCCACATGCATTTTTACCTTCATTTGACAAATGTGATTTCTTCTGAGCATTTGGAGATGACGAACTCATTCTACACTGAAGTTACCCTGCAAGATGCATGCAGAAGAACATATGGATCTGGAGGAATGAAATTTTTAGGTAGCCTCTTCCTCCTTCTACATAATACCATCTGGTGCAGGACTTGCAAATTGCGTTCTGAGAAAAATTTTGAAATACTCAACAGAAAGATTATGTTCCTCAAATCTTCTGGAGTCTGGCACAGAATTACATTTACCCGAAGTGATCTTTCCCCTGTGATACTCAGTCTTTTACCCAAGCTGTGAGGATGCAGACACAAGAAAAGTCTTTCAACAACAAGAAGAGTGTTTCTGTGTCTGTCCTTTCCAGTCACTACAGCTTTCACTGGTTTTCAGCATTTCTGTTATATGCTAGGCCACGTAAAAACTGCATCTAGCTTCTTCAGGATGAGATTCAGGTATTTTTAAGGAACTTTTTAAAATATTACTTTGTACTTAAGACTCCTAGGAAGCAACACTTAAAAAGATCTCCAGATTCTTCTGGAATGTGAGCTGTAGACATCCAGGTGCTTTATCTTTCTCTGGGGAAGCTCTCATGCTTGGACTCAAACTGTTCTTCTAAAACACAATCAGCCAAGTTCTGTAATCTGTACAGAAGAGCAAGAAGTTCAACTGTCATAAAAAAACCCACAACCTAAGAACACTGCTCTGAATACCCTGGTATCAGACAGATTACGTGGACATGCTTCAAAGTACCTAGTTTTACCCCAGTAAATCCAGAGGAATTCCCAACACCATCCAGAAACTCACAAACATACCAAGTTATCACAGCGAGGTAATCTACTTGGGAAACTAAAAACACTCCATTACCTAGGGGATTAAAGATACATTTCATTGCTAGGTAACTCTCACACAAATGAATCACACTAGGGATGCCTGTGGAGAAAAGGGCCATCGCGGTCCTTCCTTCCTAGTCTTCTCCTACTTTCTCTTCTACGAAACATTCCATACATTGCTTTAAAGTTCCCCAAATACAGCATGTTAGAATAAAGCATTAAAGAATCAAAGTTAAATATTATTTCTACGAAGGGAAACAAACTTTCCCTTACCTTCAGAAGCTTTGAGGAGTTTTGGTCTGTTCCCAGATTGCACAGTACACTGCACAGAGCCTGTGAGTTTTCTGTAACAGGACAGTACCACTTAAATGTTAACTTTGAGCGCACTACTAAACAATAATCACACCTAAAACACTGTTATTAAACAACCAGTTAACGTGTTACAACTTTCTAACCAGCACACATGTAGTGTCAGAAAAGAACAAAAACAGAACACCTAAACGTGAGAAGGGGTGGCTGACAAGGTGGTGGAGGGATCTTCCTGTTGAAATTTCCCAAATAATCTGTCTTTTGCAATGCTATTGTACAGAATGCTTACCACAAAACATTGGCATCTGACAAGTAGCCCACTGAAACATGACTAGATAAAACAAAGAGAATCACATTGACCAGAAAACCCCAACCACTTGAAAAAGCAGAAAACTGTTAGAAAAGCAAGAAACAAAAGACCACAAAGAAGGAATACAGCTATGTTGCAAGACAATTAAAATCTAGCTAGCCTATAACAGAAATTATGCATCAGTCATTTCAAGAAGAAAATTTTACTAAAAACATAGGCAGGAATTTGTTGCAATTTAGGAAGGTGTTGTAAGTATGTTTTCTCAGGAATTATTTTCTCTGCTGTGACTAACAGTAAAAACACACAAGGTAAAAAATTACTTTAACATGGACAGCTACTTTACAGCAAAAACTTTGTAAATTTATGTTTTGCTTTTTAGCTAATACAGCAACAATTCTATCTCCTAGTGCTACCATGTTCTCCTGCGTGGGCTTTCCTTAGAAGGGAGAGTACTTATTTCCTTCATGAGAATAGTTCTTCAAAGCAAAGCCCTAGTACATCCCACTTCAAACTTGAACTATTTTAATAAAAAGTTGTAATAGGTGCCTGCCCTGATAAGCTGCCATATGTTATCAGTAGACTGAAGCCAATGTACCACCGATGGTATGTAATACCACAGACGGAAAAATGTCTGACTTGCTATAAAGGCTCTTGAAGATACCTGAAAGCCTCACACAGCCCCAGTTACTCCCACCTCAAATAACACCCATACTGATCTGCACTAACAGACATCTCAGGATTCCCCCAGTCATACCTGGAGTACTTTGCATTCCCCTCTTCAGCCCTTTTCTTTCATTCTTCAAAGCTTAACCAGGACTTCCAGACTCTCTGTTCTGCTGTTTCCCACACATCCACTCCTCTTTCCCTCGTACTCTAAGGCTGCTGCAACCCAGGTCCCTGGAAGTCAATTTGCCTTATGCCAAGTTTATGACCTTAGTAGAACCACACAGATAAATCCCCCCAGATTTATCTTAAATAATCAATGCATTAATCTTCATTAATTACAGCAGAGTAAGACAAAATTTCAAGACCACAGTTCTCAAAATAATGTCTTGTCACATTAGAGCACTTCAAAGTGAAACACACCTCATTAACACCAATATCATCTTTTTGAAGTTTCATAGGAAAAAAAAAAATTTTTTTCTTTTTTTTTTAATTACTGTTTTGGCAAAATTCAAGGACTAGACCAAAACAGTTTATTCGCAGAACACTAGAAGACTGGGATCATATCAGACCAAATCAGCAATTAACCTGCAAAGCAGTATTTGTGAAACAAATGCCTCCAACTCCCCACACACACACCCTAACAGTTTCTTTGGAGGCAGAAGGGATGAACGTCTAAACGCCTCCTGCCATAAAAATATCTTGAGGTACACAAACAGCAGAAGAGAGAAACCCATGCAAAGCCAGAAGCACAACAAAACACAACTACTACTAGCTTTTTCTTAGTGAGTTTGCAATCCATCTTTAACAAATTCTACTTAACTTTCAAAATATTTTTTTCCTCCTACCAGGCAGAACTTCAGATTTCACAGATATCAATAAACAGCACCTTCTATGGTTTAGATCTGCAGTCTCCATATAAGCTTCCAGCGTTGCTTTCAGCCACAATACATACAACATCTAAACAGAACCTGGAATACGATACTGCCTGGAGAGCACAAGATTGCCCACGGCATGTTACTAATAAATTGTTGTTACCCAAAGGCCAACGAAGGTTAAGAAATACTAATCCAGACATATCACCAAGCTCTAGGAGGACCAGTGCAATTATAATGCAGATTTTGCCAAACCTAGCAGGGCCAGTTGCCCTCTGAGCCAGCCCCAGCACAATGTTTTGTGATGAGGTTACCCGTGCTGCTGGAAATGTCATCTTTCATGTATGATACAAACCCCCTTCTATAGCTACTAACAATACCCTGGCATTGTTTGCAATGTGCAGGGTGTTGCTCTGGCTAACATCCAATTCCAGTAATAATATTCTACCTACCTACAGTAACCACAAGAAGATATTCTTCATTTTCAGCCCCAAGTGGTTTTGCAGTGCAGCAGCAAGCTCTTAAAGAACTGCCATACTTCACTGCAAGTTCTGCATTTCACTGTGCATTTATCTGTCTGCACAGATCAAGCATGTCTCTCAAACTGTAGAAACACCTTGAGATTACTGGAAATAAAGGAGCTCTTTTCATATGGCACAATTAGTCATATCAGCAGTGATAGCTATTTTGAGCAGCACCCATTAATCACTATCATTAGCAGGATTTCTGGTGTACCAGCATTCATTGTACCAAGAACAAGTCTTTTCCTATTACAGTACTACTATATAAACAAAAGCAGCAGCACAATTTTCCTTGGCACAATCCTGGTTTGAGTAACAAGAGGCAAGTGGCAGCACTTAAAACTACAGTCAATTCAGGGTATAAAGGGAAGCTTACTTAAAACTTATAGGACAGCAAAATACAGCTGATCTGCTGCAAAGAAAAAACTGGCTGTCATTTGTATGCTGGGGAAGAAGAGGCACTGAAAAGTAACAAATAACGGGAAGAAGTAGGGGAAAAAAGCTCTCAGATTGGAGACAGCAGGGAAAAATACTGCACAGAAAAATAAGGTTCAAGTGGAAAAAGATTCAAGTGATCAAATACAAGTTGCTGCCTAAGAAGTGGAAGAAACCTAGACCTCGCTTTAAACATCTGTAGCAGATATTTTCATATTACTTTGTATGACGGATTAGTTACCTGCTGATCAAATTTCAGTCTCAGAAAAGACTTCCAACTAGAAAAATATTCCCTGTATGCTTTATTTCTAGTTTCCTAACACCCCTGAGTAACTCCTGATTTAGAAGGAGAAATGCCAACAGAAGGATCTATGCCTTACACTGACCTAGGAAGCAGTACCACAAGATGCATGGGAAGCAGTAGTTCCACGCCGCTTCCAGCCCAGTTCCTCACACCCCAAAGGTTCCATGAAGCACCAGAAATGCGTATGTTGACCTGAAACACACCTTCTTCACAACCACAGATTAAGTACTTAGAAAGTCCTCCTTTCTAGGAGGGAAAGCACAGAAGAGAAAATAAAACAAGAAAATAAAACCTTGTGCAAGTCCTGAACTTGGAAAAACAGCACAGAAGAAGGGTCCAGCTTATCTTCTGTAGAAATGCTGCCTAGCAGAAGACTCCAGCCAAGTGCAAAATCACGTTGATACCTATGATACACAAACACCACCTGTGCACATACCAGGACCGGCCAACGCTCCTGATCCCGTGAGCTGCATACCAAAACCTTCATGTGGCTGGGAGCTAGACAACACGTACCATGTACCTCAGAAAGGTGAGGGAAACAGAGCATACTGCAGGAGCTTCAGCCACCCTGTTGCCCATGGAAGACAACAGCTCCTCAGGAGCACCAGTACCCCTCTGCAAGACAACACGGGGCCGAGAAAAAAGAACCATGGCGCAACAGCAGCCTTAAAATCCACAGCGACCTCTCCCCCAAGCTCCAGATTCGAGACTATCCAACAGCCGCAGGGGCTGTTACAAAGCAGGGTGCCATTTTGGGAACGAAACCTCCACCTTTCGCCTCCAGAGCCGCGGGCCGGCCAACTCCGAGAGGCCACACAGCTCGTGGCGGCTACACATGGCCGGCGTTCGCAACCCTTCAAGACACCCTGACATCTGTTCCTCTATAAAACCAATAATAATAATCATCACCATGGCTGATTTATACCTGTAACGAGGTTTACAATCTCACGTAAAACAAACAAACAAGGTCTCCCAACTTCCTTCAAATTCCTAAGGCAACATCCACCTGACAAACGTACATCTGCACCGTTCCCTCGCCACTCAGCGGGTAAAACCCCCTCAAGCAGGGAGAAGCAGCGATATATTAGCGAAGTTTTAAGCTACAGCCCAAAATGAGTTATCTCCTCCCGCTTACGGTTACCATATGCACAACCACGTACTGAACGCCAGGCTCGGTACCAACAACCAGCACTCGCAGCAGCATCAGGTGAGCGATCCGCACAGCTCAGCTCACCGCAGCGGCCGCCCAGCCCGCGGGGGCGGTGGCGGGGGAGCCGGGGAAAGGCAGGTAAGGAAATCTTCTGGGGG
>JAVJGI010000036.1:12326575-12338642 GCA_035590275.1 Ibycter americanus
CCACTCACACTTCAGTCTTGTTGCATGTGCAGCCCAGGCCTGTCCAAACAGAAATCTAGAATCGCTGGTGAGCTATTGACCTGTCCCACCTGCAGACTGTTCTGCTCTCCGGAAACCGTTCTGTTCTCCAAGCCCTATACCTTGCAGTTCTGGGTCATAGAAGAGCATGATGTGGTGCTACATCGTAACAATCTCCTGCCCTGATGAATGGCTGGCAAATTATATTGCACTAGCTGATGGCCATCCACCAGAACTTTTTCTAATAGTGCTATGTGTTTTACCAACATGCATTTTACCGAAACACAGAACATTTTACCGAACTACAGAAGCTGCACTGACTAAAGCATACTGTATTCACAGGCAGACTTTTTTTTCCTACAGACCTAGTCTTACGGTTCAATACAATGCATGAACATGTTCCTTCACACTATCAGGTGGTGCCCAAATCTGCGCCATATTTTGTTATCCTAGTGATTTAATTGCATTCAGTGGATCTGTGCAGAATTTGGTTCTGTCAACACTGATGGTTGTGTTACACACAATAAGCATTTTTTTTTGTTTAACACATAACTGTCTCTAAAGATCAGATACTTCATTTGAAATTTATTACAGATGAAGTTTATAGATTAAGAGCATAAAGGCACAGAAGACCGGTAAGAATCCTAGCCTTAAAGCTAGTATGTCTTAACCAGATGGTGGGAATGTTAGACAGACTGAGAAATAAATAGGAAGTTCACACTTCTTAATATGAACAGGGTATGAAGACATTCAATTCAGCAGAAGTGCATAATAGCCAATGAAGAATAAAGAAGAAACTTTTAAGGGCTAGAAAATATGTAGTGTAGAAATCTCTTGTGACATCGTACGTTAAAATTACTTTCCTGAATGCTTACAATGATATATTTTTACTGAATATTCTATTTTTTTATTTTGTGAATTCTAAATATTTTGAAAGATGGTAGTATAATTAACTATTTAGAGAAGTCATATGTAAATTAGCATAGAATAGATGTGTTCAGTTATATTTATGATTTTTCTATTGATATTGCGTATATGTGGTAAGTGGTACCTATAGCAAACCTTACTTGCCAGTGGTTCAAAATTAGAATTGGGGACCAGGCAGCGTAAAAATGCAATCACTGCTAAACTTAACTCAAATGCTTCCTGAATCATCTATTTAGGTATATGATGGAATAAAAAAATCTTTTGCTTTGAGTCTTGATGTTCAGAAGTAGCAGGAGTGGGCTTGGAATAGTGGTTTGTAAATCTTCAGACATAAGGAGGCCTCAAATGTCATGAAATTAGTCCTTTGCAATTAGAGATCAGCATGCTTTTATGGTTGGAGTTGATGATCATAATGGTCTTTTCCAACCTAAATGTTTCTGTGATTCTGTGTGAAAAGTGCTTTCCAAGACCTCCACTGAATAGGAAGGGAAGGAAACCAGTGCACTGTTTAAACAAAAAATTTAACAATGTTGTTTAGAGAGAGAGGAAACCAGCTTTGAAATTTATTATGAGTGCAACTTGATGTTGTGAGCTGTAAGAGGAAGAAATCATTAGCTCGGAAAAAAGCAGCACTGGCACAATAGTCCTGTGCAACTGTTAATAAGGATGTGCGTATCAGCAAGGTGTGGGGTAAGATTAGGAGGATGAATGTTAGTAATAAAATCCCTTGAGAGTGCATTGTCTTGTTAAAGGAAAAAGCTAATTTACAGGACGTGGTTGTTTCTGTTGATCAGGTAGAGATAGGTTTAGGAAAAGGAAATGCAGGTAAAACCAGGGTGATTTTGGAACACAGACTTGATTGCTAATGTCCTATTGTATCAGCAGTGATTTTCCCTTTGTGGTTACTAATTACTGTGAATGCTGTAGTGATAATATGTTGAAATAGAGGAGGAACAGCAGTAGTGTTGCATTAAATTTGGACTGTGTATTTGCAGTGGGAGGGTAAGAATGAAAATGCAGGTTTAGATCTAGATATGTTATACAGTTTGTACAGTATGTCACAGTCCTCATGGCTTGTAGCCTAACTCGCTGTTGCTGTCTGAATGTTTGACAATGCAGGCATACACGTAGGCAAGTAACATTTCTAAAAATACATTTCACAAATCATCCATTCCAGCTGTAAGGATGAGAACAGTCCTTTTGTCCTGCAGCCTAGCACAACTAAAATTCTATTTCAGACAAGTGAAATTTAGTTATTTGCTGCCTGACAGGAAAGCTGCTGACCTATGCTTTATACCTCTCAGTAAATCAGGTTGTGTCCAACCTGAGGCTTAAAATGACAATTGGCCTTTTGCCCAGCTTCTTGGTAAACACTACCAAATGGCAAAAGAAATGTGTGGTTAGAGCCCCCAGCCTGCAGTTTGGAAAAATTCTTGCCCGTTACCTCCACAGGGCAAGTCCCATTTTGGAAAGAGTGAACATGACTATATATGGACACCTAAAAATAAAAATAGGGACAATCACTTTTTCTTGTCAGACAGATCAAAGATCCAGGTCACCTTAAAAAATCCTAGGCTGCAAGCCAATGATAGTGGCTATAGGGAAAAAAATTAAAATAAAAAATATATATTTATTTATAAATCTCTTAATCCTACATGGATCAGTCCAGTTTTGGTCTAAGTGAATGGAGACCACTGACTTCAATTAACGCTGGATGTGTCCCATGACCTTCTAGTTTATATATATAGACTCCCCATATTAATCTTCTCTTCTACACGTCTGATGTCATCACCATTATTATAAGCAGAAATGGTCACTTGATTGACAGCAAATAACCTTTCAAAAAATTAGCCAACAAGTAAGAATGTTTTGTAAGAGTGACATATGATTATGACTGCCTGCAGTCCAGTTTTGTTTACAGACAGTGGAAGAATTTCAGATATTTCTAAGGTCAGCGTCCCTAGTCCAGAGATGAAGGAGAAGATGTGTTTGTTTTTAAATTGCTGTCCTGCTTAAAAAACTGACTTCCAGTTGTGCTAAAATGGAGGACTAGACTCTGAAATAAATTCTTTGCCTGTTGTGACCAGCTAGATGGGCACAGGAGTGGAGTACTCCCAACTGCATGTGCAAAATGGTCATTGGCATTCCATATTTTTGCTTTAGGAAGTCAACTACTTAAACATATGTATAATTTTTTTTTTGCATGTCTGGTGATTCAGATGTCTGGGATCTCATTTTGCTTGTTTTCTTGAAAACTTTCACAAAAAGGAATCAGCTTGCAAAACCACAAAAATGTACTCAGCCAGCTGTGGTAAAATAGTTTGCTTGGCCATCCAAATATGGGAGAAGTTCTTATATTTAAAAAACTTATTCTGATGAGTAGCAAATTATTATGAATTCATTATTATTCAGCCATGAGCAGTTGGCTTAGAACCGTTCAAAGTATGCAGCAAATATGGAGGTGTTGAGAGAATATTTGTGAGACACAAAGAACTGTTGTTGACATTTTGTAATACTAGATCTTAGAAGATTTTTGTGAAACAAATGTGCTGTAAATGTGTGAATGAGAACTAGACTGATTTTTATTTTTTTGTTACTCAGAAATAAATACGGCATTTAATTATATTCCATTGTAAGGTTGTGACTAAGAGTAAAATGTAATTCTGTAATTGACCCAACTTATTAATAGGGTATTTAGGGCTTCTAATATAATCGAGTCTAAATACTATTCAAGAAGTGAAATAAAATCTAGAATTAATTCTGGAACATTTATAAGTAGGTATACTTCTACTAAATGTTTGAAATTAGAGGCTACCTGACAAATTATGTTTTAGTTTTTTGGCCTGTACAACTGATTGCATTAAGGTGTTATGTATGTTTCAGATAACAGAATTTGACTTTTTTAGTAAGTGTCTATATTGGACATACAATTCTTATTTTAATAGTCTATACTAAGCATGTTACCATATGAATGGTGAATTTTAGATAATTATTTTAACCTATGTTTATATAAACACACAAAAAATTACCTATGTTTATAAATATATATAAATATTTGAAGTGGTCTAAAAAGAAGCTGAAATGGTAGTTTTGTAAAATGTCCATGTGATAGTTCCTGCAACACAGAATTGTTGGAGTGGGACTGAACAGGGGACCGAATGCTATTGCATTGCCTTAGTTTCTGTTAGGGCACTGTAACAAAGGCGACTTAATTTCAATTGCCTTAGTGGTACTGTTACTACCTTTTGCCTACACAGATTATTTTGCATTGTGGAAAACTGCCAAATAAGAAGTAATTTTGTAACGGAGAACATGGAATTATGAAAGTAGGTTGAACAGAAGGATAACAGAGAAACATGTAAACCGGTATCTCATGGCTTAAATTTTGCTAAATTACTTAGGAACATACAGAGAAGTGTAGTAGATAAAGCTGTGATCTGATGCAGGCATGACACATGAATGAACTGGTTGTTTCGCTAGAGTTTCTTCGTTAATTACAGAAATACTCAAAGGCCCCGACTGGGATTGGGATTTAAGTAATCCACTTACAGGAAGGCATTTCTCAGGAACAACAAAATATGAGACTGACAAAGCTTTCTTCGTAAATGACTCTTGCTAAAACCCTCAATACAGACCCTGTTTTGGGTGTCCTATCAAAACCAGTCCAGGTTTCCTGGTGACATCATGAAACGTGAGATGCTTATTAACTAGTCTTTGGCCACGATGGAGATTTGGCCACTTGTCTGTCCTGTGCTTTAGAAGATATTCAGGATGTTGACAGAGAAGAGTGGGACTTATCTCCTGAAACTTGGCAACCCAGTCTCATCTGTTTTCCAAAGGACCAGTGCAGCTAGCAATGCTTGATTGGCTGAGTACCATTTTCCTCTGGCTCCAACAGGAAAGCCAACGTAGCTGACCTCAGTGGTTGGTTTCAGGATCTTGATTTGTTTAGTCAGCTTCCAGTGCTTTCATACTTTCTTTGTAACTGCTGCCAAGAGTGTATTTGGTTTGCTTGCATTGTGGTCCACCACCTGGGCCTGGTTCTCCATGATAAGTCTGACATCAGGTTTGCGCAGCTCACTCTCCTCATCAGTAAAGCTGATGATACAGTGCCCAGTGATTCTTTGTTTGTTTGCTTACTTTTTAAACTTCCTCAGCCAAAATGGTATACAACTGGCTGTGCTATTAGGTGCAAATATCCTGCACAGCTGGACACATGCCAAGGATGCAGGAGCAGGCCTCACAGTGTTTATGGTTCACTTTACTGTTGTCTTTTTCACAGCCCAGAAATTCCTTGGTATTCATTTGCTTGAAGTTTAAGGGCTACCAGAAGTTATTTCTCTAATTCTAGATCCTTCACCGTCTTCCAAATACGCTAGGGCATCTAAGGCAGATAGATGCCCTGTATGTCTGAGTGAGCTCGTTAAAGGTGCTCTCTGCACCCCCGTCTCAATTTCTACATCCTCCTTGTTTCAAGAGGCACATGCAAACCTCTTTACTGTTGTTTGGCTCCAAAGGTCCTGATTCATCTGTCATTAATATAAACTGTGTATAGCTTTGTTGAAATTGACAATTGTGGTTCCCAGCTCTTTTGCATGACATCTAATCAATTGCAGTATTGTAAAAGGAGGTATAAAAAGCTACCTAGTCTGTATCAGACTATCAGATCACGGTTCTCGCTGGTGTGAGAGGCAGGAAACAAAACATCAGTCCCACAAGAAGTGAACATATGCAATGTGCAACTCTTGTGTGAGTCGTCGCATCTGTCAGCGTGAGGGACCATGAGACAACAGCCCTGTGGTAGCAACTGTCTACTGAGGTTTGAGGGGAAGAAAGATTTTCACATTTTGTGTGTGCACTGCTAAATAGTTCAAAGAATCAGATAAACAGGTGCGTTACTTCTTTTATTTCACACTGATGAATCAAGATACTATAACCCACATAGATGCTTCAGATCCTTTTAGGCACACAACGTCAAGCCAACAGTTACTAAAAGATAACGGAGTAAGTAATGCAATCTGTAGGCCATACAAATTCCATATATCAGTTCTTTTCTGTTCCTTGATTTTGCATGTATTAGTTTTCTTTTGGAATCCCAAGAGTTAAGAGTGAGGAAATTATATGATATAGATCTTTCAAAGTAAAGCTTTGCTGGTGGCACTGAGTGTCAACACGCTATATATACGTGTCAAGGATCTTCGTAACTCCAAGAGTTGGAAGATGAGAAAGCAATAAACAGCAGGATAGAGAGTATACTCTTTTTCCTTTTTAATGGGAGACTATTTCATACATGGTGATGTAGCTGACATGTTCAGTTTAGCATAAAAGAAAAAGAAGAAAAGAGATTAAAATACATAGTTATATAGGAAATAAAAAACCTAATTAGTAAGGGAACCTGTTGCAAATTCATCACAATAAAGTAGCTTATGCTTAGCTTCCTCTAAGTAAGCTAAATAAATGCTGCCTTAATATTAAATAAAAGTAATATAGAACGATAAACCCATCATTTTTGATATTTAACCAATGCTAGGTATAATCAGTTCATATCTAGCTCAAAGACAACCTTAAAACATGCCAAGAAATGCATATGTACATGCACAAGTACACACACATATTTGTCTTATCTTTGTTACAACAGATATTGTGAGAAATAAATTAATTACCTGTTTTTACAAAGATTGATATGATAAAAATACACAGAGTTGATTTGTCATATTTACCTTTGTTTCTCACTATACCGAAAACTACAAATTGAAGATGGTAAATAAACTGCAGTAGCATCAGGGCTTATAAATAGCATTCTAAGTTGGGGATACAATGCAGATTAAATATTTTCTGTTCTGTACAAATTTGGAGACAATTATGTCCTGTCATAGAGACTGTATCAGAAAATAATCCTAAAAGTAGTGAAAAACTTGTATTATTGTGCTCTTAAATTAAAATGTACAACACATCTATCCCCCAATCTACTCAATATTGTTTCTAGAGAACAAATAATCTGTAGAGTTATTGAGGTAACATGATTTTCTATTTCCTGGAATAATTGTCCACAAGCATGCGAGCTTGACCCCTGTGCAAGCTAACAAACTCTTTACTATGTACACAGGGTGACCCCAATGACGGTTTCAGAGAAGTAGGATTTGGGGATTAGACGCATTTGTCCCTGACAGGAGTTGTGTTTTTCTCTTCATATGGATTAAATAACATACTGACACTCTTTAGGGTGGCTAATTTTGGCTTTCTGATTGCAAGTTCCACACAGCTTCATGTTTTGCTTCGTCTCACAATTCTAGGAGTGGTGGTTTCCTGAGAAAATCAAGCTCATAATACTTTGGGACATTCTCTGTCATGGTTTTTGTGCCTGTAGAATTGGCAAACCAGCACAGGACGTAATAAGAATGAAGTCCAATCTGTAGTGGTTGTATACCATATGTTTTTAAGAGTGTGTAATCATTTTTCTGAAAATACATAAACAGAAATCTTTGTAAAGCTAATTTCTCCAGCTGTACAACAGTATATATACAATTTGGGGATTTCCAGCCATAATGATAGTAGCAGTAACAAAAGATATTTATAGCCTGGTAGCTTTGGGTCATGTTTTTACTTACTGATTTTAAAAATCATGGTGCTGATCTTGCAGTGACATCCATTTACACATAGATCTTACTGAAGGCCCAGGACCTGCTGTTAATATGATTCCATTCTGTGCCTAATTGCACTGCCATTTTACAAAAAATAAATGTGGGCATTTGTTTCAAGGTCAGCAATTTATGAATTAAGAAAAATATTTGTAAATATCCTCACATAAAATTCAACAGGAATTTGAAAACCTCAAAAATGCAAAGATCTGGAGAGTTCTCTCCCTGCAAAACCATATGGTACCATGAAGGATGAGGTACAAAGTTGTATCTGTAATTTAAGAGCCTGCAATTATTTGCATTGTAGTAATTTGTGCCCTCTGTATGATCATACCCTTTTAAATTCAAGGATCCTGATAATACACATAAGCAAAAAAATACAGGCAGGTATTTCAAACAGAACCTGTAGAAAGAACAATATTCACATGTAGATCTTTTTTAAAAGATTCAGTCTACAGAACTGGATTTTAAAGAGAGATACTGGCAAAAGAATCAGGCTCATCTGATATGCACGGGAAAAAATGTCAACCTGAAGGCTAGACATCTTCTAAAACAAAGTCTACGTTACCAGAGAACTTCCTTGAACTGAAATAAGCTGCAAGATGGGCTGATTTCTTAAAATATTAATAGTAAATTTTGATGAGATATTCTCATAATGCTTTCACTGATGCAAATTCATTAAACTGCAATGACAATAAATCTTGAGAGATTAAGTTTATAAATGAATATCAAAGGATTGTTTCTGGGTTTTTTAAGACCCCAAGATCTGTTTGGCTTGCAGCTGAACAATCATTTATCTTTGCTGACAGCCTGGTTTATATTACTAGATGATGTGCCGCCGTACACCAAATGGCATTGTCCAATTGGGTTTTATTTTTAGGCAGCTTTGTAGCAGATGCAGACTGGCACATCACTGCTTACTCCAGTGGTGTGTGTTACATTCCCAGCAGGAGCCCCACTGAGAGGGGAGGAAGGAAACTAGTTGCAGAAACGATAGCAGTGCAAAGTACAAGTCTCAAAACTCTGCTTTAGTGGGTCAGCTGCCAAGAATTACATGTGAATGGTACTTTAAAGCTGTCTTTGCTTCCCACTGGGGACTTGACTTACAACTGAAAAATCATACGTAGGGAATTTGCTAGAGCTTTGAATTAATATGCACACGACCAAAACAGTTAAAGTCACCTCCTATTTGATGCTGCAGATTCCTAATCCTCAGACGGGTATGCTATTCACTCCAGCAATGATGAACATTTATAGTAGTAAGCATATTTTAAAGAATATATGCCGAGAGCTTGATTCCACTGCTTTTAAGATGAGCGGCAATCTTTGTGTTAAACTTAACAGGAGTAGATCAGAGCCTATGACTGCAAAAAATGTATTTTTCTAGAAACCAAAGTAACTTAAATATCTGTATTAAACCATTTCCACTGTGAAAAGGACTTTTAATCTGGAAGTACGTAGCATTTTCTCTAAATAGTATGTTTTAAGACCTTTCCTCTCTATAGTATAGTATATATGCAAAATAAGTATAATATGTACTATTTCTATAATAATTACATGCAATTATAATAATAATATTTAATTAATGCTAATATAATGCATAATAAATATAACAATTACCTGAAAAAGTAATAGTTATGGCAACTGACAGAATTCCACTACCATCAAAATGAATTTCCTGTTGTTTTCAGTGGAACCCTATTTTACCTAACTGATTGGCTCATCTTATAAAAACAAGAGACAGCGATGGCTGGATCACAGACCTGCAAACCAGGCTTGCGTAACAGTTTCCCCTATGAACTTGGCAAGTGCTTTTGCTGTGAATATAGTCAAAAAGTAGACATAATTTAACAACTTTGCTATCCTTTTACCTGAAAAAGAAATCTGTTTGCTTTCTTTTTAGATAAGTGGTTTTCCTGCCGGTTTGTCTTATTAGTGTGACACCACCAAAGCAGTTATGAAAAAGTAAGCTTCCAGGCCATTGCATCATTAGCAGAATTATTAATTGTGCTTCCTGCATTTCTATGCATTTTCATAGTGAAGTCAGGAATAGAAACTTTTAATATTAAATGGGCCAGGCTGACAACTAGTAAATAAATAGGTCATTATTGAAATTTTAAACCAAACGTAATACAAAAATCAGAGGAGGCATCATTGCTGTTCTTCTAGTCACCTTTCAGAGTAAAAATCTAATTTCAGTTTTTCTGCTTGTAAAGGGAAAGAAATGCTGAATTGCAAGAGATTGGGTGACATTTATATGTAATGTCTAAAAATATTCAATAAGGAATTTACCTGTCAGTATTGATTACAAAAAAAAAGGCAGAAAAAGCTTTCTGCATACAGTTGGCTTCCCAGAATACACAAAAAGAATAGGTGGACTCAGAGCTACTTTTGTGTAGCTACTGGAACCTGGATGACTGCAAGCCATCATCATGCAGTCTTCCTGATTGCACAGAAATCTCAGCTGCTTTTGATAGGAGCAGTCCCACCATGCCCTCAGCCTCAGAGATCGCTGCTCCTTGCTCTGTACGTGCAGTAGTGTTCTTGATGCTATCTACTAAGCCAGATGGTGCAGCTTGAATAACAGTCTTCTGCTCTGTATTGTCTTTTTTTGCCAGAGGTCTTTTGGAAAAGAGAAAGATCTTTGCAGGGACACTAAACTGGAGTCCAAGTAAGCAGTCTGACGCTCCATAGTGTCATCTGCAGCCTGAAAACAACTATTGCATAGGGCCTGATTTTATTGCCGTTGAAGTCAATGGTGTCTCAACATTTTCAGTTGTGTTCCTGTATTCATGTCTGTGGCACAACTGCCAATTGACCATGAAATTTTAGCCTCAAGTGGCACATATATATCTGAAGTGATTTTGTACTATTCAAGTAAGTGTTCTTGACCACCATTAAAAGCTCTGATTTCTGTAGCAGTGAACATCACTGAAAATTCATAGTTCTTTGCTCATTATTCAAAAGAATACCCTTGCTTTCTGTAGTATTTGATATAACATAACGGTAAATTTCAAATTAATTTCCTGCCTTGTTAAAATCCATTGCATATATAGGAATTGTACCCAAGATGAAAGTATTCCTATGCTACCAAAACAGATTTAAATCTGGTAGCCAGTAATTGTTTCATATAACAAAAAATAGCAGTGTTTGTTAGAAACATTTTAGAGACACTGTGACTTGGTAACTTTAGCAAAACAATAGTTAACTGAACAGGAGAGATTTTTTCTGTGCTAATGTAAGTGATATAGTGTCACAATTTGTAAATTCTGGAAACATATCTTCTAAAAATAACTGTTAAAACAACTATACACCTCTCTCAAGTGTAGAATTCTACTGTTGAGTTTGGCTTCCATGATCATATAAACAGTAGTACCTGTGCGCCTCTCAAAAGAAATACATAGTTTAACTACACATGCATCTTAGTGGAGACAAGAGACCCAAATGTGACAAAAAGGAAATTGCTCTCATCTTATGCAGTTTGATTAAAGCTTTAGGCGTAGAGCTTTTTAAATGACAAATGCTCAATGAAATAATATTATGTCTTTATACTCCAGAGCACTATTAATCTGAGGTTTCAGGACTTTAAGAAATGTTAATTAACTAGTTACCATTCATGTGAAGTGTTAGCATTACAGTCATTTTGTGGGCTGATAAGTGACGCATGGAAATACTAGCTTCTTCAGAAAAGATGAGACTGTGGTTCTCTTCCATGTGTATTCCCTATCAGGTATTTACAGAGATGTTAAATGCTTATGCAGTAGTGATTTCCATGGATCTTCCATCAAGTTAGCCCAAAAGGAGCCAAACAATTTTGGGAGAGGCTACAAACAACTTCAGACATACCCAAAGCAGGATGTTAATGCAGCCTGAAGCTTTATGTTGGACACTTGGGAGGCCAAATATGATAGCTAAGAAGCCAAGCAGTGTTCTTAAGGATTTGAAGCAGTTGCAGATTCAAGGAAACAACAGAGACACTGTTGGCTGTTCTGCAGGAAAGTAAAGGTTTGGTTCACTTAATTTTTTTTCTTAAACACACACACACACACCCCCCAAAAAAAAAAAAAAAAAGTTGCCAGCTATAACTAGGGTAAAGAATGTGCAAATTAGGAAGCCACTGTTAGGTCTATTGAAATGCATCTCTGCACAGGCTTGCTAAAATCTATTTGTGATTTCAGTATAGTTAAAGGATATGATCACTGCAGAATAAGACTCACAATAGAAATTTCGCACAGTGTGGGTATAGGAATAGTTCATCTATATACATTTAGCCTAATGTCTTGTTTCCAACAGAAGCTATCAGCAGATGATTTGGAGGAAGGTGTGGAAGACCCATAGGTAATGAATAATCTGTTGTACATATGTCCTGGTTTCAGCTGGGATGGAGTTAATTTTCTTCTTAGCAGCTGGTGCTGTGCTGTGTTTTGGCTGTGATGTGAGAGCAATGTTGATAACATGCTGATGTTTTTAGTTGTTGCTGGGTG
>JAVJGI010000036.1:12346910-12373033 GCA_035590275.1 Ibycter americanus
AATTTCTTCCTAGGGCCTGAAGTGAGCCCAGCTGGCAGGCTGAAGGATGACATTTGATTATGCATGCTGTCTTGTACATCCAGTCCTGCACGTACGTGCCGGGAAGCACAGCGCCGGGCCGCGGCTCGCGCAGCGGCAGTGTGGGTCCTGCAGCCGTGTGCTTAGTCACGATAAGCCCCGCGATAAAATCGTGAGGAGCCAGCCACCCACCCGCGTGCCCCTACCTGTCAGTGGCGCGGCTGCGCCCACCCCTGGGTGCGGCGGGGGGAGGGGGCTCGGCCCGCCCTGGCCTGGCGCTGTCCGCGCTGCGGAAAGCCCGTTGCAACATGGTTTTGCGAGAGGAGGAAGAAAGAAGCGGAGGCAGCGTGATAACGCCCAGCGGCTCGTCCCCCGACGTGGGGCTGATGCTCTGTACGCCGGAGGCTGTGCTGGGGCGCCATGTGTGTGCTTACGTTGTCAGACTATACCAGCGATCTGAAAAGTCTTAATACTATGTAACGCATCCCTGAATGGAGTTTTAAAGTGAGTCTGGGTGATACAGTGAGCTTGTGGTATCGAGTGTTGAGATAAGACTTGTTGCATATATCAGGCTTTTCATTAGCGCCCTGGGTAAAATGACTTTTCTTACCTTTTTGAGTACGTTAGATACTTCTTAAGTTGTAATTAAACACTGCATACAAAGTTCCGCATACCAGTATACTGGAGTTGAAAATCTCATTTATATTGATGGAAGAGGTGTGCTAAATGTTTGGAGTATTGACTACACCTGGATCTTCTAAAGGGACTTTTTATACCGTTAAAGGCATTTATTAATGCAATATTATGTTATACAAATGTACTAGCTCTTAGCTAATAGACCTAGTTCTGGTTGCACGTTTTCCTTATCTCTGGTATATTCCAAGAGACTGAATTTGGTAACATCCTTGGAATACAGAAAGGCTGAAGCAAGCTAGTTAAGTAAATGAAAAGGTGTAATCAAGAGGTCTCTTACAAGGTTCCTTTCTGAACGGCTTAAGCAAGTACTCTCATTGGGAGTAGCTCTGCATCTTAATCTCATTGGCTGTCACTTTAATATTATCCAAGCTAATTTAACCATAAAATATACTCTCACGATCTCAAATACTCTGTATGTAACTGCTTTTGGGAATGAGTAATATACTTAAACTTTGAGTGTTAACACTGTCACTGTGTACAGCCACGAAGGAGAAGATATTTGACAATTGTTGTTTCAGGTGCACACACTCATGTCTAGCATGTTTTCTCCATGCTGAAAGTAGTCAGTGTGTCTCCTAGAATGTGTTTATCGGATCTCTCGTGAAACATTCTTTACCAAAGTTACCTGTTTCAAGTAGCTGCCCAACTTAAATGTCCTTTTGTGCTGCTCATAAGGATAGGAAACAGTTGAAGTGGTTTTTTAGTTTACTTAGTCTGTCTTAATCTTCTCTTTTCATGATTTCAGTCCTGTGTCCTGATAAACCAACACGTTCTAGATTACCAGGAGAACCTTCTCATAGCAAAATACAATTGCCGAACTAAGAGCCTGGGTTAGTTTGACAGATCTACTTGTATCCTTCTCATTGATTGCCACTTTGAGTCACATCAGCAGGGTGATGGTGGGTAACATCTGTTGAAAGCTTAAGCAGTCTGGATGTTTTGCTGCAAGGACCTTTCTGTGGTTTGCATGCACCCCTCTCCTCTTGTGAAATTAATCTTTGTGAATACATTTCAGTTAGGTCTGCTAGGTATTATCATGGAAATCATTCACTACCTCTCTTCCTTTACAAGTGAAAGAGAAACTTATACCCCTGTAAAAGTGTTTCCTGGTACTGGTTCTGGGGAAATGTCAGACCAAAATCTGAATATTTTATCTCTGAGCAGAAGCATCTATTTAATTTTATTATAAGAACCTTACACTTGCTGATTGTGTCCTGCAGAATGCAGATAGAAGATCCTTTCTTCCTTTTGTCTTTTTCTCTTCCTCAGAATTTGTATATCCTGTTTTCTTGACTGGGAGTGTAGTTAAACCTGTAAGGTATACCTTTGGCGTTCTTTGGTACCCAAGTGTAAGGTCTGGTAGGAACAGTGGGTCTTGACAACATGGGTTGTTCACTAGAAAAACTATAGGTTTGAAAGGAGCAGAACTGATATGATGCAGCCATCACAAAACTCAGCAGATAATAGATTCTGGGTGCTGATTAAAGTACTTCTGATGCAAATAACTAGTGCAAGATATGAAGCACTAGTATTATGCTCCTAGTTGGCTTGTCCATTATGAAGGATCGGAAAGAACCTCAAATCTAAATGGAAAACATACCACCAGGGAATCAATATGTAATAACACTTTTAGGGGTTGCATACACCTTTTTTAGTTTGTGTTTAGTTGGGAGGTAAAATCATACTGAGATACTACAGGTGACCTTCTGGTTAAGGGCTGCATCACTTACATGTGGATGTGGCTTACGTGACAAGGCTCTTGTTCCACCTGGGTAGTGCTACCATTAACTACTGCATTGCAGAATGGGTAGTGTAGCGGAAAGCTACTGAGCTGCAGGGTTTTGGGCTTCTGTTTAAATAAAAGGTGGATTTCTTGGTGTAAGGATTTAAGATGAGATTATGCTGTGCGTTCCACCTTGTGTGTGTGAAGTTAGATCTGGTAGCCGTTGCTTGCTTTTTTTTTATTTTTTGCATGTCTTGGGATGCCATCTTTCTGCAGTTTGTTCAAATGAGTAGTGATTTGAATCCAGCCAGAATTTCATGGGATACTTTGTCTTCTACGTCTAGTGAGATTGATTATTTTTATTTATTTGTATAAGTAAGATAACAATGAATTGTGGAAGTCAGGCATATGTCGGTCAGGTAAACATAAAGAAAAGATTGCAAAGACTTCATGTTCATGGCGTAGAACAATGGGGAAGACTGTCTTTCTATACTAAACTGTAGATGAGAATTTTAAGACTTCTGCCTCCCTAAACTGAGGAGGTATTAGTATACTAATGGCTTTGCTATATCATTAATAAAATATGTTCAAATCTGAGACCTGTCTGTAAATAAATTGCATCAAATGTGAAAGTGAAAGACTTGGTGGGCTCGTTCTTACTTTTCTTCTGTATTTTTTCAATAAATAGCAAATCTAGCCAGGTGGAAGGTAACAGTCCTTCTTCCCTTAGCTGGCTGTATTCCAGGTGTCCTTGTGCTGGATGGTCAGGGTTTCAGGATTACTGTTTTCAGCCCACTGAAGAGAAGGGTGATTAACAGTACTGATACTGTTTTTCCTTACTTGCCTTCTTCTTGCCTGTAGAAGAAACGCTCTTCTAAGATGGTGCTTGAAGACTCCTTCCTTTCCTTATTTAGTGTCTTGTATTTTAAGACCAGAGAAAGGACACAGAATCATAGAATTGTTAAATTGGAAAAGGCCTTTAAGATGGAGTCCAATCATTAATCTAGTACTGTCCAGTCCACCACTAATCAAGCTAATGAAACCACCCAAATGTCTAGGCCTTGCAGATTATTGCTGTTATTCCAAGTTCAGCTCCATTCTTCCTTCACAGAATCTTGCTTGCTCTGTTTGGAATAGCAATTATGCCATGGTTTGTCCCTGTGAAGTCTCTGGCATATGTGGTCACTAAAATAACAGTGCATATTTCTGTGCTCAAGTATTGGGAAAGAAAAAGCAGGGGAGATAGTGAACAATGTGGAAATACTGAGAATTTAGACGCATGCAATTTCCTGTGGCTTGTGCTTGTTGAGCAAAACTGAGAGTAAGATATAAAAGGCCTTCTGTGCCTTTTTAGGAGGCCTACTGAATTACAGAACTTTGTGTTTTTTCAGTTCAGAGTAAATGTGTGTATTTGGCTGTAAATGAGTGCGAAGAAGAAATTAGTAGAAAAGTGTGCTGTAAAGGACTGGAGGGACTGTAGAACTTTGTGCATGGATACAAGGCTAGTAAATAGAAATGGGCTCACTCTATTTCTATCTGACTATCATTTATGTGTTTCACCTTGGATGTAAACAAAAAAGTGCTTCTGTTTTGAAGTGTTAGGCTATAGCTTTCAGATGATGATTAGTTGACTGACTTAGAGATTTCCACTGAGTCATGTGGGACAGTGAGACTATGCTATGCACAAATGGGGTTTAATTCTGCATAGTATTTGACAGAATGTTTCTGTATGTGAAGTTATATGGACTTTTGAATCGGGCTTGTTCAAGTCTCCATATAAAGGAATGACTGTATTTGTTGAAAGGACCTGTAGGAAGACAGTTTAATTTTTAGCAGCAAAAGAATGTAAGCTTTTTACCTATGATATCTTAGGAAAAAACTAATTATCGCTAGAGAATACTAGCGGCTCTGAAAACAGAATGTGATTGTTCCAACTATGCATTAAATACACTTCATTATGTTTGGACTTCAGCAAGCAGAAAGTGGACACCATAACTTAGCTTGTTGAAAACCATGGTCTTCAATTAAAGTGACATGCTGGTAGGTCATTTTATGAAACCTAGGGGGCAAATCAGTCCCTCAGGTCATCTTTACTAACTGTATAATTAGGATTCCAATTATCTTGTAATCTGTAGAGGAGTTATCACTGTCTTAAAACAATGACTCTTCAGGAATGTGTAATTAAACCACCTGTTTATTTTGACAGCTTGACTCTGAATACTGATCATGGGGATATTTTACTGGATTATTCAAAGAACCTTATTACAGAAGAAGTGATGAAAATGCTGATGGAACTGGTAACTCTTTAAAATGTTGAATTAATAAACCAAAAAAGTTTTTAAAAACCTAACTTTCATCTGCAACTGATTATTCTAGTAATGCTTCTATACATTTAGCTCTGAGTTTGAGAGGCCATCAGAGTTAAAAGGTGCAAGGCCATTTTCCAATGCACAGATCTGTCTCTTGTGCTCACTGAAAAAATTTTTATGTGTAACAGACCAGCTTGCAAATGCTGCTGTTACTGAAGTCTGCAGTAAAATAAGACAGACGAAGTTGTAACTTGAACTGTTACAATGTATGAAGTTGTAAGAGAAGGTCATGTCTTCTATACCTGCAATTGAAACAATACTTCATATGTCACGCAGCCTTAGTTTTGATAGCATTTGCAGCTGGGTGTGTTTTAAGAAGTTTGTCATTAACTTCGATTTAGCGTGGTGTCCATATTTACAGCCCTTCCTTAACTATTGGTTCAGCCAAAGGCTTAGACCAGCTAAGACACAGATTTCTGTGAAGGGAAGAACTAGCAAAACCAGCCATAGCAATATTACTTTTGCTACTCTTAGGTTTAAAACAAATAAATTAAAAATACCAAGCTGGTACAAAGAATCATTAATGAATCCTGTAGCAGTATGACAAGATGAAACTGAGTAATTAAGATGGATTCATTGCATCTTGGTAATTCAGCACATGTTACTGTGTAATCTCCTAAGGAAATAAATAGCCTGCATAAAAACACTTGTTTTAAAAATAAGAGAACTGATTTTTAAGCTAAAATCTAGTGAGTCTCTTAATGTGATTTTTATTTCACTGTCTTATGTGGTAAATGTTTACACTCTTTAATGTAGCTGGACCTTTGTAGTACATGTTGACTTCCTACTGTTTTTAAGAGGTATCTATTTTTGTATTTCTCAGGCTAAGTCAAGGGGTGTGGAAAGTGCCAGAGAGCGCATGTTCAGTGGAGAGAAGATCAATTTCACTGAGGTAAGGCTATTTCTGTCCATGGTTCTGTCCCCTCAGTTGTGCCTATGTGTTACAAATGCTCGTGCATCTGTGTAAGAAATCTTGAAAAAACTCTGATTGCTACTTTGAAATGCTGAGTGATTTTAATTTTTGCTGCACTACTTACATGACAAATTTTTACAGCCCTGACAGAGAGCAGAAAGACAGAAGAAAATGTGTTTGAATAAAGCTATTCAATCCTCCCTTCAACACACATCTTTATTTTTTAGGGATTTTGGTGGTACATTTTTCCTTGTTTTCTCTTTAGTCTTTTATAGAGGAAAACGAGTCAGATCTTGCAAACGGCATGGAGCAGAGTATTGCATTCCAGGTATCTGTTACATGCTTTTGCCTAATGTCAGTGTTTGTAAACTTCAGTAAACTGCCCACAAAGTTGTAGTGAGGGTTGTGTAAGACTTCCTGCTTTGGGTTATTGATGCTACTTATCTTTGGGTATGTTTAACAGTAGATACTATAAACAATCTTGGGAAATTGGCTGCCTATTTCAGTAAGAGGGTGAGTATCTTCCTTTTTGTAGATCTGAAGGTTGTAATTATCATATAATCATTTAGGTTGGAAAAGACCTTTGAGATCCTCAAGTCCAGCCATTAACCTGGGACTGCCAAGTCCACTACTAAACCATGTTCCTAAGCACCACATCTAGGCATTTTTTAAATGCCTCCAGGGGTGACGATTCCACCACCTCCCTGGGCAGCCTGTTCCAATGCTCAACAACCCTTTCTGTGAAGAAATCTTTTCCAATATCCAATCTAAACCTCCCCTGATGCAACTTGAGGCCATTTCTTCTTGTCCTCTCACTTGTTACCTGGGAGAAGAGACCTACCCCTGACTGCTTACAACATCCTTTCAGGCAATTGTAGAGACCAATGAAGTCCCCCTGAGTCTCATCTTCTCCAGGCTAAACACCCGCAGTTTCCTCAGCCACTCCTCATAAGACTTGTGCTGCAGACCCTTCACCAGCTTCGTTGCCCTTCTCTGGACACGCTCCAGCACTTCTACGTCCCTCTTGGAGTGAGGGTCCCAAAACTGAACACAGTATTTGAGGTGCAGCCTCACCAGTGCTGAGTACAGGGGGACAATCGCTTCCCTTGTCCTGCTGGCCACCCTGTTTTGGCTACAAGCCAGGATACTATTGGCCTTCTTGGCCACCTGGGCACACTGCTGGCTCATGTTGAGCTGGCCATCAACCAGCACCCCCAAGGTAACCTTCCCCAGCACCGAGGTCAGGCTGACGGGCCTGTAGTTCCCCAGATCCTCCTTCTTGTAAGATGGACATCCTGTGGGCTAATGTCCAGTCAACTGGGACCTCCCTGGGTAGCCAGGGCTGCTGATAAATGATGGAGAGCGGCTTGGCAAGCTCTTCCGCCAGCTCCCTCAGTGCCCTCAGGTGGATCCCATCCAACCCCATGGACTTGTGCATGTCTTAAGTGGAGCAGCAGGTCCCTGGCCGTGTCCTCCTGGGCTGTGGGGACTTCATTCTGCTCCTCGTCCCTGTCCTCCAGCTCAGGGGGCTGGGTACCCTGAGGGAAGCTGGTCTTGCTATTAAGGACTGAGGCAAAGGCAGCATTAAGTACCTCAGCCTTTTCCTCATCCTTTGTGGCAATGTTCCCTGCTGCGTCCAATGAAGGATGCAGATTCGCCTTGGCCCTCCTTTTGTTGCTAATGTATTTATAAGAAGGTTTTGTGTTGTCTTTTGTGGCAGTGACCAGATTAAGTTCTAGTTGGGCTTTGGCCCTTCTCATTTTCTCTCTGCATAACCTCACCACATCCTTGTAGTCCTCCAAATTGCCTGCCCCTTCAGCCAAAGGTCACAAACTCTCCTGTTCCCACCCCCAAGTCCCAGCCAAAGCTCTGTTCAGCCAGGCCGGCTGTCTTCCCCACTGGCTCATCTTTGGGCACTTGGGGACGGCTGGCTCCTGGGCCTTTAAGGCTTCCTTCTGGAAGGATGTCCAGCCTGCCTGGAGCCCTTGGCCCTTCAGGGCTGCCTCCCAAGGGACTCTGTCAGCCGGGCTCCTAAACAGGCCAGTCTGTCCTCTGGAAGTCCAAGGTAGCGGTTCTGCTGACCCCCCTTCCTTACTTCACTGAGAATCCAAAACTCTTAACATCTCACCATCACTGTGCCCAAGGCATCCTCTGACCACCACACCACCCACCACTCCTTCCCTGTTCACAAACAGCAGGTCCAGCGGGGCACCTCCCCTGGCTGGCTCACTGACTAGCTGTGCCAGGCAGTTGCCTCCCACATGCTCCAGGAACCTCCTAGACTGTTTCCTCTGTCCTGTATTATGTTTCCAGCAGACATCTGGTAGGTTGAAGTCCCCCACAAGAACAAGGGCTTGTGATCTTGAGACTTCTGCCAGCTGCTTGTGGAATGTTTCATCTGTGTCATCATCCTGGCTGGGTGGTCTATAACAGACCCCCACCAGGATACCTGCCTTGCTGGCCCTCCCCGTGATGCTTACCCATAAGCACTCAACCCCATCACCACCATCATTCAGCTCTAGACAACCAAATCACTCCCTGACATACAGAGCTACCCCACTGCTGCACCCTCCTTGCCTACCCCTTCTGAAGGGTTTGTTGCCAACCACTGCAGCACTCCAGTCATGCAAATCACCCCACCATGTTTAAAAATGTTTTATGTTTAAATGTTAACTTTCATGGTCAAATCTTCACTAAAACATACAGAAAATCAATTGTACATTTTTCTGAAATTAAAAAATAGCATTAAAACTGTGAACTTGACAGTATAATGTGACTTACTAGTCTGCCTCAAAGGCTATTTAGTATGTTTGGGGTAAATTCACAGAAATCAGTATCCTTTGACTTGGTTTATTGACTGACTTAGCTGTTGCACAAGCTGTTTGCTTAAACTAACTCAGTAGTTGGACATTGTATTGTTTGTGAATGTTACATCTGTAAAAACGCACAGGTAGAAGCAGATACAGCTCCACTGGAGAAATGGTTCCCCTTCCTTCTATATTAATGCCTTCAATTCACAGAGGTAATTCTAGTTAGTGAAAAAAGGAAGTGGGGAGAGAGGGTTGTAAGTCTTAATCTACTTGAGGATTGTTGTGTCTGGTATTGCCTCTCACTAGGCTCATGTGACACAAATTATACAGGGTTAGCCCATCTCTGACCATATATTACGGAGTTACACTTCGTTACCTACATGAGAGCAAATATGGCAGCTGAAGCCTTCTCAGAAAGACGCAGTTCTCACAGCAAGCACTTAAACACAATATTAAACTGTGATGTGTTTGGCTTCTGCTGCTAGCTCCCTATCTTGCTACTGTCTTCACGTGGCAGCTTCATGTAGCAATTAGCTGCGTGATGACTCTAGGAACATCTCTCTCATTATCAGCTGTTCCTTGTTTAGAGTCAGAAGTTGACTTGGAATTAGATTTGGTGTGTTTATAATTTTTCCTGCTTGTACAGAATATCAAATCAAGTTGGTTTGGCTCTGAAATATGAGCATGTGGAGAATGTGAAATGGTCATGAGACCTTAAACAGGATGCTGTCAAACAGCATGACTAAATAAACCTAAAGCAATAAGACAGAAGGGAGCTGCTTAATGGCAAGAACTGACTTGTCAACTGCTCCTGTTCTGATTTAGAACATTTTTTAGCTATTTGTTTTAATACTTAAGACTTGTCTGTATTTGGTTCTGCAGGCATTGGCTGCATGGTGTGTGCTTATGTGGAAATTCTTTATAGTGCACCCAAGTGTGTCATTGCCAGGTGTTTGTCCCACATGAGTTAAAACTTGCAGTTTGCTTCGGCACAAAGACAGCGCATTACAAGGTAATGCATATCTGACCACTCATGTGGAACAGTCTTCATAGCCCACCTGATATTTAGAAGATAATTCTGTTTAACGGTAGAAATCAGGTCAAATATGACTGCTTCTCTTGATAAAGACAGAACTTCCTTCAAGCCTGATAGTGAGCAGGATGTACCAAATAATACCATTCCATGGCTGGGTGTTGCAAAAAAATTGCATCTGTTATTTAAGTGGGTACACTTTGATAATTAGCAACTGCAGGAGCTTTTTTGTATTCCAAGTCAGTAACCACAGACTCAATGATTTTTGAATTAGCATTTGGTATTTAAATCATAACTTGGCAGTTCATATTGTCTGTGTTGTCTTTGTCTCACAATGCCTCTCTCTATAGTGAGCAACAGTGAGGTGGAGCAGACTAATTTTTTAATTTGTTTGTTAGTATTGGCTTAACTCCTTCATTCTAGGTTAAAGCTGTTAAGCTCCTGAACAGGCAAATCACAGGCCAGATCTCAGTGCTTTGACTTGTGTAGAGCTGTGGAGAATCAATATATTATGTTGTATGCTAACAGATTTATTTTTTTTCTCATAACACAGCCATCACCTACATTTCTGGTGTGCAAGTATTCAGGGAACATTTAATTGTGTGCAGTGGCTAAAATAATGTGGCTATTATATTCCTTTTTTGTCAAATGTTTAAAGAGACAATATATTTGTCTCTTCCTATATGAAATGGACTGCTCAGGATAATGGAGAAAATGTCAGAGAAAGTAACCTTGGCTTCTTGTTATAATTGATTTTCAGTGTTGTCATTAATAGGAAACAACTTCATCCTTGTGTACCTGAAGTGTGCCAAAGATCAGAGTGCTGAATTCCGAACCTCAATCATTAAATGCTTTTCAAGGGATTCTGAGCTGTCTTATCCCAGTAAACAAAGAAGCTATTTATTTACTTTGCATATTATATGCTTTTGTAAGCTCTCTGCACTGCTGCTGTGAAATGAGAGGGTGATTTAAATAGCTGATGATGAATGTGTGTATACACACATACACACAAACTACTGTTCTACTAATTCCAGTTAATCTAAAGGATTTTTAAGCCTCGAAGGTTGTACTACCTCCTGGATGAGGCACCTGAGGCCCCTGGGTATAATTTGGAAATAGCTTCCTCAGGTTTTCTTCCTTCTTGTTTCAGAACCGAGCTGTGCTTCATATCGCTCTGAGAAATCGTTCCAATGTGCCAATACTTGTAGATGGGAAGGATGTTGTTCCAGAAGTAAACAAAGTGTTGGACAAAATGAAACACTTCTGCCAGGTATAAACTACCACCATAGCTTATTTTTCATATGTTTGTTCTATACCCAGCCAGATTCTTACATGTGTATTGTGAACACTGATTGTAGGCTGGTTCACATGAATTACTGTGCCCTTGTTTGAGGTTTATAATAGTTCTGGGTCAGGCAGGGAGTTGGAGCTGTTTCTAGTGTGATCGTGTCTTTTTCTCTGTTCCCAGTTGGGTTTTTCTTTAATGGGTTCTCTTGATCTTGCTCTTTTAGCAGTAATACAGTAAGTAAAAGAGACTTCAGAAGTCTCGCAGATCATTTAAGTACCATTCAAATATTGCCATATTTCTTGCTACTTTTCCAACTACTTAACTGTATCAAGTAGAAACTGCCTCTTAAAATTTGTGTAAAACCAGGAGAGAGGTAGAAGCTCCCAGCTCACTTGCAATTTGATTATGCTCTACTTAAACCAGAAGGTCTTTAAGAAACTCTTTTTAGGTCAGATACCTTTATGATTTGGCTTGCAACTTTAGCAGCCTGAAAGTTTTCTGTTCCCTGGTTAAATACAGCAGTGAACCATTATCTTCGAATATCATTAATTGCCTTTTTATTCTGTACATCTTTAAAATGTAGTCATCTGGCAGATTAGTTGAGGAAATGCTCTGACGAACTTCATAGAGCACTCTAACAAAGTCAAATTTATGGGTGATAAAACTAATGAGTAAAAGCTCGCTGAATAGTTCTAGTGCATTTTAAGCATGACTATGAGGAACTGGACCTGCTTGGTTGCTATTGTGAGTCTCATCCAGGTGGTAGTGGCCAGTATCACTGCCACCTCATACTTGTTAACCCATACAAAATGAGCCTGGATTATGTCCGGTTCCTAATGGATAAGTGCCAAAACCACAATAACTGACACTAACTGGTCCAAATTTGGTTGTTTCCTCAGATAATGTAAGAATTGAATGGCCACAGAAATGTAACAGTCTGTTTTCCACTGTAGAGTTTTTAGCTGATTAAAATTTTGGTGGTAGTGCAAAACCAGACTTTTCACTGGTGTCACCCTCTTTATTGCTAGATGGGTTCAATGATCAGAGCATGTTTTTAATGCCCAAGATTTTTTTCATTTTTAGCTTGATTTCTCTTGCCTTTGCCAACACTGTGGTAAATGCTGTCCACATGGAAGGAGAGTTTGATCTTGCAGTGTTTTTTTCAAATATGCGCATTAGATTTCTAACACTTAGTGAAGTGTCATCTTAGACATAACCAAATGTATAGCTAAGAAGGTAGCTTTGAGTGTAGGCTTTAAAGTCTAGAAGCTTGAAAGTTGTCTTTGGACACTTTCTACAACAATGCCTGAAAACTCAACCTATTTCTAGTGTTAGAATCACTAACTTTAGTGTAAGTATAAAATAGTCATTGCAATTTTCTTTTGCCACAGAGAGTCCGTAGTGGTGAATGGAAAGGCTACACTGGAAAGGCAATCACTGATGTGGTCAACATTGGGATTGGTGGCTCTGACTTGGTAGGCTCCTGACTTCTATACATTTTCCACATCTCCTTGTGTGTGTATGTGCTTGCAATGAAGATAAAATCTTATTGTTGCTTCTATCCAGGGCCCTCTGATGGTAACTGAAGCCCTGAAACCATATTCCAAGGGAGGCCCTCGTGTTTGGTTTGTATCCAACATTGATGGTACTCATATAGCCAAAACCCTGGCTGAGCTTAAACCAGACACTACGCTCTTCATCATTGCTTCAAAGGTTTGTCTAATACAAGCACTGGGGCGTGACTTCCTCTGACTGTAAAGGATTCAGAGTAGAGATCTTTCCACAGGAAGATCTAGACGAGGGACTTCTAGTGCAGACTATTTCTAAGCAGGCCATCTGTGATTCACCCTACACTTGCGATACAAGCTTGTGTTGCCACTGAAATACTTAAGGATCCAGAAGTCAAGTGCTGAAAATGGCTTAACCTGGACAAGTGAGGCACATGAGCAATTTCATGTTGTCTAGGATGTATTTCTCAGTCAACAAAAGTTTGAGCTTTATGCACCAGTTGATTTTACTGTACTTCTCTGTGGGTGCAATGTAGGATCCTATATAGTTTATTTGAAATTCAAGATCTTGTCTCATTCCTTACTTTTCTTTAAGGTTACTTTTGGTCCTTTATCTTAAGTACATTGTTCTAATTTTTGCATTAATGAATTGCATATAGCTTGGGTATCTTCATTCTGTTTTAGGGTAGTAACAAAATACCTTCACCTAAATAACTTACATGCTGAGTTCCTTGGGCATAAAGGATATACTAATATATAAGTGTATATATATAAGTGTATACTTAAGCTGCTTTACTTACGAAAAGGTAAAGGTAGTCTGCTGGTAGTTTGTAAGATGACACTTACTTCTGAATATGGACTTAATAGCTGCCTGTTTAAGTCTTGGTAATAACTTCTCCTGTAAACATAACTGCTAGCAGCCATCTTCCTTTGAGGAATGCTTCTGTCTTAGCAGAAAAAACTGGTGAAGACAAACTTCATAGTTATGTAACTTGGGTTGCTTTCATTTGTAACGCACAGTAGAACCTTTTTGCTGATGAAGATAATCTGCAACAAATGAACATGTGTGTAATGCTGGCCATGCTCTACAGTGATGCTCATTATCTTATCTTGGCAATACTGCAGCCGAGCAACAACTTATGAAGTAATAAGGAAACTTGACAAAGTAATACTAATGGTCACTTTGAATAATTGAGTTCAGGGATCACGGTTCAAAGGCTTAGAAGACTGCCAAATTGAAATGGTAACACTGCAATTTTTGCTTGCCAGATAGTAGTTAGATAATTGGATATATTTGGAAGAGGATGAATGGCATTTTTTTGTTTTCCGTAACAGGCTTGTGTTTCATAATGAAATATTTCTGGAGGTGGATGAGAGTAGGTTGACTCTAATGTTCACCCTTAAAGCTAAATTTTGATGGTTGAATAAATCAGAATGGTTGTAGATCTTTGCAAAACTGCATGACTGAACTTCTGTGCACACTTCATGAAGCAGGAAAATGTTCTGCTCTAATCAGCAGAACGAAATTATGGCAAGAGTCTTAGAAATGAGTGTTCCTACATGGAAAAAGTAGGAATTGAAGAACAAGAGGACAATCCAGCTAGGTTATCTTGTTTTGATGCCCAATTAGTTTGGTTTTAGTTGAATGGTAAAACTTCATGTTTAGTGAAAGAGTAAAGTGGAAAATTTTAGTCTCAAGGTTTTGCATAACAGTTTGGGGGAGGGAAGGCAGGAAATAGGGAATAATTACTCCAATTCCAGATATGTGCTAGTTTAGGTGAATCTAGAAACACTAGACTTTACTGGATTGATAAACTTGCTTTTTAGCTGAAATCTGGTAGCAGTTGTCTATTACGAACATCTAGAATCGCTCTGCTCTGAGTATTTGGAACAAATGATGTTTTAGCAGCCTGAACTTGTTTCAATTTTAAGTACAGTGTTTCACATACTTACTTGTTTTCTGATGTGCAGACTTTCACCACCCAAGAAACTATCACCAATGCAGAAACAGCCAAAGAGTGGTTCTTACATGCTGCTAATGATGTAAGTCTGATATGTTTAGGTTACATAACAGAATGCAACAGCTTTTCTTATGCAGTTTCTCCCTGGTTGTTCTGTGTACTTTGGAGCAGAGCGAATAGCTGCCCAAATACAAGCTGCATAGCTCAGTAAATGCTGTACATATATCATTCCATGGATCGTGACAGGCTGTTATGTCTGATCAAAATGACAAAACCACTAGTTTTTCATTATAAATGGTTGTCATGCATTGTTCCCCCAAATCCTACCTGTTAAGTAATAAAGTGTAGCATTTGCCTTAGAACTGGGTAATAATTTAGTGGAACCACTGATACAGAAATCCAGGAACACGTTATATGTGGCATTACCTTCCAATTCTTGGCAAATACTTAAAACTAAAAATGAAGCTATGATTGGAGTGATATACTAGCATTTCTATGGCAGAGGGCAGCGCTATGAATAGAAACCTTGTATTTGGCTCATTCTCTCCTATCTCTAACCTTTAAAAGAGAAAAAGCAGATACTGCCTACTTGGAGTAATTAAGATGGTCTTTAACCTGTTCCACTCAGGGCAGCTGTACTTAGTTTGGAAGCTGGGCTTTGAAATACCCTGTTGCCTTACTGTTGCAGACAACTCAACTTCGTTCACCAGAACACTTACTGAAAGACCAAATTCTAAATCTGAAGCTTGAGATTTATCAGTAATTCCAGTTGTCTTGATCTTTTAACTCTAGCTGGAAGGGTAGCATATGTACAACAAACAAATTCCACTCCGAAGTGGTGGTAGTCATGTTCCAAACTGCTAACATACTCTTAAGGAAATAGCGTGCCCCTCTAAGTAGTGACTGCTTACAGTGGGCTTCATGTATTCTGATAATATTCTCAGAATGTTATCTTCAGACAGGCATGCTGCCACGTCCCACACTGAGTGTGAATAAGGTGATTTCAAGTTGATAATGCAAAAATAACTGATAGTCACCAGTGTTTACATGTGAATGGTAGCAGATCATCTTTATGACAAGAAATAAAAGTTAGCATTCTAGATCTAACAGTGTTTATTTTTATTAAGCCTTCAGCTGTGGCCAAGCATTTTGTTGCCTTGTCTACCAATGGTGTAAGTATAACAAATCTATTTTATCTTTTCTGTGTATCTTTAAGGTGGCCTTATTTTACAATCCAGTAAGGAAGCCTATCTTTTAAGACACTGTTACTTGAATACCAGTAGTTAGTCTTCCTCTTGAAAGGAAGCATTTTTTTCTATTGAAAATAACTGAAACACTTCTAGAGTAATGAACTGTATCAGGATTTGATGACCTTCATTATGGTTTTTTGCTTTTTCTGCTAGAGCTCAAAACCTGATGTCAGGTCTCTTATACTTGAAATGACTGTCCTGTTATTAGTGAGTGTTATCTGTAATTGCTGAACTGTGTGTGAATGCAGTTATGTAAACAAGTAGTATTTTCCTAGACCTCTGAAGTGATGCATGTAGTTTGTGTGAATAATCTGTAGCATACGATGAGTGTAATGTTCCCTGATGCGGCGGTTCATGCAAAAGTATGAAGTAGAAAGACCAATAGCAATTAGAAAAAGACTGCAATAGTTGAGAGGCTGTCAGGTACTGTGGTGTGAAGTTCCTTTTTTACATTTTGGTTCTGCTAAATGTAATGGAATGTCAGTCCAACTCCTAACTATATTGCCACTTTGATCAGAAAATGAATCTATGTCACTGATTTTATCTGGGACTGCTGAATAGTGATACCTGGAAATTAATGTAGTACTTTTCTGGTGGATGCTATGTATTTTTGAAATAGAGGATGTAATTGGGGAATTGTGCATTTTATAGGTATCCAACTTGTGTATTTTATTTTCTAGCCTAAAGCTTTTTAAGAATGTTGGTTTTACTTATGATGTTCTTACATGCTTTTTTCTTTTTATTCTAGCCTAAAGTTAAAGACTTTGGAATTGACCCAGACAACATGTTTGAGTTTTGGGATGTAAGTAAATGTCTAATGTTGTGTGGTAGATGTTAACTGTTAGAATAGTCTAACTTGCCTCAGAAAATGCTAACTAGATGTCAGGAAACTGCCAAAACACCTAAATTATACTAGTTGTATTCTATGTACTGAAACATCTGGAAAATTGTAACTCCAGGCAAATTCAGAACATGTCAGGCAAGCAAAACTGTCTTGTCTCTTGGCCATTCCATTAAAATCATGCAGTCAAAGGTCTGAAGAGGAGCCTTCTATATTCCTGGCTGTCTGATCAGCTGTTGGGTAACAGGAGATACAAGTCTTAGCTTATTCCTCTGTGTAAGTAGTTATTATAAGCTGTGACATTTGACTGTTGGGGTCTACTGTATATAATTTAGGCCTGTAAAGGTCAAACATCAGAAACGGGAGTCTAATTTGGTATTTTTGTAGCAGATACGTATTTTAAGTATACTGCCCTTATACTTACTAGAAACAACTTGGTTTGCCTCATTGACTATGTGCCTGACAAACTAGTTTTTAAAGCTGCTGTTTAGATATTATCTAGAGCATTACCTTTCCCTAGATAGTTCCATAATCTCATTGAAGCAGGCTTTATCTATAGAGGAGTGATATTAGAAAAGCAGTTAATACAAGCTGCAAATACAGTGTTTGGAAGGTTACTGGAATGATCAAGGAATCTGCTTCAGCAGATGTTACAAATTTTTGGACAAGCAGGGTAACTTTCAAGTCTCAAGTAATCGCATACTTGAGGATTCATTAGGGGACTGCTGTAAGGTGCAGGTTCCCTTGACCATGCCGTATAATGTGTAGTGAATTATCTCCAGAAACAACATCTATTTTGCTGAAAATAGTCTAAACATATGCTGCTATTTCCTAGGAATTTGAGTAAGTTTGAATTTAAAAACCCTGCGCTCGCTTCTGATGTATAAACTAATCTCTTGCTTTCAGTGGGTTGGTGGCCGCTACTCTCTGTGGTCTGCCATTGGTCTCTCCATTGCCCTGCATATTGGTAGGTATTCCTGTGATACAACGATGCCAAGAACTAGTCTGTCTGCTTCAGGAATATAAGTATGGAATGCATTAACAATAACGGGTTGTGGATCAGTTTTGGGGCAAATATTGTTTTACCCATCTACTCTGAGTGGTTGGATGTTTGTGCTAAAAAACAATCTGTAATGCATCAGAAATGTTGAGATCTTAGTACTGTAAATGCAGTTTTGGAAATTACCCATGCTTAGGTACAAATAGTCACACTGCGTCTCTTGCGTGTCTCTCGCTTGCATAGCCAAAAGTGCCTGATTACATAAAGCCATGTCAGTGAAAATCAGACCTTGCAAATGATGTTCCTAAACTATTTGAAAGTAGGGTATTTAGTTTCTGCGAGTGTATACACACTAAACATTAAAAATCCTATGTCTCCAGTTCTGCATATGAGCTCTGTTTAGCATTGTTAACAATCTCCTCCCATTACTTCCTTTTGTTCCCAGTACCTGTTCTTCTAGGCTAGAGGGCCTGATGATACAGGAATGCTGCTTCTATCTGCAGTTGATTGTGGCGCAAATGTAGACCCTCAAAATTGATCCCCATCTACTTTTTCTTATTGTTATGGTAGCATTGGCATTTCCGATGCAGATCTCAAATGCAGGTGGAGAGTACACAGTTAATGTGAAAGAGCTCTAAGAACTGCTGTTTCCTGGTGTGCAGGCTCTTCAGGAGCCTTGCATTTGTTCCCTCATCACTACTTTCAGATATTTCAAGTCTGAAACCATAATGTCATTTTACTAAATAAAAGGTAGAATTCCGTTAGACTGAGGTTAGAGGAAACATTGGGTTTGGTGGTTTTAGAATGATATGAGGAGGAGTTTTCATATGTAGAAAAACCTATGCGAACAGTAAAATAAACTTCAGTCAGGCACTTACTGTTTTGTCTGCAATAAACTGTTCATCTGTGCTGTCAGACAGATTTGGTGCTGACTGCTGCCACGCCATATCTGCACTTCTTGCTTTTACATCCTTCATCTCCCAAAGCTGGCTTCTGACCATAGGTAGAGCTGCTGCTTTGTCAAACACTTCACCTCCATTTTTTTCCATATAAGAATCAGGATTTCTGGTTTTGCAGGAAAGGATGGAGTTAGCTAAAATACTCATTAGTGAAGACAAATGATGATTTAAATACCTTAATTATAGAGCAGAGAAAAATCGGGTGAATTAAGAGAACAGGGAAGGCGGGGGGGGGAACCTTTTTCTTTGAGAAGACCTTATTACAGTTGTTTTGTCAGACCAACACAGAAATCCTTACTGTACTACCCTTGCTCTGGTATTTTGGGGGATGTCTCTCCCACTGTGGCTGTGAAGTCACTAAGTATTCAAACTTGCTGAAAACTATGTAGCCTTTAGTAGAGAGCCTGGTTTTAGTGCCTCTTTTCCTTCTAGTTGCTCATTTTGCCTGAATGGGGATTTTAGGCAAAGGTTTTTGAAGTATGTTTCATGAAGTTGGACTTGCTCTGAAGTCCAGGCTTTAATCATAACTAAATATATCTGGCTTATGGGATGCAAATTTCAGGAGAAGTCAAAGTGCAGCTTTAAACTCAATTAGTAGTTGGGAGCCTTGCTGCGTAGGAGAAATCCCAACTGTTTTATGATTGCCTCTACAAGAAAAATCAAGTTTGAGTTGTAATAGTAAATGTGAACTGACTTTTTTTCCATTGTTAGGTTTTGACAACTTTGAGAGCCTGCTTGCAGGAGCCCACTGGATGGTGAGTGTGGGATCCCTATTTCAGATTTGTTCCTCTTAAATGTTGTTAGTATGATAACTGACGGCAGGTTTCTAAAGTTTAGCTCCCCATGTCCTCTCAATGCTTCCAAAATGACTGTGCTCGGGAAGATCTCCCTGGATCAAAACAATAAAAACAGTTTAAGAGTTGGGAGGGGTGATGATTGCTTCATCAAAAGTGTAATTTAGGTTTGTGTCACATAGGATAATCACTTCCACACTGCCCCACTGGAGAAGAATGTGCCTGTTCTGTTGGCCATGCTGGGGGTCTGGTATATAAACTGCTATGGATGTGAAACCCATGCCCTTCTGCCCTATGACCAATACATGCACCGCTTTGCTGCCTACTTCCAGCAGGTAAGACTCAGGTTTCAAGAAGAAAATACGTAGATATGCTTCTGTCCTAGTTCTAGAAACTGAATGTATGTTTCTAGGTTAAAATTGCAATCACTTAAATTTACATAATCAAGGACCTAAAGAGACTGGTGCCAAGACTGATATCAGCTTATTTGCTCAGATAATTTAGTGATATTTTGCCCTCAAACATCTGTTACCTTGATGTCCATAAATGAAGCAGCTGTATGTCTTATACTTACGAAATTGCTATAACTCATTATAGTTGAAGTCTCTATGGAAACTTGTACTAATACTGTGTGGTTCTGCAAGAAAGGTAATACTGCCCTTCCCTTCTTTTAGGGTGATATGGAATCTAATGGCAAATACATTACCAAGAAAGGTTCTCGCGTGGACTACAGTACTGGCCCTATTGTGTGGGGAGAGCCTGGCACCAATGGGCAGCATGCTTTTTACCAGCTCATTCATCAAGGTAGACTGAAACTATTCAATACCTTGTTTAGGAACTAAATTCTGAATGGCTACAAAGCTGCAAGAGTCTGCAGAATTGACACTGGTTTAGAGGTTGGACTCTTATTTAACCTAGCATCGCATTGCTATGGTGCTCTTAATTAGTGGCTTTGGAAGACTACAAGATGCAGGTTTTAACTGTACAATAAGGAAGGTCAACTAAAGCTGAAACTACTGAGCTGTATTGTCACTTCCCCCTGCTGTTACTAAAAAAAAAAGCTGTTTAAAAATATTTTTGAAGTGGGTGTGTCTTCCAGTAATTCTGAAAATGAGGTGAGAATTGAAGTTTTTTCAAAGACTTTCCTGTTGCAGGGTTATTAACATGGCTTTTCTTACAGGAACTCGCATGATTCCCTGTGACTTCCTGATCCCAGTCCAGACCCAGCATCCAGTCAGAAATGGCTTGCATCACAAGGTAATAAGTTCTTTGTCAGTGCAGCCGTATTTTCTTGTGGCTGAAGGCATTGAAGCTTTTTCAGTATTGCAGCATGTGAGGTTTCTATATGTCCCTTTGAAACTATACACATAGGCTTTGTCAACATTCACAATAGATTTGAGTATGTCTAAATTATAATTACATGTCATATTTAATATATGTAATACAGTGGTATTTTTGTTCTTGAAGAAATTGCAGTCACAGTTCTTGAGGCAGATCAGTGGTGTGGCCTGTTGGCCTACTGAGGTTGCAAAGAGTTGAACAACTGAGTATTTGGAGAGAAAATTCCTTGTAAAAATTGTAAGGAGTGTAGTTCTTGCAAAGTAGGAAGAAGCAAATACTCAGAGCTGATGAAAACTTCCTCAGAGATGCTGTTGTGAGTCTTAAGCTCTAAGACAAGTGAGTATACTAGCATGATAGCCTTCTACACATAGATATTTTTTTATTTGTCCAATTTTTCTAGTTTAATGGATCATCCAACTAAGGATTTTCAGTGAACTGTCTAACCATTTTGTTAAGTTCCATAGGTGGAAACATGTCCAGGTCTACTGTTACTGCATACTTAAAAAACCAAACCAAACATGTTTCCTCACTAAATTTCAATCTTGTAATTATTTCAGATTACAAGTGCTATTTGAATTGTGTAATAATAACTTTTTGTCATGTCACACTAAGTACAGGTGAAAGTTCTAGAACGTGACTTTGCAAAAGAAGGGAAGAAAAGGTTGTATTCTACTGTAGATGTAGTAAGAGATGACTTCAATGTAATGGGTATGAATTTGCAAGCTAACGTTAGGCAGGGAGTAGGAAACTCAAAATCTCTACTGTATTGGTAGGGATTGGTATATAGCATGCTGTGGGTATTTTCCTTCATATAGAGTAAGTATGGCTTAGTTTGTTACCTTGACTAACTCTGCACCTGGCTTTCCATGCATATGGTGTAGCATGGGATAGAACTATAGACTGTACTGGGTAAAAGGGGTGTGTGAAATCCTGGCTTCTTTGTTCTTGCTGGGAAGCTTGCTGTCGGTTTCAGCATGGGCAGGATTCTGCAAAAACAGTCCTGGTTGTCTTTGGATACCAGCACTATTAAAATAGTAATCAAGTCTCCTGGCACTCTGAGGTAAAAAGCAATAGCAGGCATTAGGCAGCTAAAACTATTGCACATATTACTGTCGTAGTGTTTAAAAACTAATATAGTAACTCTAGCCTAGATCTCAGTCTCCATTCAAGCGCTGGGTATTGCTGTTCCCGCTGGAAGCAGTAGCTTGAGTTGATACGTACATTTCTACTTGCCAGATCCTTTTGGCCAACTTCCTTGCTCAGACTGAGGCCTTGATGAAAGGAAAGACTGCTGATGAAGCTCGTAAGGAACTTCAAGCGGCAGGACTGAGTGGAGATGCTCTGGAGAAGCTCCTTCCCCATAAGGTAACGGGGCTTTGGCACTTGGCAGCTTTCCCCTGTTCAGTTGGATACTGTGGTGGGGAGGGCGGTGTGTTGCTCTGCTGCTGGATGGGCTTTGCTAATGGGGCAGTGCCCTCCGGTGGCTGTCAAGTGCTACTGTCTTGATAGCTGTGAAGGTTAAATTGCCGATTCTGCCTTGTCCAGTCTCAAGGCACTGACTGTAAATGGCACTCTTGCTAAAAGGATGCTAATTGGGAAGCCTTTTTGAAGCATTTCAGAAAAGATGAGCTACCTCATCACTGCCCCTGGGATGCTGACTTGTTTGTTACTCTCTCTAGCCCATAGTAGGCAGTAATGGTGCTTGGAGATAATATTTTGCTGTTGTGTTCATAATAAAACATGAAAATGGATACAATTTTCTGGTTGAAGCTGTCAGCTTTTAAAGCTTTCAGCATTTTGTATTTGTTGCTAGTAGAAATAGTCCAGTGTGGGCTACAGAGAACATATAAACCGCAAGTTTCTGATGTAAGTTTTACAACATATTAGATAACAACTTCACTCTTGTTTTGAAAGGTCTTTGAGGGAAATCGACCAACCAGTTCCATTGTGTTTACAAAACTCAACCCGTTTACTCTGGGAGCCATCATTGGTAAGTAAATAGATCTCTCATCTGTGAATGAGACTTTCTTTTGTTAAGACTTTCTGATAAAAGTTCTGATAAATCTTCTTTTCTGCTTATAGCCATGTATGAGCACAAGATATTTGTTCAAGGAATTGTTTGGGACATTAACAGTTATGACCAGTGGGGGTAAGTAGTCTTGATAAATTTCTTGCATACTTACTGACTGTGGTATTGCTTAATCTGTCATGACTTAGAGAAAAGACAATGAAAAAACAAGTGTTAAAATTAGAGCAAATTATTATAGGATAGTTTTAAATGAAAACATTTTCTGGGGATAAGAACGTATCTTGTTCAGCCATGCATAATGACTTTGTAGATAGAACTTTAGCTAAGGACCTTTGTTTAGTTTGACTAAGAAAAATACTGTGAATGCAGAAAAGAGGCAGTAATAATGAATAAAATAGTCAAGCAGGCTGAACACATGTTCTAAGAATTAGAGAGGGAAAATAATTCCCCTTATAGAAAGGAAAATTTTCTCTCTAGAAACGTTTAGTAGGCAATTTGTATGGCATCCGTGAAGCAAAAGACTGACCACTTAATTTCCTTGTACTGGAGGTGCAAGAACATTCTTGGCAGATGTGTTTATGTATGGGAGCCGTAGATCTGATGCAGGCTGCACCTGTGACCAAGGTTCATGGTAGAGCTCCGTGTGGAGAACAGCAGCTTTATGAATGTGTCACTTCATCACTTTTAAAAATGGAAGACTTAATCCGGAGCTAATCAGATTCTTTTTAATCTGTAATAATACTAACTGTACAACATGCTGTATGAGGACTTATCCAGGACAAAAATTGGGAAATGAGTAAGATTTTTCAGGTGAAACCTGCCTGAGCTGTGAGGGGTTATTTTGAAGAGCAAGTTTGTGCTGCGGGCCTAGAACAGAAGTTTATGCTAAGCTCTTTTAAAGGCTGAAGGATAAGTCTTTGTATAGGTTTTCTTGGAGCTATGCTACCACAGAAAGTGCTTTAACTAAAATATTGTGGTAGAAATTGAAAGTGGAAACGAGCTAATAAAAGCTGATGCCTCCTATAAACTCTGAAGTCAGGAGTGGGATAGGAGTAAGTACAGCTTTTACTGCAACACATTAAAATCTAGAATGGCATCCAAAACTAACTATGGAATGTGGGGATGCTGGAGAAGCAGCCTGGTTTCTTGTAGCTGTTGAATTATCCTGGGTTCTTGCCCTGTGTGCTGTAACTCCTACATAGCGTGTTGTAGTGTTGGGGAAGGCTTCCAGGTCTGCAGCTCGGCTGTTGTTTACTGTTTTGATGCTACAAATCAGTGTTCTGAGTGATGTCACGTTCAACAGTGAACAGTAGCAAGCTGAATGCATTCTGCATAACACAAATAACTACTGAAAGGGAAAAGACTCCGCTTAACTTTTAAAACAGAACTTTCTCTCTTTAGATGTCCTGTAATTTTAAGAGCTGGCTGTTTGGCTAAGCAGCTGTGAGAACTCCAGCTGAATAATAACTGACTTTGTCAGTGATTTCTGAAGGGAAAAGCATTCATCATAGTGTTCACTGCCAAGTTACTTTTTTTACTGGCACCTATTTTTAATGTCAGTGGCTTATAGTAAATACTGTAAGTTGTTAGCACTAATGTTTTTCTTTCTTCTGATTTTTTAAATACAGAGTTGAGCTTGGAAAGCAACTTGCCAAGAAAATTGAGCCTGAACTGGAGTCAGATGCTCCAGTGACATCTCATGATAGCTCAACAAATGGGCTCATCAATTTCATCAAAAAACACAGAGCCTGAAATAAAAGATTTGGAGGACATCGACAATCCTAACCACAGAATACCCAGATCTGTTGTAGTTGTGCTTTTTTAGCCACTTCTAACAAAAATAGCACTTTACAGATGTAGCTTCTTCACTTGTTGCAGTTAATCTTGTTGCGTCAAGTGTTACAAATGAAAACTAGGTTTGTGAAACCCAGAGATGTATAGTTGCTTTCTATTTTTGTGGCTGTTAATCTGTGAAGTGCAGCTGGTATGTTCCTCAGTTCTTATCCCTCAACTTCCTTAAAAGTGATCACGTATTGATATTAGAAAATAAAAGGTATGATGGATGAGTAATACTTCTTCACTTTGTATCTCTTGAAGTGCAGACCTAGTAACGTTTGCCTCACTGACTATGTGAGGTTCTCTAAAGCCAAGTAAACTAACATGTCTTTTTGGACTGGTTCTACTGTAAGCTGGAAACTAGAATGTGTTCAAAGAATCAAATCTTAAGCTGTAGATTGTTCAGGTTGAATAATTTGATGCATTTGAGCAAGATACAGATTTTTTTCAAATGCTACTGTGAAAAGGAAAACTTACTATTGTTTGGTAAAATATCTCCTGATGTCTCCATAAGCTATGGAAACCCTGTGTGGACAGCTATCCAAAAAAGGAAGAAAGCTCCTGGAATGATAGTGGTATCTTAATTTTCCAAACAGTTTTCAAGAGTTTGTAAAGCAAAAGCTTGGGATTGCTTGCAGAAGAAATGTATTTTTGGTGTCTTCCAGAGGTGGTTTCTCTCACTGTTAAATCAGCATCAATGTTGCAACCAAAAAAACCCCAACAAACTATTTGTAAACAAGTTGCTTATATCCTTTTCTCATTCTCTGCCACTGTTAACCCCTCTTTGCTAGCAGACTGGCATGCTGTGGCTTTTGTTCTGTAACACCTTTAATAAAGGTAAGACACAAGCATTGAAAGGAAAAATAAGATGTTGATTGTGGTTCTCATACCCTGACCTCTTCATGACAAATGCTACTGTGGCTACAAAGTCTGAGCTTGTAACTCTTCCTGCATGTCTTTGCTGTACATATTCATCAGCAGGATCAAAAGTTTGGTCTCTCTGAAGTGGCACACTAACAGCCTGATACTGCTTGAAAATCTGGCTGCATGGATTTGAGTAGTTAGTCAGGCTGAGTGTACGTAGTGCTTAGAAGCTTTGGTTTTGATGAGCTTTATAAAGCGATTTTCCCACATGAAACACGGTCACAAAGAGAACCCACTAGAGGGAGGCAGATTTTCATAGGAGGTCTTTAAATCTTTCATCCAGCTGCGTAAAAAGCATGTGCTAAAGCACAGCCTCATCCGCGTTCTGTAGAGATGAGTGTGAGGTGGGACCAGGGGCCTGTGGTGATGCTCTCGTCTGTGCCTCTCCTGGACGCTAGAGCCCGGCAACTTTCCTTGGAGAAGAAAGGAAGATGCGCATCATGTAACTCTCTGGTTATTTTCTAACCTCTTTTTTTTTTTTCTTTTTTTTCCCCCCTCTTTCAGCGTGTTCCCTGATGGGAAATATGACATACCTGGTTATAACATAGCACGGGGTACCACCCTGTAACTCCCACCGCAGGGCAGGGCAGCGACAGGGACGCCCGCGCGCTGGCGGTGCGGACGGGCACGGCACTCCGGCAGCGGCGGTTTCGCTTAAAAAAAATAACAAACGTTCATTTTTGGAAACGCCTTGTCGTTGCTCTGCGAAGGCGTAAAGCAAAAGGAGGGGCTCTGGGCGGCCGTTGGCGCTTGAGGACGCTAATGAGCCCCAGCGCCCAGTTCTCTTTAATTGCCGCCAGCAGCGCCGCCGGGCTCCGCGCGCTCGTGCC